>PVHT021183699.1:22568781-22583972 GCA_004024745.2 Catagonus wagneri
AATGTTCATTCTTGTATGTACTTCATTATATAGAGTTTAGTGTTTGTAAGTTTTCGAAGTAAATTTTATATAAAATGAAATCTACAAACCTCAAAGGTACATTGACTGAGTTTCGACGTTATGTGCCAAACCCATACAGAGATTATAGAACATTATCAGCACTTCAGAAAGTACCCTTATGGTCCTCCCTCACAGAGACAACCTGTTAAAATTTTTTCCTAAAACACTGTAGATCAGTTTTGTTTATTTTAGAACTTTATATAAGTGGCCTCATAGAGTTTGTACTCTTTTCTGGAAGTCTTCTTTCACTCAGCCTAATGATTTTGAAATTTCATCCATGTTGTGGTTATTAGTGGTTTGTTCCTTTCCGTTGCTGAGTAGGAGTCCTCTGAATGTATATTCACCTATTCATGGACACCTGGGCTCTTTCCATTGTTTCACTATTAAGAATAAAACTACCACAAATATTACTGTAGAAATCTTCTTGTGATTGTATGTTTTTATTTCTTTCTTTTTCTTCTTGAGTGTTGTGTATTGATGCTTTTGATGATTTCTAGAATATAATTATATATGTAAAATTATGCATATATTGATAAGCATTGGGTATTTGAAGATCTTCTCCCATTAGATTATCATTATCATATTGCCAGGCTGAGATTCACCTGAACAAATGTGTCCTAAGTACCTGCTTTGTGGAAAGCACTGTGGCAGGACGACAGAGATAGAGAATGTGAATCCTTTTCTAAAGGAGCATAAAGTCTAGGGTGAGGGTGTCTGTGCTGCAGATATAATGATAGTTTTTAGTGCTAACTGCATATAAGATGCTATTTAAGTGTTTTTACTTATTTACACTGCTGCTGAGTAGTGTTGTTATTTCTGTTTTACACATGAGGAAATTGAAACAAAGAGGTCTTAAAGCTAGTAGGTAAAACCTGGAATTCAAATCAGGGAGTTTTGGTTCAGAGTCTTTGTTCTTAACCACTGTGCTGTATTGTGTCTGTAGTTATTCCAGGGCATAAATGGTTAAGTTAGTTGTTATATTGGCAAGTACGTAACTAATGGTCAGAATGCAGTAAGTGCTCTAGCAGTGGTCCTGGTAGTGCTTAGGATTTTAGGAAAGGTTATTTCTGATGGCTGAAATCTGAGGTTTCCTGGAAGAGCTGAAATTTGAGCTCAGTTTTGAAAATGTCTGGGTTTCCATATGCAGGGAAAGTTTGGGCAGTACAGTGCCACATAGATGCATTTGTTCAGGGAACGGGAAGTTACCTGTTAGAACGTAAGTTTTTGTTAAACGGAAGGGTGCTTTTTTACAGAGAAATGGGTCTTGGAAAGTTAGAACCTTGAATATAAGCTAAGGATTTTGAACTTTATGTTAGGTAGGAGTGAAATGATCTGAATTATGTTTTAGGAAGACAATCCTGGTGACCGAGTGACAGGGGTAGATTGGTAGGTGGAAGAGATTTGAGGCAAGAGAACAGAAGGCTGCTGCAGAGACCCAGCCGACAGAGGATTAAGGTCTCAGCAACAGCACTGTTAGGGAAATAAAAGGGAGGGATTGAAAACAAGATGGGGGAGGGGGGAGAAAGGAGTGAAAAGTAACTCTGTGGTCATTTATTTTTACTTACTCATTTCTCCTCCTTCTCATTTCTCTTTCCCATCAGCTATTTTAAAAATGAGTTATAGGAAGTTCCCATCGTGGCTCAGCAGAAACGAATCTGACTTGTATCCATGAGGAAGCAGGTTCGATCCCTGGCCTTACTAAGTAGGTTGAGGATCTGGCGTTGCCATGAGCTATGGTATAGGTTGCAGATGCAGCTTAGATCTGGCATTGCTGTGGCTGTGGCGTAGGCCAGTGGCTATAGCTCTGATTTGACCCCTAGCCTGGGAACCTCCATATGCTGCAGGTGTGGCCCTAAAGAGACTAAATAAATAAACAAATAATGCATCATCATTCTAAATAATTAAGAGAACAGCTCTTGCTTACCACTGTTTCTAACATCAGGCTCACTGATCTGTGTAGAGGGACTCTAGCTCAGACTTTTTAACTGCCCTCCATGATTTTTTAATGCTTGCTTTTTTTTTCCAGGTAGATAGAATGGCAAGTTGAGCAGAGTTGATTATGACCAGTCAACTCTGCCTGGCATTCTCTTATTGGACAGAACAGGTTCACTACACATTACCCTCTGCCTGGGAAGAGTGATCAGGAATCATCACCTCTGTGAAGACTCCACATTCAGCCCCACACTTCACACTTCCCAGTATATAAACACAGTTTAGGCACTGGGTATATGCTGGTGGCCACGGCCTCCAAGGATCTTACCATTTAGTGGACAATTCTCCCAGCACATCTGTGGGGTCAGCCAGGCTTCCTTCTTTTTACAGATGTGCAGACTGAAGGGAATTGACTTAGTGAAAGTCATTCCAGTGCTTGGTGACAGACTTGGGACCTGTACCCCAGTCCTCTGACCAAAGGTCCAGTGCCTTTTCATAAATAACCAGCTGTCTCCTGTTTTTCAGAGAGCAGTGTATTATGTAAAATGTCAGGAATCTAAATTAAATGTGTTAATCTTTTAATAGATTATTGCTGGTGATAAGGAATAATATAATTCTGAATATATATTTTAACCCATGAGTTCTGTTATGTTTTGGTTGCAGTCAGGCGACACGCAGTCTTTTGCACAGAAGCTCCAACTCCGGGTACCTTCCGTGGAGTCTTTGTTTCGGAGCCCAATAAAGGAATCTCTGTTCCGATCTTCTTCTAAGGAGTCTTTGGTACGAACGTCTTCTAGAGAGTCCCTGAATCGACTTGACCTGGACTTTTCTGCTGCCACCTTTGATCCACCCTCTGATATGGAGAGTGAGACTGAGGACTCGCTCGGGAATTTAGACAGCCTTAGCAAAGAACAGTTGATCCAGTGGTTGCGAAGAATGGAACGAAGATTGAATGGCTACAAAGGAAAATGTACTGAGGTAGGAACATTTTGTGCCTGTATGACAATTTCTTTCCCTGTTCTCTCATTCATAGTACTCTATGGCTTATATGCCTGGGGTTGGCTGCATTGTCCATTTCCCTACTTACGTTGGATGCCAATGGTGAGAGGCCTGTTGCAGTGTCTAGTTAGAGACTTTCAGTGGCATAGAGGTCCTTTGGCAAGACTCTTGGTGCATTGTTGGAGGAGGTTGTTGTCTTTTACCTCCTGGTTCCCACATTCCATGCCTCTCTCCTTTCTCAGCCCCTCTCTCCAAGGTTGGCTGGATGCCCAGTGCAGAGTTCCTCATCTTTTCTCCTCACGTCCCTTCCCTTGTTCATCCTCTGAGTGTCGTGGCTCCAAAATGACCTCTTCTCCAGCCAGATTCCATTATTTCCTTTTTTTTGTCTTTTTGCCTTTATGTAGAGCCGCACCCGCGGCATATGGAGGTTCCCAGGCTAGGGGTCTAACAGGAGCTGTAGCGCCGGCCTTCACTACAGCCACAGCAACGCGGGATCCAAGCCACGTCTGCAACCTACACCACAGCTCATGGCAACACCGGATCCTTAACCCACTGAGCAAGGCCAGGAATCGAACCTGCAACCTCATGGTTCTTAGTCGGATTCGTTAACCACTGAGCCACGAAGGGAACTCCAGATTCCATTATTTCTGACTCCAGTTACATTTTAGGTGATCTGGTTTTCTTTTTCTTTTTGGGGCTGCACATGGGGCTTATGGAAGTTCCCAGGCTAGGGGTCGAATTGGAGCTGTAGCTGCAGGCCTGCACCACAGCCACAGCAACGTGGGATCCGAGCTGCATTTGTGACGTATACCACAGCTCATGGCAGTGCCAGATCCTTATCCCACTGAGCAAGGCTGGGGATCGAACCCACATCCTCATGGATCCTAGTCGGGTTCGTTAACCGCTGAGCCACGAAGGGAACTTTGGTGATCTGGTTGTGTGACACTTGGAGTTCATTCTCATTGTATTTAGATTTGAAATTTGCTTCAAGTGAATCTTTTAACTGCTAAACCTCTTGAAGATGACAGTCTCTGGTCTCACAGAGGAATGAAGTGGTGCTGTTCCATCTTTCCTTCTGGTCCTTCGGGAGCATAGCACCTTCCCTTTGGGCTGGATTGTGTCAGTTGCCCTCGCTGTCCTGTGCAGTTAAAACAGTTCTTCCTCAGGAAAGCCTTTCTAGAGCAAGGTGCCCATGACTTGCTTTAAAAAAAAAAAAAAAAACAGCATACAAAACAACATGTACTATTTGTCTTAACATTTATAAATCAGAATTGCAGTTAATTTTAATTAATGAGTAATAAAGTTCAAAGTTAGTGTATAAATTTAGTTTTCACTTCTATTTCCAATTATGACTTCTATTACCCATAACTAATATGGGTAGTTTTAACTGCAGCCAAAAATGACAGTAAAACTCCTAGATGAAATATATAAAATATCTCTTCAAAACTATAAAGAAGACAGAATAGGAAAAAATTATTAGGCTGAGATCTGTCGACTAGCTGAAACCCACAGATGTAAACAGTGCATTAAAACTGCATAATTTCATGAGGCACTTGTGGAGTCAGGCAACTTTTTCCTTTAATTTGTTTTAATTTTTTTTTTTTTTCTGTCAGAGTTGATAGTGGTCCTGAACTGTTTGCTTATATTTATGGTATTTTCAATAACTTACCCCAGCTTTTAAGTTTGAAGCTGGGATAGCTGTATAGTTAGTATTTAAGTGTGTAAGACACTACGTTTCTGTTTATGACGCTGTTTAATTTTGCACCATCTCTGTGAAGTAGATATTCATTAGCTCTGTTTCGTAGAATAGAGTTGGAAGACTCATAGGGACTTGATCATAGAGATAACTTCCTTGCTTATAATCGCACAGGTAATGGTTGACAGACTCTGCATTGATTTTAGGTCTCTTTGGTTGTCTCTGCTGTTCCTGCTACCCCAGGTAAAGTCAGCTTATTAGGGACGAAAAGACCTATCCTCTGGATCGGGATTTTGTACATAGCAGAGCAGCTCTCTCACTGAGATATATTGAGAGTCAGTCCTTGACACAAGGACACACGGGTTTAAAAAAAAAAAAGAAAAGAGCCTTACTTTCCTTGCTACTGTAGGTTCCTAGGATGGTAGTGCTGTAAGTGACACATGACTGTTACGTTAACTCTTCCACTTCCCTCCCACCTTTTTTTTTTTTTCTTGGCCACTCCACAGCATATGGAGTTCCCCTGTGAGCATCTGATCCAAGCAGCAGTTGCAACCCATGCTGCAGTTGCACCGACCCCAGATCCTTTAACCCACTGTGCCGGGCGGGGGATCAAACCTTCGTGGATCCCGTTATTCTACACTGGGAGCTCCCTCCACCCCCTCCTTTTTTTTTTTTTTTTTGAGTCCCATTTTCCCTTCTGGTCAAGGTGATAGGAAGGGTAGGATCCTGGTCTTAGGCAGAATTTTGGTTGTTTAATTCTGTTGCTGGACTTTCTTTCCATTGTTGCCCACCTCTTGACTCAAGACATCAGTAGACACATTTGGGGGTACACAGCTGTCTTCCAAGGGAAATGGCAAGGCTTAGAATCGGGGAGACGAGCTGTAGCCTGTCTCTTCAGAGCCCACTAGCACTTCTGAAGTGGGTCTAGGTAATTCATTGGAGGCAGGTCCTTAGCCTTCCCAAGAGTAACGCTACATAATGTACTGGTTTTAAAGGATTTATTAGCCTCTGATTTCATCCAGTTTCGGCAGATTGTTTAAATATTGTATTTAGGTACACGGTTAAAGATCTCTTTAAGACCTGAATTACCAGTTTTCCCCTGTTAGTTATAAATTCTGTTCCTCAGATTTTTTACAGAGTCACAGGTCCTAAAACCAGAGGAACTTTCAGAGATTACTTGATCTATTATAGCCCAAAGCAAAAATCGTTTGGAGAGTTTGTTAAAACATACATTGCTGTTCCTCCAACCTCCCTCCACTTCTCATTCAGTTAGTTTGGGGTGCGGCCCAAGAATTTCTGTTTCTTGCAGGCTCCCAGGTGATGCGGTTGCTGAATCAGGCACTGATCTGTAACCACAGTTTGAGTAGCCTTTAGGCAAATTAGCTTTAGTCCCCAACTATGAATGAAAAATGAAATTTAAGGAGGTGCGTGTCTAAGGTGAAATCAAATGGAGATTCAATATCTTTATTTATAGAGTCAAATTACATTTTATTTTTTAGAAATGTATTTCTTGTTATTTCATTTCATCTGTATATGCATCTAATTAAATTGAATTGTCTCTAAAAGGATTCCTTTGATATATTTTCTGACATTCATAATGAGATGTTTTAGTAAAGTTTAGAATAATTAATTTCATTTATGTAGGAATGACTGATGTTATTAGTGACTTTTTCTTTATTTTAGCTCGTTACAGCGTATCAGACTCTTCAGAGAGAGAAGAAAAAGTTACAAGTAAGTGATTTGTTGGCTGTTATATTGATGCATACATAATTTTAAAATGAGAAAGGATCTTATAATAAGATAGTTCTAACCCTATTTTATTTTGTTTTGTTTTATTTTTTAATGGCTGTACCTGTGGCATATGGACGTTCCTGGGCCAGGGATTAAATCCAAGCCCCGGCTGTGACCTATTCCATATCTGTGGCAATGCTGGATCCTTTAACACACTACACTGGACCAGGATGGAACCCAAGCCCCTGCAGCGACCTGAGCTGCTGCAGTCGGACTCTTAGCCCACTGTGCCACAGCTGGAACTCCTAATCCTCACTTTTAATAATTCTTCATATGACCAAAGTATTTAACCCTTTTTACCTCTGGGGATTTTGATAAGAATGAGTGAGTAATCCCAGAGATTTTCCCTCTGGTAGGGATGGGCTTTCTTGAGTTTTGGACCTCTACTGCATGTAAGAGGTTTGGATTTAAGGCACGTTTGCCTCTTTCAAGCATGTTTTCCAGCATCTCAGTTTGCAGGCTGCATCTTTGTTTTAGTAGTAAAGAGACATACAATCTTGAAGCCTTCTTTTTCTACTTTTTAAGTATTTGCAGATATGGAGTTCCCATCATGGCTCAGTGGTTAACGAGTCCAACTAGGAACTATGCGGTTGCGGGTTCGATCCCTGGCCTTGCTCAGTGGGTTAAGGATCTGGCGTTGCCGTGAGCTGTGGTATAGGTTGCAGACGTGGCTCGGATCCTGCGTTACTGTGGCTGTGGCAAAGGCCGGCAGCTACAGCTCCTGTTAGACCCCTAGCCTAGGAACCTCCATATACCGCGGGTATAGTCCTAGATAAGGCAAAAAGACAAAAATAAATAAATAAATAAATAAATAAATAAATAAATAAATAAATATTTGCAAATATCTCTGTTTCTTATCATATCAAGGTCCAAAGACAAGCATCCTCTCTTCTATTGCCTGAGGCTGCTGCTTGTAAAGTCCTTGGTTAAGTGTGTGGAAAGAAGAAGCTATTAGAGCTATTCTGGTGACCCAGCTCCACCCCTCTGTGTCATCCTTTTCATGGCCAGGGATTTCCCACCAGGTATCCCAGGTGATAATTCACAAGTCGGAGCTAAGGGAAAATACCTATTCCAGTTCAGATATTGGTTCTGTGTTATTTGTAAAATGCAGATAGTTTTATTTTTTATACTAAAAGCTACTTAAAATGGTTTAGCTTCTTGTTCCATTTAAAGGCAATTATGTAACCCAAAAGTTGTTTGTAGATTAAATTTTGTGAGATTAATTTCCCCATGTACATTATTTTACAATATTTAATCTACCATCAATATTGGTCTCCATTAAGTACAACATTACATTTTCTGGCCTTTGTTTGGAATATGATCAATTGAGAGTGGTAACACTGGTTATTTATTGCTGATTCAGTGTTCTAATTGTTCATAAGAAGTGTGAAAGTTAGATTATTTACAAATAAAATTTTTAGTTTGATTTTTATTTTCTTAAACGTATGATCTGTAGAAATGGGAGGGTAGTTCTGATTTAATCCACTATATTTTTGATATTCCATAAACTCATTCTCAAAAGATTATCTTATTCCTAAATTCTGTGGCTACCTTGCTAGTGTTACTATGGATTGTCTATGGATTTTTATTTCTGGATATATATAATTCTCCCACTAAGTGGCAGTAGAGAACTGTGGTTGCATAGTTGCAAAGTAAAGAGTGGGAGATAAAATCCAGTGAATTGTGATCTTTTTTACTTGCTTTTCACTATGTCATGGATTGCTTGAACCAGCTTTTTTTTTCCTTTTTAATTAAAGGGTATATTAAGTCAGAGTCAGGATAAAGCACTTCGGAGGATTGGAGAGTTAAGAGAGGTAAGTTGTGACCAATACTTTGAGAATAGTAAATAAATCTCTCATATTTATCAGAACTATTGTATGTATTGGGATATTTTCATATGCAGCAAATTGTAATGAAAACTAACCATCTGAGCCTGCAAGGCCAGTGATCAATTCTTAGAGTTTTTATTTGTGTGATTTCCCTAAGATATACATTGTTGATGGAATTATAGGCGGTACTTGTTTTATTGCCCTTCACTTTATTGCACTTCAGAGATCCTGCGTTTGTACACAGTGAAGGTTTGTGGTAGCCCTATACTGGGTTACCACAATGGTTAGTATCTTTTAGCAGTGAAATCTTTTTAAAATTAAGGTATGTACATTTTTTGAAAACAGAATGCTGTTGCACACTTAATAGACTATAGTTGTAAACATAATTTTGGTATGCTCTAGGAAACCAAAAAATCTGTGTGACTTGCTTTATTGCAATACTTAATTGACTGTGTTGGACTGGCACTAAATCTATAATATCTCCAAGGTGTGCCTGTAATGACACAAGAATGTCTTATTTAGCAATAGACTATCATTTGGCTGCATAAACAGTAAGTGGCAACTTTTAAGGCTATCCTGTGCCTTTTAGGTATTTCAGGCTTCTTTTTGTTTCTTCCAACCAACAATCTTTTTGGTGAAGTAAAATAAAATTACGTTCATTGGGCTTTGGGTGGTAGGAGAGTAATTTTTACTGTGATGTATCAGAATCCAGGCAAATCTTTTATCATTTGGGATCATGCTTTGCTGATTTCTGTTTCTGTCCTGTCTTTTAATGGATGGGAAATATTGACTTTGATTAGTTAGAGGATACCATTCTGTATCTCTGCTATCATTTATCATAAACATTTTAACATCTTTTAATTGTAAAATATAACAGATCTAGAAAATCACACACAGAAATATGTATAGCCTACCTGTATATGGTGAACACTATTGAACCCACCACCAAGGTGAAGAAATAGAATGTTGCTTGCCATGCCAGGAGCCCCTTTGAGCTTCCCAGCTCAATCATAGCACCTTCCCTTTCTTTCTTTTTTCTTTTTTTTTAGGACCACATCCGAGGCATATGGAGGTTCCCAGGCTAGGGGTCAAATCGGAGCTACAGCTGCCGGCCTACACCACAGCCACAGCAACTCGGGATCCGAGCTGTGTCTGTGAGCTACACCTCAGCTCACGGCAATGCTGGATCCTTAACCCACTGAGCGAGGCCAGGGATTGAACTCGCAACGTCATGTTTCCTAGTCGGATTCATTTCTGCTGCACCACGACAGGAACTTCAGCACCTTCCCTTTCTTCAGAAGTAACTACCATCCTAACTTTTATTGTATTTCCTTGTATCTCTTTGAGGTCTTATCACCTCAGTGTATATACATCTAGACAGCACATCTTGCTTGTGTAAAAAAATTTTTTTTGGTTATATTTTTTAAGTCTCTGTAAATCTGCACATCTCCTGCCGCCCTTTCTTTTCCTTTAGTTCATGTCTTGAAGAACCTGATGATAAATTAGAAGATTCAGAATTACTCACTTGGTTATCTGAGCATTATAAACATAGCACACTTGGAACAACAGTGCTAAATATTGCCACCATCAATTATAATCATAATTACATATAAAATTTTTATATGCTACACTGAAATTAAATAGATTTTTATATGCTATTCCAATTCTTAACACCATTTAAAAAAATCGTTTTCATCCCACATTGCTGCAGGCTACATCGTAGGATGCAGATACTGCTTGTGTCTGGGTGTTGCTGTGACTGTGGCGTAGGCCACAGCTGCAGCTCTAATTCCACCCCTGATTCCATCCATGTGCCACAAGTGCAGCCATAAAAAGAAAAAAAAAATCCTTTTCTGTATCTATACTGCTAGATCATAAGCCATTGTATATATATTCTTTTCCTTTCAACCTTTGCAGTATATTTGTTCTGTGGGCATATTTCATGTTCACCAAAAAGAGAAGAGGCCCTAGCTGTTATTCTCTCACTGTCATCCCCGCCACCTCTGCATTGCATGCCACATCATCCCCATGCATGCTTTTCTAAGTCCTAGCACTTCTGTGACGGGTCTCAGAAGTCATACTAGAAATGTGCAGTCTTGGGGTGACTAGCAGTTCAGGTTTTGTTTCTTAATCACTTTATATTACTAGAAAGAAGGTGCTTTTAGAACTTTGTTGAGAAATAATATGGCACTTCTACCCAAAAAGTTTTTCTAAGTTTGAGTTGTTTGGCACATTCCACTCATTGGAATTTCTCTTTGGGAAAATAATCAGAAAGATCTTATAAAACTTATGAATAAAAATATTAATCCTAGGGTTTGTCCCAATTTGCACACAGTCTAAATGGACAACAATATAATTATTCAGTTGGTTTCTATATTTTGTGATATTATAGAGCCATTATTATTGTGCTAAAAAGTTTAAATAGATTTACATTGAAGGTAAGTTTCCTAAACCCTGAATATATAAGAGTTGATAAGGCAAGATCCTTGACTGAGTGAAGCTTACTTTCTGAAAGACGTATACATTATACACACACACACACACATACATACATGTGTAACACACTGCTAGTAAACAGTTCTGTTAGGAAAAATAAAGCGAGCGTAAGGGGATGCAAGCTGAGTGAGGTCTTTAGAGAGGGTGGTCACAGACTGGTTAGAAAGGAAGTGACAGCCAGTTAAGAGACTCTTGGGGCTGTAGTGGTGGTGGGGACAGGGGGTTGAGAAATGAGCAGATTAGCTATGCACTTTGAGGGTTTGCTGATAATTGGATCTGGGGAAAAAGAGAGGAGTCAGACTGACCCCAGGATTTTTGGCTTGAGCGACAGTGAATGGTGGTTATCATTTGCTGAGATAGGAACATTGGGAGAAGATGAGATTTATTGTGAAAAAAAATCAGGGTTCGATTTTGTCTGGTTAAAGAGTTTGAAAGTAGTGTCACATGGAAGAAAGATTAGATTTGTTCTTAGTGTCTCCAAAGATCTGATCAGAAGAGCTTTCTGAAAGTGGAAAAATAACCTCAGATACTAGGGTCCAGTTTTGGAGCTAGTGTGATCCTTATCATGGTGGTGTTGGACAGCTGGCTGGCCAGCCTATAGTTAGGATATAAATAGACAGTTCTTAATTTCCTTTATACTTGTGGTCTTTTTTTGTTTATGGAGTGCTTATTGGTAGAATAGTCTAAGGTGGCAGGAAGGTGACATGATTAAAAGATGTTGCCAGGAGTTCCTGTTGTGACTCAGCAGTAACAAACCCTACTAGTATCCATGAGGGTACGAGTTCGATCCCTGGCCTTGCTTAGTGAGCTAAGGAGGCATTGCCATGAGTTGTAGTATAGGTTGCAGATGTGGCTTGGATCCTGTGTTGCTGTGGTTGTGGCTGTGGTGTAGGCTGGCAGCTGCAGCTCTTATTCGACCCCTAGCCTGGGTGCTTCCTTATGCCTCAAGTCCTGCCCTAAAAAGCAAAAACAAAAAAAGATGTTGCCATTATATCCAAGGGCTTCTTAAGGTGAGATGGTGAAAACATTTAAAACCTCCAGATGGCGATGTCAATTGAGAAGTGTTTGTGGGCTGTTAGGGATGCCATGTAACAGAGTCTAGTATGGTAGAATGTAGAAAATCATTTAGAAGAAATGAATTTTAAAGAAAGTAAAGGATTGCATTGCTGTTAAGGTGATGTGCAGCTGTTCCATACTAATGAGTTGGCTTATGCAGAATGATGGGGACAGTGAAATCCAGACTTTTGGATCATAGACTAGGAAATTACTTTTCAGTTCCCTTCATAATGGGGGAAAGGAGAATTGTCATAGAGCTAGTTTTATTTTTTCAAGTGAGGTCATTGAGAACAAGGAACCAGATTATTTTATTGTCATTATGTCATGAAGGAAAGTTTTTTTTTTTTTTTTCATAACAGAAAAAAGTTAGGAAGGACATGGTCTCAGAATAAAGTACGGTTGTTTAGATGAAAGAAATTTAGATCTAAGAAAAACTCTCTACATTGGCTCTTTGTTTCTTTTTTTTTCACCATGGATCGGTGAAAACTTCATTCTGGACATGTTTGAATCCAAAGACCAGCATTTGGAGACCACTGTTGCAGGGGGAAGTCAAGCTAAGATTAGTCTTTAGCAGGAGGAACAGTGAATAATGTGCTTAGAGATCTTAGGACAGCGCAGGTATGCTGGAGCATAGAGGACAGTTAGTACCTCAGTGATTTGAGAACAGTAAATTTGAAACAATTCAGGAAGAGTATGTTGCTTATAAGCCCTTGAAAAGATTGTTTGAGGAAAGTTTTCTAGCAGAGAAACTTGAGGTAAGAATTTTCTCCAGAAGGTCCTGAAGGAAATTAATCATCCAAGTTATTAGAGATTAAATATGGTTATGGGTGTGGAAAAAAGACCTAAACATTGTAGAGGAAGTTATGAAAGAATTTGATAATATGTAAAGATCAGCAAAGATAAGTAAAATGTGACTTTCCGTATTTTGAGCTTAGGGAATTAGAGAAGTAGGAATCCCATAAAATTAGAGGGATTTTGATGGGTTATTCGATATGTTCCAGGTGTGAATTTGGGCATTCTAATAAGCAAGTGTAGGGGAGAGGCATGAGGACACAAGTGAACCCAGAGGGACAGTTGCTGACAGAATCAGTGAGGGACGTGGTGGGAGCTCTAAGAGACAAGAGTATGGGTAGGAGCCCTGAAGCCACAGAAAGCAGGTACCTCACTTGGGGAGGTAGCTATTAGTGACTGGTGTGGTAGGGAGGTAAAGATCATTGGGTTTAATTAGGAAGGCTCGTTAATGACCTAAGGAAGGCAACAATTAAGTAATTTCAGGAAGTTGAAATGTCCCTGTTTGTTGATCAATTAAGTCAACCTTTTCATTTGAGGAAGCTTTTGATTTTGGCTTTTGATCACTTTCATCATGTATTGGGAGGAGGAAGGCTTTATTGATTATCTAGTTAGTGTGTCATAGTTTAGTTTTAAAGCAAGTGAGTGTAAGATAGCACAAGTAGGAAGATGTTTTAAAATAGGATAAAGTTTTACCTTTACGTAACTAATTTTTTAATCCTCTCTACATAATTATCAATTCAGCAGTGATTATGGCTCTAAAATATACTTTCTCTTCTTGGATCTTCATACTCTTTAAGGAATAAAATCATTTATTGGGGTAAGTACTAACGTTTTAAATGCTGATTGTTCTCTATTGTTGCTGATACCTTAAGAGTAATACTGCACATGTGGATTGATTGTTTTTTAAACTTTGAAAACTTCAAGTTTGTACTTTTATATTGAGAACGACCTATGAATATTTTATGTTTTAGGAGCTCCAAATGGACCAGCAAGCAAAAAAACATCTCCAGGAGGAGTTTGATGCATCTTTAGAGGAAAAAGATCAGTATATTAGTGTGCTTCAGACTCAGGTAAAAAAAGAATAAGTGTGGAATTTTTGGATAAAGAAGAATAAAGCGGTTTTGTTGGGATAGCTGATAGGTTCTGGATGTTTAAAAAAAAATGACCCACTTTTGAATTTCTTTCCTTTTCATCAATTTAAGGATAATTTTTGATGTATCTTCCGGCTAAGATATTGAAGATAGCAAATATCAAAATCACGTGCATTGGGAATAAGATTCTTATTTTGATTTTTTTTTCCCCTCATTATTGCAAAAAGGGTATCTTTTACTCTATCCCTTCTCTGTGCTTTGTTTTTTTTTGGGTATGCCTGTGGCATGTGAAAGCTCCTGGGCCGGGTGAACCTGCACCAAAGCAGCAACCCAAGCTGCTGCAGTGACAATGCTGAATACTTAACCTACTGCACCACAAGAGGACTCCTATCCCTTCTCTGTTTTAAAGAAAGTACTACTGGGAATTCCTGTTGTGGCGCGGAGGAAATGAATCTGACTAGGATCCATGAGGTTGAGGGTTCGATCCCTGGCCTCGCTCAGTGGGTTAAGGATCTGGCGTTGCCGTGAGCTGTGTTACAAATGGCAGATGCGGCTCGGATCCCACGTTGCTGTGGGTGTGGCATAGGCCAGTGGCTAAAGCTCCTATTCGACCCCTAGCCTGGAAACCTCCATATGCCGCGGGTACGGCCCTAAAAAGACAAAAAGACAAAAAAAAAAAGAATGAAAGAAACTGCTACTGCCATAGTTTCTGCTGATTTTTTCTAATGAAGGACATATTTTTTAGGTTTCTTTGCTGAAACAACGGTTACGAAATGGCCCAATGAATGCTGATTTATTGAAACCACTCCCTCAGATGGAACCACAGCCTGAAGGTGTCACAAATGAGAGCACAGAGAGTGATGCAGAGCCAGTAGGTAAGCTTCAGCTTGTCAAAAGGTTAAAAACCAGAGGAGAATGTTGAGGGATTCTAGGTCATGAACTGAGGTAAAAGTAAAGTGTCCTTGACCCTAATATTTCCAGAAAGATGTGTTGAAATGCAGAATTCAGCTCAGTTTTAAAGATCTTAATTGGTTCAATTCGATGACACATGAATCAGACAGCATCTCATCTAGCAGAGAGAAGCGCTTCTAGCAGCTGTACGAAACAAAAGACTTCTGTAGGCAGAAAAGAGTGGGACAAAGAAGTTACACTAGCAAAAAGTGGATTGGTTGTCACAAAGTCCCTTCCTTTAGGGGAAGTCTTATCAGGCAGATGCTAGAGTTGATCGGGTCATTCCTTTTTTTTTTTTTTTTTTGCATTATAGCTGGTTTACAGATTTCTGTCAGATTTTCCAACTGCACCATGTGGTGACCCGATTACATGTACATATATGGATTTGTCACATGTAATTAGATATAGTTCTCCGTGCATTACAGTTGGAGCTCCTTGCTATTCCATCATTAAAGCAGTAGTTATCCCCACTCCCTCCCACCCCTCCCCCACCCCTCC
>PVHT021183699.1:22584972-22623083 GCA_004024745.2 Catagonus wagneri
TCTCAATCCAGCTGCTGCGTTTTTCTCAGGCTTTGATGTCCCTCTAGTTCTGATGGTCGCGCTGATTGTTGTTTAGGTTTCTTCCCAGGAAACTTTTCTTTTTCACAGCTCCCTCCCTGGAGTGCTGGTTACGGTGGTAATTGCCTTTCTCTCTCACCTTTTTTTTTTTTTTTTCCTTCACTTGTTCTACCCAGTTATTTCAAGAGTTTCTTGCAGTTTTTGGAGGTTTAAATTGATCAGCATTCAGATGATGATTTGTCCAACTTGTTTTATATTTAGATGCGTTTTTTGATGTATTTGTGGGAGAGGGTGAGCGCGACCTCTTACTCCTCCGCCATCTTGCCGCCTCTGATCAGGTCATTCCTGATTGACTGTTTTAAGGTTCCACTTCTGGGAGAGGCCGAAGCTGTAATAAAGTCTCAGTTTGGTGTTGTGAGGCTTAGCATAAGTCTTCACTTTGGGCCTATTGTCTTATTTTTAGTAGATGCACGAGTTTTTGTTTCTTTTTAGGCTCTTTGACATTATTCAGGGGAAAGTAACTAAGTATAAGACTGTGAATGATACCACATTTTCATTGTAATTGAAATTCATTACACTATACTGTTTTATTGATAGCTGTAACTAGATTTCCTATAAATAGGTCAGGCCTGCTCAAGATTAAGGAATATACTATTCATCATGTTTGACTATTTTAGTTGTTAATATTGCATATATCTACATTCAAAGATGCTGACATTTGCACTGTTATTTACTCTCTAATTGAAAAAGAAGGAATAGTTAACTTTTGCTTTAAAATCCAATTATAGGTTTCCCTACTCTTTGATACTTTGAGGTACCTGTTCAGGAAGATTTCCACTTTTTATCTACTAGCTTTCTCTCAGAGATTTTTGATAAACTTTTGGTCCAGCCAGTGCCAGAGCAAGGTGCTGAGCAGCCATCTCTCTGAGCAGCGAACCTGTAAGGGGTCCTGAGGTACCCCTGGGCTACTTCTTTGGTGTAAGGAGTTGGAGAAAGCTGTACTTACCAGAACTCCTCTCTGGAAGAAATTAGAATGCTTTGGAAGGAATACTTTATTAATCCTTTCAGCATAGGAGCTGAGACTCAGGGGGCACTTTTGAAGAGCAAAAGATGCTCGTGAAGCTTTCTTTTAAGGAGGGTGGCCTCACTTCACATCGGCTAACTAGTGAGTGTTGTGAGCCGTTTGGCGTGGGGCTGGGTCACAGAAGAGGTGAATGTACTACTCAGTTTCTCCAGGTACAGATCATACAAGCAGCGAAAGAACAGAGGTTTGGTGGGGTTCCCCTCTGCTCACTCTGGCTTCGCTAGAAAGAGTGGGCTAGGAATGTACTCCTGTGCACTAACAGGGCTGGGAGCTGTTCCCAGGGAGCCCTGAGAATTCCTTGCTGACTGCCCCTGCTTGTGCTGCTTTGTGGTTAATAGTAGGAGATGGAACTTCTGCTAAAACACTGGAAATACTTCAGCAAAGAGTTAAGCGTCAAGAGAATCTACTCCAGCGCTGTAAGGAAACAATTCGGTCGCATAAGGAACAGTGTACGCTCTTAACCAGTGAAAAAGAAGCCCTGCAAGAACAACTAGATGAAAGACTTCAAGAACTAGAAAAGATGAAGGTAAACGAGCAAATGAGTATGGTTGAACGTACCCCTGTAAAGCTAGGACCACAGGCCCCAGCGCGGCCTACACCTCTGGAAAGCCTTCCCCCTTCCTCTATAGACAGACAGCGTGGCGAGGCCCCGAGCACCCTGGGCTTCATAACACTTGCCATCCTTTGAGACAGCCTGAGTACTTTTCTCCTACTAGACTTGTAGGAGTATTCCAATTAGATAAAATGTTTAGAGTTCTCATGTGAGGAGAAGCTTTATTAGAGATGGAAATGAATTTTTAAAATTTTTTTAGGAGCTTCATATGGCTGAGAAGACTAAACTTATCACTCAATTGCGTGATGCAAAGAACTTAATTGAACAGCTTGAACAAGATAAGGTAAAACAATAAAACTTACGATACTAAAATTTGTCAAGGGGCCCCCAAATTCATTTTTGGAAGCAATTGGAAGCATTCAGACTTCTGCTTTCCAAAATTATTACAGCTGTTTCCACAAAAAATCCTTTCGTTTTAATTTCTAGATTTCTATAATTATTAGCATTAATTTTGTATCTTGTGAGGTTGATTCTGTGATTTCTTGAACTCAGTCATCATTTTGATTTATAGATTAGAATACTGTTGCAAAGAAATTAGTTTATAGTAATAACTACTTTTAGGAGAAAATTAATTTATAGTAAAGCCATTATTAAATGTGAATAAGTATTATCTTTCAGACATAATAGAAATAGATTATTCTCTCAGATAAACTGCCTAAAAAGTAAAGAAGTCATAATGTGTACATTAGCATAAACAAATTTCTGCAAATAAGCTTTAAAATGTATAGGTGAGAATGGCAGTTTAGAGTTG
The DNA here is from genome assembly GCA_004024745.2 of Catagonus wagneri. Classification (NCBI taxonomy): domain Eukaryota; kingdom Metazoa; phylum Chordata; class Mammalia; order Artiodactyla; family Tayassuidae; genus Catagonus; species Catagonus wagneri. Next base: position 22,587,439 of record PVHT021183699.1, read on the forward strand.
AAACAGCGGTTCTAACTATGGCAGCAGAGACAGCTAAAAAATTTATGAGCAAGCAGTTTTGACCACAGTCAAGTTCATGGGTCCTTTTTTTTTAAAATGTAGCTTCCATCCACCGTTTTCTTTAACAGTATTTTAAGTGACCATGTAATTAAGAACATGTAAGAGCTGTTCTGCTGTTGAAATGTGTTGGCAGTCTTTTCATTCTATTTATTTTATTATTTATTTGCTAGACTCTATTCCACAAACTTCATGAAGGCCTTCTATAAAAAAAGAACACTTTTTATTATGAAAAATTAAAATATTTATAAAAGTACAAAGATTATTAAAATGAATTTCTCTGAACCTATCAATCACTCAACTTTAGCAGTTAACATCTCATGACTAATTTTGTTTTATCTGAACATTCGTAACCCTCATTATCCTCAACCCAGGATTGCTTTAGAGCAAATCTAAGAAGTATTATCATTTCTTCCATAAGTATTTTAGTGTATCTTTAAAATTAAGGGCTCTTGTTATTTTTATAAAAATGTAACCACATGATCACATCTAAAAATCTAATAGTAATTTCTTAATATAATCAACTATCTGACAGTTTCAGATTTAACTTTTTGTCTCATACATTTTTTCCCCCCTATTTTTCTGAATCAAAATTGAGATTGAGTTCTTTCATTGCAATTGGTTGATGTGACTCTTAAGAGTTGAATCTATAGGTTTCGGTGCCCCCCCTTCTCTCTTTCTTTCTCTTTTGCATTGTGATTTGATTTTGAGAAAACCGAAGGCCCAGAATTTTGTTTTGAAACTTTATATGGTAATATCTGGTTTTTAATCTGTTCATTAACATTAGCCCTCTGAAAGAGTCATACCCTAAAGCAAGGGTTGACAAACTCTGGAAGTAAGGTAATCCTCCTCTTAATATAAAGTGCTGTCACAGAGTCTTACTTTTCAAGAGATAGGTTGAACCACCTTTTTTTTTTTTTTTTTTTGCTAGTTACAGATGACTGATTTAATCTGTGATATTTGGTTGTATTTTCCCCATAGCAACCTTCATGTCTTACATAGATTATCCAGAAAGTGGGAAGATAGTAGCAGTTAGCAAAATGGAGGAATGGCATTGCCTCACTGACAGTAATAAGGAGTGTGTGGGGACCAGAGGCTGTCAAAAGAGGAAGGAGAGAAACCGGGTAGATCTGTACCATAGTCTTGGTCCATCCACTGTGGCAGCAGTAACATACTCTCAGCAGCCTCTGAGGCTTTCTTCCTGTGGTACCCTACAGTTCAGTAATTGCAGGTCATGATTAGTTCTGAGCCAAGGACAAAAGGCTCTGTTTTGTTCATTATAAGCTGTTTACTATGGTGGCAAAAATTACATTAAACATTTATAGAAAGATTGTAAAATAAATCTTTTAACTGTTTTTAATAATTAAAGGATAAAATTATCATTGACATAACTTTTTATATTAAAAATACCCTGATATGCCAGGTAACTGAAGTTATTGTATTATATAGTCTAGTATATAGTGCAGAGCACAGACTTCAGTTTGTGAAATACTGAAATAATTCTTATGCAGTGCTTAGTAAGAAACATTATGTTTTTTGCCCTTTAAATTACGTTTGGTATGTGCTATTGATAATGCAGTTTTGTTAAGCAAATGCTTTAGAGTCTGCACTTCTGTTTAGGGAATGGTTATAGCAGAGACAAAGCGTCAGATGCATGAAACCCTGGAAATGAAAGAAGAAGAAATTGCACAACTTCGTAGTCGAATCAAGCAGATGACTACCCAGGGAGAGGAATTACGGGAACAGAAAGAAAAGTCTGAAAGAGCTGGTAAGAACTCAGGGGTTACCTGTTTTATGTTAGAACTCAAAGTCATATAAAGTGCTTGAGCAACGATCATTTAGAAAAATTAATTAAATATAGATAAAAATGTTTAACTGTAGAGACACTTTGTAAAGACACAGTGGCCTCTTCCTCGAAGAAGCAGGGGTTGGTAAACTGTAGCCTTTGGGTGAAATGCAGCCCATGCCTGGGAGATTTATGTAGAGCCTGCAAAGCCTAAAGCATTTATTATCTGGCCCTTTATATAAAATGTTTGCTGACCACTGCCTTAGACTATCAAAATTGAGGTTTACAATTTTGGAACTCCCCAAGTAGGCACTGCATGGTACATATTAAATAACTGCTACCTTATGGATGTTCTAAGATAAACAGAAAATAGAAGATATAGTCTGCTTTATAAAAGAATAATGAAATAATTCAGTGTTATATGTAACAGTGTTATGTTTTGACACAGTAAATGGTAAGTTGCAAAGTATGGAGACCAGCATAGTCTTCATAGGAAAGAAAGGAGAGACACTAGAAAGAGGAGTGAGCAGAATGAACTGATGCCTTCAGGGTAGTGAGGATGTGAGTTTTGAGTTGATCCTCAAATAATGAGTACAATGGGCAGAAATAGAGAGGTGGGGGCCATACACATTTCAGATTTAAGAACATTAAAGAGTCAGGCACAGTGACCATAATAGGTATGTGAATCAATTGAAAGCCATTCTTGCCCAAGTGAGAAATGAAGTTGGATCGTGAAGGAATTGACTATTTAAAAGTTTTTAAAGGTGAGTAGCTGAGTTTAACCTGTGGTGTACAAAGAAATTGGTAATAGGAAAGCATAATGTGATGGAATCCAGTGTTTTATATAGAAAAGAAATGAAGTGGGAAGTTTAAAGCAAAAGTAGAAACCCAGGTTTTGGGAACTGAGAGCTTTGGCCACCTTGACTAGGATGGTGGATCTGGAAAGGAGAGGAAGAGTTGGATCTGCAGAATTTGGCATCCGATCACCTTGCCAGAGTCTAAGATGACTTCAGTTTTAAGTTTAGGGTATTGAACTTAAATAACGTGAAGTCAGGAATTTCTGCTGTGATGCAGTGGGTTAAGAGTCCAACTGCAGTGGCTTGGGTCACTGCAGAGGTGTGAGTTCAAACCCTGCCCCAGTGCAGTGGGTTAAAGGATCCGGTGTTGCCACAGCTGCAGCATAATCAACAGCTGTGGCTCAGATTCAGTCCCTGGCCTGGGAACTTCCATATGCTCTTGGGTGTGGCCATGGAAAAATAAATAAATAAATAATTAAAAATAATGTGAAGTCAGTATAAGAATGTAAGTGGGGATACTAGGAAATGGAGTTTGCTTAGATACTTTGAATTCGAGCCAGTTATGAGCTTTCCGAATGGAATTGACTTGTAGGAATTTGGAAATAAGAAGTTGTAGCATCTTTTAGGAATCATTAGTCTAAGGGTGAAGCCAGCCTATGGTTAAATCTGTAGAAGAGGCTGATTTCTCCAAACAGTTAATAGCGGTAGTAGCACTGGCTGCACTGCTTCTGGTGATAATTTTTTTTAGGGCCCCACCTGTGGCATATGGAAGTTCCTAGACTAGGAGTTGAATTGGAGCTACAGCTGCCAACCTACGCCACAACCACAGCAACATGGGATTCAGGCTGCGTCTGCGACCTATACCACAGCTCACAGTAACGCCAGATCCCCAGCCCACTGAGTGAGGCCATGGATTGAGCTTACATCCTCATGGATACTAGTCGGGTTTGTTTCCGCTGAGCCACAACAGGAGTTCCTGCTGGTAATTATTAAGCATGATTTAGCATGCACACACTATTGTTGCCTCTGATGACCGACATTTATTTTATGCAAGGCTCTCATGAATGCTTTGCTTGTATCTACTGGTGTATGTATTGGTATTTCATCTTCAAGATTTCTATGATGTTATCCTCATTTTACAAATAAGAACTAAGATAAAACCTAAGAACATAAAAGTTAAGTAAGTTGGTTATTATTACATTCCCCCACAGAGAGTAATGTATAGTTAAGATTTGAATCCAGGCATTTCTAATCCAGAGTCTGTGATTTCGGGTTTGGTAAAGAGAAGTAAATGAGGGAAAAAAGTTACCTAGGAAGTCATAGGAATTGTGGATACTTAACGCTTCTGGGGGAATATAAGAGGCGTTTCCAAAAGTGGAGGTGGTGGGATAAAGATTTTTTAAAACATCTTTTAATTTGTATGAGGATGTGATTCCCAGGATGCAGTTTCAGAAATGATTTTAGAAACAAGATTGTAAGGTTGAAGGAAGGGAATGGGTCTGAATGAGAGAGGTCGGTGGTTGACACCAAATGTGGTCATAAATATCTCATTTCTTTGCAGTTGTTTTATTGATAAGTGGCTGGGGAATTTAATGAATTTGCACCCAATAAAGCTAAGAAGATTTACCTTCAGAGAGCGTTAATAGATAGAATCTCTCAGAATATAGTCTCTGAAGACTTACTTGAGTTGTGAGATGCTGTTAAACAGATTTGCTTTCTGTGAGCAGAAAACGTAATGCAGAGTCTCAGCTTCTCATGTCAGGCATTTTCATTTTTAGGACTGCATTTGTTGACTCTTATAGACAGCCAGGAGAAAATAATGCTGGTTAGAGGTTACATTTCCTTTTAAAATTGAGGTATATCTTATGAGCATGTAGAAACCCATGAATAAATACCAAGTAAAAAGCAGTGAATGATGAAAATGTAGACAACATATACAGTTAATTCATATGTAGGATAAAAATTTTCCAGATTGCTGTTCCAGTCCACTCTTTGGTAGTACAGCCTTTCTTTTCTTGCTTCTCTGAAACACAGATGTGTCTGGTCTTTATTTATTTAATTGAGGTAGAGTTTATGTACAATATTTTATAAGTTTTAGATGTACAACATAATGATTCACGATTTCTAAAGCTTATACTCCATTTATAGTTATAAAATATTGTCTGTGTTCCCTGTGCTGTACAATATGTCCTTGTAGCTTTTTTATTTTATACATAGTAGTTTTTACTTCTTATGTGTTTTGTATTTAAATGTGATTTTCATAAAACTTTGTTCTCGTAAATGTTTGATAGCTTAGTCCTTATATTATTGTAATCATAATGGTACATACAATTTCGTATGCTCCTTTTTTTCTTTATTTAGCATTATATTAGGAGTACTTGTACATATTGCTGAAGTACTAACATATTTTAGTGGCTTTGTCAGAACGCATGTACATTATTAATCATCTCCCTATTGATCAACATGTAGATTTTTTTTCACTATTATAAATAATACCATAACAACTTTGTAATATAACTTATTCTTGTTTTCCCTTTTTTTTCCTAAGGATAAATTTACCCATATCTTTTGGTCTTTTTTTGTTACTTACCTTTAAGTGATTTAAATATAGCCATACTAATACCACCCCCCCACTCTACCCCATTAAAATGTTCTTTTCTACAATTAGGCAAAATGAATAAAATATTCTGCTTAGGAAAGTTTCTAGAGTGTACTAACTTTCGTAAACCCTGTTACCCTTTCATGTACCTTCCCTGTCTTTGCTGAAGTTATGTGTTTTAAATGATTGGCTGCATTTTGAAATGTAGATTAACTCATAACATTCTTTGCTTTTTTTAATTGTCATGTTGTGTTTATGCAGGAAATAAGTTTTTATTCATTTGTATAGTGTAAGCCTGATATACCAAAGGCAATCGGTGGAGCAGATATATTTGAAGAACCCTTTAAAACAGAGTTTATATGTATTTATATAATGTGTAAGATTTATGCATATTTATATAACAAACAAAAATCACATGTGTAAGTGCTTTGTTAGTTATTGATAATTTATGTAATAGTGTTTTCCTAAGAGTCTTAAGTCTCACAAAACATCTTATTTTTGTACATCCACACATGCCAATAAGTGAATCATGGTGCCTTTCCCAAGCCTTGTATGAACAGGACTGGGGTAAGGGCTTTTTTTTTTTCTTATCATGGGTACTTAGAATAAGCTATACAAAGAAAATTCCATGTTTCTCAGGCAAAAAAGTATGAATTAAAGTAGAATTTAAGTATGCCATGTTAGGGAAGTAATATGTATACATTTTGACACTGAATGAATATCTGATGGAAAAATTTATTTTAAATGGAGTTAGATTTTGATTTAATGTATTGTAATAGTCACAATATTTGTAGGTGCTTGATACATTTCTACAATGGTAGCTATGCATCCATATCTTTTTTTTTTCCTTTTTTGGCCGCCCCACGGCTTATGAAGTTCCAGGCCAGGGATTAGATCAGAGCTGCAGTTGTGACCTGCTCCACAGTTGTGGCAACACCAGATCATTAATCCACTTGGCCAGGCCAGGGATCAAACCTGCATCCCAGCGCTTCAGAGACACTGCTGATCCTATTGCACCGCAGCGGGAACTGCTCATCCATATCTTTAGAAAGTCATTGTCACCCTGTACTTATTTATGCCCCTGGCAATGTCACTGTTACTGGACAGCATCAGCAGTTAGAGGGACACATTTCATTGCTACAGACTCATATTTTCAGTTTAATGAAATTTACTTAGCTTTAGCCTAATTTTCAAGATCAGCCTGATGTTTTCGAAGTATTTGATAAATTTACATTATTAAATGAAAATTTAGATAGATCCATAAAAATCTTAAAGGTCAAAGCATAGTCAATCCTTAGAATGACTCTTGTGTATTTTGAGAAGTGGCTTGAAAAGGAGATTTCCAATGCAAGTATAACATTTATTAACTTTCTGAAGGCCCCAACCTGTAAGTATTGCACTGTCTGGTTTATGCCACTGGGTGGTAGTATTATTTTACTTTCATATATGTAAACTTTAGATCTGTAGTTTTCAAACTTAATCACAGGGACCTCCTTATACTCTTAAAGCTTACTGAACTTTTGTTTATGTGGTTGTATGGATTGATATTTATTATATGAGAAATTAAAGCTAAACAATTCAAAAAATTGTTTAGTTCATTTAAAAATAACAATTATAGGAGTTCCCATTGTGGCTCAGCAGGTTAAGAACCTAACATAGTGTCCAAGAGGATGTGAGTTCGATCCCTGGTTTCGCTCAGGAGGTTAAGGATCTGGAGTTGCCACAAGCTGCGGCATAGGTCACAGATATGGCTTGGATCTGGTGTTGCTGTGGCTGAGGCCTAGGCTGGCAATTGCAGCTCCGATTTGACCCCTAGCCTGGGAACTTCCATGTGCTGCATGTACGACCCTAAAAATAAAACAATTAAATAACAATTATATACTGTTACATATAAGTATAAATACTTTTATGAAAATTGCCTGTATTTCCCAAAATGCAGTTTAGTGTGAAGAGTGACCTTGTTTTACATTTTCACTTGTCTTATTGTTTGGTTTAAGAGAAGGTTTCTGGCTTTTCATGCCTGTTTGTACATGGTCTGTTATGATAGTTATTTTGGTTGAGATGTATGAAGAAAATCTGCCCTCATGCAGTTATATATTTAGAAAGAGGAGGACCTCATAGACCCTCGGAAAGAAAGGACCTCTGGACCCTAGGATTTTTAGACCACACTTTGAAAACTGGTGCTCTAGATTTTTGCTTTTATTCATAAAAGAGTCTTGATGATTGGGTGGGAATTCTGATAAGTAAAATTCCTTTTGTTGTTTTTTTCCTGTTAGTTTGCATTTTATTCATTTTGTAGTACCTGTGTTTTTTTTTTTTTTTTTTGGTTTTATACCATATGCATTTTAGCAGCTTTTTGCTGAGATAAAGAAATAGTCACTGGCTTTCTTAATTCATTCTGGATGTTACCAATCACCTCCTTAGTTAATCCAGAGGTTGGCAGCCTTTCCATATTTCTGCCTCTTTTCATATTCCCTTCAGGGGGAGCAGAGTGGGTCTTGTGATTTTTATAGGAAAGTGTCCTCCGGGGCAGCACAACAAAACGGTAATGCTGCCTGGAATCTCAGAATTCTGGCATTTGTTATTATGATCGGTTAGTAGGTTTGGCTGAGAAGGGGAAAGGTAGTGAATCGGCAAAAGCAGATACCACATTTCTTCCTTTCTTAGCCAGAAGATGAGTTCTTTTATATCCCTACCCCGCCCCTTACTTCTTCAGCAGTCTTTTTGTGAAATGTTTTCTTTCCATCAACCAATGCCTAGCATATGCCTGGCAGATGACAAATGTCTAATAAATATATGCTGAATGAATGGTTGGATTTTTGAGCTTTTCTCCTGCAACTCTTATGGTGAGCATGTGTCCATTATTGTAATTCCCGTGGATTTGAGCAAACCTTGAACCTTGACTGAAGCGAAAAGTGAGGAGCTAGCAATAAAAAATCTGCCCTGTGTTTTTCTTAACTGATAGAGGACTTCTCAAGGTATATTAAATTTTTCCTAGAAATATTTTCAAAGTTTTTTTTTTTTTTAAACAAAAATTGCCTGAGATACATTGAATTTTGCTTTGGAAGAACACAGTGTGTTCTTGCAACATTTGGCGGCAGTTCGTGCTTAGCCTTCTTGTTGACGTGTGCTGTGACCATGGTTTCCTTGCGCACTCTTGCATGTTGGCAGAAGACTTGTCAGCCGGGGCTGATGCACGCTTTCTTTCTCCCCACTCACTTATCCTTTGTCAGTAATTGGAAAATAAATTCTGTAGACATTCAGAACATACTTCTGTAGTACTCACATTAAAATTCTACCAGAGTTAGAGTTCCCATCGTGGCTCAGTGGTTAACGAATCCGACTAGGAACCGTGAGGTTGTGGATTTGATTCCCTGGCCTTGCTCAGTGGGTTAAGGATCCGGCGTTGCCGTGAGCTGTGGTGTAGTTTGCAGACGTGGCTCGGATCCTGCGTTGCTGTGGCCGTGGCGAAGGCCGACAGCTACAACTCCTGTTAGACCCCTAGCCTGGGAACCTCCATATGCCGCGGGTGTGGCCCTAAATAAGGCAAAAAGAACAACAACAACAAAAAAATCCTACCAGAGTTTCATTTTGGAAAGAGTGGGGAATTCACTTTTAGACTATTACAGTCTTTGGACACCACTTTACTGTATCTGGTGGTTGCAAGATCAGAAGGCGAGATGTTTCTGGTTAGAAAGTAAACTCTTGGTATATCCTCCTTCAACACCGAAATGGGCCTCATTGTTGGAGGCAGACTTCCTACAGGAAGTGGCTTTATGTGTGGTACAGTGTAGAGTGGGTTTGAAATAAGTTTTCTGTAAGTGAATATGGATATAGAAATGTGTTTTACTGTCTTTTTAAATTTTATTTTTTGCGGGTACTTAACATTTTCATAAAACGGAATGGAGGTGGAAAGCAGTGATTTTTTTGTGTGTGTGTCTGTCAGAGATCTAACATGCTGCATTTTGTTGAGAGTTAAATGCCGTCAGTAGTTGATTGGTTCAGAAATTCTGGTTTCATAAGATACGTTATTACTCAACTGAGCTTGATCAATGTCAGCATTCTAAGTTTTAAAAAATAATGCAAGGTAAGGATTGTTCCTTAAATCCTATATATTCAGGTTGATTTACCATCTAAGGGAAAAGTTGGATGACTCAGTTCTTGCATCTGAATGAGGATGTTGAATTAAGAGTCTCAAAGGTGTCATTTTAGGTATGAAAGTATTTGGTTCTCTGACAAGGTAGTAGAAGTAGGAAGAAAGTATTAAATTTCAATGAAAAGAACTGTGGAACCAGATCTGTCCTACCTCAATCATTATATGATAGATACTCAAGTGACTTAGGAAAGCTATTTCAGTGGATTAAACACTAAAACTAGAATGTAATAAAGGGGATTATGCTAAAATTAACTGAGTATGGCTAGAAAACTTAATCACTGGGAAATTATATATAAGTAGGAACTTTGTGGCATAGATTTTTTTATTTGAGAAAGTAAGAGCACTTTGTCTTTTTATATTATAGGACTGGATTGTGGAATTAAAAAAATGAAAACGGAATTCACTTGGTATTGACTGTGTGTAGCTTAGTTTTATTTTACTTAATTGGCAAAAGGTTTTTCATTTACAATTCTGTCTTGCTGGAAGAGTATCAGATCTGTCTTCAGGTTCTCCAAAATCTGGTTTAAGATATTTCTGTGAAGTGCTTAGCAGTGCTAATATATAATTTTATATGCTGAATCATAGCGCTAATGAAAAGATGCTGATGATATCCAAGCATTAAAATGTCATTCCTTTTTTCCATTTTTGTCTTTCCCAGATTTAAACCTTTAGCACAGACTAAGCAGTAAGCACTCTGTTACAGAATCTCTTTCCCATAATTGACTATTTTACTTAACTGATTTTTAAGAAACTAGGAAACTAATTTCTTGTTAGTAGCAAGAGATGTATCTTGATGCTGACACCAGAACTTATAGTGAAATAATGTCTAACTAAAAATAAAACTGACAGCATTTTCCTTTAAATATTTTATTTACTAACATATTTATGTTTAAGGATTATTGTTTTCATGTTTGCAGGCAAATACAAGTAAGTTAGAGTAGGAATCTTTAAAAATAATTTCAACTAATTAATATGGTTTGAAATTTGGACTTTAGCTATGGTTTTGTACTTTGGGGCATATAAAACGAATTCTTTTATATAAAAAGAATAGAAATCTGGATAGATTTTTTAAATGTCAAATACATGGTTGCCAGAGAAGTTTTTGATTGTTTGTTTGTTTTTAAATCTTGAGCAGGAGTTCCCATTGTGGCTTAGTGGGTTAAAACCTGACCTTGTCTCATTGAGGTTGTGGGTTTGATCCCTGGCCTCACTCAGTGGGCTAAGGATCTGACGTTGCTGCAAACTGCGGTGTAGGTCGTAGATGCAACTCAGATCTTGTGTTGCTGTGACCGTGTTGTAGGTCTGCAGCTGTAGCTCTGATTCCACCCCTCACCTGGGAGCTTCCATATGCCGCAGGTGCAGCTGTAAAAAGAAAAAAAAAAGAAGGAAAAAAGAAAAATACTGAGCAAAGTGAATTGTGTTTCTCAACTGTTATCAGAATTCAGCTTTCTGTTGCCTTCTTTTGCACCTACTGCAGTTTTCAATTAAAATGGTTTAGAACATGTTTGTCTTCAGGTATGAAACTCTTGTGCCCAAATCACTGTCTGTTAAATCAAATTGTGGTTAATACAGGCTCTTTTTTATGAGATACCACAGGTTGAAGGTCTATATTTCTTATACCACTGGGAGTGAAAATATTACATGTCAGTGAACTGTCTCCCTTGGCTATATGTTCCCTAAAAAGATTAAAAACTCGTCTTGAGAATTTGTTTTATTTATAGTCCATCTCTTTGGTAAAGGAAAGTCTGATGTCTTCTATTCTGTGAGGACTAAAGGAAATAGTGTAGGATAATAATAGCAGTAGGATTTTTCATAGGATATTATTATGCCAGTAGAGCGAGAAAGGGGAGGAGGAGAGTGAGAATGGGTGGATGTTTGCACACATACATACATAATGCACACCTGCATATGCAAATACATACATACACACACATGCATGTACCCACAAATATACATAAACACATACACATACCTATTTTTGGTATCAAGTTACCCAGCTGTTCCACCGGTCCTATCTGATTTTGTTTGAGGCTAGGTAAGCTGTCCTTAAAGATATTGATAGGCTACCCTCTGTTCTAGCCTAGGTGATTATTTTTGCAGGGCCTGAATTCTTATTTCACCTAAGAATTCCCTGCTGGCAGTGCTCTTTTATACACTGTAAAAAAAAAAAAAAAAATTGGTAAAGATTTCTTTCTAGTTAACCACCCTAATTTGAAAGCTACATAAGTAGTAGGTTTCATTTCAGAATACACTGTTTAAATATACGATTTAACCAGTAAATTTAAAAAAACAAAAACATGCTTTTATTATATGGTTAAGAGGTTTTTAAAAATAAGAATAGTCAAAGAATATTTTTTCATCCATAAAAATGTCCTAGTGAGTGTACAATAGTATTACCTAGTTATTGATAATAGATAAGAACTGTGTTGCAAACAAAAAGCAATTATAATTGTGTATTGCAGAAATAGATACAAGTCTTCATTTCCTTGAATTTGCTATCCATTGGGACGCCTGTGGGTAGAATTGGCAGTCTTTAGTAATTTAATATTTTTTCTAACTTATGAGGTTAAGTTCATAAAAGCAGTCTTTAAGATCTGAATCCAGAACTCAATGACAAATTGGTTTCAGTGGCTGGACATTTCTTGTGGCTTTGTTGAACTACTCAAATATCTCTTGGCTTAAAACAATGGTGAATTTTTTAACCTGTCCTGCTACTGCTGCTCTTAGTTCCCATAAATTGAATGTAAAACACTTTTAGCTCAATGATAGTATTTCTTGAGATACTTGTTTTCTGCTGTTTTCATTGTAGCTTTTGAGGAACTTGAGAAAGCCTTGAGTACAGCCCAAAAAACAGAAGAAGCACGGAGAAAAATGAAAGTAGAAATGGATGAACAAATAAAAGCTATTGAAAAAACAAGCGAGGAGGAACGTATCAGACTTCAACAGGAATTAAGTCTCGTGAAACAGGAGGTTGTTGATGTAATGAAAGTAAGAGTAATTCTAGATTGAAATGGGCTATAGCAGTTTTGAAACTTAAGTCTTATGCCTTTCCTACATTGTTTGACAGTAGAGTTAATTTGTATTTTACACCTTGAGCATTTCATTATGGTCAGGATATAGGAAAAAAGAACTTTGATAGAGAAAATAATGTTATCTTTTTAGATATTCTTCCCAGAGATAGTCTCTGCATGTAATTTCTCTTTTACGTTTTCTAATCCTCTCTTTGATTTTTTTTTAAACACAAAAGATGGCATGTCGTTTACACTGTTCTGTATTTTGCTTCTCCAATTAAAAATCTGTCTTGGAGATTGTTATTTAGTATTGAACTGATAATTACGCCCATTTGTGACTATTAAGGATTTCACTTTATGAATAGTTAATAATTTCATCAGTCTTCTGCTGATGGATTTTTAAGTTTTCTTTTTTTTATTTTGGCTGCACCCATAGCATGTGGAATTTCTAGGGCCAAGGATCCAACCCTCACCACAGCTGTAACCAGAGCCATAACAGTGACAATGCTGGACCCTTCACTCGTGAGCCACCAGGGAACTCTCCTAGGTTTTTATGTTTTAATTCTTGGAAATTGTGACTGTCCTTATCATATGCGCTCACATGTGTTTCTTTAGAATAGATTCCCAGAAGTGGAATATTATTCTAGCAAAAATTGTATATTTTTAATTATTGCATAGTTGCTACAAGCTTGATGGAGGACGGTTTATAATCATAGGCGATATATTAGAATATATTCCTCCCCCAAAGATGACGTTACCTGATTTTTTTAATCTTTCCAAACTTAAAAAAAGACGTCATTGGAATTTTTTTTTTTCTTTGTCTTTTTTGCCTTATCTAGGGCCGCACCCATGGCATATGGAGGTTCCCAGGCTAGGGGTCTAACAGGAGCTGTAGCTGCTGGCCTTCACCACAGCCACAGCAACGTGGGATCCGAGCCGTGTCTGCAACCTACACCACAGCTCACGGCAACGCTGGATCCTTCAACCACTGAGCAAGGCCAGAGATCAAACCCACAACCTCATGGTTCCTAGTTGGAGTCGTTAACCACTGAGCCACGATGGGAACTCCAACATCATTGTAGTTTTAAAATGCATGTCTCTTAGCAATATGACCAACAAGTTTCTGTATGTTTGCAAGGAATTTATTGTTTTCCTTTTTCAGTTTCCTGATCAAATCCTGTATCTTTTCTCCTCTTGGGCTGTTGGGTTTTTTTTTTTTTTTTTACTGATTTGTAGAAGTTTTTTATTTATATTAAGAATTAGCCCTTTGAAGCTAATGAGATGCTTTTATCCAGATAATTATCTTCATTTTTTAGTTTATTGATTTTGTTTATGATTTGTTTTGGGTTTGGGTTTTTTTTTGTTTGTTTTGGCTATACAGAAAGTTTTCTTTTCCTTAGATGCTGTCTGTATTTCTCTTCTGCTTTAAAAATACATTCTCAATTGGGATTTTTTTTTTAATGCTATTTTTCTTCACACGACACTTATGCTTTCATTTTTTATGGTTAAATCTTTGATCCAACCGAAATTTATTTACGGTGAGGAGTGAGGTAGGGATCCAGCTTAAATATTTTCCAGATGACTACCAAGTAGCCTTCAAATCATTTCTTTAATAACCCATGTTTTCCCCTCTGATATGCCATACTGCCTTTTATTACGTACTAAATTATTGTGGTGCTACATGTGGGTCTTCTGGATTTTCAGTTTTAATATTACGCTGCTTTGTCTGACCGTGTGCTGGTATTACACTAATCCTAGTTTTATAATAAGTTTTAGTTTTAGAATATGTTCTACTATTTGGAACCTCTGCTTATTACTCTTGCTTTTCAGAAGAAATCAGCTATTCTTACGTGTTTATTTTGTCTTTGGGCCTTCCCCCATTCTGTTGGTAGTTTTATTTGATTATATTACATTTGAAAATTTATTTAGGGCAATTTGACATTTTTATAAGATTGAGTTTTCCTAGTTGAGAGAGGTCAAGACCAATGCTTTTTAATAACTTCTAGTACATGCCCGGAAAGCTCCTGGTAATTGGATTGGTGCAGCCACTACCCCTTGACCATGGTGGAGGGCCCTCTCTGAGAGTGTTCTTGTCTCCCTGGCTGTGCTTCCCCAGCCTCACTGGTGAGGAAAATCTTTGTACAATGTGAAACTGCAGCTTCACACCTATAGGACTGTGACAGCAGCTCTCCTTGTCTTAAAATGATGAGGAACACTTTACTGCTTTTTCTTTTAACTGTCAAGAGTTCAGTGACTTTTGATTAATATGAGACTTATGTTCTGATTTTTCTTCTTAAGAAGCTGTTAGCTTGATGATTTAACTGTAATAAAGAATTAGTTGTAGAATTACATATTTTATTGTGAATGTTTCACTTTAATTATCTGGCTGGTTTTCAGAAATCCTCAGAAGAAATTGCTAAATTACAGAAACGTCATGAAGAGGAGCTGGCCAGCAAAGACCAGGAACTGACCCAGAAGTTTCAGACCCAAGAAAGGGAATTTCAGGAGCAAATGAGGGTAGCTCTGGTGGGTACCTGTGTTGCGTTTGCTATAGGTAAACATTACCACACTATAAAGTTGTCATCCCCTCACCCTTCCTCCCAGCTGAAGGTCAGACTACTGGCAGCCTTGACCATTGAGTATGACAAGAGGATTGGCTCAGGTCAGGAATGAGGCTATCAGAGTTTGTTAATTTAGAATTGTCTGAAAATTAAATTTTCTAATCTTACAAGCCTTCATTAATCCGTTTGTATATCTTTCCTCTCACCCTGGCTATAGGCTGTGATTATGGAGAAGTAAAGGGGAAGATAGGTTAATTGGAGCACTGAACCAGTGACTGTGTAACTTAGAAAGAATGTCTAAAAACTCACCAGACTGAATGTATCAGGGTTTAAGGCTCAGAAAATTTGCCTGAATGCATTTTAAAGAATAAAGAATGAAAATGACCAAGTAGTTTTTGTTTTTAGTAGAATAATTTCAGTTAATTTTTAATCCACATGATGTTTTAAAAAATAAAATTAAAAACTGACTGGAGGATGTTCCTGCTGTGGCATGGCGGGTTAAGTATTCAACATTATCTCTGCAGTGGCTTGGGTCACTGCTGAGGCACAGGTTCAGTCCCGGGAACTTCCATATGCTGTGGGTGCGGCCGAAAAAGAAAAAAAAACAAAAAGCTGACTGAAGTAATTAAAACAGTAACCCGAAAAGCAAAGATAAGAAAGATATGTCGAACAGTACAATTTCAAAGTTTAAACAAAAAATACCTTTGCTTGAATTATGAAAAGCCTTTTATACATTGCTTTAAGAAGTATTAATGCTGAAAGTGTAGTTTATTATTTTTACATGAAGTTATAATCCATAAGGTAATATGTGTAATTAAAAAATACTTCCAGTGTGAAAAGATGAGGAATAGTTTTTTTTTTTCTTTTTTTTCTTTTTAGAGCCGTACATGTGGCACGTGGAAGTTCCCAGGCTAGGAGTCTGATCAGAGCTGTAGCCAATGGCCTACGCTGCAGCCACAGCAACTCGGGATCTGAGCCGTGTCTGCGACCTACACCACAGCTCACAGCAACGCTGGATCTTTAACCCACTGAGTGAGGCCAGGGATTGAACCTGTGTCCTCATGGATGCTAGTCAGGTTCGTTACCACTGAGCCACGAGGGGAGCTCTGAGAAATAGTTTTTATAATTTTATTATTATTATTATTGTTGTTGTTGTTTAGTGCTGCACTTGCAGCATATGGAAGTTCCTAGGCTAGGGGTTGAATGGAAGCTGCAGCTGCCGGCCCACGCCACAGCCACAGCAACACAGGATCTAAGCCGTGTCTGCGACCTACACCACAGCTCATGGCAACACCGAATTCTTAACCCACTGAATGAGCCCAGGGATTGAACCTGTGAAAAGTGCTCTCTACAGCTTCTCTTTTCAAAACAGTAAACACTTTTAATATGAATGTTGACATATACTAAGGATAATCAAAGACAAAGCTTTTAAGGATTGATGGGCCTAGATCACATCCATATTTTCATGGATGTTTGTTGGATTCTTTTCCGCTGTGCCACAATAAGAACTCCTGGTTTTTGTAATTTTAATTTCCTCACCTTTACACATTTTTTTTTCACTACATCGGATCTGAAGTTCTGAGAATTTCCAGCCTTGGGGATCCTTGAATTGAGTCAGGGAGTTCTTTAATCTTTGTGGTTCTAATAGGCACATGGATTGCAGTGCTGTTGACTGAGGTTAGTTGCCTGCCTTTTTTTTTTAATGATTTTTATTCTTTCTATTATAGTTGGTTTACAGTATTCTGTCAATTCCTACTGTACAGCAAAGTGATGACCCAGTCACACATACATACATATATATATTTTTTTCTTACATTATCCTCCATCATGTTCCGTCACAAGTCAGGAAGAACTTAAAGTAGTTTATGAGACTACTTAAAAACTGTAACGGGACAGCATAAACTTAAAATAGGGGCAAAGAAATTAGGGACCAGAGAGAGATCTTAAGGACATAAATGAAGCTGAGAATGATGCTAAAAATACCTGTCATAAAGACCTGCTTTGTGATTTCATAGTGGAGTAATTGGCCTTTGGAGATACTGAGCTTTGAACATTGGTCTTGTTTATACTGTATTTTGAAAACTGAGCTATGTGGACATATTCTGACTAGTGAGCGCAGGACACAGACACACATGGAGCACATATATGTGCCGTGCACTTGCCCTCTTCCACTCCTCATTCTACATAGTTTCTCAAAGAAGCGAGCTTGGGTTTGAAGTCAGGATTCAACAAGCTATTAAAATCTCCTCTTATGTAGATTTAAAATATAGTTTACATTGAACAATGTAATATGTTTAAACTGGTGTTTAAAATAGAAACTGGTATTTTCTTATCAGTCTACACTATGGTTCAAAATCTTTCCTTAAAGCAGTATGCTTTACCAGAGTGCAATGGACTGAAAATATTGCTGTTGGCAGCATGAAATATGCTGAAATATGCTGTTGGCAGCATGAACCCTGAACACAGGTATAGATAAGTTTACTTAGTTGGAATCCAAAGCTGCAAAATGTGAAAAGTGCTCTCTAGAGCTTCTCTTTTCGAAACAGTAAACACTTTTAATATGAATGTTGACATATACTAAGGATAATCATAGACAAAACTTTTAAGGATTGATGGGCCTAGATCATCTGAAGAGTTATGGAGGCTTTTATAGATATTTCCTTGATCTAATCTATATAATCACATGTAATCTGATTTTGATTTGCTTTTCCATGTGGGGCTCCTTAATAGAACGAGGTATTTCTCACAAGTTATGAAAGTTTACAATCTCACTTCTCAGCCTAGAGTTGAAATATCAAACTCTGGAGTGCAGAGAAGAGGTAGTGACAATTGTATGACCCTGCACGTTTAGTGATACTTTGTAGAACATTTTAGGTAGTGAAAAAATTGGAGTTCCCTGGTGGCCTAGAGGTTAAGGATCTAGCGTTGTCACTGCTGTGGCATGGGTTCAGTCCCTGGCTCCAGAACTTCTGCATGCCATGGGTGCAGCCAAATAAAAAATAGACGTAGTACGGTTACTGGAACAAAATTTTTCATATCAACTGTAATCGTGACAAAGATTGGCTAGATCATGTTGGAGAGGCCACAGTGCCTCATTGCTGCAGATAAGAGCGTGGGAAGATAAAGGTCATGATGCCGCCTAAATCTCAGGACTAATGTGCAGATCAAATGAAGTGAATGATTCCTATAGAAGTGCTTTGAGAATACTGTGTGGGTCTAAGGTCCTCTTAATTGCTTTTGGCACAGGAAAAAAGTCAGTCAGAATATTTGAAGATCACTCAAGAAAAAGAACAGCAAGAATCCCTGGCCCTGGAAGAGTTAGAATTGCAGAAAAAAGCAATCCTCACAGAGAGTGAAAATAAACTTCGGGACCTTCAGCAAGAAGCAGAGACTTACAGAACTGTACGTTTAAAAACTAGTCAGGTTCCAGAGCTGTGGAATTACTTGTATACAAAAAGTATTGTTCTCTCTCTAGTTAGTATAAAGTTGTAGAGAAGATTTACGTGTGTGTGCTCTCCATTTTCAGATAGGAAGAACTTTTCATGGGAGTGTTTTGGTGTGGACTGCACAGTGCTTCCGACTCTGCCTTTCATTTTGCTGTATTTCTGTTAGCCACCCTCTCTGATTCTCTGCACTCAGGCTATACATCGTCTTTGCTCCACTGCTGCTCACCGTTCATTTTTAGGAAGTGTACTCACTTTGTAGACTGCACTTGTCCTAACACCTTCTGTCCTGTTCAGCTTCATCTCATGCCATGTCTGGGCATAATTCATTCTCCATTTATATCACAGTCTAGTTACCTCATTGCTCTGCTTTTACATTTAACTTTCCCCCGTTTTTCCCATTTTAAAAAATGACCCCGTAATGAGCATGTGTCTCATTGTGTACATTTTTAAGGCTATCTGGCCTTCTCCTTAACGGCATATGAAATGTTTGAATTATTTTGAGTAAACTGATATTATTTAGACTTTGTAGCCTTTTTGCTCTGATTTAGACAGTGAAACAGTCACACTTCTGTCCATATTTCTAAACTGTGTTTTATTTTTCCATTTCCAGCATTTATGTAAGGCAACATGGTAGAGGGGGTTGGGTCCTCAGAAGGCCTAGATCCTTCATTTGTTAGCTTCGTAAATTATTTATACCTGAATTTCTATACCTGTCACATGAAGAGACTGAATTTGGTAATTTCTTAAGACCTTTCCAGCTGTGAATTTCCTTTGCTTTCCCTTAGCTCTTTTTCTTTTAGTCAATATTGATATTTTCATGAGATACTAATTTTACTATTACTTTTACTATTACTTTTTGTAAATAACTTTGGTAAAATTGTATGAATTCCTCCTTTTTGAAAAAAATCTAAATAATTTTTTGGGTAAAAGCCAGATACATTACTTTTCTTCCAAAATTTAAGTATGATTTAAAAGAATACTATTATAGGCCTTTTAAAAAATGGAAAAAATTACCCATCTTTCTACCAACAGTTATTGTTATCTACTTTATGATTTATTTCTTTTTCAGTATTTATTCTGAGGATTTGAAAATATAGGTAGTTGAAATAGTTACCCAAGTAGTTGGAAAGAATCTGGAATCATGAGTTGTGTAAAAAAATAGAATATTTTCTTTATCACATCATTCCTTTAAAAATTGAGCACAGATTCTTTTTCCTTTTTAGTGTTTGGTATGATATGTAGAGTTTATCTCAATTTTAATCTTGAAGTATGTATAGATATCATTTCATATATATCATTGCTGATAAACAATAAGTACTTTAATAAAAATACATCTGTTTTCATTAACAGAAAATTCTTGAATTAGAAAGTTCTTTGGAGAAAAGCTTGCAGGAAAATAAAAATCTATCAGAAGAGTTAGCTATTAATTTGGAAACTGAAACAAACAAGCACAATAAAGAAATTTCAATCATGGTTGAAAAACACAAGACAGAATTGGAAAGCCTGCAGCATCAGCAAGATAACCTTTGGACTGAAAAACTCCAAGTTTTAAAGCAACAGCATCAGACTGAAATGGAAAAACTTAGAGAAAAGTTTGAGCAAGAAAAAGAAACATTGTTGAAAGACAAAGAGATTCTCTTTCAGGCCCACATAGAAGAGATGAATGAAAAGACTTTAGAAAAGCTTGATGTGAAGCAAACAGAACTGGAATCATTATCTTCTGAACTGTCAGAAGTACTGAAATCTCGTGACAAGCTGCAAGAGGAACTTTCTGTACTTAAGGATCAAGCAGATAGAGTGAAGCAGGAATTAGAGGCCAAGCTGGATGAACAGAAAAATGATCATCAGCAACAAGTTGACAGTATCATTAAAGAACAAGAGATATCTATCCAGAGAACTGAGAAGGCATTAAAAGATGAAATTAATCAACTTGGGCTTCTTCTGAAGGAAAAGGACAAGCATTTGAAAAAGCATCAGGCTCAGGTGGAAAATTTAGAGGCAGATGTTAAAAGATCTGAAGGGGAGCTCCAGCAGGCATCCGCCAAGCTGGAGCTTTTTCAGTCATTCCAGAGCAGCACACATGAGCAGGCAAAGGCATTTGAGGAGCAACTGGCCCAGTTGCAGCAGAAATTGTTGGATTCAGAAACAGAACGAATTCTTCTTACCAAACAGCTAGCTGAAGTTGAAACTCAAAAGAAAGATGTTTGTACTGAGTTAGACACTCACAAGATCCAGGTGCAGGACTTAATGCAACAACTTGAAAAACAGAATAGTGAAATGGAAGAAAGAGTGAAATCTTTAACACAACACTATGAGTCCCAACTTAAAGATAATAATGTAGAGCAAGAACAGACAAAGCAACTCTTACTGGAAAAGGAAAATATAATTTTACAAATGAGGGAAGGACAGAGCAAAGAAATTGAAGTACTCAAACAGAAATTATCAGCCAAGGAGGACAGTGTCCGTGTTTTGCAAGAAGAGTATGAAACCAAATTTAAAAACCAAGAAAAAAAGATGGAAAAAGTTAAGCAGAAAGCAAAGGAGATGCAAGAAACGTTAAAGAAGAAACTGTTGGATCAGGAAGCCAAACTTAAAAAAGAGCTTGAAAATACTGCTCTGGAGCTTAGTCAGAAAGAAAAACAGTTCAATGCCAAAATTTTGGAAATGGCACAGGCTAACTCAGCTGGAATCAATGATGCAGTGTCAAGACTGGAAACAAACCAAAAGGAGCAAATAGAAAGTCTTACTGAGGTACATAGGCGAGAACTCAATGATGTCATATCAGTTTGGGAAAGGAAACTTAATCAGCAAGCTGAGGAACTTCAAGAAAAACATGAAATCCAGTTACAGGAAAGAGAACAAGAGATAGAGGAACTGAAGCAAAAGATCCTTGTATTTGGGTGCGAAAAAGAAGAGATGAGCAAGGAAATGGCATGGCTGAGGGAAGAAGGTGTGAAGCAGGACACAGTGTTAAAGGAATTACAGGAACAGTTAAACCAGAAGGCTATTCACATGGATTCTCTCTCACAAAATGAAACCAACCTGAAAGCCAAACTTGAAAAGCTGGAGGTTGACCTGAATCACTCGCTGAAGGAAAATACTTTTCTTCAGGAGCATGTAGTTGAACTGAAGACCCTGGCAGAAAAAGAGAAGCTTAAGATTTCTGAGTTGACTGAGAAGCTAAAAACCACGGATGAGGAATTCCAGAGTTTGAAATCTTTACATGACAGAAGTAAGAAAAGCCTCGAAGACAAAAGCTTGGAGTTTAAAAAACTGTCTGAGGAGCTAGGAGTTCAGCTGGACATTTACTCTAAGAAAACTGAAGCCTTATTGCAAGCGAAAACAAATGAGCTCATCAACATTAGTAGCAGTAAAATTAATGCCATTCTGTCTAGAATCTCTCACTGTCAGCACCACACAACTAAAGTCAAAGAGGCACTATTGAGTAAAACTTGCAAAGTTTCTGAATTAGAAACACAACTAAGACAGCTAACAGAAGAGCAAAACACACTAAACAGTTCTTTTCAACACGCTACACATCAGTTGGAAGAAAAAGAAAGCCAGATTAAGAGCATGAAGGCTGATATTGAAGGTCTTGTAACAGAAAAAGAAGCTTTGCAGAAGGAAGGAGGCAACCAGCAACAGGCTGCCTCTGAAAAGGAGTCTTGTATCACACAGTTGAAGAAGGAGTTATCTGAAAACATCAATGCTGTTACATTGATGAAAGAAGAGCTTAAAGAAAAAAAAGCTGAGATCAGCAGCCTTAGTAAACAACTGACTGATTTGAACTCTCAGCTTCAGAATAGTATCAGCCTAACTGAAAAAGAAGCAGCCATTTCATCACTCAGTAAGCAGTATAATGAGGCACAACGGGAATTACTGGATCAGGTACAAGATTTATCTTTGAAAGTTGAAACTCTGAGTAAAGAGAAAACTTCTGCGCTTGAACAGATAGATCATTTGTCCAACAAATTCTCAGAATGGAAGAAGAAAGCACAGTCAAGATTTACACAGTACCAGAATACTAGTAAAGAACTGCAGATGCAGCTTGAGTTAAAAACAAAGGAAACCAGTGAAAAGGATGAGCAGATAATTTTATTAAGGGAAGACCTTGATCAGCAGAATAAAAAGTTTGAATATTTAAAGGGTGAAATGGAAGGTAAGAAGAACGAGATGGAGAAAAAGGAGTGTCATTTAGAGACTGAGTTAAAAACTCAAACAGCAAGAATTGTGGAGTTAGAGGAACATGTTGCTCAGAAAACGAGTGAAATTGAGTCCTTAAATGAAGTTCTTAAAAATTATAATCAACAGAAGGATATAGAACAGAAAGAAATGATGCAGAAACTTAAACACATTCAAGATTCAGTAGAAGAAAAGGACAACAATGTTAAAGAGGCTGAAGAAAAAGCCTTAAGACTTGAAAAGCAAGCATCTTCCTTGAAATCTGAACTTGAATCTATGAAGAAAGAATTGGAACAAGTGAATTCGAGTGTGAAAAGCAAAGAAGAGGAGTTAAAGGCGTTGGAAGATAGACTCGAGTCAGAAAGTGCTGCAAAATTAGCAGAACTGAAGAAAAAAGCTGAACAAAAAATTGCTGCCATCAAGAAGCAGTTGTTATCTCAAATGGAAGAGAAGGAACAGCAGTATAGAAAAGACAGAGAGAGCCATTCGAGTGAGCTAAATACAAAATTGCAAGAAAGAGAGAGAGAAATTCACATCCTGGAAGAAAAGCTTAAGTCGATGGGAAGTTCACCACAATCAGAAACATCGGTTGTACCCAGATCAGCAGCAAATGTGGCATCATGTACCGAGCAAGTAGAAACAGATTCCCAAGACTGCACGCAGAAGATGTGTGAAGAAAAAATCAGTGTTTTACAAAGGAATTTATTCGAAAAGGAAAAGCTTTTGCAGAAGCTTGAGCAGGAAAAAGAAGAGATGGTTTCTTCTCATTCTGAAATGCAGTGCAAATACCAGGAGCTCTTAAAAAAGATAGAACACTCTGAAGCAAAGCAACATGAGGATGAAGTTACGATAAATTGTCTTCAAGAAGAACTTGAAGAAAAAAGCAAGAAATATTCCTTATTAGTATCTCAGCATGTGGTAGAAGAGGGAAGCAAAAATAACATGGGGGCAAAGCAGAACTCGGAATACGCGGTTGATGATGTCCAGAGAACCTTCCCTGAGAAAGACTTGACCTGTCAGGTCTTGGAGCAAAAGATAAAAGAGCTAGATTGCCGCCTGTTGAGAGAGAGGGAAGAACATAGAGTTGAAATCGAAGAGTTGACCTCACAATTTGAAAAATTACAGGCTTTACAACAACAGATGGATGGAAAAAATAAACCCACAGAAGTTTTGGAAGAAAACAGTGAAGAAAAGGCCAAATCACATGTAGTCCAATCCAGAGTGCTTGGTAACATGAAGGCTGAGCACAATGACCTGGAGTTTAAATTAGCCGGGGCTGAGCAGGAGAAACAGAAGCTGAGCCAGGAGGTTGTTAAACTTCAGAAAGATCTTCGAATGTTGCGGAAGGAGCACCAGCAAGAACTGGATATAATAAAGAAAGAATATGAACAAGAAATGGAAGAGAAAATCAAGTAAGTTTTTTTTCAGTATGAATATTTTTAAGGCAATCCCTCCTTAATGAAGTCCCTCTTTTTTTGTGCCTAATACAGTTAATATTTCATACAGTCTGAAATACTAAACATAAGGCACTGTAGAGAAATAGAGTAAGGCAAGAGGCAGAGTTATTCCATGCCCATTTAAGGGGGAAAAAACCTTTTCTTGCATATGAGATCATGGCTATTAGGTACATGGCCCGGTAATGATTTTCTTTTTGTTTTGTTGTTTTTAGTAGTAGCATTTTTATATAATATAGATATGTATGGTGAGAGTTTTTAAGTGGAAAGTAAAAATTCTTACATCCTCAGGACCTCCCTGGAGTTAATCAGTTTCCTTATCCTTCCAAAAATTTTCTGTGCCTGGAGATAGATGTATGCGCGCGCGCGCACACACACACACACACACACACACACCCTTAGAAATGGTTGATGCTGGTGAGAGAATACTCTGTTGTGAAGACCAGGTAATACTTTACTGCTTGTTTTTTGTGTGACAACAATTAGCTCTTTACATTTTCGTTACTCAGACAGGAGCAGGAAGATCTTGAGTTGAAGCACAATTCCACATTAAAGCAGCTGATGAGGGAGTTTCATACACAGCTGGCACAAAAGGAACAGGAGCTGGAAATGACCATAAAAGAGACCATTGGTAAGTAAACTTTTTAAATTCAGTAAGAAGCAAATCTGAATCAGCAGAGACTATTTATGATTTAAGCTTATTCTTCTCACACTGTGCTAAGTGCTTTAAGTAATTCTAAACTGGAGGGAAAAAGGGTTCTGGCCCAAGGAAGTTCTCTCGTGGGAACCTGTGCTGCCTGAAAGGGGCTTGCTTTACACAGGGGACGAGCAAATGGAAGAACCTGGAAGCATTAGCTAACTAATTACCTAATGAGGACACTTCAGCTCCAGGAGAAGTATACACTTGATTGAGTTGATCAGTTGATTTTAGTCAAATTTACTTTGGAACAAGAATTCTTAGAGAAAATGGAATGTAGCTAATTCTTACCTAATACATTTTCTTTTTATATGTCCACTTTTTTATTTATTAGATAAAGCTCAGGAAGTGGAGGCTGAACTTTTGGAAAGCCATCGAGAAGAGACAAATCAGTTATATAAGAGAATCACAGAGAAAGAAGATGATCTAAAAAGAACAGCCAAGAGATATGAAGAAATCCTTGATGTACTTTATTTTCTCTGTTGAAATTTAGCTGTAATAGATTTCATGATAGTGCTAAAGAAGATTGGGCTTCAGATTTCTGGTGTTCTTAGTGTAGAGGATTTCCGGGGAGGGAGCTCAACAGTATTCAAATTTGTTTTTATCCACTGTTTGCAGATTGATAAAGATTAGTCTGATTGACTTCTGCCAGACTTGTAGTTTCCTAATCAGTTTCTGCTAACCAGGTATATAGTCCACTTGATGGAACAGTTAGGAACAATGGATTTTCTTCTTTTTCTCCCAAGTGCAGACTAAATTGTGAAAGCACCAGACTAAGAATTGAGAGCTCGTGCTTAGGAGGTACAGTTCCTGTATGTATATGAGCTTAACTGAAATCCTTCCAGGAGAGCAGGTTAACTTTATTCCATACCTTACCCACATTGCACAGTTTTTGTTGATCTCAAGGGAGAAAAAAGATGGAAAAAATGGAATATATCAGCCAAATCCTTCATATGTAGTGGAAGAAAAATTCACTGAACTTACTCTACTGACAGTGGATTAATATTGTCATTTTTGTGTATGAAGATAAGCCATGAATGCCAGTGAGTATTTGGACTCCAGAACATTTTTGAATGTAAAACAAATTATTCTCTGTTGGCTTGCAGATTCCTTAGTTACTGCAAGCCTTATTTCACTATATGCTAAGTACTGTTTGATGTTTAGGAATGCATAAATCAGAGCATCCTGCCTCAACTATCTATGGTAGCGATAGTCTGAACCAGGAACAAATTCTTATAATAATTATTTCAAATGTAGTTGAAAAGGCTGAAATTCTAGGTTATGATGTTACCTTTGTGTAATTTTTGAGCTTTAGATTTCATTATGAAAGAAGATCTTAATAATTTCACAATTTTCTATGCTTCACTAGGGTGTATATGTGGGAAGTTTTAAAAAATACTGCTGTTTCTTGAATGCTTAGAGAATGTTGGGATTGGAAGATACATCAAAGCTAGTTCAGGCTCATCTTCTGTTTTTTTCTTTCTATTTTTTTTTTTTTTTTGGCAGAAGGAGAGTGAGTTCAGTATAGTCAGATGATTTCCCTAAAACTGCATAGCGAGTGGTAGAGAGCTGACTTAGCTTGTATATTTTATAAAGGAAGGAACCAGGGGCAGGCCCGGATTCTATGTCATGGATTATTAAGTCGAGAAGCTTGCTGTGCCACAGGTGTAGTGTTCCTTTTTGTGAACTGCATCTTTGTCTCTGCATGTTTGGGTGTCGGGGGTGAAGAAGGGGGGGAATAACACATGATACACTTCCCAAGGTCACAACAAGCCTCTAGTCAGAGGGGTGAGCAAACAGGGGAACCGGTCAGAGTTAACCTCTGGTATGGTTTCTTCCTCAAAATCTGCTGTTTATTAGAAAAATTAAGGGGATGGTTCTCTAAGCTTCAGGCTTGCAGTAGTGGGACAGCCAGGCAGGAAGTGGAGGGTGGGCCAGAGGAGGTGGGTGGAGTCTTCTCTAGGTCCCTTCCCTTGCCTTAGACCAGCACTGCTGCTTGGAAATACAGTGCAGGCCACAGAGATTTAAAATTGAGATTTGAAATTTTCTGGTATCCACATTAAAAAAAAGGAAAAGAAATAGGTGAATTTCATTTTAATAATATGTTAACCAATCCATTATATCCAAGACATTATCATTTCCAAATGTACTCAATATACAAATTATAGATGTATTAATTCTTTGCAATTCAGTGTGTGTCTACATTTGCAGCCTGTCTCACTTTGGATTAGTCACTTTTCCGGTGCACATAGCCACAGTTCCAGGGTAGCCAGTGGCTACTGTTTGGACAGTGTAGCATCAGACTTTCAACAGCCAGGACTAGGGCTGACTTTGTGATTAAATAGGCAGTGCCCATCTAAACATCTCAAGTACGTACTCTGTCTTGAAGAATTTTTTTTTAGAAGTACATGTATTACTGAAAGGGCTATTTCCAGTTCTGAGCAAACACCATATTTGCTTTGATTCTCTTACCATTCTTCCATTTAAAAATTTCCAGAATTGGAGTTATGTTTTTATTTGTTTTTTTTGCTTTTTAGGGTCACACATGTGGAATATGGGTGTTCCTAGGCTAGGGGTTGAATCAGAGCTGCAGCTACCAGCCTACACCAGAGCAACAGCAACTGATCTGAGCCACATCTGTGACCTACACCACTGCTCACAGCAATGCTGGAACCTTAACCCACTGAGTGAGGCCTGGGATCAAACCCGCATCCTCATGGATATTATCGGATTTGTTACCACTGAGCCACAGTGGGGACTCACCGGAATTGGTGTTTTATATGGAATTCGTATGTGTTATATTACGTAATAATGTTTTTTCCCTCTGAAAAAGCTGTTACCAGATTGATGATTTGTCTTAATGATGACATGGTAGAATGTCTTATTTTTGTCGTCCATTAAAATAATTTGTGATTTGTTAATAGCAAAGTGGAGCACAGAGACATTTTCACTTTCCTGTGTTTACCGTTCTTACCATTGCTGGGAACTTTGTCATCCTTGATTCACACATCTCGTCTTCCTTACCCTTCCCACAAATCCACACACCTTTTCGGAAATGAAGTCTGCTTGTCTTCCCTGATTTCCTAGCCAGAGAAGTCACCTTTCTTGCTTTAACTGTATGTCTCCCGCACAGTAGCCAACATGTGACAAGACTCTCAGTGAATCACATGCATGTTTGTCTTCTCTTAACCCCGCCGCTGCTCCTCTTGTCTGCGCTGTCATATGCCATCTCATCTGGTCTGCTGTGTTCATTTCCCAGCTGGTCTCTCTTTATCCCCTAAGGTGCTCATCTCTTCTCAGAATTATTTTCTATCTTGAAACAAAGGAGGGTATTCTGAATACTTCCAGGGGCTTCCCTTTGTCCCATTGCTGCCTCCTTTGCTTCAGTCTGTGTTCCAACCAAACTCAACCTTAGCTTGTTCTCCTCTGTTTCACCCTTGCCTGTGCTTTTTTCCTTGTGCATCAAGAGCACATTCTCACACTTGATAAGTTAGTGCAGCTATTGTCATCTCTCTTTTGGCATTTATTTTCAAAGTTTTAAATTTAACTTATATTTAGAAAAAGTTTTGAGTCAAATACATTCCATGGTTTAAAGAGCAAAATAATATTAAAACGTCTACTTGGGAGGGAGCTACTGCTGTGGTGCAGTGGATTAAGAATCTGATTGCAGCGGCTTGGGTCGCCAAGGGCGTGCAGGTTCAATTCCTGGCACAGTGCAGTGGGTTAAAGGATTCAGTGTTGATGCAGCTTCAGCATTGGATTCAATCCTTGGCCTAGGAACTTCCATATGCTATGGGTAGGGCCATTTAAAAAAAAAAAGAAGAAGAAGGAAAGAAAGAAAAAAGTCTACTTGGAGAATAGTCTATAATGAAAATTGCACCCAAACCATTCTATGTATTCTACACCCTGTTCCCTTCTCCCTCCACAGGTAACCATTAGTTTCTGATATAATATTCTTGTGTTTCCTTATGCAAACAGAAACAAAAAATAAAATATATCCTTATTTTTCCCTGTCCTACCCCAAAGTTAGTTTTTTGAGTATGCTTTTCTGCATCATATTGTTTTTACTTAGTTTTTTGAAACCCCTTAAAATATTTTCTAAACTTAATTTTTTTTATTATACTTGATTTACAAGGTTGTGCCAATTTCTGCTGTACAGCAAAGTGACCCAGTCATACATGTCTATACATTCCCTTTCTTATATTATCTTCCATCATAGTCTTTACCAAGAGACTGGATATAGTTCTCTGTGCTTCACAGCAGGACCTCATTGCTTATCCATTCTTCATGTAATAGTTTGCAACTACTAAGCCAAAACGACCAATCCATCCCACTCCCTCTCCCTCTCCCCGGCAAGCACAAGTCTATTCTCTATGTCCAGGAGTCTGTTTCTGTTTTGTAGATAGGTTCATCTGTGCCATATTTTAGATTCCACATATAAGTAATATCATATGGTATTTGTCTTTCTCTTTCTGACTTACTTCACTTAGTATGATATTCTCTGGTTGCATTCATGTTGCTGCAAATGGCATCATTTTGTTCTTTCTCTCTCTCTCTCTCTCTGTCTGTCTCTCTCTTTTTTAGGGCTGCACCTGAAGCAGAAGGAAGTTCCCAGGCTAGGGGTTGAATTGGAGCTGCCGGCCTACCCCACAGCCGCAGCAATAGGGGATCGAGCCATGTCTGTGACCTGCACCACAGCTCATATCAGTGCCATATCCTTAACCCAGTGAGCAAGGCCAGGGATTGAACCCGAATCCTCATGGATGCTAGTGGGGTTCATGACCTGCTGAGCGACACAGGAACTCCCTACTTTGTTCTTTTTTATGGCTGAGTAATATTCTATTGTATGTGTGTACCACATCCTCTTAGTCCATTCATCTCTGGACATTTAGGTTGTTTCCATGCTTTGGCTATTGTGAATAGTGCTGCTATCAACATGGGAGTGCGTGTATCTTTTTGAATTATAGTTTTGTTCCGCTATATGCCCAGGAGTGAGATTGCTGCATCTTATGTCAGTTCTGTATTAGTTTTCTGAGGAACCTCCATAACTGTTTTCCATAGTGTGAAACCTCTTAAAATAGAATTAACTGCATCTGTCTTCCTTTGGTACTCTATATGTATTACTTCACTTAGAACATGTAGTTTTTGTCAAACATGCATGTTGGTATACCTGTCCTCTCTCTTAGACTGTTAGCATCTTCTGGGCACAGATCTTACTGTTCATCTCTGGTCTTGAGGACCTAGCCAAATGCTTGCCACATAGTAGACACTTGGTAAACTTGGAGGAGATGACAGCTGGTAGGGCAAGGGAGGATTCATTTGGGAGGAGAGGTGTGGTGACATCTGAAAGGAGTTGAGTCTCAAGTAAGAGAGCTACCTGCCTTTGTCCCAGACTTTGAACAGTCTCTAGGAAGTAGCTCCTAGAGCTCTGTTAGATACAAAACTCATTTCTTTTTGACATTTACTTTATTTTAGTAATCTGCCTTTGGGGTAAATTAAAACATAATTTCCTTGTATGCGCATAAATATTCAATTAAGCTAGTTTTTTCTTATCTTTTTTACTTCAGGGCAAATAGTATTGCTCCCTCCTCCCAAGAAGACAGAAAGCTTTTACAAAGGAAATTATGTAACTGTTTCTTAAGTTAGAAATGAGGCATCTAGGATTCTTTTCTCATTCTTGGAGGACTTGCTTTAGATTAGTATCCCCCAGCTGTCAGGGTAAATGGCAGACCTGGCTAATTGTCATAATCGGCATCTGGGCCTGATTGAATAGGTAGCTGTAGAGGTGGTTCTTTCAAACAAGGCTAAACCACATTGACAGACATCCAGGCAGGATATGTGATGGTAGAATAAAAACAGTAAACCAGGACTGCGGACGGTAACGTATTTACAGTAGTTTCTGGTTAGTAGTGTTTTAGGGATGGAGACTGGGCTAAAGAGTGCCTCGGGGGTGAGACATCGAGGGAGGCTAGGTCCTGGAGATCCCTGCTTTGCTTATGTTGAAGAAGGGTTTCATTCTTTTTTACTTTGTCTAAGTTGCACGGCAAGTTGCATTTAAAGTTAGATTTTCAAAGTGTCTTGTGGTTCATTGCCTTGTTTTGTGTTTTGGAACCTGTTCTTCTGAATGATGTTTCTTGATTCTGGCAAGTCAGCTTCTGTTAAATCAGATACCTACTTGTGGCTGTTTTCCTGTTTAGTCTCTGACTCAGCAAACACTAGACCTGTCTTCATTACTCAAATTTGATCAATATTCCAATGCCAGATATTCTCTTAGCACAAAGGTTACTGCAAGATTTATAAGAGCAAGGAAAGGGCTCTACTGCTTTATACAGCAAATTGTAGCAATTATTAACACAAATTAAAAAAATATAAGGTTGGCCAATGGCCTTTTACCAGGCCAGTCAAAACAGAAGAAAGAATGATTTGTATGCCAAATTTTATAAGAAGGCTTTTTGAACCAATAAATCACATTACTTTTGCAGCCTTGTCTGTTTTCTGCAAAGTTTAGGGCAAAAATGGATATGTTACATTAGTTACCAGTACATTGGAGAGTAACTAATTTTTTTTCAAAGATAGATTTTAGTTGAGCACTTTATTCCTAAGAACAACTGGTGTTGTTTGCAGACAGATGTGTAGGAGATGTATAGGTTTGCTAATGAGAACAAAGAACCATCTTGATTTGTACAAACTCTCCAAGGGGCTGGGAAAAACTTCCACAACCTCTTGTGATAAGTAAGTTGCTAACTAGCTGGTTGAGCAGTGCTGTGCATAAAACTATATTTTCTGGAAATCAAATCATAGTATAGAAAAGGCCAAAGCCTTGAAACACAGATTCTGTATTGTAGTTTGGTCACAATGTTGTAATACACCCAAGTGTTATTTAAACCTGGGAACCCTAGTTTAGAGGGGAAGAAACGGCCTGATGAGCTTTAGGGAAGGGACAGGAAGACTGGGGGTGGAAAGAATAATCCTAGGAATAGTGAACAGTTGTAAAAAGGGCTTGAAGTTAAAAGTGGGGCATGAAAAAGTCATTAGAGCACAGTAATAAATTATAGTAAAACCAGTGATTTGTGTTTTTAAAAAATGTTTAGGTATTTGTTTCTCCTGCAGAGGTTGTTTTCTATCATGTTGCTTCTTTACTGCATCCTTTCTGATATGTTTAGTAACATATTTTTTAATTCTAAAGGCTCGTGAGGAAGAAATGACTGCAAAAGTACTGGACCTGCAGGCTCAACTTGAGGAGTTACAGAAGAAATACCAGCAACAGCTGGAGCAGGAAGAGAACCCTGGCAGTGACAAAGTGAGGAACTGCACTTGGCCTCACTCATTCCTTGAAAATCATTGTCCTTTTCATTGACCTTCTGGCTGACATACATACGTACCTCATTTAATCTGAACAGAAACCTTTAAAGAGGCAGATTTTTGCCTCTCTTACAGATAGTGAAACTAAGTTTCAAAGAGATTAAATAAAATGCAGTAAATGTTGTGTTGGAAATTTGAACCCACTGTGCTAGACTTCAGAGCCAGATATTTCTGATACCAGTGCTTCTCAGTCTTTCCCAGGGAAAGAACAGCAGAGGACACTTAACCTCATCGCCCTGGGCATAGCCAAAAAGTCTATAGAAAGTACGGTGATTTTATATTTTATATTTTGTGCTAAAAATTCATATAAATTTTATATTCTCATTATTTGTAGTCACAAAAATGTTTTGTTTTAGTTATATACCTTTGAGAAAAACAATGTCTGTTTTTCTCCTTGGTTAATGGACTAGATATAGATGCAGTGGGATTATTTTGGGAAATTGGACTGTGTTCAAAGAGATCTGGTACTGCGTATCTAAACTTTTTTATAATCCCGCTCTTTAAGTAGAATTGATGCTATGAAAGATAGACCATCTTTATCCTTGGCTTCCTGCTATGTGCCCCAGGAAGTACTTACCCACAGGGCATGTGGACCCCAGTTCGAGAAGCCCGGCAGTGTACTCTGCTAAACTGTTCTCAATCATCCAGTGTGGTCTTCATAGCACTGTCACGAGGGCCGTGGGGAAGGTGGACACTGTTCATCCTTCAGTTTTTTTGTAGAGGATTCATTACAGAAGTCAGTGACTAGATAGCAATTTTCTGGACAACCAGTTAGTTACATGACTTCTCCAAAATGGGGAAAAGAAAACTGTATAAAGGGCTTAGTTGTACTGTGCCACTTGTATCTATGTAACCAAGATACATATGTCTTGATTATTAGCAACAAGCAAAGTGGGGCAGACACTTTTTCTGTTTCTTTAATAGCTATTAAGTTCTTTTAGTTTTTTGTTTTAAATTTTTTTTTTTGCTATTTGGTCACAATTTGAACACACTAGGTGCTATTAGATACTACTTTCTATGCGACAAAACATATATTTTACCCCTCTAACATTTTCTTTTCATTAGTATCAAAATAAATGTTAATGCTGCATATAGTAGCATTTAGAGCCCATGTCAAGATGTCATTTAGACTATTGAAACATTATGAAATTAATATTCAGGAGGTCTTTGGCGTCCTTTACCTTGTATCATAAGAAAAGAGAAGAAGGATCCTTTTATTTCTACCCTAAAAATATTTTTCTATTTTAATTATTCTTTATGAATTTTTATTCTTTTCCTTCTTGAGTATCTTTTGGTACTTCTGGGGTATCTTGAATTGTATATCAGTGTTGAGTTCAATGAAAAATAATTTGTGATTATTGCTTAGAGTGGATTCCCAGAAACAGTCCTTTAGAATTTTCACTAAAGGGACTATATGCTTTAAATGGATGTTAATATGTTTGATTTTTTTAAATTATACAAACAATGCATGGATATATTCTTGTTATTAAAAAAATAAAAGTCAGGGATTTCCCTTTGTGGCTCAGCGGTAGTATACATGAGGATGCAGGTTCGATCCCTGGCCTCACTCAGTGGGTTAAGGATCCAATGTTGTTATGAGCTGTGGTATATGTTGCAGATGTGGCTCAGATCTGGCGTTGCTGTGGCTGTGGTGTAGGCCAGCAGCTACAGCTCCAATCAGACCTCTAGCCTGGGAACCTCCATATGCTGAGAGTGTGGCTCTAAAAAGACAAAAAAAATGTCAGATAATATAGAAGTATATAGAATCCACTCCACCTAATGGGTACCTCCTTTTCCCAAGTGGTAATAATCATTGTTAGGAGTTTGGTGAGTGACCTGCCAGTCATTTTTCTTTGTGTTTACCTATGTTTGTGTGTATTTATACTGTAGTAGTTTGTATAGCAAAACAGACCAAATTTAAAAGCAAATATTTAAAGTTGTCTCATCTCAAATCTGACCACTCTCTTAAGACTATAACACTGAATTCTTGTTTCCTTGTAATTTTGTATTGCTCCACTTTATTTTTTCTTGTGGATTTTATTGTATGCACTAATTTTTTCCTCTTTTCCATTTTTTTAGGTAACCATTATGGAGCTCCAGGTAAGACTAATTTTTCATTGAATTTGAGTGAAGGTAGTCCATTTTCAGGAACATTTTGTGTTTTAAGGTAAAACTTGGGAGATTTGTTTTAACAAGGGAAAATTTACCAAGCAGTTTAGAAATGTGTCCAAGCAATGCTGAAACCCATATGCATCTCAGATCTGGTGTTTTTGTTCTTTCAGACACAACTAGCACAGAAGACTACTCTAATCAGTGATTCAAAGTTGAAAGAGCAAGAGTTTAGAGAACAGGTACAAGTCTAATTTGTGCCTTTTGTTTTGAAATGACTAATTTACGTATGTTCTTAGAACTCATTTAGCTAATTTTTGAAAAAAGAACTAATTTAATACTCATTTAATAGTTGACTTTGCAATTTGTCTCACACAGGACATTTTATTTTCAAATTCAAAAGTGATAGAGGTTATCTTTATGAATTTATGATCACATATATTTAAATAACACTTACTTCCGGTTATTCTAGCACTTACCATATTGGATAACAATTTGTGTTAATTTAGTTTGTACTAATAACGTTAAGTGCTACAAAAGAAGTAATTTTTGCTTTTATCAGAGGGAAAAACACGTTAACATCAGTCTTTACTGCTTTTCCTTGTGGTTAAATTGCCTTGATTTAATATTATTTGTGCATATATTATCCAGTAATTTGATTTAAATAGGATCATGTGTGTATACCTAGAAGGATGCACAAGCATGCAAACGCCAGTCTCTGTGTATACATGGTGCATGATATTGAGTTCAGTCGTTTTCCAAACTCTGGAGGAATAGTGATTCAAGTCAGCAGGCTAAGTTTGAAGGCTACATCTCTAGGAGTTTTTGAATTAAAAAAAAAAATTCACATATACAGAAATGCTCATATTTGTTGAAACTAGGTGATGGATGGGTATACGGGCATTAACTGTATTATACTTTATGTATTTGAATATGTTTGAGATCTTTCATAATATTTTAAAAAATTCGGAGTTCCTGTCATGGCACAGAGGAAATGAATCCGACTAGGAACCATGAGGCTGTCGGTTCGATCCCTGGCCTTGCTCAGTGGGTTAAGGATCCGGTGTTGCCATGAGCTGTGGTGTAGGTGGCAGATGTGGCTCGGATCTATGTTGCTGTGGTTGTGGTGTAGGCCGGCAGCTGTAGCTCTGATCCAACCCCTAGCCTGGGACCTCCATGTGCCATGGGTGTGGCCCTAAAAAACAACAACAAAATTTTTTTAAAATTCATGTGTAGATTCTAAGTCCCTTATTACTTTTTTCTGTTTCCTAGTGGTTTCTCTTTTCTCATCTAAAGTTTACTGCTCTTAAGTTCTCCTAGTGTCTGCAAATCTTCATATTGTTTTTAGTATAATAATTTTTGTACTATTTTGGGGGGGTGGTAAAATACTCTTAACCTAAAATTTTCTTTTTTTTCTTTTTTTTTTGT
>PVHT021183699.1:22623183-22633698 GCA_004024745.2 Catagonus wagneri
TTGTGTAGATTCTAAGTCCCTTATTACTTTTTTCTGTTTCCTAGTGGTTTCTCTTTTCTCATCTAAAGTTTACTGCTCTTAAGTTCTCCTAGTGTCTGCAAATCTTCATATTGTTTTTAGTATAATAATTTTTGTACTATTTTGGGGGGGGTGGTAAAATACTCTTAACCTAAAATTTTCTTTTTTTTTCTTTTTTTTTTGTCTTTTTGCCTTTATGTAGAGCCGCAGTCGCAGCATATGGAGGTTCCCAGGCTAGGGGTCTAACAGGAGCTGTGGCCGCCGGCCTTCACCACAGCCACAACAACGCGGGATCCGAGCCGCGTCTGCAACCTTCACCACAGCTCACGGCAACGCCGGATCCTTAACCCACTGAGCAAGGCCAGGGATCGAACCTGCAACCTCATGGTTCTTAGTTGGATTCGTTAACCACTGAGCCACGAAGGGAACTCCTTAACCTAAAATTTTAAAAGTGAACAATTCCTGGATGCTTAGTTCATTCCCAGTGTTGTGAAACCATCGCCATTATCTAGTCCCATAGTATTTCATCACTCCCAAAAGCAAACCCATATTCATTAAGCAGTCACTCTCCATTCCTTCCCCCAGCCTCTCACAGCCACTGATCTGCTTTTTGTGTTTATGGATTTGCCCATACTGAGTATCTTATACTAAAATCATATGATATCTGATCTTTTTAATTTGGCTTCTTTCACTTAGCATGATGTTTTGAAGATATCCATGTTACAGCATATATCAGTACTTCACTCCTTTTTATGGCCACATTTTTAAATTCATTGATCAGTTGATTAATATTTGGGTTGTTTCTGCCTTTTGCCTATTGTGAATAATGCTGCTTGGAACATAGTTTACAAGTTTTTGTTTGAATACCTGTTTCCTTTACTCAGAACTGGAATTGCTAAATCATATGGTAATTTTATGTTTAGCTCTTTGAGGACCCATCAAATGATTTTACGTTGTGGACATCATTTTACATTCTGACCAACAAGAGTGTAAGAATTTCAATCTCTCCACATTCTCTCCAGCAAATTTTTTTTCTTAGATGTGTGAATAACTGCTGTATTTATTTTTTCATTTTTTATTAAAGTATAGTTTATTTACAGTCTTGTGCCAATTTTTGCTATACAGCAAAGTGACTCAGTCATACATACATTCTTTTTTTTTTTTTTGGCTTTTTTTTGTCATTTTTGGGCTGCACCTGCGGCATATGGAGGTTCCCAGGCTAGGGGTCCAGTTGGAGCTGTAGCTGCTGGCCTGCGCCACAGCCACAGCAACGCGGGATCTGAGCCGCATCTGCAACCTACACCACAGCTCACGGCAACACCTGATCCTTAATCCACTGAGCGAGGCCAGGGATCAAACCTGCAACCTCATCATTCCTAGTAGGATTCATTAACCGCTGAGTCATGACGGGAACTCCTAGACATTCTTTTATGTATATAATTTTCCATCACGATTTATCCCAGGAGATGGATTCCAGCAAATGTTTTGATTATAGCTGTTCTGGTTGGTATGAAGTGGTATTTCATTATGGTTGTAATTTACTTTTCCCTAATGACTGATATATTGAGCATCTTATCATTTATATATCTTTTTTGGAACAGTGTCTTTTGGTTATTTTTTTAGTTGGGTTATTTGGGTTTTTTTGCTGCTTTGTAATTGTTCTTTACATATTCTGTATATACAGGCCTTATTAGAAATATGATTTGCAAGTATTTTCTCCCATTCTCTGGGTTGTCTTTTCACTGTCTTCATAATGTCCTTTGAGGCACAAAAGTTTTTATATGTTGTTTTTCTTTTTTGTCATCAATGCTTTTGGTATCATATCGAAGAAACCATGTGTATTATTTTTTTTTCTTGCCTGTATTTCTGCATTCAAAATCTAGTGGCTACGGTAGTTTTTTTTTTAACATATGATCTCCATAGGAATCTTATGATGTCATTGTTATTTTTAGATCCACAATTTAGAAGATCGTTTGAAGAAATATGAAAGGAATGTATATGCAACAACTGTGGGGACGCCTTACAAAGGTAGGCGTGATTTCTCATGTTATGTTTTTCCATTGTTACCACATTTGGTGGACTTTAGACTGATTTTGGTTTTGTCTTTGCTAATCTAATTCTTTACAAGAAATATGTTTTACCTTCGTAATTCATTAGTAACAGCTAGTTTTATGAAAAGAGTGGTAGTAGTCTAAAACAAAATTAATGCTTATTTATTGTTAAAAAAAAAAAATCAAACAGCGCTGCAGTGTTAAAATTGAAACTGCAAGTTCCCAGTTTATTCTCCACTCTCCATATGGACCTAGCTTACAATTTACATATATTTTTCCAGACTCTTCTGTATGTACGCAAACATTTATGGAATGCACTACCTACATGCATACAAACACAAAAGTTACATATTTTAGATGCTTCTGGTTTGTTTTTGTTTGCTTGTTTGTTTTGTTTTGTTTTTGCTTTTTAGGGCTGCTCTTAGGCATATTGAAGTTCCAAGGCTAGAGGTCAAATTGGAGCTGCAGCTACCAGCCTACACCACAGCCACGGCAATGTGGAATTCAAGCCATGTCTGTGATCTACACGCAGCTCATGGCAATGCTGGATTCTTACCTACTGAGTGAGGCCGGGGATTGAACATGCATCCTCATGGATACTAGATGGGTTCGTTACCACCGAGCCACAGCGAGAACTTGTAGATGCTTCTGCCTTTTTACTATTACAGTAATGCTATAATTGCTTTTTTTTTTTTTTTTGTCTTTTTGCCTTTATGTAGAGCCGCACCCGCGGCATATGGAGGTTCCCAGGCTAGGGGTCTAACAGGAGCTGTAGCTGCCGGCCTTCACCACAGCCACAGCAACGCGATATCCGAGCCGCGTCTGCAACCTACACCACAGCTCACAGCAACGCCAGATCCTTAACCAACTGAGCAAGGCCAGAGATCGAACCCGCAACCTCATCGTTTTTAGTCAGATTCGTTAACCACTGAGCCACGAAGGGAACTCCTATAATTGCTATTTTTAAACCAGGGTTTAAGGAGAAAATAACTGCATAAAAATACTTATTTCAAAATAGGGAAGGAAGGATTACTTGGAAATTTTACTCTCAAATTATGTATGCTGCTTACAAAGGATTTTAAAGATGAGCTTGAGTCTTTATGTAGTTGTTCCCTTGAAGTATGACTTTGAATAATCTAACAACTTTCGTTCTCAGTTTCACTGCCTCACTGCATTAAGAATAGTTTTATTTTGCTAAGTGTTTTGGAAAGCTTTCTGCTTTGTCGTAGACGGTACTAGGGCGCGAATCTAAGCTATTTCACATTCTTTTGTGTTTTTGAAAGTTTTTACTTATTGTTAGGAAATAGCATAATGTATGATACAGTTTTTAATTAAATAATGACTTGCTTTAGATTCTTTCCAAAACACACTTCAAAAAAAAGAGAAAACTAGTTGCAAGTTTCCTGTGGCTCATTGCAGAGAAGACTGCTGTTCCAAAAATTGGTTGCCATAGCTGGGTCAACATGTGTGGCTCTGCATGGAGCTGCTGAATCAGCGCTCAGCAGTGCAAAGAGAATAGGAGTGATTTTTTTTTTTAACTTGATTTTTACTTAATTTTCATTTTCTCTGTTTCAGATTGTAAAATGGACACGTATGTACAGTTTTAAAAATAACTGACACATGCGTAATACTCAGTGCCAAGCACTGTTATAAAACACATTTTGTCTATCAGCTCCTTTAACCCTGTCCAGAGTCCAAGAGATCTGGTTAAGTAATGCACATCAATCTCTTCACCTTGCTGCCTCTTTTAAAGAGTAAGAGAAAATGAGCACCCACCATGCACGAAGGAAACATTACTGGTCCTTTAGAAGCCTCTGTGTATACCTCTACAATAATGTCTTTATTCCCATACTAACTTTTTTTTCTGACTTTGTTAGGCAGACTCTTGTTCTTCATCATTTACTATAAATGTGTATATCTCTAAGCAATATTTTGTTTAGATTTTGCTTGTTTTAGAGCTTGATGTAATACAATCATACCGTAAGCTCATTTGACTGGTTTCTTTTGCTTAATATAAGGTTTGAGATGCATCTGTTGTGTGTAGCTGTGGTTCACTCATTTCCATTTGTTAATTTTGTGCATTCTTGTACGTTTTCTCGTACATATGTGAGACATTTCCTCTCTGCAACTCTTGAGTGGAGTTTCTAGGTCATAGAATATGAGCATTTTTGTGCATATCCTTTACTAAGTTAGCTAAAGTAGGTATCATTTTAAAATAACATAGAAAACTGTTTCTGTATTTTGGGGGCAATTCCCACTTCTCTGAGTAGTGGATGAGCATTCTCATTATTCCAGCTCCTTACCATTGCTGGATGTATTAGGCCTTTTATTGTTTTGCTGATCTAAGTTGTGCGTAAAAACTCGTAATTTTAATTGCATTTTTGTTATTGGTTATCAGGTTGAGCATCTTATTTGATCGTTCATTCATTCATTCAATCAAGGTCCTATCTGCATCTTCCTTGCCTTTTAAAATCAGATTATCTGTCATTTTCTTTTTCTCTTTTGTTTTGTTTTTTGTCTTCCACTATTAACAAGACATATCTAATCTTGTTTTATCTGTACCCCATCCTTTCCTATCCTTAGTCCCCTAGATTATTTTTTAAAAGTCCTAGATATTGTATCTTATTTCATATGTAATTATTTCAGTTTATACTTAAACAAAGGACTCTTAAAAAATAATAATAATGCTAATATCACACCTAAAAAATTCACAGTGATTTCTTAATATTACTGCCTTTCAATATTCAGTCCTAACCTGTAGTTGCATAGATGTTTTCTTGTAGTGTTGATAAACAGATGTCTTATTTGAATCAGGAGTCAAACAGTGCCTGCCCATACATTGCATTTGACTGAGAAATCACTTTAAATCTCCCTTAAATTTTAGGTTTTTTCTCTCTCCCCTCCCTCCCTCCCTTCCTTCCTTCCTTCCTTCCTGCCTTCCTTCCTTCCTTCTTTCTTTCCTCCCTCCCTTCCTTTCTTCTTTTTATTTAGTCTTTTAGGGCTGCACTTTTGGCATATGAAAGCTCCCAGGCTAGGGGTTGAATTGAAGCTATAGCCACCAGCCTACACCACAGCCACAGTAACACCAGATCTGAGCCGCATCTGTGGCCTTCACCATAGCTCACAGCAATGCCAGATCTTTAACCCACTGAACAAGGCCAGGGATTGAACTCTCGTCTTCATGGATACTAGTCGCATTCTTAACCTGCTGAGCCATAACAGGAACTCCCTCTCTTTTTTTCTTTTTGTCATTTATTTTTTGAAGAAACCAATTTGTACTTTGTGTGTGTGTGTGTCTTTTTAGGGCTAAATCCATGGCATATGGAAATTCCCAGGCTAGGGGTTGAATCGAAGCTGCAGCTGCCAGCCTACATCATAACCACAGCAATGGGGGATCTGAGCTGTGTCTGCGACCTACACCACAGCTCATGGCAATGCTGGATCCTTAACCCAATAAGTGAGGCCTGGATTGAACCCACATCCTCATGGATACTAGTTGGGTTTGTTAACCGCTGAGCCATGATGGGGACTCCTGAATTTGTACTTTAATTTGAAACATTTGAATTCTTGGTTCTCCATCCCCCAGTGGTTAGAACTAGATGCTTGATGAGATTTAGGTTTGTGTTATTGGCAGTAGCAACTCATAGAGGGAGCATGTTGCCTAACATCAAAAGACACAACATATCTTTTGTAATTTTAAGATATTTTACACATTTCCAGGTGTTATCAGTATGATCCATCACCTTTCACCTTGGATTTTAGCATCCATTTTTGACTGTTTTCCTGGACCTCTTATTTTGTTAGGCATTGCATAATGGTAATAATCAAATTCTGTCATTCCTTAAGTGTATATTAACTGAAATTCTTCTATAAACAGAAACTTTCCCACATTATATGGCTACCCTGAGGACCATGTCATGCAAGAAAAGCAGTGTAAATTTCATCTACTTACCAGTTTCAGTTAGTCTGTATTTTTTTTTTTTTTTTAATGGCTGCACCCATGGCATATGGAAGTTCCTGGGCCAGGGATTGAATCAGAGACACAGCTGTGACCTACACCTCAGCTGTAGCAATACCAGATCTTTTAACCCACTGTTTTAGGCTAGAGATTGAACCTGCTTCTCTGCAGCAACCCAAGCCACTGCAGTTGGATTCAACCCGCTGTGCCACGGTGGGAACTCCCAGTTAGTCCATATTTTTAAAGGTCTGTTTCTGGCACTTTTGTGGTCTGTTCCATTAATTAGTTTGTCTGAGCCTGCTCTAATACCTCATTCTATTAATTACATTGACCTCATAATAAGTCTTGCAGTTTGGCTGGGGAAACCCTCCCACTTTTCTTCAAGAATGCCTTAGCTAAGCTTAGCTCTTTGAGTGTCCATGTAAATTTTAGAATCAGATGTCAAGTTACACACCTGGGAAGATTTTGATTGAGGTTGTATTGAATTTATAGAAAAATTAAAAATTAGCATCTATATGTTCTTGTTGCTCTTGGTGTCATCTCTGAGAAACTCACCTAATCCAAGGTTATGAAGATTTACTCCTCTGTTCCCTTCAAAGAATTTTAGAGTTTTACCTCTGCCTTTTTTTGGGTCTATTCTGAGTTAAATTTTTTATGCGGTGTAAGACTGGAGTCCAACTTCATTCTTTTGTCTGTGGATATCCAGTGTCCCAATACATTTTGCTGAAAAACTTATTCTTTTCCACATTGAACTGTCTTGGCACTCTTGTTAAAAAATCAGTCGTTTATGAATTTATTTATTTCTGTTCATTTCCATTGATCAGTATACCTATCTTTATGCCAGTTACCACAGTGTCTTGATTCCTGTAGCTTTGTGTTAAGTTTTGAAATTGGCAGTGAATCTTCTATTTTTTTTTTTTTAATTTTTAGGGTGGCAGGCAGCATATTGAAGTTCCTAGGCTAGGAGTCGAATTGGAGCTACAGCTGCTGGCATGATTTGAGCTGAGTCTGTTACCTGCACCACAGCTCACAGCAACGCTGGACCCCCGACCCATGGAGCGAGGCCAGAGATTGAACCAGCATCCTCATGGATACTAGTTGCATTTGTTTCTGCTGCACCACAATGGGAATTTCTTGGCTCTTCTGAATCTTTTGAATTTCCCTGTGAATTTTAGGATCAGTGTGTCAGTTGCTGCAAAGAAGCTAGGTGGGATTTTGATAGAATTGTTTCAAATCACTAAATCAATTTAGGGAGTATTGCCATCTTAACAGTATTAGGTCTTTCAACAATGTTTTATCATTTTCAGGGTGTAAGTTTTGAATTTCTTTAAAAAAATTCATTCCTGTAGTTCCAGTCATGGCTCAGTGGAAATGAATCTGACTAGGAACCATGAGGTTGCAGGTTCAATCCCTGGCCTTGCTCAGTGGGTTAAGGATCCGGTGTTGCCACGAGCTGTGGTGTAGCTTGCATACACGGCTCGGATACTGCATTTCTGTGGCTGTGGCGTAGGCTGGTGGCTACAGCTCCGATTAGACCCCTATCCTGGGAAACCTCTACATGCCACGGGTGTGGCCCTAAAACGACAGAAAAGGCAAAAAGAAGGCAAAAAAATTAAAGAAAAATTTATTCCTAATATTTTATTGTTTTTAAGATTGTTGTACTTAGATAATGTTTGTTTTCTTAATTTTATTTTCAGACTATTTGTTGCAAGTGGATAAAAATGCAAGTGAATTTTGTGTATTGATCTTATATCTTGCAACGTTGTTGACTTTGTCTATCCTATTAGTTTTTTAGTAGATTCCTTAGAATTTTCTGTTTATGAGATCATGTCATTTGCCAATATAGTTTTCCTTCTTCAATACTGTCTTTTCAGGAGTTCCCCTCGTGGCACAGTGGAAACGAATCCAATTAGGAACCATGAGGTTGCGGGTTCAATCCCTGGTCTCACTCAGTGGGTTTAGGATTCAGCATTGCCATGAGCTGTGGTGTAGGTTGCAGATGCGGCTCAGATCTGGCATTGCTGTGGCTGTGGCGTAGACCAGTAGCTGTAGCTCCGATTAGGCCCCTAGCTTGGGAACCTCCATTTTGCCATGTGTGGCCCTAAAAAGCAAAAAAAAAAAAATTACTGTCTTTTATTCTTTTAAAAATTTCAAACATAGTTTGTATTTTGTACGCATAACTGTAATATCAGTCTTTTAAAGTATAATTCTTTCTTGTTTCTGATTCTTCCTCAAAGGGGCCTATCTCCTATATAGTATGGTGAGTTTTTTCCTAAAAAATTTTGAGCCCATTTAACTGAATATTACCTGTGATAGATAATCTGGAATGTTCCATATTAAGGATTTTGTCAAAGAAGATTTATATTTGTTCTCTTAGGTTCCAGGGATAAAAGTAGCATTCATGAGTTTACTTTCTCAGTTACAGAATTCTTAGTTGTAAAATTTCTTGTAACTTTGTACACTGGACCCTAAGAGTAGGTCCATGATCACACATTCTTATTCTCAGGGGAACTCCCCCCCCCCTTTTCCCACTTGGAACAGAGGCAGAGACAGGTTTCCTAGTAAATTCCGTTTTAGGTAGGTAGTTGCTTTGCTTTATATCAGAATCTGTGTTTCAGCTCTCCTACTTTGCAGGACCCAGAGCCCAGTCTCTGATTTCTTAACCAAAACTCTCAGTGTGGACCTTTGGCCCTTAGGCATCCGCAGAATCCCATCAGCCTTCCCTTTATTTTTGTTGTTTCATTTTTCTCTGTTCCTCTACCCCTTTGGGGATTTCCTGTGATCTTAGAGTGCTTTTTACACAGCAGTTAGATGTTCTTGGTGCAGAGTGCTTGGTGTGTCATACTACTGGAAGTGAATGCATGTATACACTTTACACAATGTGTACTTGTGAATTTATCCAGATTAAAGTTAATCATAGCATGACTTCATATACCAGTGCCATACTTATTATTTTTAAATTGAAATGGAGCTTGATTGGTAGATGAACTCTTAACTTTTTATGACAGTCTTTTTCAGATGTTGAATCCTAAAGTATTTGAAAACCACTGTAATTGCATTAATATTTCATGCATTTCCAAGTTATTTTATCTACACTGTGTTTCAAACAGTTTAGAAAACTTGATTTAAACTTTATTGCTTTTAGGTTTGAAATATAGAAAAACTGCAATATTATTCTGAACTACTAAACTCCTTAACAAAATAAAAATGATTGTTCATTTTAGTCATTGTAGAATATCTGAAGCCAACCATGTAATATTTAGGAGAGAAATACTAGTTTTAAGGGATATT
Organism: Catagonus wagneri; assembly: GCA_004024745.2. Lineage (NCBI taxonomy): Eukaryota > Metazoa > Chordata > Mammalia > Artiodactyla > Tayassuidae > Catagonus > Catagonus wagneri. The sequence goes on from PVHT021183699.1 coordinate 22,632,502, forward strand.
TATATTCCTTAGGCATAGTCTTCTTAAATTGTCATGTCAGAAGAAGAAGGAGGAGAAGAGCAAGGCTGAGGGGGGATGTGAGAAACAAAATTGCTGTAATAATTCTTACTTTCTCTTCCAAGGGAAAAATGACAGTTGGAATGCTTAGTGCATATGCAATGCAAACCCGTAATAATATATACAATGCAATATAATTAGTCCAGGAGTGGTGTCTCTCTCTCTGGATCCTTGGATAATTTTTTAGTTTATTTTTTATATTTTTTGCCTTTTTGCCTTTTCTAGGGCCGCACTGGTGGCACATGGAGGTTCCCAGGCTAGGGGTCTAACAGGAGCTGTAGCTGCCAACCTTCGCCACAGCCACACCAACGCGGGATCCGAGCCACGTCTACAACCTAAACCACAGCCCATGGCAACACCGGATCGTTAACCCACTGAGCAAGGCCAGAGATCGAACCTGCAACCTCATTGTCCCTAGTCGAATTCTAACCACTGAGCCACGATGGGAACTCCTATTTATCTTTTTCTAAGTAATAAGTAGCTTATTTGGTTTTGTCTTTACATTTTGTCTCTCTCTCTCTTTTTTTTTTTTTATTTGACAGGTGGCAACTTGTACCATACTGATGTCTCACTCTTTGGAGAACCTACCGAGTTTGAGTATTTGCGAAAAGTGCTTTTTGAGTATATGATGGGTCGTGAGACTAAGGTATAAAATCATGTCTGGTGATTTGGCATGTTGTTTAATTTGAAAGGAAATATATCCCATTTTTAATACACATTGAGGTGTTGCTGTATGTTTACTATTAGTAGATCATACCTACTAATAGTAGGCAATAGGTAATTGTATATTGCTCTCAGTTTGCAAAGTGAATTGGCAGATCTCGCTTATATATGTATTACATTTATAAAATATTAATTTAAAAAGACTAGTGTATATGCTAAATAATAAAAATCAAAATTTCATTAATTTAATAATATGAAATGTGGCTTTTTTTTTTTTGACTTCAGATCTTAAAGTTAGAATAGATTTTGTTTTCATGGAGACTTGAGGATAGCATGGATAGTATTGGAAATGGTCTTAATTTAGAATGACTATGTAGGGATATTTCAAAATTTTACTTTAGTCACTGTAAGAAAGTCATTGTACACATATGGAATATTGATCATTTAAAAATAATCACACTGTATAAGTAGTAATGC
>PVHT021183699.1:22633798-22667947 GCA_004024745.2 Catagonus wagneri
TTTTTAAATTTATGAGTCTGTGGGGGTTACTGAGTGCTAAGCCAGTTCAGGGATTGATTTGGCAAATATATTTAAAACCTAAGAAGTAAGGGCATAAGAAAATCTCTTAAAAGAATATTATGAATTTGTGATTGTAGATTCAGCTAAACACCAGGAGTTACAGGGCTAGAAGTCATATTTGAATCCTTGATATGGAAATCTGGTTTCATTGTATCAAATAGTTCAAATTAAAGTAACGTCTAGTGTGATTCTGAATGCATCATGAGAGGGATATATTTATTCACAGTAATTTGGTGCCTTTTTTTCTTAAGGACTTTTTTTGTATTCAGGTGATAGCTTAAACCAGTTTTCTTCTGTATCTTTTTAAAACAAAGCTAATGCAATATAATTTCTCTTATTATGCCTTGACTAGATAGCAGCCTGCATTAAGGTGGTGTAAATAGTTGCGAATTACTTATGACAGGGATGGGGGAAAGGCATATCTTTAAGAAAAATAGCCTCTCAGAACTTTAGCCACTTTGGTTCACATGTGAGTCTAGGGTGTGAGCCAAGTATTGTTGGTAAATAAATTATTTAGCTTTTTCTCAATCTGCAAAATGAAAAGAGTATGACCGCTTAAACCTGAGTCTTTTGAAGGTTACAAGCGTGTGTGGGTGAGATCTCAGAGAGTTTGAGTCCTCCTGGAGGAAGGCCCAGCACAGCCTGGGCTACATTCTGGAGCAGTGCCAGCTCAGCAGCCAGGTCTAAGCTTGTTCTTTTGGGGTTCCGTAGTTACCCCTAGGCTATGACTTGGAAGACAGCTGGAGGGGACATTTTTGAGGCACAGGCAGCCCCCCCTAGCAGGTGGCTGGGAGTCTGTGTTGAGGAGGCTTTTTCTGACCTCTGTCTTCAGCACGCAGTGTACTTTAATGGTTACTAAAAATGAGTAGTCTTTCATTCTGTCGTCACACTTTATGGTAAATATTGAAAATTGGTAGCAGATGTTCAGTTTAATTTACTGCGTATTTATTAAGAGCTTACTACATTTGACACTTTATCACCAGAATGGAGGAGATGAAAATTAACATCATCCCTACCTTTAAGGTGTTTACCATTTAGTGGGAAAATGGAGCTGTTCCCACCAGGCACAGTGGGATGCAGAGTGTAGCCGGGGCTGTTAAGGGAGTCTTTGTGTTTACCTGTGGGAAGATCAGGGACATTGTGGAGAAGGAGGTACGTATTCAGGTCTTTAAAAGGGGGCACCGATTTTGATAAATGAGCTCAGGCAGGAGGAAAGCCCAGACAGAAGATCCAAGACAGGAAATTGGGTGTGGATTTTGGAATGACAAGTAGCTAAAACACTGGCTCTGGGAGCTGGAAGTGACTGTTTAGGGCTGCACAAGGTGTGGAGGCCCTGGAATGTTTTCAGAGTTTTTCCTGGAGGTTACTGGGTGGGATAGCTCTGAGTATTTTGGGGCAGGGGTTGATACAGAGCTGCTTTTAGACATATCTTTTGTTGATTTACCTGGTTTCTGTACATTAACAAAGAATTTGAAATGGAGACTAGGTTGTAGTTTTAGACTGAACCCCAGAGTGTACTGTGGCCTTTGTGATTTGTTCACCATCTGCAGTTGTTTCTTGTCCAACGGTATATGTGGGTCATCTTACCTGCCTTTCTTCATCTACTTTTGTACGGAATGTATTTTATGAGGCAGATGATTTTTTCTTGTTTTTTTCCTTTTTAGGGCTGCACCCTCAGCATGTGGAAGTTCCCAGGCTAGGAGTCAAATCAGAGCTATAGCTGCCGGCCTACGCCACAGCCACAGCAACGCAGGATCCGACCTGCATCTATGACCTACACCACAGCTCACAGCAATGCCCGGTCCCCAGCCTGCTGAGTGAGGCCAGGGAATAAACCCACATCATCATAGATACTAGTTGGGTTTGTAGCCTGCGGAGCCACAGTGCAACTCCCTATGAGGCAGATGATTTTTTTTTAAGACCACATGTGTGATACACATTCTTATAGTATGAAGCTTGTAAACCCCCCCTCTTTCTTCTGTCCTTGCAGTTTCTTTTTCTTGGGTTTTGATACTCCTTGCTATTGTTGATACTCAAATTCAGCCTATTCCTTTTTTTTTTTTTTTGTCTTTTTGTCTTTTTAGGGCCACACTCACGGCTTATGGAGCTTCCCAGGCTAGGGGTCCAATCAGAGCTACAACTGTCAGCCTACGCCACAGCCACAGCCACAGCAACGCCAGATCCGAGCCGCATCTGTGACCTACACTATAGCTCATGGCAATCCCGGATCCTTAACCCACTGAGCAAAGCCAGGGATCGAACCTGCAACCTCATGGTTCCCAGTCAGATTCGTTTCCGCTGCTCCACGATGGGTACTCCCTGTTCTTCTTTTTAATAGACAGTATTTCTCAATCTAAACCTTCTCCTAAAGAAAACCTGGCAAGAGAGGCCACTTCTAGTCCATGCGGCTCATTTGAACTTTACTTTCTTCCCAGGGCCTGAGGATATTATATTTAGAGTAGACAGTCTGATTTCTTTCCAAAGGTATGGCGAAGAGCCCCAGCTTTTCAATAAAGTGTTTTCTGGCAAGTCAGGGAAGAGCTTTAAGTCTTTACTGGGTAATCAACTGCAAATTTAGTATCACTGATGAGTTCAGAGGTGGGTTTCCCATTTAACGTTGCCTAAAAGTGTGAAGAGGCAGTGAACCACAGTTCCTTTTTTTTGACAGACATCCTTGTGCATAGATATATATCTTGTTTTTCATAGTGAATATAAGTGGACTTTTGGGTACTTTGAACTTGATAAGTTATTGAAATTAAAGAAATGTTCCCCATAATTGTTAATTCCCAATTTTTATTTTATTTTATTTTTAGGGGTTGAATCGGAACTGCAGCTGACAGCCCATGCCACAGCCACAGCAATGCCAGATCTGAGCCGCGTCTGCGACCTATACTGCAGCTCACAGCAACACCATGTCCTTAACTCACTGAGCAGGGTCAGGGATTGAACCCACATCCTCATGGATACTAGTCGGGTTCATTACCACTGAGCCACAACAAGAACTCCATAAATTCACAATTTTTAGAGTTTTGATACACTCTAAAAACAATCTTCATAGAGAGTATACCAGAAATCACTTAAAATTTCCAGTGTTGAAGTTCCCATCATGGCACAGCGGAAACGAATCCGACTAGGAACCCTGAAGTTGCGGGTTCGATCCCTGGCTTTGCTCAGTGGGTTAAGGATTCGGCATTGCTGTGAACTGTGGTGTAGTTCACAGATGTGGCTCGAATCTGATGTTCCTGTGCCTGTGGCGTAGGCCAGCAGCTGTAGCTCTGATTGGACCCCTAGCCTGGGAACCTCCATATGCGGTGGATTTGGCCCTAAAAAGCAAAAAAAAAAAAAAAAAAATTCCGTTGTTAATAGAAGGAGATTAAAATGGTTATTACTTCATATTTTTCTTGCCATTTCATGTCACGTATATGCTTGGTTTCTTGGCTTCAGTTTAGCACAGAAGATTCTGTTCTATTTAGGCAATACAATTTAAAGGATGTGGGGTTTTGTAAAATGCCTTTTAAATTTTTTCAAGAACTGAGTTGTTTTAAGCGGTTTTTGTTTGTTTTTAAGTCATCAGACTGACAGTGGCAAATATAAAAGGAAGAAAGGGGCTGAAACTAAATATCTTGCTGTTGATAGGGTTTGTGGTTGAGGAATAGTATTAGCTGGGTTTCTTAGTTGAAATAAGTATAAGAAATATGTATTGTACTTGGCCTGGGCTTAGCACATAATAGAAATTTTTGAAGCATAGTTCCGTTCCTTCCTGGAAATAATTATACTTTTTTTCTAATGTTGTGAGTTCCTAAAAGTTTTGGTTAACTCTATTATGTTATCTTTTGCTTGGTGACCTTCTGCAGTCACATTTTCCTCCCTTCCCAATACACACACAGTCTGGTAACTTGGACAAAGAATATTAGAGTCAGCTCTCTGGGTGAGCCTCCCATCCTCTGTAGCACTACTGCAGAGAGTAGTACTACTACTAATCCTCAGGAGAGCACTAGTACCTGAACTTGTATGTAAGCACTGAACTTGTTATCCTACTTATTTCATAAGTGGTATCTTCTCTCCTCTCTGTCTCCCTCAAAACATGTCATCTTGATACAAAATAGGGAATTTCAACCTTTGAGGAGAATTTTCCACGAGCTTATGGGTGACAGTCTGACTTACGGTATATTTATTTAGATCTGCACAGTTTATGATCTTGTTTTTGCAATCCACCATGTGTAATGTTTTGATTCATCCTGTTTTTTACCAAACAAAACATCTTGTGTTTATTTAAAATGTAATTTGTATTTCTATTAGGCTGATGTGCTGCATGTCTTAAAAAAAATACCTATAAGCATGTTCATGTTCATGCAGTAGCCCATGTTTATGAGATATATGATGTGATTTAGTTCAAGTTGAACTTGGCAGTATCTAATTCTGATTATTTAGAGCATATGTTTTGGCAATACATCACTTACTAGATAGATTTCTATGAATAAAAAGCCTTGTAAATGAATGAGTAATAAAGTTTGATTTTAATAAGACAAAGGGCCAAGAGCATTAGAACTTTATATAGCTTCATGCTATTATAAATGCATCTTCTTAAAATAATATCAAGCCAGACAATGTAAGGGGTCCTTTCAAATTGAAATTCTAGTGTTGGCTGTTACTTCCTTGACTGATACCTTCACATCATACTTCTTTGGTCGTGGCTTCCATTGAGAGCACTAAAGAATTCCACCAGCAGAAAATGTCAGAATGGGTTGAGACTCATTAGCTCCACTGTTCAGTGATTGTCTCTTGTCTTTCTTGTAGACCATGGCAAAGGTTATAACCACTGTACTGAAGTTCCCTGATGATCAGACTCAGAAAATTTTGGAAAGAGAAGATGCTCGGCTCATGGTAAGCTTTAAAAGTAGGCTACAGATAGAAGGCCACTTGATCTCATCTGTTTACATTCTCTCTCATTTACAAAGATTTGGAGTTGGTAAAAGAAATTTTAAAGTTTTAATCTTTGTTATACTATAGCCTGAAAAATGAGAGTGAAACTACATGAAGAAAACTAAACCAAGGGCAAATCTGATTGGGTACCCTCAAGGAGAGAACAGTCTGGTTTAATAGCATGTATGAGGTTGACTCCTATATTATGTCATATGGGATTTCCGGAACTTGGACTCTTTATAGAAAGTGCAGAAAAGGCATTTGTTCTGGTATATCCAGTAATAATTTTTTAAACTAAATTATATCATGATGTTAGGTGTTTTATAGATTACAGTTCCTTACTCTGATTCAGTTGATTTCTGCATTCAGAGTGAAAGGATTGAAGCTTTTGACATAGACCATACAAGGGAAATGTAGATAACTGAATTGTTAGAAACCTTTGTGTGAAGTCAGCTGTGTTTGAAGTGAAACAAACACATATTTCATAAATTATGCAGAATTCCTTTTGCCTAACTTCTTTTTGGCCTGAACCAGTAATAGAGTAAGAAGATCTATTCTAAGCAGAATATGAAATTTGTGATGTTTCCTCTCTGGCTCCTAGCTTTCTCCTTCTGCCTCCTTTTCTTGTTTTGCTGGGATCCTGCAGCACTTCTTCTTCCCACCAATTTCTTTACCTCTTTCATGATCCCAGTACTGCTGTTCTTTTCACTCTCCTATTAAAAGCAAACAAAAATCTACTCTTTAGTGTTGGGTTAGCCTATGTCTGAGTATCTCCAGTAAGAAGGACTGAGTCAGTAAGTGATTACCTCTCAAGCATGCCATCTTATCGCTTCAGACTGTGTGTGTTTCTTACAAAAATTCTGGCTTATGAGCCCAAATCTCTCTTTCTGTTGTGATCACCAGTTTGTTCTGGCTCTAACCCATGGAACTCAACCCAAAGCTAGAGATGTCCTGGATGGAAGGTTTAACCCTCCAGGATAAATACCCCCAGCACTTATTAGCCATCTATGACATTCCTCTCCTTCGACCCATTGCACATCTGACCTTTTCCTGGCTTCCTTTAAGAGCATCCCAACATCGCTGATTTCTGTCCCAATACACCATTGTATATTGTATTATTTACCTATTGTATATTTTCTGGAAAAATTGCAGTTATTTTGGTTAGCATTTGTTTTTGTTTTTGTTTTTTTTTTTTGGTAAAGTATTTCTCCCTTGTATCTAGTGGTCAAAAAAGTATTGTCATACCTCTATAGTTTGTTCTGATTATGGGTATTTTTCATAAAGAAGTATGTCACTATAATGTATGCCCTTCATCAGTGGAGAGAATGTTGTTTCAAATTATAGCAAACATCTAATTCCATAATCTGTAGTCATTTCGAATAGTTCTCCTTTTTACTGAGTAAAACAACTGTGTCTTAGTGAAAATTAAAATCTCCATTGCACCTTGAGCCTGTTGACATGATTCTGTCACTATGATCCAATCTAAAACAATATTTTAAAATAATACAAGTAGAAAACTTCTATTATCTTTATTCATTCTCCTATGGCCTCTTTATTATCTTGATTTTGGGGTATGGCCAAACTCTCCTCTAACTCTTGGGCTGCATTTTGTCAGGATTTGCAGTATAGTATAGATTTGCCCTAAGTCACTACTTTGGCAGATGTGGTGGGAAGCCTCCCCCCTCACCCCTTTGGCTGCTTTGCTTCCAAAGAAATTAATTGAATTGTTTACATGTAAAAACCTTTTTTGGCAGATGGAAAACCAATCTCCCTCCCTTCCTTCCTTCCTCTCTCTCTCTTTCCCCCTCCCTCCTCCTGCTTTCCTTCCTTCCCCTTTCCTTCCTTTCCCTTTCCTTCCTTCCCCTTTCCTTCCTTCCTCCCTTCCTACCTCCTCCCCTCCCTCCCTTCCTTCCTTCCTCCCTTCCTACCTCCTCCTCTCCCTCCCTTCCTTCCTTTCTTCCTTCCTTCTTCATTCTTTTCTTTCTATCCCATGTATCCTTAACCACTAGGCCACTAAGGAACTTTCTTTTTTTAAAAGTTTAACTAAAAAGAAATTTTTGAAAAACGTAGCATTCTTTATTCCTGAATAAATTGGTATTCATTCTAGATAGGGATGAAATGGTGACTGATCCTTCTTGAAATAATCCTTCCTCATCCCGGAGGCTTACCACCCGGGAAGAAAGTCCCATTCTTTCCACTGTTTTTTTAAGCAGAGTCTCATCCATCATTATCTTCCGCTTAATGAGTGAATTCAGTCAGCAATCACTCTTTTACTCGTTATGGTGAATATAGGAAAATGAAAGATATGGTTGTTGACCTTGTGGGACTTTTAATTTTAGGGGGAGGAGGTAGCATCCGTCCATCCATAAATTAATAAAAGATATGTGCAAGTAATGTAATTCAAATAATAAAAATAAATGTTTAGAATATATGAAATAAGTTGTGGTGAGCATGAAGTGAGGGAAATCCTAAAGATGACTTATAAATCAATTTGTGTCACCTTTTGTCAGTATAAAGAGATTGTCGGTACTTGATAGAGTGACTCATTGTTTCTTTTTTTTGATGGGAAATTGATGTTATTGTTGATTGAGACAGCTAAAACATGTCACATTTGCCTTAAGATCGCTGTTACTCATAAAATGAGTGATAAGAACCACTGTCTTTGAACATGTCTCTTGAAGAAATTACAACTTATTTCATACTTATTTCAATTCAACATATTTCATATTTTACACGAGCTGTAGCTGATTAGAGCAAAACGCTGCAAAGCATAGTGACTTCTTTTCTATGGGAGTATCCAATAGAAAGATAAATAAATGTATAGAAAGTAAAGCTTATAAGGAGTGTATTAAATGATCATTTAGGAGTTCCCGTTGTGGCTCAGTGGGTTATGAACCTGAGTAATATCCATGGGGATGTAGGTGCAATCCCTGGCCTCTCTCAGTGGCTTGGGGATCTGGCATTGCCATGAGCTGTGGTGTAGTTCGCAGACACAGGTCAGATCCCGTGTTGCTTTTGGCTGTGGCGTAGGCCGGCAGCTGCAGCTCTGATTTGACCCCTAACCTGGAAACTTCCATATGCTGCACATGCAGCCCTAAAAACCAAATAATAATAATAATAATAATAATTTAAAAGCTGTTTAGCCATGTTAGCTTTAAATGTATGTTCCACATGGACTGTCTCTGTAACATGTAACTATCCAGCCACAGTCTCCCCTCTACTAAAATCAGCAGTGTTGAATGTTTTGTTATTTTAGGTTTGGGGATTGCCAAGCAAACCCCAGCACACTGCAGAGCTCCCTCACCGATCCATTTGGGATGCTTGAGAGCATGGACTGCACTTTGTGCTGACAAGTGTGCAGCCCAAATCAGTGTTTGCATTATTTAGCAGGTACTAGTGGAGGCGTACATTCTAAAATTTTTGCTTCATGGCCCTAACAATTGTATGTTTGCTTCTTGGCGTTGATCAAAAACTTTCCATGACTGCCGATAAGGGATTTTTCAGTATATCCCCCCTTTACCGTATCTCTCCTACCTTCAGTGAGTTTGGTAATCTTTACTTGAAAAACCCCATTACAGAACACAACAGTTATTATTTCATAATAGTTTCAGAGTTTAACTTAGTTCTAAGAATATATTTTGTAGATGAGAAACTATTATCTGTCAGGTCAGATGAAATTAGCATATTTGGAGTTCCCTTGTGGCTCAGTGGGTTAAGGATACCGCATTATTGCTCCTATGGCACAGGTTCGATCTCTAGGCCAGGAACTTCCACATGCTATGGTGCAGACAAAAAATAAATAGATAAATTACAGCTATTTAAAGCCTGGTTTATTTGAAGGTCACAAAATTTGTAGAGGAATCTTAGTCCTTCATTTGACCAATCTCAGAGCCTATGTTTCTTCACAAACCTAACATCTTGTTAGGACTGTTACAGAACCAGAGTAGGTATAGTACCTGCACTGGGATATTGTGATAATGGTAGGGATGGTGGTGATGGCTCTTTAGCCAGCATTTAGCCATGTGTAGAACTAGTCTTTCGCAGAAAATGAGACTTGGAAAGATAAACTAATAATGTTTAATATAAACCATGAAAGACCTCAGGATGAGTCATTTTGTAGGATGAGTCATTTTATAGAAGTGATACCAGCTCAAAGAATGTTCCATCTCCATTGTCGTACCTCGGAGTGCCAGCCACATACTGCTTTGCTTTGGTTAGAGCCAGCTCTCAACAGCTCAGCCCAAAAAACTTTGGGCAAAGCTTTTTCATATTTCTGGCCCTTACTGGTAAAATGAGTATGTTGAGTTACTGTATTCCTAAAGTTTCTTTTCCTCAGAAGGGCTAAGTTTGTTGTAAATTTTTGTTTTAGATTTTTTTTTTCAAGTGAGAAAAAATTCTCTTAGGTGTGGCAGGCAGAGGTTAAGGAAAGTGCAGATATCAAGTGTACATACCTTTGTGTTCCCTAGAGCAGCCTTTTCCCTCCTCTCAATTTTTAGCTTTTTTGTGCCTGGTACTTTGTGATGGTTTAGGTAGTTTAAATGGCCAGGGTAGATTGGATATTTGAGAAGCAGGGTGAGAGCAAGAGCGAATACAGAAATCTTTAGCTTCTCTAATTGTTTTTTGCTGAGTAAGATTGCCCTCGAAGTACACTATCTGATTTAATTTTTTTGGCCATGCCCGCAGCATGCAGGAGTTGCCAGGCCAGAGATTAAACCTGTACCACAGCAGTGACCCAAGCCACAGCAGTGACGGGTCCCAACTCTTAACCTGCTGAGCCCCCAGGGAAGTCCTAGATGACTGTTTTCTGTATGACTCCATTAAAAGAAAAATTTTCTTTTTGATGAAAAAGATTTGACTTGTTTTCATTTCCCATCCACTCTGATGCTCTGTTAACTATGTCTTTGCTTTGCTTTCTTGCTGCTCCTTTGTGTTGTGTCAAGTTCTTGGTCAGTCTTTACCTCAGACCAGTCTTGTACTTAAGTTAGTGTTTCTAATTACTCTCTCTTTGGTTGGAATTTAAAAAAAATCCTCAGACTTAATAAAATCATCAGAACTTTTCAGCATTGTTAGATACACAAGTTTTCCACTCCAGCAGCAGTTTACCTTTCCCTTTGCAGCAGCAGTTCAATAGATGCATGCAAGGTGGATTCAGGAAATAAATGCAAATAAAACTGATGCATGATGAAAAATACTCCATGTATAAGACATCTTATGTGTTATCTTAAAAGTGGTTTTGCCTCTTGATTTTGTTAACAATTACGTAATATGTGATCATTGTAAAAAAAAAAATTACAAACTTTTCAGAAACATATTATATAGAAAGGGAGACCTTGATGATTTTCATCTGCCTAGCTGTTTCCACCCTGCCAAGATCATGTTTGCTAATAGTGTGGTGAACATCCCCAGCTTTGTAATTATGTATTTATAATTATTCCTTTATCACTTAAGTACGTTCTTTTATAAAAATGGAAGTATACAATAGCTTACTTTTTCAGTTAATATATTTTTATATTATTCTACCTCATTAGAAATTGATTTACCTTCTTTTTAACGGTTGATTATGTAATTATATGGATATTCTACAGTTTAGCTCATCAATTTCTTATTCATGGACACTTAGATTATTTCAGTTTTTCGGTACTTAACAAGCATAGACGCAGGGAACATACATGTATTTGGCATACTTCTGCAAGTTTTCCAATAGGATATTAGGCTTATTGTGTTGTGTATATTGCAAATATTATTTTCTAGTTTGTCTTTGGATTTTGCTGCTTCTTACTAACTGCATGTTCAATATAAAAGATAAATAAAATGATATTTTTGAGGTTGGTCACACTAAGAATAGACTCAGATTCTTTAAATAACCCCATGTTTTTGCTGGTGCTGTTTTAAAGTAAGCCAGGAAACTAATTAATAATCTTGGATTATGACCATGTTAAATAGGACATAGAATTTAAGCGGGTTGCTACAGTAAAAACTGTGTTTACAGAGATTGGGTTCCTTTGAATAGAAACTCTGGTTTGGGTCATCATTCCTGAAACCTTTACTGATATACTGTTAAATTACAAGAGTTACTCAGTGATAAAAATGATATGTTTCAAAAATGATAGTTCAGCATATAGACATACTATATTCACATTCATCCACATTTCCCCCAAAACTTTTGGTGGTAAGTTGAGATGATGTAAATCAAATTTTAATGTATACTTTAATAGAATTATGAAAGAAATCCTTTTATATGGCAAAAAATCACAACCTGATTAGTATATAAATATATCCTTTAAGTGTGAAGTACATCTATAATTGCATTGTTTAAATGTTTAAAGTTCCAGGTAAAATCTCAGCTATGCAGTGTTATGTTTACTTAGGATGGGAGGGAGCTATTACATATTCCTCAGCCTCTTCTCCTCCCTTGATTTGGGAGAGACGTGAGAAAAATTTAAGTACAGTCTGTTTAATCCTTTGAAGTTAATAGACACATAATCTCTGTGTTATGTTAAATCTTAAAACTAACCCAATGAGCTTTTTTTCTTCCTGGCTTTGTAGTATACTTCACCTCGCAGTGGTATCTTCTGAGTAAACCATCAGTCTGTGCTTAGTTAGCATGTGGTGAGTGAAGAATAATATGTCTTGTGTCTTTTGTGTAAAAATCAAATGTATTGCATGACACTAACATTTTGCTGTAATTCTTTTGCTCTTTTGTTTAATGTAAATATGATTATGCTATGGTTTAATATAGATCACCACCACCAATAAATGTTATATAATTCTAGGAAATTTTAGTTCTTTAAATAGTAGTTGAAAGTTTCAAAATTGCTCTTTGAAATTTTGCTAAAGAATCCAGAAATATTCTTATGTATTTTATATTCCTTTTTGTTTTTTTATTTCTTGAGAATGATCTTTGATATTAATAAAGATTGTGAGAGAGAAATGAAAAATCATTTTCTAGGTATAAGTGATATATTTCACAAAACCAGAATGTAAAATATTGTAAACCTTGCTTAGAGTCAAGGCTAGTTTGAAATAGTGAGCACTAGTAGGGTTGATTTTAAAATAAATGGCAGTTTTATTACTTCCTGGGAGATACAGTATAATAACACATTTGTCCTGAGGAGAGCCTTAGGCAGCCTGCTTTAATTGAATGTGACTGTTTCTAATTAACATATTATTACAGTGAAGTGGAGGCATCTAAAATATTTGAACACAGTTGACCATCCTCAAACACCCCTCCTATCACCTCCACGTATTACCATGCTATTAGCATGATTTAGCACCCCTAAAAAGTTAGGGTACCTCTACACCTCAAACTTTGCAAGAATTTTCACAAATGACAAGTAAGCTGAATCACAAACAATAGAGCTTAATTATAATTAAAATATTCTCTGATTATTGTTTCAGCTAGTATTCAGCTAATATCAAGTTTTAAAATGCTAATATACAGCATTTTATATATATATATATATGTATGTATGTATACATTTTTAACCTTTTATCTTTAAATATCCATTCTGACTACATTTGAATCTCATTTTTATTTTTAATATATATCGGTTAACTTAATGATTACCTAAAACTATCATTAGTTATGTAAATCCCGTATCTGACCCAAGATGTCTTAATCTTTACCTTTATTTATAATATAAATATTGCAGCATCCTTGTCATATTATTGCATTTAAATAGTGTCATTTATCACTTATTACACAAGATACACTGTGTAGCATTTCTATTGATTGTCTCAACTTTTATTTTGAAAAATTTCAAACAAGATTTATAAAAATAGTAGTAAGCACCCATATACCCTTCACCTATATTTACCAGTTATTAACATTTGCCAAATTTTCTCACTTGCTCTCACTCTTGCTCTCTCTCTATATTTCCCTCTTTCTGACATTTGATGGCTGCTTGCAAATGTGCTTGCAAGCATTTGACAGCTACTTGCAAACATAAACTAAATACTTTAGCAAGAATTTTTCAGAACAGGGGTCTTTTCCTACATACTCGCAATACAGTTATCACTTTCAGGAAATTTAATATTAACAGAATGATATTATCTAATGTATAGTAAATATCCACATGTTCAGTTTTATAAGTAATTTCTCATAATTTCTAAAACTCCAGGTTTCATTGAGAATTGCACATTGCATTTTGTTGTCATGTTCTTCTGGTTTCTTTTAAACTAGAAAAGTTCTCCCACCCTTTTTTTGATCTCTCATGACATTGACACTGTGCAGCATTATTTAACATCATTTTTTTTTCTTTTCCTTTTTTTTGGCTGCCCCACAGCATATGGAGTTCCCGGGCCAGGTCAGATCTGAGCCTCAGGATTCTTAACTCACTGTCCCAGGATGGGAATCAAACCTGCATCCCTGTGCTCCAGATATGCCGCAGATCCTGTTGCGTCACAGCAGGAACTCCTCTGCAGCATTGTTGAATTATGCATTAATTTCTTTTCCCACAATAGTGCAGGCTAAGTTTTCAAAGTAATAATTGACAGAGGGATTTAAATGTCATAGCTGATCTTTTTCTTATCTTCCCTGAGTTTCTAGGACTAAAATGAGTGATGACTGAGTTTTATAAAAAACTCTTGAAATACATCATGAGTACTGGATTACATTGTCCATTTACAAGTTGAGAAGACTTTAAAACTTTATCTAGAACCAAAATATCTATGAAAAGTTTGTCTCTATTACTTAATCTTATTTGGTGGTTTAGTTTTATGCATTTCTAGAAGTCTCATACTTGATTTGACCCCTGGCTTTTTTAGCATCTTAAAGAAACCTTTTAGGAAGGTTTAGCATCATGTATCATAGCATTTTAAGTTTTTTAAAATTTTTTGTTAATTTCAGATAAGGCATAGCATCCTGGGAGAACTGCAGTATGCAGAAAAGTTAACACATTAGGAAAAAGGGAAAAACTTTTTCTCCTCTCAAATCCAGTCTGCATCCTTGTGAAATTCTGCCACATCAGCACGTTTACGCCCAGCTTTGTCTCATCATGACCTGGTAGCATTCAACATGTGCTGAAAGGTTGCAGTTCCAGATTTCACTTAAAAGTACTCCTTTCCAGGATTGCTGGCTATAGGTCAGATCGTTATAAGAACAGTAATTTTTTAGAAGATTCCTTTAGGATTTAATATTTGGAACATTTGTGCTTCAGTACTCAGATGATAGACTATAACTTTGATATAAGTTTATTTTAACTAGAAATAACAAATCGAAAATTTAGGTTTAAAAGTTTTCCTTTCTTTGTTTATCCTGTGTTCCTTTTTCTTTTCCAGTCATGGCTCCGACCTTCATCTTGAAGAAGCTGTGTTGGGCAAGCCTGGAAAACTGCACATTTGCTGTTCTTAAAGAGCAAAGCTATCATTCAGGGCCCCTCATGTAGCCAGAAGAAAGGTTGCAGACTGCCTTTAAAATAGATTATATCAGTGGAAAAACGGTGATAATTTTTTTTTCTTTTCTTCTTCAGTTTTTTTGTTGATTTCACTTTTAAAATACTGCTGGGAAGAGTTCTGTGTTGTTTAAAAGATAATTTGAATAACTTAACCTGTTTGATGGGCTCACTTAATGTTCCTTTCTTCCGTTCTTTTTGTCCCTCTTTTTGAAGGACTGTTTGCCTTTCCTATTTATTTTTAGGGTGATTTTTTTTTTTTTTAAAGACTTGTGCAATACATTTTGAGGTGGAACTTAGTGGACTTTTTTCTGATAAATTAGAGCTTTTGATTGACTATTTTATCCAGATTAATTTGTGGAATATTTGCTAAAGACTAGTTCTTTAAGCTATGACATATTATGGTAAATCCAAATGGCAGTACCTCATTGTTTACTTAGCTTTTTGTACTTATATTTTTCAGAGGAAAAATACTACTGTAAATTGTAAATAGTCAATACATAACTGTATTGTATGCAAATCTGTGACTGTCGGCAATGTCATCTCGAAAGAACAGATAAATAAAGTTTATTTACTATATAAAATGTGCTTGTTGTGTTTTTTTCCTGAATTGAAATCTGTTTCAAAATAGTTAGAAGAGTTTATGTTCTATCTGGGTGAATATAATGAGGAACTGATTGTCAAGAGAGCTGAATGCCAAGCATTTGGAAAGATTTATTGTATTCAAAATGAGCACGACAGAGTTAGTAGAAGTAAGGAAATAAGAACTACTTCCTGGTGTGTGAGTTAGGATTCTGCCAGCTTGGGGATGCCTCCTCGCTCTGCAATAGCCCATACTTGGATTCTGTTTAAACTGAGTGAGAGAGAAGTCTCTGGACATCAGTGGATTGGAACTGCTGAGAGGGTTTCCCACATGGCTTAAGAGTCTAGGTGTTATCTAATCTGCTTCTAGGTGGAATCCCAATTATCCAGACAGTCTGGACCTTAGCATTGCTGGTGTATCTTACATTGTGATAAAAAGTGGGGAGCTTCATGGGGTAGAGAACCAGCCAGGCTTCCTGTAGCACACAGCTGAGTGTTTTGAGGACAATGTTCCAACAAGGAAAGAGGGCTTCTCACCTTTCTTCTTTCAAAATTTTCTTCAAAATTTTGTCCCACTAAAGGGCTTCTGACAGCAGATGCAACTTGTTACCCTTCTGATAACTTTTTTGGGGGTAGAAATTGTGGACTCTTAGTGAAATCCATAAACAACTTCCTACAATTTCTCCCTAATCCATTTATGGAGACAAGCATGTCAGAAAGTTCAGGGGTCAGCAGACTTTTTCTCTAAAGGGCCAGGTAGTAAACATTTTCAACTTTGTAGGCCATAGTCTCCGTCATAACCTCTTACCTCTGTCCTTGTTGTACAAGAACAGTCATAAATCATAGATAAATGAATGAACATGGCTGCGTTCTAGTAAAACTTTATTCATAAAAGCAGGTGGCAGGCTGGATTTGTCTCACAGGCTGGGGTTCAGCTCCCAAGAAAGTGAACAAGTTGATTTTAAATGCGGAGTTGAGGAGAAACAATAATCGATTAGTTGCTCATTTTTTCCTCAGTGCAGTCATGTGGCTGCTCTTTCAGAAAAAAGTCTCAGAGAATTCAGCCCACCTTGGTTAGGAAGAGTGGTGGCCGTCCCTCAGTGTTACTAGAAGGATAAAGTCATGCGCTGTTCTCAGTGTCAGGGTCTTAGACTTATCAGGGACCTTTTCTTGAAGATCTGTGACTATGTCCCTGCTTGATGCCTCAAAACAGTTTTTCCAACAATGCTTGCAGGACGCATAGCTACAGTCTGCTGCATACCTTGCCTTCCAGGCTCTGAATCCAAGGCTCACTCTCCAAGACCTCATGACTCTAGCACACAAAGTGGTGGATGTGGTCAATTTATTGCCAGGAAACAAACATTTCACTGTGGAAGGTGTTAGATGCTAGTAAGATGTTACTTTAGCAAGGTTTTGGCAGAAATTACACTTGCAGCTAGTCAAATTTTACAGACACTTTGTTCAGGTCCGGTGCATATGAATTTTTAGAGAGAACTATGTTGTTGACTGGAGTCTTCGTCTGTTTGGGCAGCTATCACAAAGTACTATAAACTGGGTGACTTAAAAACAACAAACATTCATTTTCTTAGAGTTCTGGGGGCTGAGATGTCCAAGATCCTGGTGCAGGCAAGTTCTGTGTCTGGTGAAGTCCCACTTTCTGGTTCAGACAGCTGTTTTGTTTGTTCTTTGCTGTAACCTCACATGGCAAAACGCAGAGGAGCTTTCTGTGGTCTCTTTCCTAAAAGGGCACTCATCCTTTTCATGGAGTCCTGCCTTCATGATCAGTCACCTCCCAGAGGCCCTACCTCCTAAGGCCATCACCTGGGACACTGTTTTAACATGCTTTTGAGGGGGCTGTGTTCAGTCTACAGCAATTTGAAAATCGTTGAATTAGGTATTCCTGAAAGGACCGGAATTTTGTTTCTGAGTTGCTGATTTATAAATGTTTTCTTTTTTTCAGAAATACATTGGCCACAAAACCTTTCTGTAAAGTAAGTAGCACACAGATGCCATAAGGGCATCATGCCTTCCCCGTGCTGCAGGGCCCAGAGGGTGGGCACGCCTCAAATGTAGCTTCTTCACCCTCCACACCAAACGGGCCAAAGGCTGTAGGCCAAATACTACACTGAGATGGAAGTTCTCCTTTATCTCCAAGAAAACAAGCCAACACAAAAGACCTTTTGATTTAGTTTTCTACTGAGAGAGTACACTTTAAAAAGAGAAAATAATCCAGACTCCCCCTATAAGAATTCACCACTGTCACTACTTTGGTACATTTAATCATGGAATATTTTTCTTTTTATACCTTTTTAGGGCCGCACCCGTGGCATATGGTTGTTCCCAGGCTAGGGGTTGAATCGGAGCTGTAACTGCCGGCCTTCGCCACAGCCGCAGCAACTAGGGCTCCAAACCTCATCTGCAACCTACACCACAGATTATGGCAACGTTGGATCCTTAACCCACCGAGCAGGGCCAGAGATTGAAGCTGCGTCCTCATGGATGCTAGTCGAATTCATTTCCGCTGAGCCACAACGGGAACTCCTAATCATGAAATACTTTTCTAATGTTTGAATGAATGCATGGAAGAATAGGTCGTGTGTGTATGTGTGTGTGTGAACACATGCCTACACGTGTACATATACCTGTATGTTTATATTGACACCCACTAAAATTTCTGTAAACTATTTTTAATTGCTGCGTAATATTTATCCCCCGTATACTCTCAGTTAACCCCGTTTCTCTCCTGTCGACCATCTAGGTTGTGTATAATTAGTCACTTTCACTGAGTACCCCATGGTGATGGTACTGTCCATTTTATAAGCGCACTTGAAAGAACAGTCCAGGACCAACTTGTCCTTTAGTTGCCAAACATGGACACGTTGCAGATTACTGTGTGCCAGGTTTGTCTGGCACCGTTTCCCCGAACATTCCAAAGATGTGATGCGTGGGTGAACATTTGTAAGCAGTACACTCTTAGAACACTGCACTTCAAAGCTGGGCTTCACCCAGCTTTGAAGTGTCAGAGACAAATTGAAATAGCAATGCCTGAAGCCTACTCTCTGTGGTGGTGGTGAAGGTGCGGGCAGGGGTGCAGGCCAGGCACGGGTGACATTGCTTCCATCCTCCAGCCATCGTTTCTATAGTAATAACAGTTTTCTTGTGTCTTCATCTGAGATGCTCTTTGGTCGAGTGTTTTGTTGTTGTTACGTTCTTTAGAAGCATCCGAACACCAAACGTATGTGAACATATGACACTTAGTAAACGATGCCACCATTTAAAAAACTTACTCTCAAAATTAAATGTGCTAGGAGTTCCCTTCGTGGCTCAGTGGTTAACGAATCTGACTAAGAACCATGAGGTTGCAGGTTCGATCCCTGGCCTTGCTCAGTGGGTTAAGGACCCGGCGTTGCCGTGAGCTGTGGTGTAGGTTGCAGACGCGTCTCGGATCCCGCGTTGCTGTGGCTGTGGCGAAGGCCGGCGGCTACAGCTCCTGTTAGACCCCTAGCCTGGGAACCTCCATATACCGCGGGTGTGGCCCTAAATAAGGCAAAAAGACAAAAAAAAAACAAATTAAATGTGCTAAAATGTAGGTACAGATACATCTCTTATACTTTTCCAGTTGCTTGTTCCCCTGCTGAAGGAAGGCTGCTTCTTGATTACCTTGCACCCAGATTGGGCTGCCCACCCCTGTTCATTGGGGTACACGTGGTCTGTTTGCCTATTTCTCCTTCTTTCTTTTGCACTACTGTGTTTTGGGAGTGGGTAGGACAGATAATCGGTCTTTTTTATTTACAGGTTTCCCAGAAAAGTTAAGAGCTGGTGCAGATCCTGAGATCCTGGACATGATGTCTGACGCTATGATTGGGTGAGACTTTTGGAACATCTTTGAGAGGATGATGACTATTTTACGAGCAGTCAGGCAGGAAATGAATGTTTATGGCCCACTGAGCAGATTGTGGAAGACTGGATTGTTGTCACCATTCTCCTCTCCCTCCTTATACTTGGATTATCCACAGAATTTGTTATCGGACTTTGCAGCAACTATTAGCGTGAGTGGAGTGCACGTCTCCACCAGCATTGAGTTTGGCTGTGTGGCTTTAGTTGGTGAGTTTTGAATGGACATGACCTTTGTCACATCTGAGCAGCAGTTTTAAGAGCCCTTGCATAGCTCAGCCATTACTCTTTTAACTCTCCCATGGGATTGAGATGTGGGTTTTCCCTAAGCTTGGGCCCTGGGCTAACGAAGACACATTGACCAGACATGTAACAAGAGTGAGAAATAAATAGTCATTATTATAGGCCACTGAGATTTGGGGGTCATTATGTTACTGTAGCATAACCTAGTGAAAACGAATACATGTTTTATATCTTCAGTTTTTAGAGGTTTGACTATGATGTGTCTTACTGTGGATTTCCTTAGATTTATCCTGTTTAGGGTTTGCCCAGCTTCTTGACTCTACAGTTAAGCCTTTTGCCAAATTTGGGAAGTTTTCAGCCATTATTTCTTTGAGTATTCTTTCAGCCCTGTCCTCTTTCTCCTCTCCCTGCTCTCCTGTGACTCCAATGACACTTTAGAGCCTTTGTTACAATCCCACAAATTCGTTCTTTTTTTTCCAGCCAATTGTCTGTTCAGGTTGAGTCATTTTGTATTGTCCTGTTTCCAAGTTCATTGACTCTTTCCTCTGTCCCCTCTCTCCTGCTGTCGAACCCATCCAGTTTCAGATTTCAACCATTACGTTGTTCAGTTCTAAAATTCTCACTTGGCTCTTTTATATCATATCCATTTCTTTGCAGAGATGTTCTGTTTCTTTGCCAAGACTTTTTTTTTTTCATTTGCTTCAATCGTGTTTGTAATTGCTCATTGAAGCATGTGTATGATGTCTGTTTTAAAATCGTTGTCACATAAAGGATGAGCTAGAAGTCCGGATTCTCTACTAGGCCTTCAGTGATAGCCAGGGGTGGGGAGGTGGCTTCTCATCCCTGCTAAGAAGGGGTGTGGAGTTATAGTTCACATTAGGCCTCCACTGACACTGGAAAGGGTGATAGAGAGGGTGATTCATTGCCACCCACCAAGGGTAAAAGTCCCTGCTCAGCCTTCTCTGACGTCATCCTGGCATGAGTTTGGGGTGTTTGCTTACAGCCTGACAGATGTTAGAGGTTTAGGCTCCCCACTGCACCTTTGCTGACAGGGCTGGGGACTGGGTCACAGTGTTTTCTGTTGTGTTTGGGAAAGAGCAGTGGTGGTGTAAAAGCTTTCTATCTTGCCAGGCTGCCGCTTTCCTGGTCCTCTGCTAGAACATCAGCATTTCCAGATAACCGGTTTCTTTAGTTCCAAGTCTGCTATGTACACAAGACAAAGAAAAACCTCCAGAGCTCATGGCGTGTCACTTCTCAAGTTCCAAGCTCCCTAGCCACTCTGCTTCCTCTCCATGTTTCAAGGTTTTTTTTTTTTGTTGTTTATTACTTAATGAATTTTATTGCATTTATAGGTGTACAACAATCATCACAACCAAATTTTTATAGCATTTCCATCCCAAACCCTCTGTGCATCCCCCTGCCCCCCAACCTTCTCATTTGGAAACTATAAGTTTTTCAAAGCCTGTGAGTATCTGTTCTGCAAAGAAGTTCATTGTGTCCTTTTTTTAGATTCCACATTTAAGTGGTAGCATTTGATGTTGGTGTCTGACTGACTTCACTTCGCATGATAATTTCTAGGTCCATCCATGTTGTTGCAATGCCATTATGCCTTTCCTTTTAATGGCTGAATAATATTCTGTTGTGTATATGTACCACATCTTCTTTATTCACTCCTCTGTCAATGGCATTTAGGTTGTTTCCATGATTTGGCTGTTGCATAGAGTGCTACAATGAACATTGGAGTACATGTGTCTTTTCAAGTCATGGTTTTCTCTGGATAGATGCCCAGGAGTGGGGTTACTGGATCAAATGGTAATTCTGTTTTTAGTTTTCTGAGGAATCTCCATATTGTTTTCCACAGTGGTTGCACCAATTTACATTCCCACCAACAGTGTAATAAGGATCCTTTTTCTCTACATCCTCTCCAACATATTGTTTGTAGACTCTTTGATGATGGCCATTCTGGCTGGTGCAAGGTGGTACCTCATAGTGGTTTGATTTGCATTTCTCTAATAATGAATGATGTTAAACATCTTTTCACATGTTTTTTGGCCATCTGTATGTCTTCTTTGGAGAACTGTCTGTTTAGATTTTCTGCCCATTTTTTGATGGGGTTGTTTGTTTTTTGGTATTGAGCTGTAGGAGGTGTTTATGAATTTTGGAGATGAATCCCTTGTCAGTTGATTCATTTGCAAATATTTTCTCTCATTCTGTGGGTTGTCTTTTCGTTTTATTTAGTGTTTCCTTGGCTGTGCAGAAACTTTTAAGTTTAATTAAGTCCCATATTTTTAATTTTGTTTTTATTTTCATTACTCTAAGAGGTGGATCTGAGATGATGTTGCTATTGTTTATCTTAGGATTTTATTTGATTTATTGATTTGATTGATTGATTGATTGATTGATTTGCTTTCAGGGCTGCACAAGCGGCATTGGAGGTTCCTGGGCCAGGGGTCTAATCAGAGCTATAGCTGCCGGCCTACACCACAGACACAGCAATTCGGGGTCTGAGTTCGTCTACAACCTACGCCACAGCTCATGGCAACACCAGATCCTTAACCTACTGAGAGAGGTCAGGCATTGAACCTGCGTTCTCATGGATACTAGTCAGATTTGTTACTGCTCAGCCACGATGGGAAACACTGCCCCCCTTTTTTGAGTGCACATGCAGTGTACAAAGTTTCCTGGGCCAGATATTTAATCTGCACCACAACAGTGACCTGAGCTACATCACTGACCTGAGCCACAGCATTGACAATGTCAGATCCTTAACCCAGCAAGCCACCAGGGAACTCTGGTTTGTTTTATGTGCAGTATCCAGAGTTTTCAATTGTACTTAGTGGAGGGATTAAGGAGAAGTATGTCTACTCTGTCCTCCTAGAAACAGGTGTCCTATAAATATGATTGTATTTATATATATGTGCATTATATAATTTATTGACTTAAGGAATCCTGCATATTGTTACAGATACATATACTTCTAGTAAATGTATGACTATTTATATTTAAATAGAATATGGAGGATAGAAGGCTATGCATTCAATTCACATGAGTGGTTATAACCAGTCTTCTCTGGTCACCTCTGCCCAATCCTCTAGTTTTTTTCATGGCATCTAGTATTGCCTCCACTCAGTAAAAACTGTTGTTTTATTTGTACTGGACTGAAAACTCCAAGAGGCCAGGCACATTGTCTTGTCCACTTAGGACCTAGGATATATAGTAAGCACTCCATGAGCATGTATTGAATAAATAAGAGAATGGATGAACAAGTCAGTGAAGGGGATTAAATGTACCAGTACTTTCTCTGTAATGAAAAACAAAAATCTTTTGAAACTGGGTTTTTTATAAAGACTTTATGCCTCTTGAAAAGGCATATGGGAATGAAAGGGAGAAAGAGGAACCCAATTATGGGCAGAACCTGGACTTTGTTTTAGTATGTTTCATAAATCAGTTAATTACAAATATTAATATTTTAAGGCACCAGCTCCTTGTAACACACGTCACAACTGATCAGGGCACACCAGTGGAAATGAGTACAGCTGGAAAGAATCTCTTCCCTGTCCTCATTCCTACTTTCCTAGATATATTTTTCTTTAGGGATTGAGCCACAATGGATTTGAAGATTAGGTTGGTCCCAAGGAAAGAATCTGTCCAAAGAGCTTCATTTTCCTTGTGGAGGCAGCATTGCATGCTGGCTAAGACTGCAGGCTCTGGGGCCAGACTGCCAGCCTTCAAATCCTATCTTGGCCATTTACTCACTAGCCAAGGGAGCTAAGACAGGATGGGACCTAGAACCCTTTGCTGTAGTGCTTGCACCCAGACAAATGTCTCCTTGAGTAACAGATACGAAGAAACTATAAGGGACTAAAAATAACTACATGCACTTGCAGTTGGAGCAAATTATGAACTTAGGGTACAAAAAGAACATTAACCAACTGCCATGTCTGAGGTGCAGGGAGCAAAATCAGGATACTCTGCCAGCTCCCTGCACTTGGCATCACCAAGGGGGTGGGCAGACCGCCTAAGCCACTCCTCCAGGCCTGAGGAACCAGCATTAAATGGGGAGTGAGCAAGGGCAACTGTTGTTTTCACTCCCTCCTGCTGCAGCAGTAAAGTCTTGCCTGAATTCCTCATATGGCCTCTTACAAATTTCTACTGATTAAAGAGTTCAAGGACCCTGGTAGGCAACATAAATACAGATGCAAGAGCAGAAATGGCAACCTGCAAGCAGTTTTTGAAGCACCTGCTTCTATCACAAACTCACAATTAGGGGCTGTGGAATTTCTCAACATCCCTTGATAAGATTTAAAAAGTCACTTTGAAAGGGTGAGTACAGTGAGGAGGTGAAGATTTGGGGTCCTTGACACAATTTATCAAAATACTTCTCAACTCTGTACAGCCACTGCCAATCATTTGAGTTCGTACATGACATCAAACCTATCTGCCATCACAACTGTAGGTGAGTTTCCCTGAAGGGGGTGCTTCAGGGAGCCCTGCAGGGCCAGGGCCAGGACAGAAAGGCCAGACTCTAGACCTCCTCTCCCCTTAGAGCTGCTCCACTTTGATTTCTTTTACGTATTGGGGTTTTACGTGAGTTTTTTTTTTTTTTTTGGAAAAAGATTCTTGCATTGAAAAGCTTTAACAAGTTTTCTCTCTTTGGGTGTATTCAGACCAACTGGAAGAGCATGCTTAGGCTGGGTTTCCTTGGTCCCTGCAGAAGCGCTTTCATTCATCTGTGTTTCAGACTGTGCCTCGGGCTTTCCTCAAAGACCACAGTAAGAAGGAACTTCAGGGAATCAATTATTATATGTTATTTACAACTATTTTATGAGTCATCAATATGTAAGATTTATTTTACAGTGTCAGGGAAAATTTCAGCATATTTTCTCTCTTGGACAATGAGAACTATTTTATGTATCAGGTAACATGTTTCCCTTTTCACTTTGGCCACCTGGAAGCTTGGTGCCAAATTTAGGTCCCAAGTTTAACAACTCTTAAAATGGCCAAAGAGTTTTAAAAATACAGATTCCGAAGGCTTCATCCTCAGGCATGCTGTTTCATTCTGGCACTAGGCTGCCCCTGAACAGATTATTTCTGTACTCTTTCTCTCTCCTGGACTTATCTTCTGATTCTAATAAGTTTCCTTTTTGCTCTTTTATGAAATAGAGTCAGTTACTCCTAGGCATAAATTGGCAGTGAGGAGGGAGTTACTTCCAGGGCCGGTGAAGGCAATGGGAGGCCTCTGGGCGGTCTAGGGACCCAGCCTGGAGAGGGGGCCCATCCTCAGCAGGGGAGGGGGCAGAGGTGCATGGGTTTGAGAATCCAAGTGTCTTCCTCAATGAGCAGCTCCCAGGGAGGCCTCATTTGGGGTCAGGGACTGGGCCTGAGGGTCAGATGCCAAACACCCTGGGCTCTCAGGCAAGCAGGACTCAGGCCACGAAAGAGCTACAGGCCACCGAGTCTGCAGCATCTGAACACCAGCTCACCAGGCTTAACACAGATCGTCACCCTATCAGACACCTCCCAGTTTAGGTGGGGAAACCAAGACTTCTGGAGGTTAATTCAATACTCAGGCTTTGCCAAAAATTGTTTAGAAGGACATGATCGTCCTCTACGATGATTTTGAATGTAGAATTAAATATAAATGTTGAGAAATCAATGATCCTAATGTTTTGGGGTTACTTGTATTTTTAAGATAATTTGCACATTAAATTAGCTAATAAATTGGCCTCGGGTTCACTTTAAAAGTTACGATGGAATAATTAATTTAGATTTTTTATTTGAAGCTGAAACTTTATTTTTGTTTGTTTATTTGTTTGTTTTTGGCCATACTCATGGCATGCAGAAGTTTCCAGGCCTGAAATCAGACACTTGCCACAGCAGTGACCTGAGCTACAGCAGTGACAGTGCCAGATCCTTAACCCACTGCTCCACCAGGGAACTCCTGAAACCTTATTATATTAAGTTTTTAAATGATATTGGAGTATTTAAGATAATGAGATACATATTATCTGTAAGTTTTCTTGGTTAGATTTATCAACCTTGGTTAAATAAAAATTACTTAACTACTTGGAAGTCAGGTGAATATATTAAATGCTTATAAAGGAAATTAAGTTTGATAAATTCATTAATGTAGCAATTTTAAATATAAAGGGAACTTGGTCCTGCTGTATAGCACAGGGAACTACATCCAGTCTACTCACTTATGATGGAACATAATGGAAGATAACATGAGAAAAAGAATGTATGTATGTGTGTGTGTGTATATATATATATATATATGTGTGTGTGTGTGTGTGTGTGTGTATATATATAACTGGATCACTATGATGTACAGCAGAAATTGGCAGAACATTGTAAATCAACAATAATAAAAAATATTTATTTATTTATTTTGCTTTTTAGGGCCGCACCCACGGCTTATGGAGGTTCCCAGGCTAGGGATCAAATCAGCGCTCCAGCTGCTGGCCTATGCCACAACCACAGCAATGCAGGATCCGAGCCACGTCTGCGACCTACATCTCAGCTCAGAGTAGCACCAGATCCTTAACCCAGTGAACAAGGCCAGTGATCAAACCCACATCCTCGTGGATACTAGTTAGGCTCATTTCCGCTGAGCCACAACGGGAACTCCTGAAGTTGTTTTCTAATGAAACTTTCTCTTAAGTTTCTCTGAAGATACTAATTAGATTTTTTGTTTTTGTAATTTGCCCTTCTTTGTCCTGCAGCTTTATTTTCTCTGGGGCCAGTTGTCCTGTTTGTGAATGCTGTTCTTTTTGGTGCTGGAGTTCATAGTATCTGGCAGTCCCTGGTTGCCCATCAAAGGACGAGTTACGTCACCCTTGTGGCTGAAATGGGTTTCCCTTTGCGTTTGTCTCGATCTCTTTGCCTGACAGGTGTGTCCCTGAATGAAAAGGCATTTGTTATTCCCTCCAACCTAAATGCTCGTACACTGCATATCGTGTATTGTGTTCCCCTCATCTTTGCCAGATATCTGCTCAAACTTGACATTTTCAGAGGGGGCTTCTTTGAGTACCTTATGAAAAACAGTGTTCTCACTCTTTCTTTTTTTTTTAATGTTCCCACTCTTTCTAGGCAAATTCTCTCTCTCCTCCCCTGCCCTGTGTACTTCTAAAGCTGTCAAGTCCGTATGATACACTCTCCACATTGTTTCCTAGACATTTGTTTATCGTCTTCTCTCCTCACCAGACTATACCTCTGTGAGGATGAGAACTGAGTCTGTTCATTGGAGCATCCCCAGAACTCACCTGAAACTTGACAGGTGTTCAGCAAGTCATGTAGAAAGGAGTGAATGACCACTTTGCTGCATGGGAGGCTGGGATGTATGGGCTTCAGCGCAGCACAATTCCACCCCCAATATATGTGTGCTTTATTATTGGGGAAGAAGGATGCTAGATAAACAAATCAGCCTGTTCCCTAATGCCTATGAGTCAGGTTGAACTCCGTTCCCTCCTCCTCGGTCCACAGCTTAGGAAGGTGTTCTCTGCAGACGCAGAAAGTGCCCGTGTTCTCTGTGAGTCCTGGGAGATGGAGCCAGGACCATGCTGGCCAAACTGAGAAACAGGGAGCCTGTGACCTCTCAAGGAGGGTACTCTGGGATTGCACTGGTCACGTGAGCTCCAGTGAGCTCCTGGCTCCAGGCCTGTGTGTGTCGGGCTGGTGGGCAGAAGTGCGGGGTCACAGGCCCGATGGAGGGTATGGCATAGAGGGCTGCCCACTATGCCATCCTGCGTGGGCACCACTGGACCCACCCCACCCTGGCTGGTCCTGACCTCAGGGCTTTGCCTTCCATTCCCAAACCTGGCCTCATACTCTCTTGTGCCATGAATCAAAGTTTAAAGTCTTATTGAATGATCCTTCACCAAAGACGGGTTGTAAACAAACAGTTTTCTGAATTCTACTTGGTCACCTGTGAACCTCAGTTAGATGGATCAGTTAATGTTTTCTGCTTCAAACAGGACCACTTACAGAGCTCTCAGCTTTGCAGAATGGCCCTTGGGCTGGATTCGCTGGGCGTTCTTCCCATCTCAGCCAGGCTCACTCACGCAGCTGTGCCTATTGAGACCGGCTGGTCCAGGACCAAGACGGTTGGTTTCTGCTCTGTGGTCACCCAGCGTCCAGCGGGGAGCAGACTCTCGCTCACGGGCAGCACAGCAGGGGGCTGAGAGCAGGTAAGAGCCCCCAGACCTTCTTGAGGCCCAGGCTCCCATCCAGCAAGTTATCGTTTCCACTACCTTCTGTCCGTCAAAGCAGGTCACTGGGCCAGCCCAGATTCAAGAGCTGGGGCCACAGACTCCACTTTAATGGGAGACGTTGCAAAGTCCCATGGCAAAGGGGTGTGGGTACAGGTAGGAAAGAACTGTGGCCCTTTGTACAAAAGCTGTATCACCACAGGCCAGCGTCCAGATCCACAGCTGTGAGGAGAGAGGGGGAGAGGCGTCTTCAAGCACAGGCCACCCCATGTCTGGGCGTTACAGGTCCTGGGTGTGCTCCTGTGTCTGCCAGCGGTGGTAGGTTCCATGGCGTCCTCTGTCCTCTGACCCGACCTTGGGCTGGACGGTGTGTGTGTGTGTGTGAGCAAGGTGACCGCTCTCAGAGAGGCTTGGGGAAAGCTCTCAGGGACCGGCTTGGGCTCAAGAGCCTCCTGATCTTCCCTGGCAGCTGGCAGAGCTGGAGCTCGCTGGCGGGGCCACAGCCTTTCCTATCTAATCCGGGCACTGATTGATGGGGGCGGTTTTGCTTTGATTGTCCCTGGGAGGCAGCAGCTGCTCACAGAGCTGAGGCCATTTATGGGCAGAGCAGGAGGTGGTGGTGCTGGGAACACGGTGGGGGGTTGCCGGTGGGGGTCACATCCTGCCCGGTGACCTTGGCAGGTCGCCTCCCGAAGTGTCACTTTCCTCCTCTTAGAGGTTATATAATTACTCTGTTTCTCCGGCCATTGTGTGTTCCCCTCACTGCCCGACCATCCCCATCAGCACACACAGACTATACAGCTCCTGTCTTAAAATACAAAGCTCTCAGATTTCGCATCTTCCCCCACCTGTTGCCCCATTTCTCTACTCCACTTTAGAGAACACTTTAAAAAGACTTATCTATACTCCCTGTCCCTCTTATGTTTGCTTCCATTCCCCTTAAAACCCCTCCTCAGAAACTGCTAGGTCCCTTACTAAGGCAGGTGGCCTCAGTGGGTCTCTACCTGACGGCACAGGTGGCACCTTTCTCCTCTGGGAAACCCTCCCCTCACTTGGAATCCACTTGTTTCGCCTCACTGGCTGGAGCATCCTCACTCCCTTGATTTCTGACAACCTGGAACCCTGGGGTTCAGGCTCCAGGCCGTTTCTTATCTGTATCCCCTCTGATCTCATCCTGCCTCCTGGCTTTAAGTACCCACTTAAACGAGTGCGAATGACACTTGTTTTATTTTTTATTATCTATTTATTTACATATTTATTTTTTGCTTTTTAGGGCTGCACCTGAAGCATATGGAGGTTCCCAGGCTAGGAGCTGAATCAGAGCTACAGCTGCTGGCCTATACCACAGCCACACCCACGCCGGATACAAGCTGCGCCTGCGACCTATGCTGCAGCTCATGGCAACGCCAGATCCTTAACCCACTGAGCAAGGCCAGGGCTCGAACCTGCATCCTCATGGGTACTAGTCAGGTTCTTAACCTCCTGAGCCACAACAGGAACTACTTATTTTATTTTTTTAATTTTTAATTTTTATTTCTTTTTCTTTTTTTGTTGGCCACACCCACAGCATGTGGAAGTTCTCAGGCCAGGGATCAAATCTGAGCTACAGCTGCGACTTACACCACAGCTTCAGCAACACCAGATCCTTAACCCACTGTGCTATAACAGGAACTCCCAACAATGCTCATTTTATATTTGCATTTTAGGAGTTCCCGTCGTGGCGCAGTGGTTAACGAATCCGACTAGGAACCATGAGGCTGCGGGTTTGGTCCCTGGCCTTGCTCAGTGGGTTAAGGATCCGGCGTTGCCGTGAGCTGTGGTGTAGGTCGCAGACGCAGCTCGGATCCTGCATTGCTGTGACTGCAGCGTAGGCCAGTGGCTATAGCTCTGATTAGACCCCTAGCCTTGGAACCTCCACATGCCGCAGGTGCGGCCCTAAAATGACAAAAGGCAAAAAAAAAAAAAAAAAAAAAATCTGCATTTTATATCACCTCCCTGGTCCCCAGACTCAAACAACTGCCCCTTCAATATCTCCACTCAGCTGTCTAATTGCATCTTAGCATGTCCCAGACTGAATCCTGATCCCTCCAAACCTGCTCTTCCCACATTACCCACTATCAGGTAAAGACTTTGCTCTCTCCCTTGCTCACCACTCCTTATGGTCACTGAACCCTTAGAGCTCTGCCTTCAGTTTGGGAATTTGCATTTTTTATTGTATAATTTATCTTTATTTTTTTAAATAAAGTTTTTTGGCTGCTGCTAGCATGCAGAAGATCCTGGCCTGGGAATCCAACCTGTGACATTGCAGTGACCTGAGCCACAGCCATGACAATGCCAGATCCTTAACCCACTGAACCACCAGGGAACTCTGGTTTGATTTTATTTTTGGACATGGTAAATATTTATGCAGTTCAAAGTCAAAATAATATTTAAAGGTATCCTTAAAGAAATCTCATTTCCCTCCTGTCAATCTCTACCCCATTTTTCCGTGTTTCTTTTGGCAAAAATGAGCACATATATTTATTTCCCCCTTTTTCTCACACTGAAGTTAGCATCTGTATGCATTGTTCTATATCTTGCTTTTTTTCACTTAACCATATATTTTGGCAATCACTCCAGTTCACAAAGAACTTCCTCATTCTTTTTACAGTTGCACCACAATTTCATTGTATGAATGTTAATTGATTCGACCAGACCCCTAGTGGTGAACATCTGAATTGTTTCCAGTTGAGCTGCCATTACAAAGAGGGCTGTAGCTAATGACCTTGTGCGAATGCCGTTTTGCGCTTTGGAAGGATATTTTCAGGGTGGAGTCCTGAAGCTATGGGTGAGGAACACCATCGAGAGAATCCGGGATGTGGCAGAGGGTTTGCGTCCTGGTGTAGCAAACCAGGATTCTCCAAAGCCTAACCCAGATATGGCTGAGAAGGACATTGGGGAAGGAAGCGACCCCCAGAGTACAGGACCAGGAGCCCCAAAAACAGTGTTCTGAGAGCCCCTCCAAGGGAACAAAACTTGGGCCCACTCATGTAACATTCTTCCTGCTCTGTGTCTCCTAATGTTCCCTCTTGGAATTGGCCTCTTGGTGCTGTGAAATTCAGCTATGTTTACTGATTTTCTGCATGCTGGATCCATCCATTTCTTTTTTTAGCCACGCCCATGGCACGTGAAGTTCTGGGGCCAGGGATGGAACCTGTGCTGCAGCAGTGACAACACTGGATCCTTAACCCGCTGCACCACCTACGAACTCCAAGACCCGTTCATTTATATTGGAGAGGTGTTGGGGTCTGCAACTATGATTTTTTTTTTTGCCTTTATCTAGAGCTGCACCTGCGGCATATGGAGGTTCCCAGGCTAGGGGTCTAACAGGAGCTGTAGCTGCCGGTCTTCACCACAGCCACAGCAACGCGGGATCCGAGCCGCGTCTGCAACCTATACCACAGCTCACGGCAACGCCGGATCCTTAACCCACTGAGCAAGGCCAGGGATCGAACCCGCAACCTCATGGTTCTTAGTCAGATTCGTTAACCACTGAGCCACGAAGGGAACTCCCTATGATTTTTTTTTTTTTGCTTTTTTTAGGGCCTCACCTGTGGCATATGGAAGTTCCCAGACTAGGGGTCAAATTGGAGCTGCAGCGGCCAGTCTGCACCACAGCCACAGCAATGCCAGATCTGAGCCACTTCTGTGGACTGTGCCACAGCTCACGGCAACACTGGATTCTTAACCCACAGAGCGAGGCCAGGGATCGAACCCACATCCTCGTAGATACTAATTGAGTTCATAGCTCCCTAAGCCACGACGAGAATTCCCTCTGTTACAGTATTTTTGATCATTAGCATTAAAAAAAAATTCTTGAAATTTCCATCTCTCTGCTTATATTACCCCTCCGTAATTGTTCTCTACTTCTTCCATTAGAGCCCTTAGCACATTAATCGTAGATATTTTCAGCTCATAGTCTCATCATTCCAACATGCCTGTTGTATCTGGGTATGGTTCTGATGCTTAACTCTATCTGTTCAAACGGTATCGTGTCTTTTAGTATGTCTTGTGATTTTTGTTGAAAAATGGACATTGGTGGACATGGTGGGTTCAGACAACTTACCGTTTTAGTTCACAGGTCTCTGGATCAAGAGAGACCATAACAAACCTGATGCTGAAACAAATCATCCTCTGACTAGCTTTGAGTTTGCTGCACTGATTGCTACAGCTTCCCCACAGGGGAGGGTAAGTGCATTTTGTCTGAATATTTGTCTGAAAGTTAGACTGTGGGGTTATTAGGTCTGTCCTCAAACTATCGTCCACTCTCTCCCACGTAGGCACTTGGTAAATCGTATTTCATTATTCTCTGTGGTTGGTGAGGGCATAATCAGTTCTGGACATGACTTACGAGAACTGAAAAGTTCAGACCTAAACTTTTACTTGATGTTGTGTGTGAGACCTTCCAGAATTTCTGTCTTCTGTAACAACCAGCAAAGTTTCCTCAGCTGGCTCCTAAGACACGGGGCAAAGTCCCCTGGTGACTTGCAATGGGCATGTCGTCTCCATGGAAAATGAAACTATAAGCCACTGCAGCCTGGGGGCTATTTGTCCACTTAGCAGAATACAGCCTGACCTGACTGATGGACCTTCTGTGGTCTTGAATCACCTGTCACCTCTTCTTCAAGGCCTTCCTGGAGCCCTGTATAAAATATCAGCCCCACACTTAGCCTGGCACCCTGTCCCATCCCTGCCTTATCTTTCTAATGTCTTCTCCATCTAATGTTGTATAGTTGGCTCATTTATTTTGTTTACTACCAGTCTCTCTCTGCCATCAGAATGTAAGCCCACAAAGGCAGGGGTCGTCTGGACTTGAGTTCCACTGAAAGCAGACCCTGAGATGTTTGTTTGAGAGGTGATCCCGAGGGATAGAGGAGAGGGAAGAGAGGGACAAGGAAGGGAGTAAAACCAATAACGCACACATCAATCAGCTCACCACTGCTGTAGGCAGCTGGAGTCAGCATTGGACATCCTCTAAGAAGCCCTGTCAAACCAGCTTTAGAAATTCCCTAGGTAGGGACAGAAGAACTGGAATATCAGTCACCAACTCCTGTCCCTTGTTGGCTCCAGGGCATTAAACCTCTGAGACATCCAGGCAGCCTTGTGAATGGTTTGACTAAGCTTCCCTAGTGCCAGAGAAAGTCTTCAGGTGCAAAAGGAGAAATGGGAACTGTCTACCCGGTGGCAGGAGGTTAAAGGACCGTGCGGTGGGGGCATCTACAGCATCTGCCATGGGGATTTTTGGTTTTTGTTTTTCCCCTGATGTAACACTAGCCCCTAAACTGTATATGAAAATTTTTATAATGAATAAATGAATTTTAGAATGGACATTGGCTGAGTGTGTCTCCAACATCCAGTTTCCCTTTTCTGATCAACCTTATCCCAGTTTTCCCTTGAGAAACCACCTCTCCCAATTTCTCAGCCTGGGACTTTTGTTGGGATTGTCCACACCACTAGATCCTGGATGAGGGTCACTCCCTCCCACCTCCACCACCAAGATGAAATCCAATTAACCTCCCTTACTCATCTCCCTCTCTCCTCTTACCCACCACAGTGATCTATTCAGGGATGGACACATGACCCGTTTGGGATCACTGAGGAAGAATGAATTCCAGAGTTTGCTCTCTTTCTCTGAATGATGTGGTAGAAGGATGTGAGGTCTGGCACAGCTGCAGCCATTTTGCACAATGGGAAATCCGGGAACTTCTGAGTTGACTGCATCAATCCCAAAGAGAAAGCCAACAAAAAGGTAGAAAAGAAAGGCAGAGAATCTGAGTCTTTGGGCACATCTTTTGGAGTTGGTGGATCAAGTCTCACTTGAAGCCAGTACTAAATTTGGACTTTTTTTTCTTTTTTCTACATCAATAGCATATGGAAATTCTCCAGCCAGGGATCAAATCTGAGCTGGAGCTGTGATCTACACCACAGCTGCAGCAACACTGGATCCTTAACTCACTGCGCCAGGCCGGGATTTGGACCAGCACCTCCACAGAGACAAGCCAGATCTTTAACTGCGCACAGTGGGAAATCCTCAATCTGGATTTTTAATTTACATATCCAGTAAAAGTTCCTTTATGAGTGAGGTTGAGGTGAATTTTTTGTCATTTGTGACTTGAAAGAGTCCTTACTGGTTCTGTATGTAACTCATAGTCTTGTTGTGAGGTTTAAATAAAATAGAACTTGGAGAATGAAGCATGGCACACAAATAATACTTAGTAAATGTTACCGATATTATTATATTTATTTTTTACAGAATTATGTGTACTTTTTTTTCTATACCCCAACATTGGTATGTTTCTGTTTCTCTTTTTGATATTATTGTTTCTACCGTCAAAGGAAAGAGGCTAACCGAGGGGGCTGATCAGCCTGGCTTCTGACCACCAGCCTCAGCCTGGGGTCCTCTTTGCAAAACCGCAGCTGGAGAACGACACAGAGACCATGTGGTGTGGTTCTAATTCCTCTGACATCTCATTTTCATTCTTTGATGATATTTGTCTGCATCCAGCTTACACACAAATGTTTCCAGTAAAACACTCCTAGTGTCTTTTTCAGAAATCCGAATCCACGTGAAAACAATGGCAACAAGAAAAAGGTGTAAACTTTCCAGAATGGGCCCAGATTTTGAAAATGTGATAAAGCGGTTATTGTGCGTCCGAACTTTTCACACAAGAATTGGAGGAGACTTAACACCAGGAATAATAAACAGAGGAACACCAGCTAATGCAGAGCAGATGGGCCTGCAGGGCAGTGCTAAACATTTCAGTGTCTTTTCCCTCAGACCTTTGGACTTCAAATGATGGAGGCCG
>PVHT021183699.1:22684617-22696702 GCA_004024745.2 Catagonus wagneri
ACCCGGGAGGTATGGGGTTGCTTCTATCGCGTAATCGCCCCTCCTACCTCTTGATGTGGTCTCCGCTGTGTCTTCTGGAGCAGAGTATCTTTTTTGGAAGTTTACAGTCCATTTGGTTGAAGGTTGCTCGGCATTTGGCTGTATTTTTGCTGTTATTTGGGAGAGAAGTTGAGCTCCAGTCCTTCTATTCCGCCATCTTCGGGAGCAATTTTTTTATCCAACTTTATAGATGTTAAGGGTTGAGTCTTTGCTCACCCTCCCTTCTCTTATTGGGAGAAGCCTACATTTAAGTGTTGGCGGGATTGTTGTGAGTGTGGGGAGGGGCTGATGCTCACAGGCGCAGACAGAAAAAACAAAATCAATGGGGCTGTCCTACAAAATGTTTCTCAAGTCCCAGTTTATCTCAGGCATATCTGAAATAAGGAAACAATCTCAGATACACAATCTAGGATGCACTTTAGATAAGGTAAGAACCCAAAGGGAGGAGGGCATGGCCCTGGACTCTCAGACCTGTGTAGGTTTCCATAAAGTTGTTGGTGGCATGAGGCTAACCTGGGCAGCAGATTGAATATATAACTACAGCCTCACTTGTTCTTGTTTTAAATGTCTTGTTAAATGTAACTTCCATTGGGGATCAACTTCCATTTCTCTTATAGCTTCATCCTCCCCTTCGTCACCCCCAAGTCACTCCTAGTTTTGAAAAGCACACCACTCTGGCAGCTGACTTCTGATACATTCAGTTCAGGGTACTTTGTGAATGTTCCATTGCATCCAGGTGATATTGAGATGAAACTCTTTTACCTGCATGCACGTGCACACAGACACACACAGACACACATAGACACACAGGTACACACACACACACACACACACACTCTGCCTGCACTGCATTTAAACCCTGGAAGCGGTGGTAGCACCTGTAGGAAATTCCTAAGGAGGACGTTTCAGGAGCCTCCACCCAGTGGCTCACGTCCGGGAAGCTGGTGAGAAGCATATTTGACGATTTCACGGAGTGATTGCAGAGAATGCAGCCCAGCCCGCTTGGCCCGTGGACAGGAGGATTAGGTCGTGGCTGCCCTGCTGTGGTTTACGTCTCAGCCGGCCTTCCGCAGGCTGCACCTGAAGCACGTGGGAACGTGAGGTCTTAGAACTTTTAAGCCAAAGAAACTTCAAAATGTCCCACCTAACAATTAAGCTGCTTCCAGAACAGTGTTTTAGTTTTTTTCCCCTTTGATTCCAAATGAAAATAGCTATTTCTAAGAGCAAAACAAATTGCATAGTAATAATGACATTAAATTGCTAACATGTACCCCTCGCTTCCCATGTGCCAGACACTCTACAATGTGCTTTCCAAGGTGTATCTCACTTAGCCACCACCACAGCCCTCTGTGATCCTCTTTACAAACAGGGAAACTGAGGCTTGGAGAAGTTAAGTAACTTCTCCAGGGGACCTGCGTGATGTTACAGCTGATTGTATGTGTTCTCCCCAAATGCATTCGTTGAAGTCCTAACCCCCAGTGTAGCTGTATTTGGAGAAAGGAAGTAATTGAACTTAAATGAGGTCATAAGAGCGGAACCCTGATAGGACTAGTGTCCTTATAAGAAGAGATGCGGGAGGGCTGCCTCGTTCTCCACCTGTTTGCACAGGAAGCAGTTGTGTGACTCACAGCAAGAAGGCAGCCGTCTGCAACCCCAGACTCTGTGTCCGGTCAGCTCTCACCAGACGCAGACCCTGATGTCACCTTGCTCTTGGACTCTTAGCCTTCAGAACTGTGAGAAAATACATTTCTGTTGTTTAAACCTCCCAGTCGATGGGATTGATAGGAGGGCAGCAGCAGGCTACACAGCTGACAACCCACTACCCTGGGATTATGAACCCCAGAGCCTTAAACTGCCTCCTAGAAATATCGTCATTTTAAAATCATTTATGTTTTGACAAGTGGCATGCTAGTTTTAGTATTTAAATTGAGGTGAGACATGTTTGAACAACTTGGCATTACCTCTGCTAACACTGATGGTTGTTTCTAAAGCAGTTTCCCTCAATTTGGACCTCTGGAAAAAGCATTGCTTTGAGCATGGAAGCAGGTTGGAAATACTGCACCCAGGACCAGCAGGACTTTTGGCTTATGAAATACTTGAATGGGAAAGCATCTGCTTAAATCTCTGCCTGCTGTTGAAGTTGAAGTTTTGGTGATAGTATTTGCCCTTCCTGTGAACTTTCTGGATTGCAAAGCCATATGGAAGTACAGCTTGTCTTATATAAAAAATAAAGTTGGGCAACTTTTAAGAATTGACATCCAGGAGCTCCCGTCGTAGTGCGTTGGAAATGAATCTGACTAGTATCCGTGAAGACGCAGGTTTGATACCTGGCTTCACTCAGTGGGTTAAGGATCCGGCGTTGCCGTGAGTTGTGATATAGGTCGCAGACGAGGCTCGGATCCCGCATTGCTGTGGCTGTGGCGTAGCCCAGAAACCGTAGCTTGGATTCCATCTCTAGCCTGGGAATTTCCATATGCCACATGTGCAGCCCTAAAAAACAAAACAAAGCAAAAAACCCACAAAGATTTGACATCCAGAAATGCATGAAACAGAGTTCTATTTTGGTGCAGCAGATTAAGGATCCAGTGTTGTCACTGTTATGGCATCAGTTGCTGCTGTGGCATAGGTTTGATCCCTGGCATAGCCAGAAAAGAAAAGAAAAAAAAGAGACCTGCCTTAAGCTAGGTATCAGTCATTTGGAGAAAGACTGTCAGGTGTGTGAATGATCTTGGCCCTTTTAATTTTCTCCCCCTCCTTTGACGGTACCGAGAGGGGCCATCTGGCTACTGATTACATCCTTCCACAGGTGGGCTGGTCTCCTCCTTAATCTCCACTGGGAATGGACACAGGTGTCAGCCCTCCAAAGAGTCCAGGGCTGTAGAGAGAGACTTGTCAATAGATGGGCAATGTGGGCTGTTTGGCTCCCCTTCCTTGCCCTGCTATATGAAAGCCAAGTTCCCTCCTCATCTGGAGGGCAGATAGCAGTGTGCACTGCTCCTGGTTCATGTCCCTGTTTCTAACAGGCTTTACTTTGATGAATGTTTTGGCCTTATGGATGTATCGTCTTCTACATCCACTTGTGGTTCTCTGTAGACAATTGAAGCAGTACAAAAGGAAAGATAGATGATAGATGGATGGATCAATGATCAACAGCCCACGATCTCACCTGTAACCATTACTACAGGATGTTTCAGGTAAACATCCTGACCCATTTTGGGGGGGGAAGTTATTAATTTTATTTATTGCTTATTAATTTTCTATCTCATAAACTATCTCTATCATTTCTATTCTTTTTTTAAAAAAAATAAAAAAAATTAATATAATTTTAAAGGCTACACTCCATTTAGTTATTAAAAAATATTGGCTGTATCCCTGTGCAGTAGAGTACATCCTTGAGTCTATCTTGTACCCACTAGTTTGTGCCTCCCCCACTCAGACATTTTTTTTTTCTTTTCTATTATAGTTTATTACAGGATATTGAACATAGTTCCCTGTGCTACACAGGAGAGCTTGTTATTTATCCATTCTATATATAATCATTTGCACCTGCTAATCCCAAACTCTCAGTCATCCTTCTCCTATCCCCCTCTCTCATTTGGCCACCACAAGTCTGTTCGTCATGTCTGTGAGTCTGTTTTGTGGTTCATTTGTGTCATGTTTTAGATTCCAGATGTAAGTGATAGCGTACAGTATTTGCCTTTCTCTTTCTGTTTTACTTCACTTAGCATGGCAACCTCTAGTTGCATCCATGTTGATGCAAATGGAATTATTTCATTCTTTTTTAGGGATGAGTAATATTCCATTGCATATATGTACCATATCTTCTTTATCCTTTCATCTGTCAATGAACATTTAGGTTGTTTCCATGTCTTGACTGTTGTGAATAGTGCTACTGTAAACACAGGTGTTGCAGGTATATTTCTGATTTATGGTTTTCTCTAGATATATGCCCAGGATTTGGATTGCTGTAGCATATGGTAGTTGTCCATAGTGGATGCTCCATGTAGGCAAATTCCCATTTCTCCACACCCCCCTACAGCATTTGCAATTTGTAGAATTTTTAATGATGGCTGTTCTGAGCAGTGTGAGGTGGTACCTCATTGTAGTTTTGATTTGCATTTTTCTAATAATTAGCAGTGTCAAGCATCTTTTCAAGTGCCTATTAGCTATCTGTGTGCCACTCAGACTTCTTTTTATGCACATGTATTCAAAATATACATATATCAGATCATCCTGGGCATGATATTAAAGAATTTGGTGTTTTCTCCTTTACATACCGTGGGTGTCCTTCCTTGTCAGTATATCAAATTGTACACCATCCTTTTGTAACAGGCTTGTGTGAGGTGCTGATTCAACCAAGTTATGGAGACGTACAGCCTAGACTGTGCACTGTTAAGAACCAAATTGTTCTGTTCTTTTAGATTAACTCTAGGGAAGACCTAATAGTCCTAAAGAGCTAGAGAGGATGAACTGACTTTGGGGGGCTTACAGTCTTGGGGGGATTGGAACTACAAAGTGGTCATTTTTAGGGGCGGGCATTGTCCATGCAGATAGTCTGTCCTCCTGTCTTGTGCCCCATGAGGGAGGACTGAGGGAATGATGCTTATGGGACTTTCTTCCTTTTAGTCTATGGAAGGGCCCGCAATGTAATGGGTCACACAATTCTAGGTGACTAAGAAGGGGAAGTTGATATCTTGCTCATTGGTTGTGCTGAGCTACCAGCTTAGAGCTGAGGGTAGAGAATGGATGGAAGTGAAATGGAAAAGGACATGGCCACTGAAGAAGGGTGGCAATGGCCCCTCAGAGCTTCCCTTCCCTGAGAGTTATGGCCATCTCTGCCACACTGCCTGACCCAGGCTGGGGTGGCAGAGGCAGATGGCACCTGGGTGGGGTGCCCATGGGGTCAATTGCCTCATGGGGGTAGGGGGTGCTCCAAAAGAGCAATGTGAGTGAGGCCACCAGCTGGGTGACAATGGAGGGGTGCAGCCAGGTCTCACAAGGCATTAGCCGTGTCTTCAGCCCTCTTGGCTTGAATCCCATAGTAGCAAAGTCTACCAGGGTCTCCTTACACCTGTGTCTAGTCCACAGAGAGTGTGCAGACAAGCTACGTGAGTGGCGATAACTAACACCATAAGAATAAACCAACATCTTATTAATTTTATGTATTATTTAAATGCAGTTTTCTAGCTATGCATCTGTAAAGAGGTATTCCTATATTCAATAATAGCCATCATACATAATGCACAATCTACTTTGATAAAATAATTGTTCATTTAGAGGCTTTCTGGTTGAATTCCATCACTAGACAAACTGTTAACCTATTAAGAAAGTAAGAACACATTGAAGTAGATTAAGAAGGTGCCCTCAGAGGCTGGCATTTTCATGCAGTGCTGTGGGGATTAAAATTGCCTTAACTTC
Source organism: Catagonus wagneri (assembly GCA_004024745.2). NCBI lineage: Eukaryota > Metazoa > Chordata > Mammalia > Artiodactyla > Tayassuidae > Catagonus > Catagonus wagneri. Next base: position 22,690,075 of record PVHT021183699.1, read on the forward strand.
ATCACAGAGCAATGTAGTGAGATCAATGACAATTAAAATGCCCATTGCTCTTAACCAAGGAATTCCACCTTTAGGAATTTATTTTACAGAAATGCTTAGGCATGTTCATAAGATATGGGTACCAGAAGGTTCACAACAGCACTCTTTTTTTTTTTTTAATTGAAGTATAATTTACAATATTGTGTTAGTTTCAGATGTACAGCATGGTGATTCAGTTATTTTTTCTGATTATATTCCATTATAGGTTAGTATAAGATATTGAATATAATCCCCCGTGCTATATAGTAAATCCTTATTTCTTATATATTTGTGTATAGTATTTTATTTTTTATAATGATTTTTATTTTTTTGCATTATGGTTGGTTTACAGTGGTCTGTCAGTTTTCTGCTGTACAGCAAAGTGACCCAGTCACGCATACATATATATGTTTTGTGTGTAGTATTTTGTAACTGTTAATCCCATACTTCTAATTTGTCCCTCTTCCTTCGTTCTCCCCTTTGGTAAGGGTAAATTTGTTTTCTATGTTTGTTAGTCTTTTTCTGTTTTGTATATATATACATCTGTATTGTTTTTAGATTCCACATTCAAGTGATATCCTATGATATTTGTCTTTCTCTGGCTGACTTACTTTACTTAGTATGATCATCCTAGATCCATCCATGTTGCTGCAAATGGCAATATCTCATTCCTTTTTTATGGCTGAGTAATATTCCACTGTATGGTGTGTATATACCACTGTATGGTGTGTATCTTTTTACCCCTTTTATCTGTTGATGGGCATTTGGGTTGTTTCTGTGTCACAGCAGCGTCATTTCTAATAATCCACAAGGACCACAAACTGCGGAGGAGGGAGGTTGTTTAATCAGTTACAATCCATGCAGCTGTTAGACAAATGAGTCATGGGAGTTCCCATTGTGGCTCAGAGGTTTAAGAACCCAACATAGTGTCTGTGAGAATGCAGGTTCAATCCCTGGCCTCAGTGGGTTAAGGATCTGTCATTGCCATGAGCTGTGGTGTAGGTTGAAGATGCAGCTTGGATCCCACATTGCTGTGGCTGTTGTATGGGCCAACAGCTGCAGCCCTGATTCAACCCCTAGCGTGGGCACTTCCATATGCCACTGGCATGGCCCTAAAAAATATTTTTTTAAAGGAAAATGAGTCATATCAATATGGAATGTTTCTAATATATTCCTAAGTTTCAGAAAAAGAAGACATATCACAATGTGTGGGATATTCTGATGTGTGTTTAAAAATCCTTCTACTTGAATATTCATAGACTCTAGAAGCATGCAGAGACACCGTGCTACAGGGGTTGTCTTTAGGAACAGGGGAATTGTAGTAAAGAAAGGAGGGGGAGGGAGACTTGTTTTTTAGTATTTTTACTGTTTGAAGTAGTTTAAATGACTGAATAAATAATTCAAACACATTTGAACAAATAAATAATAAGTAAACAAGCAAAAAAAAAAAAAAAAGGGAAAGAAAGCCTCTCCCTGTCAAACTCTTTTGCCCTCCTATGAATGTTCTTGCAGTCAATCCTGGGGCACAGCAAAGCAAAGATGCCAAGAAAGTTCTTTGATTTCATAGACTCTTACCGAGATGGCAAAAGTCTTTTTCTTTACACCAGACTTACCTCCCAGTTCCAGAGCACCACATTTATCCTGGCTTCTCTTTAAAGATTTGAAATAACATGAAACTTCTTAGTACATTAAAGGGTTTCTCATCAGTGATTTAAAAATCAGTGAGGTTTCCTTTCCGACAATACAGTAAAATAAATGCTCAGTTATCTGGGACTCTTTCCTGGTACAAAACACTGAAAATTGCTGCATAAAACAGAACAATGAATAATGGTTTGCTAAACTGGCAAGAAGTAAAACAGATATTCAGAGGCCAGAAATAATGAAAAACATTCTAATCCAGGGGGGAAGTGGGTACTAACGCCAGCATTCACCTTGAGTAAATCTGGATTTAAGTAGATCTCACAATGCAGGGGACAGAAGACAAAGCTGGGACCCAAGCCTGGATGTAGTCAGCTTGGCTACCCCAAACCAAGCTACCCCTTTGGGGGGTGAACTAAGATAACACCTGTTTCACAAAGAGATATTGTAGGAAGACTTTCCTGTCTTGGCTTCCTTGTCTCTTGGTGAAATGAAAAAAATAAAAGGAAAAATACCTGAGAATGCATAGCCTGCACTGTGCTATATGTAGCAGAAAATCTAAGTCAGAAACTTAGAGTGGTGATGAATCAGCAGTGCTAGGGGGCAAGGTGATAGTAAGCACAAATCATTTGTGGAGAAAGATAACTTGAGCAAAGATAAATTTCCAAGGAACATGAACTCCACAACTAAATATTATACAATGCACAAGGAAGCAAGCCACCATGAGCAAGAATAAGCAAAAACTGCAAACTGTAGAAGCAAACACACAGACTTATCAGACACAGAATATAAAGTGAACTGTTTAACTTATTTGAAGAAATTAAGGGAGATGTTGGAAGTATTGTAAAAGAACAAGACCCTATGAAAAATGACAAGGCATGAAGTTCCCAGTGGCATAGTGGTTTAAGGACCTGGCATTACCACATCTGGGGTACAGACTGCATCTGTGGCATGGGTTCCAACCCTGGCCCAGGAATTTCCACATGCCTCAAGTGCGGCCAAGGGGGAAAAAGTGGGGGAGTGTCCTTTTTTTTTTTTAAATGGCCACACCTGCAGCATATGGAAGTTTCCCAGCTAGGAACTGAATTTGAGCTGCAGCTGTGGCAACACCAGATCCTTTAACTAACCCACTTCACCAACCAGAGATCAAACCCGCACCTCCGCAGTGATCTGCCCCCTTGCAGTAAGATTCTTAATCCATTGAGCTACAGTGGGAATTCTGATGAAGACGTCACAGACTTTTTTAGATTTGAAAGTATAATAGTGAAAAGTACCAATTCAAAGGACTAGTGAAACAACAGATCATACCTAAATGAATTGAAAAGTAGTGAAACAGAAAATAAAACTGAATTACTCAGAATGCAACCAAAAGAATGAGTGAAAATAATATTTAGAGAGTATTTCCAGTATGCCATAGACTCTGCCATGTTATATATTTTATCTTATTTAATCATTATTAGAAAACGTGAGGTTGTTACTATTACTATCTATATTTTGCCTTCAATTCTCTTTTTCTTATTTTACCCATGTGCAAAGTAAGGACAGGGATGGGAGGGAAAATGATCTTTCTGATATAGAAAAAGTTCTGAAACCTGGAAGTTTCTCAAATAATTGGGTGGCAAAACCTTAAGCAGATTGATATCATGCCATAGAGCTGTATTAGTTTCTGGTTGCTGCTGTAACAATTTACCGTGAACCTAGAAACCACACAAACTTAGTACCTTACGTTTTGGGGGTCAAAAGTGTAACATATGTGCCATATATTAGATTCCAGATATAAGAGAAATCATATGGTATTTGTCTTTCTGACTGACTTCTGTTAGTGTGAGAGTCTCTAGTTCCATCCGTGTTGCTGCAAATGGCATTATTTTGTTCTTTTTTTATGGCTGAGTAGTATTCCATTGTGTGTATATGCCACATCTTCTTAATCCAATCATCTATTGATGGACATTTAGGTTGTTTCCATGTCTTGGATACTGTGAAGAGTGCTGCAGTGAACATGTGGGTGCATGTGTCTTTTTCAAGGAAAATCTTGTGTGGATGTATGCCTAAGAGTGGGATTGAATGAAACTTTCCACAGAAAAGAAAACTGTGGACGTGGAGAACAGACCTGTGGTTGCCAAGAGGGAATGGGAGGGACTAGGAATTTGGGGTTAATAGATGCAAACTATTGCCTTTGGAATGGATAAGCAATGGGATCCTGCTGTCTAGCACTGGGAACTATGTGTGGTCACTTGTGATGGAGCATGATAATGTGAGAAAAAAGAATGTATGTGTGACTGGGTCACCTTGCTGTGCAGCAGAAAATTGACAGAACACTGTAAATCAGCTACAATGGAAAAAATAAAAATCATTATATATAAAAAAAAGTGTAACGTAGGTCAGCAAGGCTGTGCTCCCTGTGGAGCCTCTGGGGAGAATCCAGTTTCTTACTGCTTTTCCACCTCCTAAGGCTGCCTGCCTTCCTTGGTTGGTGGCCTCATCATTCTGTCCTCTGCTTCTTTTGTCACATCTTCCTGGGCTCTGACTTTCCTTTCTCTTAGAAGGAGCTTGTTATTACATATTCTCTTAGAAGGAGCTTGTTATTACACCTGCAGAATCCAGGATCATTTCTCCATCTCTAGGTGCCCACAAAGCCCCCTTTGCCATGTAAGTTAAGTTATTCACAGGTCCTAGGGACTAGGACACAGACATCTTTGGGGGCCATTATTCTGCTGATCACAAGAATGAATATTCACACATTTATTTTGTTGGCTAGTTATCTGTTTTGTGTGCTGGGTGTAGAATAGAGGGTGATAATGCTGTATCCTAAAGTCTGAAAAAATCTGAAATCAGAGACATAGCTGGCCCCCAGTTATAGACAAGGACTGAGAACCTGTAAGTGGTCAGGCCTTACCTTGCATGATTCCATGGTAACTGAGATCAGGTCTCGGACAGTATCTTCCTAATTGGATGGCTGTGTGGTTTAAATCAGCTAAATCCATCTGGTAAGATGCTCAGTGCAGAGTTAGATGCACAGTGAATGGATCTGCTTTGCTCCTAACTGCCCGGTCAGCTTCCGGTAGCACCTGCTCCTTGTAAAGTGTGTACCCCCAGCAGCTCTCTGCACACCTGGCATGTGTAGTCACCGCTGCAGTCTAGACCTCCACTTACCCTCAGGCAGAGCCCGGAAAGGAGCACTTAGGATAAGGAACCCAGGGGCACCCCAGAGAATCATGCTTGTCGAGTCTCATCAAGGAGAAATTGGCATTTTCCAGAGGCGACCAGGTGGAGGACACTCCAGGAGAAAAGATCTCAGACAAAGGTATGGCTCAAGCCACGGCCTGAAAATACTATATGTATTTTTGTTACCATTTGAGGTTTTTATAAGGGAAAATTACATTCTAAACCTAAAGAAGACTGCATCAAACAGCTTGTACTAAGTGCTTAGATAGAAATATACCTGGCTTTTGACCTATTTTGTAAGCATTTAGGAAATAATGAGAGGCAGACAAAATTTACAAATGTGTAAGAAAAAAATGTTGGTAAAGAAAGAAAGGGAAAACATAGACGAATTCATCTTAAGACATATATTTATTTATTAGCTTTTTAGGGCCACACCTGAGGCATATGCAAGTTCCCAGGCTAGGGGTCAAATTGGACCTGCAGCTGCTGCCCTGCGCCACAGCCACAGCAACTCAGGATCTGAGCCGTGTCTGCAACCTACATCACAGCTCACCGGCAACGCTGGATCCTTAACCCACTGATTGATGCTAGGGATGGAACCCACGTCCTCGTGGATGCTAGTTGGGTTCATTACTGCTGAGCCACAATGGGAACTCCAAAATGTTTTATTTTCTTTCTTTCTATCTATCTATCTGTCTGTTTGTCTGTCTGTCTATCTATCTATCTATCTATCTATCTATTTATTTTTGACCTTGCCCAGGGCATGCAGAAGTTCCTGGGCCAGAGACTGAACCTGTGCCACAGCAGTGACAATGCAAGATCCTTAACTGCTAGGCCAACAGGGAACTCTTAAATGCTTTTGGAAGTCTTACGAAAAACCAGTTTTTAATAAAATTTTTTTTAATTAAACAAAACCCCCAGTTATTTCTCCTGGACTTTTAATCATTTCATTGTTCTTCTGTACAGCGGGTGGGGAGGCCTGGTGAAGCCTTTACATCCTCTGCATTGTTACAGTAAGGATGGTCTTGATCATTTTCTGCAACACTGGAAGGAAGTCAGGTTGGTCTTAGGGAAACAGATGGCAGATTCTAGGAAAGGCAAATGATAGGTACGCTCATGGTGCGTGCAATTCCATCTGCAACCGCCAGGGTTAACAGAAAACCTTCAAGTTAGTTTTTGAAGTGAGAGAAGAAGGGGAGGGAGTGTGGATGGTTGTCATTTCAGTTAGAAACTTGGACAAGAGGTTTGGCTTTTCCTGAAGCACACCCCATGATGTGTATCTGCTTTCTGTATGACCAGGTTTGATATGTTTTGCCCCCAAGCTCGTCATTCTGGAAACAAACGCTTCACATCAGTCTCTGTAGGAAAGTTTATTCTAGCAACCAGGAAATTGAGTTCATGCTTGATGTCAGATTATATGAATAGTTAATAAATGTTTAGCATTTTCCAGTTAGAAAATGCTGTCCCAGGAGCCCATAAATAGCTTTATTAGTTTCTTAGTGTCCCTGTTTCATTGACTCACTGAGATAACACAGCTGGTCAGGTCAAGGATTTAAATCTTCTTCGTCTGAGGCCAAATCCTATGTTTTCCTACCATATCATGGCAGGAATGATCACATGTTCAGAAACCCAAATCAGAATTCTCAGTCTGTCCTGTAGGACAGTGCTTCCCAAATCTGGCTACATAATACGTCTGCCAAGAGGTTTACACATTCCTGGGATCACCCCCGGAGATCCAGACCCAAAGTAGTATTTGTAAATCAATCTTCCTTCCTTCCTACCTTCCTTCCTTCTCTACCTCCCTCCC
>PVHT021183699.1:22697702-22732070 GCA_004024745.2 Catagonus wagneri
CTTCCTTCCTTCCTTCTGCCCTGCAGTACATGGAGTTCCCCGCCCAGGAATCAGATCTGAGCAGTGGTTGTGGCAGTGCCGAATCCTTAACCCACTGTGCTGGGCTGGGGATCAAACCTGCATCCCCATGCTCCCAAGATGCCATGGATCCTGTTGAGCCACAGCAGGAACTCCTAAATCTATACTTTTAAATAAATGGGTCTGATGTACAGCTAGGTTTGGCAGCTACTGTTTAAAGACTAGAGCTACAATTTTCACTTTTAGTGTTTAGTTTATGGAGCTTAAAACCACTGTGTTTATTTGTTTTCCTTTTTAAATTTTTTGGCCACAGCCACAGCATGTGAAATTTCCCAGGGCCAGGGGTTGATCCCATACCACAGCAATGACCCCAGCCACTATAGTGACAACACTGGATCCTTAACCTGCTGAGCTGCAAGAATACTCCTAAAATCATTGTGTTTTAGATCAGTGCTTACTAACCTTTTTTAAACTTATCTTTTAAGAATTTTTGAGGAGTTTCCATTGTGGCTCAGCAGGAACAAACCCAGCTAATATCCATGAGGGTTTGGGTTCAATCCCTGGCCTTTCTTGGTGGGTTAAGGATCCAGCGTTACCGTGAGCTGTGGTGCAGGTCACAAATGTGGCTCAAATGGTATTGCTGTGGCTGTGGCATAGGCCGGCAGCTGCAGCTCCAATTCACCCCCTAGCTGGGAACTTCCATATACCACAGCTACAGCCGTAAAAAGCAAAAAAAAAAAAAAAAGGGAAAAAGGTTTTGAAATCAATGGATCTTGCCCTAACACACACATACACACTCACACGCTCACACTCACACTCATACTCCTTTACATACAATTTTAAGGTGCTGTATTAGTTTTCTGTTGCTGCTATAACCACATTTAGTGGCTTAACACAGCACAGTTATTACCTTCTATCTAGTTCTGGAGGTCAGAAATCTGACACAGGTCTCACTGAACCAGACTCGAGTTGTTGTAAGCCTGCATGTCCTTCTGCCGGCTCTGGAGAGAATCCATTTTCTTGCCTTTTCCACTCTCTAGAAGCCGCCTGTATTCCTTGGTTCAAGGGTCCTTTCTTCCGTCTCCAAAGCTAGCATATCCCTGTGCCTGTCAGTACCATCACATCTCTTTCTCTGACTACAGCCAGGAAGCGTACTCTGCTTTTAAGGATTCACAGGATTAAATGGGGCCCACCCAGATAATCCAGGAAAATCTTGCCATCTCAAGGTCCTTAAGTGTTTTTTTTTTTTTGGCCTCACCAGTGGCATAGGAAATACCTGGTCCAGGGATCAAATACAAGCCGTACCTGCAGCCTCCGCCATGGTTGAGGCAACACTTGATCCTTAACCCACTGTGCCAGGCTGGGTATTGAACTGGCCACACCACAGAGAGAGGCTGGATCACTAACCCACTGCGCCACAGCAGGCATGCCCTCAAGGTCCTTAATGTTGATTACATCTGCAAAGTCCCTTTTGCCATGTAGGTAACATAGTCACAGTTTCCAGGGATTAGGATGTAGACTTATTTTTTTTATGAACAGATTTTATTTTAATTCATTTTTGTAATGATTTAATTTTTTTTCAGTTATACCTGGTTTTACAGTGTTCTGTCAATTTTCTATGTTACAGCAAAGTGACCCAGTCACACGTACACATATACATTCTTTTTTCTCACATTATCATGCTCCGTTGTAAGTGACCAGACATAGTTCCCAGTGCTAGACAGCAGGATCCCATTGCTTATCCTTTCCAAAGGCAATAGTTTGCATCTATTAACCCCAGATTCCCAGTCCATCCCACTGCTTCCCCCCACCTCTTGGCAACCACAGTCTGTTCTCCATGCTCATGATTTTCTTTTCTGTGGAAAAGTTCACTTGTGCTGTGTATTAGATTCCAGATAGGCCACATCCTCAGTATATGGAGGTTCCCAGACTAGGGGGGTCCAATCGGAGCTGTAGCCACCTGCCTATGCCACAGCCACAGCAACACAGGATCCGAGCTGCATCTGCGATCTACACCACCCCTCACAGCAACGCCGAATCCTTAACCCACTGAGGGAGGCCAGGGTTTGAACCCAAGTCCTCATGGATGCTAGTCAGGTTCATTAACTGCTGAGCCATGACGGGAACTCCTGGTATCGCAGCTTTAGGATGTGGGAGCCGAGGTCTCTGCAATTCTCCGGGCCTGTACTTCAGGGTAGCTTTCAGGATGGCCCCTGCATCTCCAGCCATGATTTCTGCCCGTGGTTCAGGCAAAAGAAGGGCACAGGGCAAAAGTCTTAGGCCAAGTGAATCAGCTCCTCTTAAAAAAATCTTCCCAGAAGCCCTGCCCACTCCACTTATCTCATCCCCCAATAAAATATGCTTTCATCTCCCTGGGACACTGGGAAACAGTTTTATTTATTTTTTAAAGTAGGCACATTAATGCTCCAATTCTGGGCTCTGGAAGTAAGGAAAATGGGAAGTCAGGAAGACTCTAGCAGTCAATCAGAAATTAGGGTTTTCTTTCCTTAAAGTAGACTAGATCATTTTCATTTTCTTATAACCACAACTCAGGGAAAGTTAAAAGTCTGCTTCAGAGCTCCACCAAAGTGCCTCAGCCTCTTAGGAGGCTTGCTTTTCTGCAAGCAGTTCATTCTTGCAACAATGTTTAGGCATCTGCCTACCCCTGGCTTCAGGGATACCAGGATAACTAAGGTACTGTTTTCTCCCTGGTCTTACCGTTTACAGGAAGGAACAGAGAGTCAAAAAATAAAACTTCCCACTGTAAGTGTTGAGAGAGAGACGTGTAAACACTGCTGTGGGAACTCAGAAGAGAAAGGTGCAAGAGGAAATGGCACGGAAAGGGCGAGGTGGGAACTGTGCTGGAAGACTAGGATGGACCGGGTTTTGCCAGCTAGATAAAAGGGGTGGGACATTCCGGGAAGAAAGAACAATATTGAGAAGGCACAGATGGGGGAAAATCTCTGCTGAACATGTTTAGGGAACAGCTAGATGCTGCATATGGATGCACTGCAGGGTTTGTGGGCAGTGAAGCAGGAAGGGTGCACACGATGCGACTGATCGTGGAGACAGAGGCCCTCTCCGCCCCCCCTCTTTGAGTCATGCTAAGGAGCTTTGGCTCCAACCTGTAGGAGATGGGAGCCAATAGGAGGCTTTTAGCCATTTATCCAAATATCTGTTATAGACTGAAAAAGGTAGACGAGAGTAGAAAAACCACAATAATGTCAAACTTCATAACAATAAAAGAGCCATCGTAGTGTGAATCATATGTTTATATTGAAAAAACAAAGCCCTAAATTATATAAGATTAAAAACTGACAGAACTACAGTGAGAAAGAGACAAACCTACCATCACAGAGGAGATTTTAATACACCTCCTCGAATAAGTCCTAGAATATGCCAACCAAATATCCATAGGAATATACGAGCTTTGAACCACATGATTAACAAACTTGACCTAACTGACATATATAGAACAATACTTCCAGCTGTGGGTTTGCATTCTTTGCAAGTGCATGTAAAAAATTCACCAACATTGGCCACATGGTGGGTCCTAAAACATATTTCAACACATTTCAAAGGATTTAAAAAGTACAGAATATGTTCTATGACCACAGTGGAATTAAATCAGTAACAAAAAGATGGTTAGAAAATCCCCCACAACTTGGAAATGAAGGACCACCCTTCTAAATACCCCCATGGGTCAAAGGAGAACTTACAATTGCGATTAGAAAATATTTTGGACACATTAGAACTTGTGGGCTATAGCTCAAACAGTGCTTACAGGGAAATTTAATGTATGTGAATATGTATATACATATGTATTACATATTATAAAATATATATATATTAGAAAATAATTAGAAAAATAGTAAGGCTAAAAATCTAAGCATCTATCTCAAGGGACTAGAGAAAAGCATTTCAAATTAAATCCAAAGAAAATAAAAGGGAAGAAATAATAAAGATCAAAAAATAAGTTGTTAAGATTAAAAATAAATATATTAAAAAAATCAAAGTCAAAAGTGGCTTCTTTGAAAAAGTTAATAAAATTAACAACTCCTACAAAGACAGACCAAGAAATAAAGACCAAAACCACAAATTATAGGCATGAAAAAGCTGACATCACTACAGATTCTATACACATTAAAAAGGTAATGATTATGGTTACATGGTCAAGGAAAGACAAGGCCTTGAATTGAACCCTAGACAGTATAGATGAGAATGAATTAATGGATTTGGAAGCTTGAGGAGGTAGTAAACACAGGACTGGTTAAATTCAGTGTGGCGAGAAATAGGTGTAATGCTGTGTGCAGAGCTCTGTCTTAGGTGACTGGGCAGCCAAGGGTTGCCACTAGTGAGGCTGGGCAGCTGGGATGGAGAAACAAGCCTGGGAAAACTGGGCTAAAACCAACTTTTCCTAGTTTAATTTTACTGCTTTTTTTTTTGACTTGCTGTTTAAAAAACAAACCACCCCTTCAAAAATCAGAAAATAGCAGGTGTTGTGAGAATATAGAGAAATTGAAACTCTGCACTCTTTGTGGGGACATAAAATGCTGCAGTTACTGTGGAAAGCAGTATGACAGTCTCAAAAAATTAAACATAGAACTATGATCCAGGAAGTCCACTTCTGGGTGTACACCCAAAGAACTTGAAGGCATTTATCTGGGACAGATAACTCTACACCTATATCCATAGCAGTATTATTCACAACAGCCCCAAAGTGGAAACAAACCAAGTGTCTATCAACGGATCAATAAAGAAAATATAGGGTGTACATCAATGGAATATTATTCGGTCTTTAAAAGGCAAAGAAATTCTGGGTGTTCCCGTTGTGGCTTAGCGGAAATGAATCTGACTAGTATCCGTGAGGAGCCAGGTTTGATCCCTGACTTCAGCACAGTGGGTTAAGGATCTGGTGTTGCCCTATGCTGTGGCTTAGGCCAGCTGGCCACAGCTCAGATTCGACCCCTAGCCTGGGAACCTCCATATGCCGCAGGTGCGGCCCTAAAAAAGATTTAAAAAGCAAGCAAGCAAGCAAGAAATTCTGATGCATGCTACAACATGGATGGACCTTGAGGGCATTATGCTAAGTGGATTGTCAAGCAGCAAAAGACAAATATTGTATGATTCCACTCGTGTGGGGGTACTCTGAGTAGTCGAATTCATGGAATGGTTGCCAAGGGCTAGGGGGAGGGGAGAAATGAAGAGTTACCATTTAATGAATGTAGAGTTACAGTTAAAGTCCTAGAGATTGGTCTCATGTCTGCGCAACAATGTAAATGTACTAAATGCATTGTCCGCTTAAAGATGACTAAGATGGTAAATTTTACACACACCCGACCCATCCACTCAACCTGAGGTTGATTCAGCAGGTCTGTAGTAGGACCTGCTGATTGGCATTTCCAAGTTCTCAGGTGATGCTGCTGGTGCAGAGATCACACGCACCCACCAGCGGCTAGGAGGCCGGATGAGTAGCCTGTGGAGGAGTCCTCTGCTCGCTCCCACTTGGCTATCGCCGTTATTGGCATCAGTCTGGCCTTTCTGAAGCGCTTGCCTGCTAAGCGTTATCTCAGAGCTGGGTGAACGGACAGCAGATGGGCGGGTCTAGAATATAAACTTCACCCGGCTTCATTTGGTCCTCAGTGCGAGTGTGAACGAGAGACTCACAGACACCTGGCAGGGCTGCGGGGAGGCTTAGGATTGCCTCGGGACTGAGCGCCCAGGGGCGCGCTTGGGGAGGCGGGGAGACCGGCTGAGGGAGACGGCGGGAGGTTGGTGGCCCGCAGGGGGCGCTGCAGCACCGTTCCGCCGCCGGCCGCTCAGGCCGCCCACCCCGCGGGCGCGCCTCTCCGCAGTCCAGCGCCGCCCGGCCCGGGACCCGCTCGCTCTGAGCGCGCACACTTCTCCGCCGGACAGAAGACGCCGCCCGCTCCGGGCAGCCCCTGTGCTCGTTTGCAGCGCCCGCTCTACTTACCGCCCCCAGCCCGGCGCCGCGTCGCGCCCGCGTCCCACGGCAGAGCTCCGGCCCCCGGGAGCTTCTCGGCCGTCGGCGGACCCTGCAGCCCCGCTGCCGGCGCGCTCGGCGCCCTGCTCGCGGGGCACAGGGGAGGGCGGCGGCCGGCTGGGGATGGGCGGCCCGGCGGCGCGGAGGGGCGCCGGGCGGCTCCACGCGCTGCTCCTGGCGCTGGTGGCCGCGGGGACTCCCGCGGGCGCCTACAATCTCGACCCGCAGCGCCCCGTGCGCTTCCAGGGTCCCGCCGGATCCTTCTTTGGCTACGCGGTGCTGGAACACTTCCACGACAACACGCGCTGGTGAGTGCCCTCCGATCCCAGCCCGGACCCCGACCCGGGGCAGGCCTCAGACCCACGGCTGCCGCCGCCGCCTTTCCGGCCTCTCCACGCCGCCTTCCCGAGGGGGCGATTTAAATGTCTCGGTTGTGCGCAGCCGGGCTGCCCAGGGAAGGCGGGGAGGAGGGTGGACGCCGGTCCGGGTCCAGCGGACGCCCGAGTCGAATCGGAGGGAGTCGGGCTCCTGCTCGGGAGGGAGAACTGCCGGGGTTGCCTCCTGGGCCTCCCAGCCAGACTTAGCTTAACTCTCTGGGTCATAGAATAACTTGGTTCCTCCAGCATCCTGACTGCCCGGGCCAGGGAGACACACTCCTCGGTTTGGGGAACCCGGTGACACCCCACCCGCCCCTTCCCAGCTTCGAGCCCCTCCTGCCGGCTGCGCAGGAAGCAGAGTAGCCCCGAGAAGCAATGCAAGATGCTAGGGGAGTGGGCTGGATGTGCGCGGAGGAGGCCTAGTGTGTGGTCTCCTGCGCTCTTACCAGGCCCTCCGCGGAAGCTTACAGGGTCTGGGAAGCAGGGAAGGCGGGGCGGGGGGATGGTCCACGACCCCCAGTAACTAGGCCCATGGGGCTAGTGGGTAATTTCTGGGGCAGCCTGGGCCTCATCTCACATGGGGCAGCTGAGCAGAGGTCACTGAGTCCAGTTGCCTCCTGAGTGACCTCCTCAGAATCCCAAGGGGTGGGCGCGCTTCCCATTAAGCACCATCTGCTAAAGGGAAACAGAGCTGGAGTGTCCAGGCCCAGAGGAAAAGCCCCAGGGAAGGTTGGTCTCTCCTTGGCCTTTCCCCCTGGACAAAAGTGAATGAAACAGCCATATAAGGGTCACCCGCCTCCTCAAAGAGTTAGGGTGTGGAGAGTTCCCCAGTGGGGTCCCAGGTGACAGCTAGCCCTGGGCTGGTTTTATTGTGCCGTCACCGCTGTGAGCATCGCTAGGGGTTGTAGGCTGGGAGGGGGAGGTCGGCCCTGTGTGCGCTCATCACGTAGTCCTGCTTAGAACTGGACAGAGGCTGATGGAAAAGGGCGGGATTGTAGTTTCGAGCCCTGGAGCATTCCTGGAAAAGCAAGGACTCGGTGACCAGCCAGCCCTTTAACAATCATGCTGTTCAGGAGAGTTGCCTCCACAAGAACCAGTTTTTAAAGTCATTGTGTGTAGCTCCTTTCTGGTTCCTCATCTCCTTCCCCGTCATTTACCCCAGTGCTGAGTTCAAGGCCAACTGTCTCTTCCTGTACTTGCCAGGTCCCCCTTTTAAAGCAAAGCAGGCTGACACCTTTCCTATGTCTTCCAGACTCAGAATGCACTGTGGACTTTGGATTTGGTAGTGAATGCAGCCTGGGCAGGGGCAGTTCGAGAACACATCCCAGAATGTGTTCTCTGGGCTCCTCCGGGACTGTGTGACATTGGCACAGAACACCAGCAGAGGAAGCCTGTCAAATGCAGAAGGGCCCCTCTGGGCAGGGGGCTGCTGGGGAGGGCAGGCAGGGGAGCTGGAGCATGGTGTGGGATCTGCAGCTGTGTGGCCTCCTGAGTCTTTGAGCTCTTTATGCTCCTAAATGGGAAGAGAGGCGCTAGGACTCTATCACCTGGATTTGGATGGGCTGTAGGTGAAAGCTGCCCCAGCTCTGAAGAAGCAGGGGGAATCCAGAGCAGATCCGGCCTGAAAAAAAGAGTTTAGCCTGTTTGATTTTAAAAGGGGGATGGCAGGCTATGTGGTGTAAATTACTTTGACCAGTGCAGGAAAAGACCCAGAATACAAGGCAGAGAGAGGGTGAGGATAAACGGTTGTGCAAGGGTGTGACTTTGGTGTCAGTGAAGATGGGGGGCAGAAACTTCAGGGTTCTATGTGAGCCCATTACCACCAGACTGCTGGTCTCAAAAGCGTCCCCACACTTCTGCTACTGAGTGCTTGTTTCTGTAGTTTTTCAAAGACCAATTAGTCTCTACTGAAATTGTTTTAATTATTATTTTTTAGGATTAAAGTATAAATGATTTACAATGTTGTGCCGATTTCTGCTCTATAGCAAAGTGACTCAGTCCTAGATATTTTTTTCTTTTTTAATATAAACTATTTTGGGGGGGTTATGCTGTTGACATACGGAAGTTCCAGGGCCAGGGATTGAACCCTTGCCACAGCAGTGACAATGCCAGATACTTAACTCGCTGTGCCACAAGAAAACTCCTGAAATTGTTCTAAAGCAGGTTTCCTTTTTCCTCCCAACCTCCCCCCTCCACTGCCTTAATTTTGTCTTAGTTTCTGCTTATCTTCTTGAGTTCTGACCTCTTGCGGTTTCTTCCGAGCATCTTCTTCCCTGTTCTTTTTCTCTCCTCTCCCCCCCCCCCCCAGTGTCTTGGTCTTGGACCTTGAACGTTATTCTCTACTGGTTATGCTGCCCAATCTTGGTACACTGGGGCCTTTGAAGCAAGAGACTTGCAGCATCTCCTGTTTTCTCCTTCTTTCTTTTGTCTTTAGAGTCTAGACAAACTATGAGGCTAATGAAACTTCCATCAAAGGCCTCTCACTGGCATAAGCCTCTTACCGTGGCCCCGTGCCTAATTCTCTACTCTTAATTTTGTATTAATTAAAAGTAGTAGCCCTGTATTTTTAGGATTCAGGCCCTGTGGAATCTGGATCTACTCTAGGTGTCCACCTTAGCTTTCAGCTCTTGGGGTTGGTTGATTGACTTAATGACTTGTTGTGGGTCTCTTCCTTGGGCTCTGGATCTTTGAGCTTTGCTTGAGGGACATGCAGGTTGTTTCCAATTACTCACAATTATAAACAGCAGCAGCATAAACATCCTTCTAACAAAAGCCTTGCGGACATCCTTAATTATTTCCTTTGAATAAGTTCCTGGGCTTAGAATTACTGGTTTAGAGAGGAGGAAGTTTTTTTTTTTTTTTAAGGCGTTTATTGCCTTAAATCTCTCCCCCCCCCTCTTTTTTTTTTTTTTTGCCATGCCCACAGCATGTGAAATGTGGAAGTTCCCGGGCCAGGATTGAACCCTCAAGGCACGGTTGCAGCCTGTGCCACAGCCGTGACAACACTGGCTCCTTAACGCTGTGCCACAAGGGAACTTCTGAGGAGGGGGGTTGTAAGGCATTTTCTCTAAATTTCCAAAGTGCCAGTGGAGCTGAAGTGTGTACTTTAGAGAAATGCGTTAACTTAGGCACTGGAGTTTTAGAGTAATTTACCAAAGGAGCTGCTCCAGTTCAGTGGAAGAATATAGCCACCTCCATGAGGGGGACTCAAAAAGAGATTGCAGAGAATTAGGTTGGGGTTGGGAGGTCAGTGACAGATATGCAGAGGACAAATAATGAAACTCTGAAAGGAGAATCGGCAGTGTTCGCAAAGCCTTGTGTCTGGGGTCTTTCTTGCTGAGCAGAAATGAATACTCTTTAGCTTCATTCAGTTTCAGTGGTTTAATAGGTTTACTTTGTGCTAATTAAACAGCTTTTTACAGGTGGAAGGATTTGTTGTGTGCAGGGTAAAGGAGGGAGAAGAGGGTGCTGAGGGGCGAGGAGAGTCCAGGTACCACGGTCAGCGAGGGCTCTGCAAGGGACAGAGCTGAGGGATTCCCTGCGTTTGGGGCCCCCCGGGTGCACATCACAGAGTGCCTGCATGTGCTGTCAGTAGGACCAGGACTTCTTCCCTCATCCCATAACTGAGCATTCCTATCAACTCTTATTTATTTGCTTGTTGTACATGGAAGTCCCCGGGCCAGGGATCGAACCTGCTCCATGCAGTAACCAGAGTCACAGCAGTGACCATGCCAGATCCTTAATCCGCTGAGCCACAGGGATATCAGTTCTTTTTTAAACCCCCAATTGTCACTAATCAGAGGCCATTGATCTGTGTACCGGATCGGGTGGCCTTGTTTCTCTGAGCTCTGAGGACTGAGTCCTGCATCTGCTGTCATGTTGCGTAGAAAACAGAGCCCCACACCCAGCCTCTCTGCAGGTGTTTGGCTTGAGTGACCCCTCTGCTGCTGTGTTCTGGGCAGTGAGCTGTTCCCATGGCCAGGTGGACTTGAATATTGCAGGCACTCTAAGAGATGTCAGTTCTATCAGTTTGGATGCAGACGTGCAAGGGACTCAGTTTCTTTCTTTTTCCAAAGAGCATCTGCCTCCCCAGAGCTAGCACCTTTTCCTAGACCCCATCCCCCACCCCTGGGGTCTTCTTGCCCCTTTTGAACGATAGCAAGAGATGCAAGGGAACATGGACAAAGCAGATTTCTGTCCCTTTCCCTTAGACGAGGACTGGTCCCTCAGCTGCAGGGCAGGCATCTGTGAGAGAAGTAAATGCAGCCCGGCTGGCGTCTAGCCCCCAGAGGGGGTCTCTTTCACACCCTCCCCTCCCCTCCTTCCTCTCTGCCTCAGAAGCCGGAGAGTCCGAGGTAGCTGGGTGCGCTGGCTTCCTTTCTGGAGACGTGCTTCCTGCCCCATGTCCCGGGACACACCAGGATGGCTGTGCTCAGGCCCAGAGCAAGTGCTCGGAAATGGACGCGGCGCTGGCGTTTTGCTTTGTTGAGGTTGTTAGAGCATCATTCAGGGAGGAACAGGAGGCCATTCAGAGCCAAGGGAACGTAACATCCTCCATTTGCGTGAAGGTTGAGAATTAAAAGCATGAGCCAGCCGATTCCGCTGCCAGTGCAGTCACCCTGAGCCAGACAGAGTGCTCTTTAAAATTAATTACAACTGAATAAAATAAAATGAAAAATTCAGTTCCGCAGTCACACTAGCCACAATTCAGGTGTTTAATAGCCAGGTGTGCCTCCTGGCTATGGTACTGGACAAACATGCACAACGTTCTCATCACAGAAAGTTCTACTGGACGGTGCTGGTTTGAAGCAATGGCTTGTGTCTTAGAGAGCTAGGTGGAGACTGAAAGGTGATGTGAGAAAAAAATCAACCTAAAGGAAGGAGCTTAAATTAACTAAAAATTGGAGTTCCTGTTGTGACTCCTGACTAGTATCCACGAGGACTCAGTTTCGATCCCTGGCCTTGATCTGTAGGTTAAGGATCCGGCGTTGCCATTAGCTGTGGTGTAGGTTGCAGAAGTGGCTTGGATTCCATGTTGCTGTGGCTGTGATGTAGGTCGGTGGCTATAGCTCCGATTTGACCCATAGCTTGGGAAATTTCTACATGCTGTAGGTGTGGCCATAAAAAGGAAAACAAAAAAAAAAGAAAAAAAAATCTAAGACTTAATAGTGAACAGCCTGTCTTCATCCATCAACACTGGCATGCCTGCTCTACACTGGCATGCCTGCTCTGTGCTAAAGGCTGGGGGTTCAAGAATGCAAAATGCACACTCACAGTCTGATGGGTGAGAAGATTGTGAGGGTCTAGTCTTGTGTGTCAGGCAAGAAATAAGATGTGGGCTCCCCTGGGGGAGAGGCTTGTCCTGGGGCAGACACGGGTATTCACATGGGCAGAGGAGAGCCCGTGATAAGGGAGAGCCTTCAGAAGGGGGACCCTGGGATCTTGGGCCCTGCTCCCCACTGTCACCACCACCCCTTCAAGCTCTGTGGGGAGACATCCATAAGTGGGGGAGGCAGCCGTGCCTTCTCATAACCTCTGGTGATGTCTTTGCCAAGTCCTTCTGTCCCAGGCACTCAGGCCAGGCCGTCCCTGCACTTCCCCATCTGGATTTTCTGGAAGTATCAGTTTTAGACCTTGTTCCTCGTTTCTACTGGTCCTGCAGAGCCCGCTTTCCCAGGGCGCTCAGGAGGGGATGTCAGAGTTCCCTAGTGGCCCAGTGGTTTAAGGATCCAGCATTGTCACTGCCTTGGCTCCGGTTGTTAGCTGTGGCATGGGTTCGATCCCCGGCCTTGGGAGTTCTGCATGCTACTGATGCAACCAAGAAAAGGGGAGGGATGACATATGTACGAGGCTTGACCCGGAAAGCATCCCTTGAGATTTCTAGGACTTCTCCCTGAAGATCTCGAGAAGCTGGCGAGGTGCTGTTTCCTGAGCTGGGGCTGAATGCTGACAGGGCAGAAGCAGCTGTCTTGTTCAAGAGAGAACCTTCCAGGGCAAGAAGACAGATTTATCTCAGCCGGTTTCCAGCAGCTGGGAGTGTGAGATTGTGAAGGGCCAGGCCGCAGCCAGTGCCACTTGCTTTCAGAGGAGCAGCATGTACCTGTAAGAAATCAAAATGAACGATCCCATCAGACAGTGTCTGTTGGGCATCTACAAGAGGTCCGACACTTTGACAAGCATCAGAGTCTAGTTGAATCTGGGGGACAATGTGGTGAGCAGTTTCTAGTTTCCCAGTCAGAGAACCAAGGCTTAATGCCTTGTCCACAGTCATCCCTGCCTCAGCAGTCGATATGTGTGGGGGGCCTGTGTCAGTTGCGTCCTCTGGGAAGCAGGTGCTAAGACAGGTAGGCGTGAAAGACAAGTAT
Source organism: Catagonus wagneri (assembly GCA_004024745.2). Classification (NCBI taxonomy): domain Eukaryota; kingdom Metazoa; phylum Chordata; class Mammalia; order Artiodactyla; family Tayassuidae; genus Catagonus; species Catagonus wagneri. Next base: position 22,710,467 of record PVHT021183699.1, read on the forward strand.
TAGGTCAGGGGGTAAGCCGGTGAAAGAACAGGGGGAGGAAACGGCATTGGGCAGGGCCAGCCTCAGATGGTGTTGCAGGTCTGAATAAAATCTCAGCCACCTGGAGTTTCCCGGTGGCCCAGCGGTTAGGAATCCAGCATCGTCACTGGTGTGGCTCAGGTTGGATCCCTGGCCTGGGAACTCTGTGCAGTAGGTATGGCTGAAAAAAAAAAGTCTCATTCAACTCATCAGGGGCACCCCTCCGTCCTTCCCTCCCATGATCATAATCAGTCCCTGTGGCTGCCCGGGAAGAGTGCGACCTTGACCTTGGCTTGATTGCCTCCAGGGAGCCCAGCTGGAGGCCGTCAGCAGGAGGTGGTGCGCACCTCTGTGGCTGCCCCAGAGCCCATCGTGTGTGAGTCACCGTGTTAGGAGGTGTGAGCTGTGTTTCTCGGCCTGCAGTGTGGCCGGGAATCACCTGTGCCTTTGCCCATCCCACTGTATTGGCGTGAGGAGCACAGGATTATGGCCTGTTAGAATCAGCCCGAAGCCTACTCCCACGGCACCACTTCCTGACCTCAGGGAGGTCTCAGGGGAGGGGCAGAGGAGGAAGAGAGCCCCACCTTACCATAAGCTCTTGACCAGGGGGAACAGCAGGACCTCAAAGCCCTGTGAATCACAAAGCCTCAAGCCATGTGGATTTGGCGATCAACCAAAGCAGAGTAAGGTGTTTTATGACGACCTCATTATTATTATTATTATTATTATTTTTTTTTTTTTTTGCCAGAGGGAGCCTTAGGAAGTGAAAGTGAATCCAAGATTGGGAAAAATCTAGTCTTTGAAACCACAGGCTCTCTTGGTCCCCAGTTGCTGCTTTTTGGGAGAACAAAAAGGCTTTCTGTTGTGAGTTTTAAGTTTGCAGCAGCAGCAGTAGCAGCACCAGCCATGCATTTATTGAGCGCTTAGCTTGTGTGGAGTACTGTCTGCATACTTCGCATGTCTTAGGTCACTTAATGTTCCCTGTTGTTGCTTCAGCTGGTTGTTACTGTAGCCCCATTCACGGAGGGGAACACTGAGGCATGGAGCTGCACCTGTGACCTACGCAGCGGGTTGCAGCAATACTGAATCCTTAACCCACTGAGGAGACCAGCATCCTCACATATACTATGTTGGGTTCTTAACCCACTGAGCCACAACGGGAACTCCTGGGCTCTTGCCTTCTTGAGAGGCAAAGGTGCAGGCCCCTTCTCGACCGCTCTGCTGCCATGTGACTTGGGCAGGCACCACCTCTGTGCCTCAGTGTTGCTGTGGCTGTGGTGTAGGTGGGCGGCTGCAGCTCCAATTTGACCCCCAGCTGGAGAACTTACATGTGCCCCGGGTGTGGCTGTAAAAAGAAAAAAAAAAAAAAAAAAAGTTGAGTCCGGGAGTTCTTTTGTGGTGCAGCAGGTTAAAGATCTGGCATTGTCACTGTAGCAGCTTGGGCCCCTGCTGTGGCTCACGTTCAGTTCCTGGCCTGGGAACTTCCATGTGCCAGGGGTGTGGCAAAAAAAAAAAAGAAAGAAGTTGAGTCTGAGTTTGAGGCTTCAAGGCACTTAAGCATCTATAGTGTGAGATTCTATCTTGTTTTCCTGAAAAAGGTTTGGAATCACAGCCGTGGTGGCTTCCCTGTTTTTTTTTTCTTTTTTGTCTTTTTGCCTTTTCTAGGGCCACACTTGCGGCATAAGGAGGTCCCAGGCTAGGGGTCAAATTTGAGCTGTAGCCGCCAGCCTACGCCACAGCCACAGCAGTGCCAGATCCAACCCGCATCTGCAGCCTACACCACAGCTCATGACAACGCCAGATGGTTAACCCACTGAGCAGAGCCAGGGATCGAACCCATAATCTCCTAGTCGGATTCATTAACCACTGAGCCATGACGGGAACTCCTCCCTGTTACACCCTTTACAGATGCTTATTCATGACCCACTGGCTACCTGTGTGGAGATACTGGGGTTCTGCTTTCCAGAGATGCATGATCGATCACTCAGGGCACAGAGACCCCGTGGTTGTGCCGGGGGCATTTGTAGGGCCTGCTCTCTCACCAGGTCTGTTTTAAGATGCAAGTATCCTAGGAAAGAGGGGGCATGTTAGCATATTCCATGTATCCATCCTAACCTCCCTGGGCTGCTTTTGTTACCATCCCTCTGTCTGCTCAGTTCGGTCCTTCTGGTTCCCGTGGCTTGTTTAGGAAGGTCTGTTTGGAGAGTGGATGGGGAAGGTACCCATGGTGGCCAGTGGCTAGGATTCACCCCGGATTTGTAGCTTTATTAAGGAAACTATTATTTTAAAAATCGTTATGTTATAATTGCAATAATGTAATTATTATATAATAAAATTATTTATAAAATATATGTGCAATTGAATTAATTATTATAAAATAATGAAAATTCTTCCATTCCATATGGAATCAGAATTTCTGCACAAGTGGCCAGCAATATGCAAATGAGGGTGATTTGTGGCCCCCAGATCTGAACATAAAAAAAGCATGAAACAAATGTCCTCCATCTCAGCTCATCCCTTGGTGTGTTTAAGCCCAGGTGACCTCTCCCACACATTCTGTCCAGTGTTAAAATGCTGTTAAATTGCAGACCCCAAAGTTGGCCGTGTCCTGGACACCCCAAAGGCCGCACAGGGTCATGAGAGCTCTTTTCCAGACTCTGGGGTGGGGTGCAGTTCTTCCTGGTTCAGCCGTGATGTAACCCCTGGCCTGGTTCCTCAGCAACAACCACATCTTTGGTCTGTGCCATAAAAGGGGGGACTGCCAAGATGCACAGTGGCCCTGCCCGCCTGGCTTAGCCCCCAGTGAGGAGCTGTCTATTCTTGGCAAGTTACTTTGGCTCTTTGAGCCTCAGTCCCTCCTCTGTAAAAGAGGACTAATGAGAGTTTGTCATTCATCATGTTGGGGGGAGAGGTAAATGAGAACCTGGAACATAACATGCGGCAGGTAGTAAACCTTAGAGAAATATGAGTAGCTATTTCCCTTGTTCCTTTTGAGGTTTGAAACATAGTCATCTTCATCCTGAGTTTAGATACTAAAAGTTTACTTTCAGTACATGTGTTGATTCATTCATTCATTTATCAAAATTTGAGTGTCAGCACTCAACACAGAAATGAATGAGAGAGTCTTGTGTAAGACACTCTTTATTAGGTGTGGTCTCTGAAATTTTGGTCATGCTGTATGTACATAAATCTGCATTTCTGTGAATTCATGTGTACGTCTGTTTTCTTCCAAAAAAGGATCTGAGATGACTAATTGGGGCCCTGTGGGATTGTAAATCCTAGAATTATAAAAATTTTAATTTTTTTTGTCCTTTTTAGGGCCGCACCCACAGCATGTAGAAGCTCCCAGCTTAAGGGTCGAATTGGAGCCATAGCTGCCAGCCTACGTCTCAGCTACAGCAATGCGAGATCTGAGCTGTGTCTGCGACCTACACCACAGCTCAACGGCAATGCCAGATCCTTAACCCAATGAGCAAGGCCAGGGATCAAATCTACATCCTCATGGATACTAGTCAGATTCATTACCGCTGAACCACAGTGGGAACTGCTAAAAAAATTTTATAGTTGATTTATGAGTTTCAAGTGTACAACATAGTTGTTAAATATTTTTATACAATTATACTCCATTTAAATTATAATATATTGACTGTATTCCCTGCACTGTGCTGTACGGTATGTGCTTGTAGTGTATTTATTTTATACACAGTAGTTTGTATCTCTTAATCTGCTCCCTGTCTAGCCCCTCCCTCCTTCCCTCTCCCTCCTGGTAACCCCTGTTTTGTTCTGTATATCTCTGAGACTGTTTCTGTTTTGTTATAGTCACTCATTGGTTTTATTTTTTAGATTCCACATTTAAGTGATAACATACAGTATTTGTCTTTCCCTCTCTGACTTATTTCACTAAGCATAATACCCTCCAGTTCCATCCATGCTCTTGCAAATGGTGTTATTCTTTTTTATGCCCAAGTAATATTCTGTTGTATATTTGTATCCATATATACAAGGATTTGGTGTGGTGTGGTTTCTATCCTTTCATATGTTAATAGGTTGCTTTCATGTCTTGGCTATTGTAAATGGTGCTGCATTGAACATTGGGTTGCACATATCTTTTTTGAATTGGTGTTTTTGTTTTCTAGGAGTGAAATTGCTGGGTCATATGGGAGTTCTGTTTTTAGTTTTTGGAGGAAACTCTGTAGTATTTTCCACTGTGTCTGCACCAACTTACGTTCCCACAAGTGGTGTACAAGGCTTCCCTTTTCTCCACATCCTCACTGACCTTGGTTATTTGTGGCCTTTTTGATGATGGCCATCCTGACAGGTGTGAGGTAAGTCCTAGCATTTTGCATGCCTCTTCCTTCTCTCAGAGAGCCAGAGGGAGGCCACTTCCATTCTGGGAAGCTCTGGCCCGACATCTGGGACATAGGTCCACACTTCCAAGGTGCTGATGACATTTTAGAAAAAGTAAATGTAAAGTTACTGATTTATTTTTCTTGGAGAAGGAAATTTCCCCCAGAAACCAAGAGAAAGACTAAAAGACTCAGACTTCTCAGAGTTCTGCAGCTTGCTCTGCCACTTGGATTTTTTTTTTTTTTTTTGTCTCTTTAGGGCCATACTCTTGGCATATAGAGGTTCCCAGGCTAGGGGTTAATAGGAGCCGTATCTGCCGACCTACACCACAGCCACAGCCACAGCAACAAGGGATTTGAGCTGCATCCATGACCTACACCACAGCTCACAGCAACACCAGATCCTTAACCCACTAAGCGAGGCCATGGAGTGAGTCCAGGGATCAAACCTGTAACCTCATGGTTCCTAGTCAAATTCGTTTCCACTGTGCCACAACGGGATCTCCTGCCTCTTGGATTTTAATGTTTACTTGATGCTCTCAGATGGGGAAGGAAAACCTCAGTTCTTTTCTGTGCTTCCTTCTCTAGCTGCATCCACTGGAACCTGAGCCCTTGGCCAGAGCAGCAGCTTCTAAGGACCCTTTTACTCCCTTCTAGAATGGCCAGGGGGGCTAATTCCTCTCCAGTGTGGAACCCTGCCTGTGCCTCTGTTCTTTCCTACTTGGGCATGGAATGCCACCTGTTACCTTCTCTGGGAGTGAAGGACTTGGTGTGGTCAGGTGGCTTTCCTGGCACTGACTTGCCCTCTGTGCAAGTCTCAGCTGTGCTGTGCCCAGAAAGGGATGTAGAGGGATTCCTGGGGTTTTCCTGAGGTGTGGTGGATACGCAGTGATTGAATTCCACTCCCGTGACCAAAATGTGGGTCCCTGAGGAAGTTCTGGTTTGGGGATCAGATGCATGAAAGCAAACCTAATGGGTTTAAGGTTTCTAATCTCCAGTTGCTGTCTCAGATCTGACTGTAATTTCGTCCTGCGGAATCACTGCCGCGGTATTTGTGGGGAAGGAGGGGCCTTTGGGGGCGATGTCGGTTCGGAGCCTTCCCCGGGGAGGTAGCTGTGGTCCAAACCTCTTCTGCCACCTGCTCTCCTGGGAAGTGATCCAGGGTTGCTCTCAGGAGGTGCGGGATGGGTCCAGAGCAGGTTGGGGGGCCAGATTGGAGCCTCAGTGACCAGCTTCCCCCATAGGAAGGTCAACCAAGGAAGCGGCTGTGTTGGAAAAGAACGGAGGGCATTTAAACTAGTGCCGCAGGAGGAAGCTGGGGGCGGGGGTTACGGGCAAGGGCATGCACTTGAACATGAATGCCCTGGGCTCAAATTCTGGCTCTGCTACTTACCAGCCTTGTGACCCACCATCTCTGATTAAAATGCACACTAGCAGCTGCTGGCAGGATTGCCTCAAGCTGGAAATCGGACATCTCCTGGGCGTGACTGGGACTGGCAGACAAACGGAGGGGCCCACGTTCCCGAATAGGTGTGTGAACCGCTCATCAGGAGAGACTGAACTCTGGGCAGCTCCACACCGCAACGGGGATGTTTTAGGAAAGCAAGAAGGCGATGGGAAGCCAGCCTGATGGGGGGAGAAGGACTGCCTTTCAGTTGCAACCCTCTGTCTGTCCTTTGGGGATTAAACTTCCAAATTCTAATCTCGGGCCACCTGCAGAACCTCACGTGCCTTTTCCAGAGTCACGTGTGAGCAGCTGGCACCGGAGAGGGTGCTTCACCTTTCTGGCTGACCTGGGGTGGGCAGAGCAGGGCAGTGGGCTCTGCCCCTGAGTGCCTGGGTGCAGGCTGCGCTTGGCATCTTACCATGCTTTTGGGGGGGCTCTGGCCAACTGCTTCTCCATCTGTAAAGTGGGGGTAATATTAGTGCCACCTGTAGGCTTGCTGTGAGGATTAAACACAGTTCTGCACAGAGGGAGCCTAGCCCAGCCTCTGTACGCCCCAAGTGCTCCCTGCAGGCTGGTTGTCCTTGTAACTGGTAACCAGAGTCCTGAGTTAAGGAGGACTAAAATGTCCTGAAAGTCTGCACATCTTTAACTGGGCATGGGACGGGAGGAGAGCGTCGCATCTCGGGGCCGTCTGTCTGTGCTGGCTGTGGATGAACGTGGTCATTTGTAATTGGTACAGGTGGTTCTAGAACATTTCTTAGATGGTAAGTCATCTGGAGAGCTTGTTAAAGTGCATGTTCTGATTCAGCGGGCTGGGGATGGAGCCTGAGATCCTGCGGTCCCGTCCAGCTCCCACGTGTTTTCCACGCTGCTGCTCCTGAGGACCACATGTGAAGTAGCCAGCAAAGGTCAGCATCAACCTGGTGATTTACCATTGGCGATACTTGGCCCCTTTCAATGGTAACGGTACAGAGGAAATAAACATCTCATTGTCTTGTCAAGAGTGCCAGGAAAATGTGGGAGGGGGGGACGTGTCTCTATAACTCAGAACAAGAGAAAGAGCAGGCGGTATCTTTTCCGCGGCGTGCCCTGGACTCCGGGCCATTGCCCTGTCTCTCGGGATCAGCCTGGTGAAGAGCCAGCTGAATTAACTTCAGAAGAGGCGAGCTCATCGGCTGGCCTGTGGAGCAGTCTTGCTGGCCGGCAGCCTAGGTAAAGAGCAGCGCCAGGCTGCGGAGGAAGCCACGATGTTCTGTAAACAGAGATGCAAGCTCGTCCTCCAGCATGCCACCCTGTGAGTGTCACGCACACGTGTGCACACGTGCCCCCTTATCTCTTGCTTCGTTTCCAGTTACACAGGGTTGGGGGAAAAAAAAAAACCCTCCTCCTCTGAGCAGCCGATGAAGAGTTTGAGGTGGTCAGTTGTTCTCGGTGCTTGATCAGCCATTGTTATTAGAACCATCGAGTCCCTCAGACTTGGAAATAATTCAGCAGGTCCCTTCTCCACTTCAGATCTTTAAAAAAAAATTTTTTTTTGGCTGCACTCTCGGCATTTGGAAGTTCCTAGGCCCGGGATCAAACCTGTGCCCCAGGTTAGGGGCCAGATCCCTAACCTGCTAAGCCACCAGGGATCTCCTCCTTCTTCACATTAGATTTGGAAATAAATTTCTGTCCTCCTCTGTCTCAGCTCTCGACTGGGAGAAGTATTGCTGGGATTTAAGCTCTCCAGGGTCCTCCCTGCTGGAATGCCTGTGTGTCTGTAGCGAGAAGTCTGGGGCAGTGGCACTCTGGGAAAGCACAGGTTTCCAGTGCCAGTGTGGGCGACACGCTAGAGAGTCAGGCCATTGTTTCTTGCAGCCACTTCCCTTCCTTTGTATGTGATGAATTCTCCCCCTTGTCTGGTGCTTGTGATTTTTTTTTTTTAATAGTATGAATTACTAGTGGCATTTATTCATGGCGATGATACAAATTTGGAGTCAGTGGGAAGTTTTGGACCCAGCCCCGTCCCACAGGCAGAAGAGGCATTTTATGTTGCCCAACTCCTCTAGCCTGCCGCGTGGAAGGCCGTGGGTGTTTGTTTCAGCCGTGGTCGGATGTCAGACTGCTATTTCTTCTCACCTGAGCAAACAGCAGCGGCGCTGGGGAGAGCCACCCTGGGCTCAGCCCCAGAAGCAAGGGGGGAAATCGATCCTTTCATGTGGCTTTCTTCTCACTGGAGTTTTGTTGGGTGTGTCATTCTGCATTTGCGTGAGTGCAGCCACAGGCAGCCAAACTGCCCTCGTGTGGGTGATGGAGGCAGTGTGGGCTGCTTGGGAAAGTGCTTGCCAAGATCTCTACAGGTGGTGGGTTCCAGCCCCGCTTCTGCTTGGGTGTCTGCAGCTGGATCCGTCTTGGGGAGGCAGGGGCTGGGAGCTGCCCGGGGAGCACCTGTGGGGCCAGATCCTGGGGTATTACTGAGGGGCAGTGAGCAGCTTAGGGGGTGCCCTCCCTTTTGGGGCCCTGCTTCTGTCACAGCCTAGCATGGTGTGATTTGATTCCTCCCAGAATCCAGTACAGACTCTAAGACTGACCTAGAATGAAAGGCTCCAGCCAGGAGCCCCTTCCTCTTCTGGGGCTTGGAGGGTGGGCTCGGGGGCCGTGGGAATGAAGATGGGACCCACATGCCTTCTTGTGAACCTGACACCATGTCTCTGAGCCAGGACAGGGGGTGTCCCCTGGGGGCTCTGCCAGCCTTTGCTGAAGACCTGCCTGAGGGTTTTGGACCTCTGCTCTCTGATCTGGAGACCTCCACCCTTTGCTCAGGCGCAGTGTTGGCAGGGAGCAGCATCATTTTAAGACCAGGGTCAGGGTGAATGTTTGAGATCCCAGGTGCTTTCAGGACAAAGTGAGGGCATCCCGTGTCAGCTTTCTTCAGCCCCAGGTGTTTAGGGTCCCTCTAACCTTTGCCAGATACCTTTTCCAGAGATGCCTGATGCATAATGCTTTCCATTCTGAGGCAAGTGGGAGATGTTTTCTTTTATAATATGCCCAGTACCCTAGGAATGTGAATCACATCTCCTGTCCAGGATGCTTGCGATACAGGGAAGCTCGGGTTCCCTTGAACAGTGGCTTGGCGTTGTCTGTCCTTCAAACATCAGCGTTTTTTTTGTTTTTGTTTTTGTTTTTGTTTTTTTTGCTTTTTAGGGCTACACCCATGGTATATGGAAGTTCCCAAGCTAGGGGTCGAATCAGAGCTCTAGCTGCAGCCTACACCACAGTCACAGCAACGCAGGATCTTTAAGTGACTGAGCGGGGCCGGGGATTGAACCTGTATCCTCATGGATCCTAGTTGGGTTCGCTAACCACTGAGCTGTGAAGGGCACTCCCACAGTGTGGATTTTATGTAACATTTCACTATGCAGGTCCTTGTAGCTCATTATCAAGTGCACTTGACTGGGGGTGGTTAGTATTCTTTGCTATAGCTCTTTGGTTGCCTACTTTCCAGAACAGTGCATCCAGGTGTAGGTCAGAATTGTTTTTGTGATACACGGAGGGGAACTTGTGCCACGTCCCCATGTTCTGTACCACATGTGTCTCTCTATCTTTTTGACATCTTTGCTCCTTTCCTCCAGCAAGGGAGGGCCCTGCTGGGGATGGCTCATCCCAGGGGCAGCTTTTCTGTTAAAGGTGCAGAGCCACGTTCTTACCCTGCTGGTAGGCAGTCTATTCTATCTCCTATTTGTGTTGGGTTACAGCAGGAGGTTTTTAATATCCGCATGGCTGCTACCTCTTTCCTCTTACTCCTAAGTGGTGGGGAGGAATACACAAGAGAAATGGCATTTTAAAATTTCTTTTCTAAAATTTATTCATTATGGAACATGATGGAGACTAATGTGAGAAAAAGAATGTGTATTTATATGTGTGTGTGTGAGATTCGGTCACTTTGCTGTGCAGTAGAAAATTGATAGAACATTTTAAACCAACTATAGTGGATAAAAATCATTAATTAAAAATAAAATAAAATTCATTAAAGTTTTTAAAAAATTTAACACTTCCGGAAAAGATATATGTGTGTGTGTGTGTATGTGAAGGGAATTGAATTTTCACAAATTTATGTAAATACTATTCAGGTGGAAAATACAACATTTTAAGCGCCTTAAGCGCCTCCCTCCAGAAGCCCTTCTCATTGGTACAGACTCCTTCCTCCTCCCCAGAGGTAACCATGGTGCCGACCTCTAACCCCACAATTAAATTTTACATGCTTCACACTTTCTGGCAGTGAGTATCCCTGATGTCTCTTGTTTTGTGAGACTCAGCCCCGAGGTTGCAGGTGAATGTTCGTTGATTGTCATTGCTGTAGAGAATTCTCTTTCTACACTGCAGTTTACTTATACCTTTCAGCACTGATGCATCTTTGGGTTCCTTCTAGCTTGGGGCCATTACCTACCCAACTGTGAACACTGCATGTGTGTCTGCTATAGACGTATGTGCACATGTCTGCTGGGTGTGTGCTTAGATATGCGATTGCTGTGTGGGCGCTTGTTGAGCGTTCTTAGGAACTGTTGAGTAGTTTGGCAAAGCAGTCCTGATGGTTTATACTCCGCCACCCCCAGTGGAGGGTCACGGGTCCAGGTGCTCCATATCCTTGTCAACACTTGGCATTTTCAGTCTTTCTGGTTTTAGCCTTCTGGTCGGTGTGAAATGGGATGTCATTTAGATTTCTCTGATAATTCACAGGGTTGAGCATCTTTTCATTTGTTTATTGGCCATTTGATTGTCGTCCCATGTCAGGTATCTGTTTAAGTCTTTGGTCTGTTATTCTGTTGGTTCGTCTGTATTTTCATCATTGATTTGTGGGAGTGCTTTATATATTCTGGATAGGAGCCTTTTGTTGGTTGTATGTGTTCCCAGCCAAACTCATATTTTCTCCAGGCACATTAGAAGCCTAGCAGGTTGACTATAGGAGGCCCTCCCTTCTGGCCCCCAGCACTGTGTGATCCTGGAGTGTGTTTTCCCAGTGGTCATTCAGGCAACACACCCATGGCTGGGTGACTAGTTAACCCAAACTGTTTAACCATTGCCCCTTTCCTGGTACCAGATTGTGACCAAATGCCCTTTCTTCTTGATGTGCAGGGTCCTTGTGGGTGCACCAAAGGCAGATTCCAAGTACAGCACTTCGGTGAAGTCCCCTGGGGCCGTGTTCAAGTGCCGAGTCCACACCAACCCTGACCGAAGATGCACTGAACTGGACATGGCTCGAGGTGGGTGGATGTTCTCTGCCAAATGTGGAAGTGGGTACCTTTTGTACCCTGATCACGCATTCAGATTTCCTCCCTCCATCCCTCCCTCCCTTCCTTCCCACCATGCATTTGTCCGTCCATCCATCCGTCAATCACATATTGAGTACCTGTTACTCCCTAAGCATGGGACACCAAAGACCTACTGTCCTGGACCTTATCAGTTAGTAGGCAGAGGAGATGTTAACAGATAATTGAGTGTGAGGAGATCAGAGGGGAGGTGAGTGTTTGATCTAATCTAGATTGGAAGGTCTAGGTGGGGAAGTGACCTTCACACATGACTGGAAAGATGGGCAGCAGTTAGCTGGGCAGGTACAGGTGGAAGAACCTCCACGTGGAGGGAAGTTTGTGCTATTTCAAAAATCAGAGTGAGAACAGTGTGGCTCAAGTGATGAGCAAGGGAGAAGTGTGGAAGCAGAGGAGGCTGGTGCAATGGGCTGGAGCTGGACCCCGCCGGGCCCCGCAGGCTGGGCGAGGTGTTAGGATTCTCTTTTCTGTTCAAGGGTGGGGGAAGCCATTAAAAGCAACATGAGGTTTTATGTTTTAAGCAGGGAAAAGATATGATCGAGGGATATTTTTATTATTATTATTATTATATTATTATTATTATTATTATTATTTTTGCTTTTTAGGGCCGAACCCATGGCATGTGGAGGTTCCCAGGCTAGGGGTCTAATTGGAGCTGTAGCCGCCGGCCTGCGCCACAGCCACAGCCACGTGGGATCTGAGCTGCGTCTGCGAACTGCACCACAGCTCACAGCAACGCTGTATCCTTAACCCACTGAGCGAGGCCAGGGATCGAACCCGTAACCTCATGGTTCATAGTCGGAGTCGTTTCCGCTGCCATAACAGGAACTCCAAGGGATGTTTTTAAAAGCCCACGGTGATCTGGTGGTAAATACATCATCTTCGGAATTGAGTGGATCTCTGGGTTCAGAGCCCAGCTCTGCCAGTTACTAGATGGGACTAAACAGGGAAGGGGCCATAGCCTCTTTGGCCTTAGTTTCCTCACCTGTATGGTGAGAATAAAGGTAGCTACCTCACAAGGGTTACCTTGAGAAGATGGATGAGACAGTAGAGGTGAATACACAGAACTGTGCTTGGCACAGACCAGGTACTCAACAAGTAGGGGCTTTTATCGTAACCATCACTTTAAGTCCTTGCTTTCTCCAAAACCGTTTCCCAACAAGATCTTCTATTTTTTTTTTAAATAAAGAATTTTCATGATATTTTTTAGCAGGAAAGGAGAGATATCCATGGTGTTCTCTAGTGCTACTTAGAAGGACTGGACCGTAAGGCATTTGTTACTGGTACTTAACAATTTAAGTAGCTTACTTCGTAACATTAAATCAGTGCACGGCTTCCTTGATAGGGAAAGTCTCGTTAGGAAAAAAAATTGGCTGAATTAAACAGCTTACGTGGTGGCACAATCAATTTATATTTTCTTGTTTATATTTTCTTATATATTTTGCGCTGGCAACAAATATGTAAGTTGTAGGCGGCCCTTGGAAAAGCGGACAGCGGAATAGCATTCCTCAGTCCAAGTCTGGCTTTTGTCTTTCCTCCAGGGAAGAATCGGGGGATGTCCTGTGGAAAGACCTGCCGGGAAGACCGAGATGATGAATGGATGGGGGTGAGCCTGGCCCGGCAGCCCAAGGCTGATGGCCAAGTGCTGGTAAGGCCTCCTGGGGGTGCCAGGGGTAGGGAGTGTGTGGCACCTGGGAAATGAATGACCTTGACCCCCTAGTAAAGCTGGATGGCATGGCCGCCAGGGCATGGCTTTGAGGTGGTCTCTTCTGGACTACTGCTTGGACAAATGATTCATCTTTCTCCTGTCTTCATCTGTCCAATGTTAATAATGTCTGTCCCAGGGTGCTGACACGTGGTTATTGAAAAATGACAAAATGTTTGTGAAAAGTACTTTGTAAATCTCATTCATTACATAAATGTTTTCTGGTGGGTATCTTTTTTAAATTGAGGTAATTTATGTAAAAGGCACAGATCTTAAGATGACAGTTTGGGTTTTTGACATTGATGACTTAAGTGACCATCCACCCATTAAGACAGGATATTTCTGTCATCCCAGAAAGTCTTTTGTGTTCCTTCCTCGCCAGCTCCTTCCACATCAAGGCAACCACTGTTAGGAATTGTATTACCATGGGTTACTTCCGCTTTTTCTAGGAATTCATATAAATGAAATCACACAGTGTGTGCTCTTTTGTGTAAGACTCTTTTTTCCCCCCACTCAACATAATGCTTTTGAGGTTAATTGATATTGTGTGTGTCAGTACTTCATTCCTATGCATTTCTACACAGTATTTTCCTTTATGAAATACGTACGCGTTGTCTTAAAATAGTCATGCACTCCCCAAGTGCATCTGATATATTCAGATCCATTAGTTGAGGGAGATAGATGCAAAGAAAAAGAAATCTTACGGTTACTGTTGTAGCTCAGTGGGTTAAGAACCTGACATAGTGTCTATGAGGATGCAGGTTCAATCCCTGGCCTTGCTCAATGGGTTAAGGATCTGCCGTTGGCATAAGCTGTGGTGTAGGTTGCAGATGCGGCTCAGATATGGTGTGGTTGTGGCTGTGACTGTGGCTGGCAGAACTTCCGTATGCTATGAGTGTGGCCATTTAAAAAAATTAAAAGAAAGAGAAGTCTTTGCTCCTGAGACTTGTGATATCCAATAAGGCAGTTACCTGCCGCATGAGTTATTTAAATTTATCAGAATTAGATAAAAAGATTCAGTTCACTCTCACTAGCCGCATTTCAAGCGCTCAAGAGTCACAGGTGTCTGCCTCAGCCACGCTGAGTGATGCAGAGAAAACATTTCCATCACTGTGGAGAGTTGTTTGGCCTCAGCAAAATCTCTGACCCAGAGGTCTTGTTTTGTCCCTTTTTGCCTTTTACACTTTTCTCTGGAGTTAAAACTCTAACCTTCTTGACGTGCACGGTTTCAGTGAAGAGCAGGCTGGATTCTTCACATACGTGTCCTCGTGTATTCCCATGGCTGACACCCCCGAATGTTGCCTTGTGCCCACCACCCCCTCTCCCGGGAAACCCTGCATTCTGACTTCATCGACCTTCTCTTAGAAGCTGTATAAAGGTTTTTGTCGAAATAGCAGAAGATCAAGGAGGGAAAAAAATACCAGCTGCCCTGTATGGAATGGAGGGCTTCCTTTGGGCCAGCTGCTATAAAGCTTAGGGTTTCACATGTATTTACCCCACCGGGGAGACAGCTTGTCCTTGAGGCTCCAGGCAGAGTGTTTCTGGCCCCTCTCTGAGGAGCCCGGTCTGTGTCAGACTTCTCTGTGCCACGAGCTGTTCGCCTGAATTCTGCCTGCCTCCCTGGCACACATGAAGCATCTCCCTTTTGGGCCCCGAGGCAGCTGGATGCTGTCGCCAGCATCACAGGGCCTCTCTAGTAGAGGAGGTTGTAGGTCCCTTTGAGGCCCCCAGCCCACTGTTTACCTTGGTTTCCAGCCCTTTAATCACCATCACCCTGGCTGCCCCGGACCCTCTCCAACCCCTACATTCCCCCAGATGTGGTGGCCTGACCTTGACTGCATAACGAGGCCCCAGGAGGCTTGTCTGCCATCCCAGGTGAAGGAAGGGAAGAAGCTGATCTATCTGCACAGCAGGGTGGCCTGAGGTCAAGTTGGGGAATGGAGGAGGCGGTGGCCTGGTGGCAGGACAACGCCCAGGACTCCCAGGAGCCTTGAACCTGGACCCAGAGGTTGCCCCCATGAAAACACTTCCCCTCGCCATGGAGGGATGACCTCCATGTGGCTGAGAGCTTGTTTCCAGAGGGTTTGTGTTGTTGCAAATCAGTATTAGGAGGGGGCCGTCTCTGGGGACGTGAACATGACCATGGGGACAGTTGAACCAAGGAAGCCAAGACGCCATTGGTGCCAGAGTGCTGTGATCATCCCATCCTCATGCATTGCACACGGAGCTGTTTTTCTCATGTTTTAACAATCAGTGCATCATCCATTCAGTAAGCTGCTCCGTGGGGGGTGGAGAGGGGCATCCAGCAGCATCTGCTTTCCTTATGGCTTTTTAAAAATGCTGTGGTCCGGAAACAAAATAAAACCTACCATTGTATCCACTGTCAAGTGTGCAGTGTGGTCGTGGTAACTGTGTGTACAGCAGACCTCAAGAACTTCCTCATCTTGCAAGACAATTTCTAAACCCATTGGGCACTATCTCCCCCTCTCCCCGTCCCCCCAGCTGTCTTAAGAGTTTGCCTACTTGACATACCACGTGATTCCGCTTATATGAGGCATATGTCTTTTTGTGACTGGCTTATTGCACTTGGCGTATTGTCCTCAAGTTTCACCCACGTTGAAGCACAGGACAGGAGTTCCTTTATTTTATTTTATTATTGTTTTAATGATTTTTATTTTTTCCATTAGAGCTGGTTTACAGTGTTCTGTCAATTTTCTACTCTATAGCAAAGTGACCCAGTCACATACATATTATACATTCTTTTTTCTGACATTATCATGCTCCATCATAAGTGACTAGATATAGTTCCCAGTGCTATACAGCAGGATCTCATTGCTTATCCATTCCAAAGGCAATAGTTTGCATCTATTAACCCCAGATTCCCAGTCCATCCCACTCCCTCCCCTCCCCCTTGGCAACCACAAGTCTGTTCTCTAAGTCCATAAGTTTCTTTTCTGTGGAAATGCTCATTTGTGCTATATATTAGATTTCCACATATAAATGATATCTTGGTATTTGTCTTTCTCTTTCTGACTTATTTCACTTAGTATGAGAGTCTCTAGTTCCATCCATGTTGCTGCAAATGGCATTATTTTGTTCTTTTTTATGGCTGAATAGTATTCCATTTTGTATATATACCTCATCTTCTTAATCCATCCATCCGTTGATGGACATTTAGGTTGTTTCCATGTCTTGGCTATTGTGAATAGTGCTGCTATGAACATAAGGGTATATGTGTCTTTTTCAAGGAAAGTTTTGATTTCCTTAATTTAAAGGCTACATAATATTTCACTTGCATATGTACCACATTCTCTTTATCCATTAATGGATATTTGGGTTGCTTCCATGTCTTGACTATTGTGAATAATGCTGCTGTGATCATGGCTGAGCAAAATCTCTTCGAGATCCTCTTTT
Organism: Catagonus wagneri; assembly: GCA_004024745.2. Classification (NCBI taxonomy): domain Eukaryota; kingdom Metazoa; phylum Chordata; class Mammalia; order Artiodactyla; family Tayassuidae; genus Catagonus; species Catagonus wagneri. Next base: position 22,726,700 of record PVHT021183699.1, read on the forward strand.
CAGTTCTTCTGTATATAAACCCAGAAGTGGGCTTGCTAAATCCTACAGTAATTCTGCCTCTAAATTTTGAGGAAGGTCTATACTGACTTCTAGAGTGGCTGTACCATTTTACATTCCCACCGACAGCGCACAAGGGGAACATTCCAATTTCTTCACATCCTTGCCATCAGTTAATTTTTGTTTAATAGCAGCCATCCTGATCAGTATGAAGTGGCATCTCATTGTGGTTTTGATGTGCTTTGCCCTGATGATTAGCGAGGTTGAGCATCTTTTCATGTACTTGTTGGCCATTTGCATGTTGTATTTGGAGAAATGTCTGTTCAAATCCTTTGCTGATCTTTAAATTGGATTGTTTTTTGTTTAGCTGTTCTCACGGCTCTTTGCACATGTGCCATCTTGCCAGGAAGGGTTTGTCCCAAATCCCCTCTATCCTCCCTGGTTTATATTCTGCCATCTCCAAGCCCATCATCAGTGACAGTGCTGTCATCTTTTGTGTCATTAGGAGCTCAGCATTATGTTGTTACTTTATGCTTATAACTTAAACAAATTTTTTTTTGTTGATTTGTTTTTGGCTATACTTGGAAGTTCCCAGGCCAGAGGTTGAACCGGAGTCACTGCAGTGACAGTGCCTGATTCTTTAACTGTTTAGGCCACCAGAGAACTTTCTGTGCATAACTTACTTTTAATAGAAACCACTTAGGGAGAGAGACCAAATCTACCTTTTTCACTCTTGGCACTTGGAGAAGATCGAAGGAGTGGGATCTAAAAGCATGTCTGAATAGCATAGCAGCTGAGTGTCAAGGTTAAAACAATTAGAAACCAAATCAGTTCCCATCTCTTCTTGGTGACTGATTATAAGTGGTTGATGGAAGCATGAAGCCACAGGCTTTAAAATCCGCCTAGAAAATGACAAGTGACAGCAGGGTACAGTCCATTTTCATATTTTGGAGGTCTTATATCCATTTGCTTTTGTTTTTTTTTTTTTTGCTTTTTAGGACTGCACCTGTAACATATGGAAGTTTCCAGACTAGGGGTCAAATCAGAGCTACAGCTTTGGGCCTACACCATAGCAACTCAGGATCCGAGCTGCATCTGCCACCTACACCACAGCTCACGGCAGTGCCAGATCCTTAATCCACTGAGTGAGTCCAGGAATCGAACTCAACGTCCTCATGGTAACTGCTCGGGTTCATTTCCGCTGCGACACAATGGAAACTCCTTTTTTTTTTTAATGCCTTAATTCTACCTGTCAAAGCTTTCTGGGAAGCAGGTATTTATTTTGAAAATTAAGAACAGGAAGATATGTATCATTCCAATATGTTTTGAGTAGTCGGGAGGTACCCAGGGATGTGGCCATGACACTTGTATCCCCAAGGAGCATAATATTGGATTCCAGGGTTGGGCCCGAAGAGGGAGAGGTGGGTGGCTTTTTTTTTTTTTTTTGAAAATGGCATCTGGTGCTGATTTCAAAATAAAGAACAGATATTGAGTTGGAAAGCTGTGACCTGGAGTCAAGTGTCTTGATGACAAATGGCATTTTCTGGCCCTTGGTTGGACCCAGCAGACAGCTCTGGCAAGACCCAGAATGTTGGGCTGGTCTGGCAGGCTACCCTTGGCTTTGTACCTGCCCATTTGGGATCCACACGCATTGTGGTTCCTTCCCCCACCCCAGGGAACAAATGATACTAGGCATGAAGACAGCGTTGAATCCGAGGCAGGTGACACTTGAAGAAATAAGGGGAAAAAGTCACTTCTCATACTAACCACCTGATAAACCCAGTGTGGGCTCTGGGACCCAGGAGGGCAGCTCACAGTGTTCGTCTGGTATTTCTGCTTTTTAGCCAAGTCTGCAAGGCCTAGACACAAATTAAGTCAGCATCCAGATGATTTCTGGGAGGAAGCAGTGTTCTCTGGCTCAGTATCTTGGCTGTTTCCTTTCCAAGCATCAGGGCAGTTCACCACTTCTCATCTGTCCGGTTTTTTCAAAGTCACAGGATACATTTTTGCATTTACTTCTGTTGTGTTGTTTCCTGAAATTTTTTTTTTAGTGAACTTTTTGTTGAGCTGTGGCATCCAGGCAGGAAAGTGTACAGATCAGCTGTATACATTTTTTTTTTTTTTTTTTTTTGCTATTTTAGGGCTGCACCCATGGCATATGAAGGTTCCCAGGCTAGGGGCTGAATCGGAGCTACAGCTGCCAGCCTCCGCCACAGCCACAGCAATGCCAGATCCGAGCCATGTCTGCAACCTACACCTCACCTCACGGCCATGCCGAATCCTTAACCTACTGAGCGAGGCCAGGGATCAGACCACATGGATCCTAGTTGGGTTTGTTAACTGCTGAGCCACAAAGGGAACTCCAGCTGTATACATCTTGATGCACCTTAAGTAGGTGAACATTCTGGGAATGACTTTGCCTTAATCTCCCAGGTCGCTCCCTCCTCTCTCGGTGTGGAGGTGGCGTGGGGGGCGGGGCGCGGGGGGCGGCCGGGGAGAAGGAGCTGCTTTGGGGGTGGGGTGGGGGATTGGCGACATCACAGACCTGATCTTTTGCACCCCCTGTTCTCAGCGGCCCAGGGCTGCTGAGTAGACCTGAGACATGAGCAAAGCTCTGGCCCTCTGTGCATAGCAAATGCATGTAAAAGAGGCTGGGTTGGTGGAAGACTTGACATGCCTTTGTGGCTGAGCCATGGCCGGAGGGGCCTGGTACCCCCCACCCCCTGCGTCCCAGGAAGGACTTGCATTCCCATACAACAGAAAAAGCCCTTTGAAATAAACTGCTCATCCTTTTCTTTTTTATTCTTTTGGGAATAAACTTGAAATATGTCAGATGCTAAGATCTGAGGGTGGTCCTAAACCCTTTTCCCCTCTTGTTAGAATTCTCTGGAGTTGGAGTTGGAGTAAGTCTTGCTGTTTCCAGAGGGTGCATTCTTTTTCCCACTGGTCTTGCCTGCTCTGCCCTGCTTCCTTCCTCTCAGCAGAACTCGTTTGGAGAGATTGATGGAGATATTAATGCTTTGGAGACAGTCCCTAGGAATTTTTCTTAATGTAGCAGTCAGATAGGCATGTGTGTATACAGAAGGATGGATAATCGTGGCTAAACAAAGTCTTTTCCTCCTATAATTTATGTTTGGAGACATTTTTCCTTGTTTTCTTACACGCAAACTGCCTTTGACACTTCGATCTATGACCCCACAGAATGACTTCATTTTAGTTTAGTTTACTGTGAAATGCAGGCTTTGGATCTTCTAGGAATTCTCTGAGATCACTCCTTCAACAGTTTATGGCACTTAAAAAAGAAAAAAGAGATAATCAGCTAGACATCGAATACAGAAAGTCTATCTTGCTAAGAGTCAGTGTGCTTCACGATAAACATTTGCCTGCCTTTTACAGTCCTGGTAACCCAGAAATACAGTAAAACATGATAATTCCGAGGAGCTGGTCGCTTTGCCAAATTTACAAACTAAAATAGAACTAATTTACTAGCTAATTAGATGATAAGCGATTCAAGTTTGCAAGCTGTCAAAACTGAGTCAGGAATAAAAATAAAAAAACCTTAGTGGGACAGAGTGCTTATCCACCTGGCAGTATCTTCGTTTATCTTTTTGCCTGAAATCATTTCCGTCTACTGAGAAATGCTCTAGAAGCACAGAACAGTACCAAGGGGCGGGGGAGGGGGGAAGGTGGCTTGCGGTATAAGGAATAACAAGAGATTGTTTTTCGTAGTTCAGTATCCTAGAGCCAGAGGCAGAATTTCTGCAAGCAAGCTCAGGTTTCCTGCTGTTCTGAAAGTCCTCTGTTTCCTGTGGACAGAGGGGAGCTTTGTCAAGAGCCTAGGGCAGTTTTCTTGCAGGGATGGAGACCGGAGAGGCTGGAGGGCAGTGACGTTTTTGGTAGAGTAACTTCAGAGATACCCTGGGCCTGGAGAGCCCCCTCCCTCACCTTGTGGCCTTGGTAACTGTTGGGACCTAGGGTGGTTGTCCCGGGGGGTCCTAAGACCTCTGGGGAAACCTGTAAGGACAGAAGTTACCCCACCTGCCTCAAAGGGTGGGTTTTGATGGCTTCTCAGGTGGGAATTGGGAGGGCTTTTTTTTTTTTTTTTTTTTTGCTTTTTAGGGCCACACACGTGGCATGTGGAGGTTCCCAGGCTAGGGGTCGAATCAGAGCTGTAGCTGCCTGTCTACACCACAGCTCATGGCAACACTGGATCCTTAACCCACTGAGCGAGGCCAGGGATCGAACCTGCAACCTCATGATCACTAGTGGATTCGTTTCCACTGCGCCACAATGGGAGCTCCTGGAATTGGGAGTTTTAAGATGGAAATGGTTTCCTAGGAGACCAGGAGGACACTCAAATGGGTGTTCCCAACCTGTTTGCAGCACTTACCAATTTGCAGTCTGCAAGCTAAGCAGAGCCCTCGCTGATGCCCAGGGTTCCCTACAAATGATGGGGGTTCTAAGATACCTTTCTGCCTTCCAGGGTCACAGAAGAAGTCGAGTGTGAACCACGTAAAAATGCTGAATGTTTCAGCCTGTAAAGACAGTGTGTTTGACACAAACAGACCAAGAAGTTAAAAACTTGCCTTTACTTAAAGTGTTGCATTTCATTATTTTCTTTTTACTTCTTAAAATTGAAGTAGAGTTGATGAACAATATTGTATAAGTTGTAAGTGGACGATATAGTGTTTCACAACTTTAAAGGTTATACTCCTTTTATAGTTATTGTAACTATTGGCTCCATTCCCTGTGCTGTACAATATATCCTTATAGTCTTTATACAGAATAGTTTATGCCTCTTAATCCCCTAACACCTATCTTGTCCGTTCCCTCTCCCTACCGATAACCACTAGTTTGTTCTCTGTATCTCGGAGTCTGCTTCTTTTTTGTTATATTCACTAGTTTGTTTTCTTTTTTAGATTCTATGTATAGGTGATCACATAGAGTATTTGTCTTTCTCTGGCAGACATATTTCACTTAGCATTATGCCCTTCCCAGTCCATCCATGTTGCTGCAAATGGCAAAATTTCATTTTTTTTTAATGACTAAGCAGTTTGCCATTGTGTATATCTTTTTTTTTCATATTAACAATGAATTTTATTTCAGTTATAGGTGTACAAAGATCATAAGTCAATACGATAGATTTTGTGTCCCAAACCCACAGTGCATCCCCCGACCCCCCAGATTGTCTTATTTGAAAAACCAAGGTTTTCCAAAATCTGTGAGTCATTGTCTGTTCTTCAAAGAAGTTCATTGTGTCTCTTTAGTTTCCACATGTAAGCGGTAGCATTGGGTGTTGCCGTCTAATTGTCTGACTGGTTCCACTTCGAATGATAATTTCTAGGTTCATCCATGTTGCTATAAATGTTATTCC
>PVHT021183699.1:22733070-22746147 GCA_004024745.2 Catagonus wagneri
GTCTTTAGGCAGCCTGTTTAGTGATGGGTGGGGCTGTGATCCCACCTGGATTAATGTTTGGCCTGGGGCTTCTCAGCGCTGATGGGAGGGACCAGATTTTCCCAGAAATGGCCCCCTCCAGAGAAATGCAGGCTAATGAATGTTCCCGAGAGCTTCACCTCCAGTGTCCTTCCCCCACAGCAAGCCACAGTCACCCCTATTTTCCCAGGAGATCCTCCAAGAATTGCAGTAAGGTCCACCCGGATTCCTATGGAGACTGCTTTGCCCTGGGACCCAGTGCATGTGAAAGTCTGTGTGTGCCTTTCAAGGATGGGGTCTCTGTTTCCCCCAGTCCTGTGGAGCTCCTGCACACAAGCCCCGTTGGCCTTCAATGCCAGATGCTCCGGGGGCTCTTTCTCCCTGTGCCCGATCCCCAGGTGTGGGGTTTTGACGTGGGGCTCAGAACTCTCAGTCCTGTAGCTGAGTCTCTGTGATGCAGTTACTTTCCAGTCTGTGGGGCTTCCCACCCGGGAGGTGTGGGGTTGCTTCTATCGCGTAATCGCCCCTCCTACCTATTGATGTGGTCTCCTCTTTGTCTTCTGGAGTAGAATATCTTTTTTGGAAGTTTACAGTCCAGTTGGTTGAAGGCTGCTCGGCATTTGTTTGTAGTTTTGCTGTTATTTGGGAGAGAAGTTGAGCTCCAGTCCTTCTATTCCGCCATCTTAATCCAATCCTCGCCATTGTGTATATCTACCACATCTTCTTTACCCATTCCTCTTCCCCTGGGTACTTAGGTTGCTTCAGTATCTTGGTTATTGTGAATAGTAATGCCATGAATATTGGGGCACAGGTATCTTTTTGAATTTGTCTTTTTGGTTTTTTTTTAGGATATATACCCAGGAGTGGAATTGCTAGGTCATACGGTAGCTCTATTTTTTAGTTTAATTGTATTTTAAGGTAATTGATCCTGGGAGTTCCTGTCATGGCTCAGTGGAAACAAACCTGGCTAGTATCCATGAGGATGCAGGTTCGATCCCTGGCCTCTCTCAGTGGGTTAAGGATCTGGCATTGCCATGAGCTGTGGTGTAGGCTGCAGACGTGGCTTGGATCTGGCATTGCTGTGACTGTGGTATAGGCTGGTGGCTACAGCTCTGATTCAATCCCTAGCCTGGGAACCTCCATATGCCACAGGTGCGTCCCTAAAAAGACAAAAAAAAAAAAAAAATCAATCTGTTGGCCTGTGCGAACTGACCTGGTAACAGAAGTGAATGTGAACATCCATGAGAAAGGGGCTGGGCAGAGCGCACCCCTTCACAGGAAGCAGCTTGGCATCCCAGCCTCATGGGTATTCGGATGTTCAGAGACATGCTCGGAGAGCTGGAATGGGCTGTGTGTGTCCTGTGCCAGCAAGGAAGGATGCGCCATCTGTGTTCCTACCTTTGGCTCCCACAACTGCTCTCCTTTCTGGTGACTCCTGGCACATTTGGCCCCAGTGCTGGGAAGCTGCCCATTACAGCGACCAGAGGAATTGGTCTGGTCTGTCCCCAGTGGCCCCTCCTCACACGTGCCAATCTCTCACCCATCTCAGGGCCACTCACAGCTGCTCCCCCACTTTCTTCAGGTCTCTGCTCCAATGTCACCTCCTCAGGGAGGCAGGAGGAGGTTCCTGGCATGAGGGGCTGTCTTGGTGAGATGGAAACGAAACGTTATAAGTCTTGCTACGGGTTTGGCTGCAGGAATGTACGTGTTTGTCAAAGCTCATTAGATGGTACACTTGAGATCTCTGCATGTTTCTGTATGTAAATCGACTTCAAAAGACCACCGACAAACATTTATTGCTAGTTACTGATATAAAATAGTTACATATTGGCATTTCATATGGTTCAGCCGAATGCTTTGCCCTGAACCTGAAAAGGATCCCCCAGAGGTGTTCCACCAGCCAGCAGCCTTGGCTCACCCGGGGCCTTATTAGAAATGCAGATTCCCAGGACCCTCAGACTGCTGAGCCGGATCTGCAGGCCGGTGGGGATTGGGGGGCAGTGGTCTGTGATTCGGTAAGGCTTCCAGGTAATTCTGGAGGGTTTCAAGTTTGATGGAGGCCAGGGGCTACACCAGTGGTTGAGCAAATGGTGCCGTGAAGGTCCGGGTCTCAGGTGGACAGAACAGCATCCCTTGTCCCTGGCTTCTTCTCAAGATGTTCTTTCGTGAGGACTGGAGTCTGTCTCCCCCACCAGATGGACCTGTGCATGTTCACTGCTGCACCCTTGGTACCCAGCATAGAGCCTGGCGCAGAGTTGGAGCTCGATAAATATGTGATGGACAAATGAATGAACAGGTGCATGTGTGGGGTGTGCAGTGGACCCATCCTGGCCCAAGGATCCCGAGGCCGGTGTTGGGTGCTTGTCTTCCTCTTCTTTTGGTTTCCCTTTCCATCCTCTCCTGCCTTCCCCACATCTGGTGGGTCCCTGGGCCCATCAACTCCTCCCCAAGTGCGCATCCTGAATCCACACCCTTCTCCCATCCCTACTGCCCTGTCCCGGTTCAGGCAGCAACATCTTTCACCTGGATGTTCACCCCTGCCCTTGCCTACCTACAGTCTGCACTGGGCAGCCCAGCTAGCTTTCCTGACTGTGGATCAGACCACGCTACTCTGGCCTGTGTTGGCTTCCCCTTGCCTGTCCACTCAAGTTAGCCATCCCCAAGGTCTCCAAGCCCCCATCCCCTCTCTGACCTCAGCTCACTCCAGATGAGCCCCACTGGCCTCCTTTCTCTCTCTGGAACCTCCAAGCCTTCTTTTCCTTTGCACCTGCTATTCCCGCTGGAACGCCTCCCTCTGTGCCTGGCGTGTTTGGCTCTTTCTCATCCTTTAGGCCATCCCTGGTCTCCAGGTGAAAACTGTCCTCCCGCTCCCAGCTTGTCCATAACCCAGTGTCTTTCCTTCAAGGTACCTGCCATGATCCTCATTTGTTTATGTGCGCTTGGACTGCCTGTGCTTACCAGGGGTACCTCCCCGGTGTGGAGGCTGCTGATGTCCGGGCACAGCGCCTGGTTGAGGTGTGTCTTGGGGGGCGGGAAAGGGGCCCTTCTGCGCCCCTCTCCTCCCACAGAACCACCGGGCCCTGCTGGGCTCTGCGTTGCCACCTCCCTGGCCTGACTCTGCTGCTCTGATCCTCTCTGTGCTGTAGGCCTGTGCCCACCGCTGGAAGAACATCTACTACGAGACCGACCACATCCTGCCCCACGGATTCTGCTACATCATCCCGTCCAACCTCCAGGCCAAAGGCAGGACGCTGATTCCTTGCTACGAAGGTGAGAACTGCTGGATCCTCCCTCCCCGGCCCCACCACGTCAGGCCCTAATCCATGCGTCTTGGTTTCTTACCCCTTTCTCAACATCCTTCCAGCTTTTCCCATTCTAACAGGAGGGCTGCAACATGTCCTCAGAGGGCCTTTTGGTGTTCTAGGCTTGGGACATGAGGAAGATGGGAAGGGGCAGTGTTTCTAGGACCTGCCCGGCATGGCCCTTCTGCACCATGGAGCCTATGGTGCTCCCTAAGCTTTATGAAGTCTCAGACCGAAGTTCACCAGCCCCTTGGCTTCCTGACACTGCCAGATGCTATGCAGCCTTGGGAAACCTGCCTTCCCTCTCTGGACTCTGAACATTCAGGTTGACTCAGATGGTCTCCACAGTGCCAAGCAGCTCCCGGATGTTATAAGGCTCCGGAGACGTCCCCTGAACACACCTGTGGCCAGATGTCCTGAGGCAGGGGGAGGAGAAGGCCTAGGGCTCAGTCACTTTGTCACATCCCAATCCTGGCTCTCCTTCTCTTCCGGTCAGCATACCCCAGCAGATGCCCAGGAGTTGGGGGCACCCTCTTCGCAGTTTGCAGAGTTCCCTACCAAGGGACACTAGGGGTTTGGGAAGGAAAATGTTTTCTCAGGCTCGCTGCCTAGACCCTTCAAATACCTGGCCTGGGAACCCATTGAACCCATCATTACTTAGCTCATCTGAACTTGAGCTTCAGGGACTCGGTGTCATTTCCCTCAGTTGTATAGCTTGTTCTCTCAGGGTTTTCTTAGCCTAATTTTCTTAGTTAATTTTCTTAGCCAAGTGAGCTGAGTGCTTGGCTCTTTATGTTTTAATTCTCCGCCTCGTGTATTTGGACAGACGTCTCCACCAGCCCGAGGCCACCTTTCCCTTGGGCCTCCCTGAGTCTTCCCACATTTTGAATTTGGTGATCCCCAGAGAGGGCTCTGAGAAATGCCATCAGGGACCCATGCATTTCTCGGCCTCATGGGGGGTTCTTCAGGACCTGCCAGGGGAGCTGGGTGGCCTGAGCAGGGCGTTTGGTGTAACGACCCCATGGAAGTGGCCAGGTCCCTGCATGAGGCACGGACTGCCTCCTTCCATGGCGGGGAGCCATTCTTTTCTCCCCTGTCAGCATCTGATCAGCTCTGGCAGGACCGCGTGGGGCAGCTGAACTCTGGCCCCGTTTATCTCTGTGTTGTGTGACCCCAGTCAGAGAACAGCTCTGTCTGAAAAATAGACGATAATGTCATCAGTCAGGAGGGGGAGGGACAGCTCATGTAAAGACACAAGTAAGGGGCTGGGGCTGGGTCCTGGTTTGTTGCTCCCCCCTCCGTTTTTTCCCCAGGAGGAAAAGAGAAAAAAAGGCCCTGAGACAACTGGCCGGGTAGCTCGTCAGACTGGGGAAGCGGGGGAGACTTGAATGGGGCGATAGAGGCAGTGGGGCTCGAACCCAACTGCTTATGCAATAGGACCAGGACTCTAGTTTTCCCAGAAGGTGCCTTGTGAAATAGGGCCCCATTGCCATCCCTGGCAATCTCTCTGTAGAGCACGGTGAGCACCAGAAGGCAAAAGGACAGCCGGTAGGAGAAGGGGCTGGAGTCACATGTCTGTGTGTGCCTGTTGGAAGGATCTGTTATCAGGCAATTGTGGGGTCAGAAGTAGACTGGGCTTGGTCTGGGGACTTTATTCTCTCATTTATTGTTTTATTTTACAATGATTTTTATTTTTTCCATTATAGCTGATTTACAGTGTTTTGTCAATTTTCTACTGCACAGTAAGGTGACCCAGTCACATATACATGTGTACATTCTTTTTTCTCACATTGTCATGCTCCATCGTAAGTGACCAGACATAGTTCCCATTGCTGTATAGCAGGATCCCATTGCTTATCCATGCCAAAGTCAATAGTTTGCATCTATTAACCTAGAATTCCCAGTACCTCCCCCTCCCTTTTGGCAACCACAAGTCTGTTCTCCATGTCCATGATTTTCTTTTCTGTGGAAAGGTTCATTTGTGGCCTATATTAGATTCCAGATATAAGTGAAATCATACGATATTTGTCTTTCTCTTTGTGACTGACTTCACTTAGTATGAGAGTCTCTAGTTCCACCATGTGGCTGCAAATGGCATTATTTTATTCTTTTTTATGGCTGAGTAGCCACATCTTCTTAATCCATTCATCTGTTGATGGACATTTAGGTTGTTTCCATGTCTTGTCTATTGTGAGTAGTGCTGCAATGAACATGTGGGTGCATGTGTCTTTTTCAAGGGAAGTTTTGTCTGGACATATGCCCAAGAGTGGGATTGCTGGGTCATATGGTAGTTCTATGTATAGTTTCCTAAGGTACCTCCATACAATTTTCCACAGTGGTTGTACCAGCTTGCATTCCCACCAACAATGCAGGAGGATTCCCTTTTCTCCACACCCTCTTCAGCATTTGTTATTTGTGGACTTTGATGGCCATTCTGACTGGTGTGAGCTGGTACCTCATAGTAGTTTTGATTTGCATTTCACTAATAATCAGTGATGTTGAGCATTTTTTCATGTGCTTGTTGGCCATCTGTATATCTTCTTTGGAGAAATGTCTATTCAGGTCTTTTGCCCATTTTTCAATTGGGTTGTTGGCTTTTTTGCTGTTGAGTTGTATAAATTGTTTGTATATTTTAGAGATTAAGACATTGTCAGTTGCATTATTTGAAACTATTTTCTCTCATTCTTTGTGTTGTCTTTTTTTTTTTTTATGGTTTCCTTTGCTGTGCAAAAGCTTGTCAGGTTGATTAGGTCCCACTGGTTTATTTTTGCTTTTATTTCTGTTGCTTTGGGAGACTGGCCTGAGAAAACATTTGTAAGGTTGATGTTGGAGAATGTTTTGCCTATGTTCTCTTTTGGCAGTTTGATGGTGTCTTATCTTACATTTAAGTCTTTAAGCCATTTTGAGTTTATTTTTGTGCATGATATGAGGGTGTGTTCCAGTTTCATTGATTTACATGTGGCTGTCCAGGCTTCCCAGCAATACTTGCTGAACAGACTGTCTTTTTCCCATTTTATATTCTTGGCTCCTTTGTCAAAGATTAATTGACCTTAGGTATCTGGGTTCTCTATTCTGTTCTGTTGGTCTACATGTCTGTTTTGGTACTAGTACCACACTGTCTTGATTACTATGGCTTTGTGATATTGCCTGAAGTCTGGGAGAGTTATGTCTCCTGCTTGGTTTTTGTTCCTCAGGATTGCTTTGACAATTCTGGGTCTTTTGTGGTTCCATGTAAATTTTTGGATTGTTTGTTCTAGTTCTGTGAAAAATGTCATGGGTAATTTGATAGGGGTTGCATTCAATCTGTAGATTGCATTCAGTAGTATGGCCATTTTTACAATATTAATTTTTCCAACCCAGGAGCATGGAATATCTTGCCATTTCTTTGCATCCTCTTTAACTTCCTTGATGAATGTTTTATATATCTCAGCATATAAGTCTTTAACCTCTTTGGTCAGGTGTATTTCTAGGTATTTGATTTTTTTGGGGGTGCAATTTTAAAAGGTATTATATTTTTGTATTCCTTTTCTAATATTTCATTGTTAGTATGCATAAATGTGACTGATTTCTGTTTGGTATTTTTTTTGTTTTGTCTTTTTGTCCTTTTTTTATGGCTGCACACATGCGCGGCATATGGAGGTTCCCAGGCTAGGGGTCGAATTGGAGCTATAGCCACCGGCCTACGCCACAGCCACAGCAACGCCAGACCCGAGCTGCATCTGTGACCTATACCACAGCTCACAGCAACGTTGGATTGTTAACCCAACGAGCAATGCCAGGGATCAAATCCACACCCTCATGGTTCCTAGTCAGATTCCTTAACCACTGAGCCACAGCGGGAACTCCTGCAGCCCATAGATTTTGAGTGGTTTGGTATCCCTTGTCATTTGTCTCGAGGTATTTTTTAATTTCCATCTTGATTTCCTCATTGACCCATTGGTTTTTTAGTAGCATGTTGTTTAGTCTCCATGTAATCAGTCTTTTCTCATTTCTTTTCCTGTGGTTGATTTCTACTTTCATGCCATTGTGGTCAGAGAAGATACTTGAAATAATTTTTATACTCTTAAATTTGTTAAGGTTAACTTTGTGCCCCAGTATGTGATCAGTCCTTGAGAATGTTCCAGGTGCACTTGAGAAGAATGTATATTCTGATTTTTTTGGTCGTAATGTCCTGAAAATGTCTGTTAAGTCTAATTTTTCCTATTGTGTCTGTTACCTTATTGATTTTCTGTCTAGAGGATCTGTCCGTTGATGTGAATGGGGTTTAGTCTCCTACTATTTTTGTATTCTCATCAGTTTCTTCTTCTGTGTCTGTTATTATTTGTCATAGGTATCTGGGTGTTCCTATATTAGGAGCATATATATTGATGATTGTAATATCCTCTTCTTGGATATTTTTACCATTAAAATGGATCCTTTTACCATTAAATAGTGTCCTTCTTTGTCTTTCTTTTTTTTTGCCTTTTTCTAGGGCCACACTCGCAGCATGTGGAGGTTCCCAGGCTAGGGGTCTAATCGGAGCTGTAGCTGCCAGCCTATACTACAGCCACAGCAACGCGGGATCCGAGCCATGTCTGCAACCTACACCACAGCTCACGGCAACAGCGGATCCTTAACCCACTGAGCAAGGCCAGGGATCGAACCCGCAACCTCATGGTTCTTAGTCAGATTTGTTAACCACTGAGCCATGACAGGAACTCCTTCTTTGTCTTTCCTTATGGCCTTCATCTTAAAGTCTATTTTGTCTGATATGAATATTGCAACTCCTGCTTTCCTGTCTTATCCATCGGCATGAAATATCTTTTCCTATTCCCTCACTTTCAATCTATCTGTGTCCTTTGCCCTAAGCTGAGTCTCTTGTAGGCAGCAGATGGTAGGTTTTTGCGTTTTTACCCAATCTTCAAGTCTGTATCTTTTGATTGGAGCATTCAGTCCATTGACATTTAAGGTGATTATTGATGGTTATGTATTTATTGCCGTTTTAAACCATGTTTTCCAGTTTATTCCATGTTTCTCCTTTCTTCCATTTTTTTTTGTTGTTGTTGGATGATTTCCATTTATTTTATGCTTGAGTACTTTTCTTTTTAGATTTTGTGAATGTAAGGTTTGGTTTTGATTTGTGGTTGCCTTGTTTAAGTGTGATAGTGGTAACCCCTTCCTGTATCTGTTTGCTTTAGCCTGATAGTCATACAGGCTCAATCACATTTTTTATATTCTCTCATTTAATTTTCACCAACCCCTGCAAACTAGGTATCCTTCTGCACTTGGGTTTGAATACAGGTCATTTGTTTTGGAAGTTATTCCTGAAAAAAGTCTCAGGGCAGCTTTGAGCCAGCGTAGGACACACACCTCAGAATGACCCTGCATGGGGGGTGAGGAGGCAGTTCTGCATCCTCAGGCATCCTGTCCTACCACGAGTGTAGTGGGAAAAGCCCCCAGGCAGATGTGCAGGTGCCGGCAGGTGGCAGTGGACCATGTCACAGAAATGACAAGGACTGAAGGGACCTGGAGGCCCCATAGGTAGACTTCTATGTTGCCTTTCTCCTGTTCCAGAAGAGGAATTGAGGCTTGGCATTTAATTAAATTGCCGAAGGTGGGTTTCGAGTTTTGCATTCGTCTGACCTAGCAACCCTTTTGTCCCCTGGTGGTCAGTGGGGGTTTCTGTTTGTGTTTTGGAGTTTCTGGTTTAAATGAGAATTAAGTAGGAGCCAGAATTAACCAAGAGAAAGTGACCATTTGACCTAACCCCCAGGCATAATCACAAGGGGAGGGGAAGGTGAACATTTTGAGTATTGGTGTTCTCAAGGGCACCTGCCTGTCTCCTTTGCTGGCAGCTCTGGCCTGACCTTGGCAGGAATGTGGAAACCTGCCTGAGCCCAGGAGGACTGCATGGGGCCAGGGGGCATGTTGAGTTCACATCTTTTCCTTGTGCCCCTTCTTCACAGTAGAGTGTGAACTCCAAGCCTGGGCTTCAAGAGGCCCCATGTGTTCCCGCCCACCCCCCTGAATGCTTTGGACCTCACCATGAATGAGTCTGTCCCTCATAGTTCACAGGTCCCAGAAGAGAGAAGAGTGGAACAAACCTGCAGCCAGGGCCCAGCTGGATCAGCCAAACTCCAGCTGATCTGTAGATGTGCATGTGAGACATAAATGCTTGTCATTGTTTGCCAGGGAGATTTCCCTGTTGTTACACAGTAATAGCTGACTGACGCAGTCACCCCAGGATCCCAAATTCCTCATGCAACGGTGGCTGTGGGATGGGCTCAGGCCTCCAGAATCACTCTGTTCTTTGGTTGTTCCTTGAACTTAATGATGGCCAATAGGAACCAGCAAGGAAAGCAGCAAAGCGATGGTGCCATACCCCAACTTCTTCCCCATGGGTACACACGCGTCTGTGTCCCGACTTGTTCACTGCACAGGGGGGAGTATGGGGTGGGGCCCAGCTGGGGGAGGAGGGGAGCGTTGGGGTATAAGCACAGCCCCTGAGAACTATGGGGAATCGAACAGAACAATGCTGTAGTTTGTGGTCCTGTACGAGGCAAGGTGTGGCAGACACTCCGATTTTTCTAGAAGACCTAGCTGGCAGGTGGGGATGCAGCCACAGTTAGGGCCCTTGCCTGTGCCCTGGCTTTGGGATCTCCACCTCCCTGTTGAGTTATGGTCTAAACTAAGCTGACTCGGGCTCTTCAGGCGACTATTAATTTCTCTTAATGTGGAAGAGCGCAGTGATGTGAGCTGCCTGTTCCCTGTAGTCACTTGAGGTACACTGGAAGTATTTCGAAGTTTGACAGGGCCTTTCGGATATCACCCAGCCTGGCCTCTTTGTCCTGAGGTCCAGAGATGGTGTGTGGCTTGCTCAGATCGAGTTTTGATCTCCATGCTGTTACTCACAGGCCACACAGTGAGGAGGCCACGCAGTGTGGGGGCTAAGAGCAGACTTAGCTTCGATGGCCAGAGTTCCAGTCCCGGCCCTGCCACTTGTTCACGGCATCAGTTCTGATGAGTTACTTCACCCTCTTGTGCCTAACCTACCTCAAGGAGCTGTGAAGAGGATTAGGTTAAAGCTTTTAAGGTCTTAGAGCAGTGTCTGGCATAGACATGAAACAGGGAGGGCCAGATGTACTGTGCCATTTTATGTAAGGGACTTGAGCATCCACAAATTTTGATAGCCACGGGGGTCCTAAAACCAATCCCTCGGGATACTGTGGGAAGACTGTATATGCTAAGCATATACATGCTAATATATTGCATCGTGCTAACGGACTCTATGCTAAGCAAGTGTTTGTTAGTTATGTAGGGTGACTAATTTGTCTACCGGAGGTAGAGTCCACTCCGTTTTTTTTACATACCTGTTAGGGCCTGTGTTAAGTGCCTGATGGATAAAACCCAAGAAATTACCTGTCTACAAGGGAAAACAGAGAAGGAGCGGGAACATGATGTTTCAAAAGCGGCAGAACTGGGAGTTCCCGTTGTGGCTCAGTGGTTAACGAATCTGACTAGGAATCATGAGGTTGCGGATTCGATCCCTGGCCTCGCTCAGTGGGTTAAGGATCCGGTGTTGCCGTGAGCTGTGGTGTAGGTCGCAGGCGTGGCTTGGATCCCGCGTTGCTGTGGCTGTGGCTGTGGCGTAGGCTGGAGGCTACAGCTCCGATTAGACTCCTAGCCTGGGAACCTCCATATGCCACGGGTGTGGCCCTAAAATGACAAAAAGGCAAAAAAAAAAAAAAAGTGGCAGAACTGAATGGGGAGAGAATTCCATGCCCATGTCCATGGCTGGACAATTCTCCAAGGGCCCAAGCTGCCTCCGTGTAGAGTGCAAGTTGACATTAAGATTGGATTATTTCTTTTTTTTTTAATTTTACTTTTATTTTTTTAATGATTTTATTTTTTCCCTTATAGTTGGTTTACAGCATTCTGTCACTTTTCTACTGTACAGCAAAGTGACCCAGTCACACATACATATATACATTCTTTTTCTCACATTATCCTCCATCGTGTTCCATCATTTCATCTTACAACTGGAAAGATGGAGAGCTGCTTCGAGTCTGCAGCCTGCTGGGGTCTGTGGAAGAGAAGAATGCTGGGAATCACAGGTGGTCAAGGAGGTGGGCGCTGGGCAGGGAGGACAGGTGCATCCTGGGGAATAGTGGAAAGACGCCCAGCCCAATCTTCCAGCCTGCTGCCTCCATGGCCTCTGTCCTGTGGCTGGACCCTCGGTAAGAATGGACCCAGGGATGCCTCCATTGCATTTACGTCTAAGGGTTATTGTGAGACGCTCATGAGAAAATGTGGGCGGAAGCACTAGAGAGACCACATGCTGTTCTCTGTGGCATGACTCTGTCTCCTGAGGGTCAGCCGTGCACCCTCCAGCGTGTCAGAGGTTGAGGAAAGCCTCTCAGTGTGTGGGCACCTGTCCAAAATGGCCCAAATGTTTGAATTGTTAAAAAAAAAAAACTCAGTCTCTGGCAAAGGACTTTTTTATCCTGACTTTTCAGGTGCTTCCTGTTCCTGGTTGCGTGGGGAATGTTATCAAAAGGTCCAGGAAATGTAGAGGGAATAGGAAACAAAAATGAATCTAGGACACAAAGTAAAATGAATGGATGGAGCATACCCTAAGTCAAACTGTTCATGTTTGATGGTAGAACATTGTCATTATGACCATACGGTGTTTGGTTTCATAAGAGTGTGTGAGAAAATGAGGAGTTTAGTGAGATGACACATGGGGAAACACTCTTCATTAATTCAAGAGCATGCACTATGAAACAAGTTGCTATTAACCTAGTCAGGGTATTTCGGGATTCCCTAAAGTTAAGTCAGTGCATTGATAAAATCAGTGCAGATGTTTTTCATCCTTTGCCTTTTTTTTTAATGGTTTTATATTTAGTGAATGGAGTGATAAAACATTTCTACTTTCTATAAATATACAATTCATTAAACAAGCATTTTATCCAAGAGTTAACTCTTTTGTGTTACAAGAGACCCACTATTTGGAAATTAAGCTATCTAATCTGTATTCTTTTGGTGATACCTCTAACAGTCTAAGGTAAGTCCAAAGATAATCAATATAGACTCCAATACACCGTATTCTTTTTTTTTCCCATTAATGAATTTTATTACAATTATAGGTGTACAAAAATCATCACAACTCAGTTTTATAACATTTCCATCCCAAACCCTCAGTGCATCCCCCCACCCCCAGATTGTCTCATTTGGAAACCAAAGGTTTTCCAAAGTCTGTGAGTCATTATCTGTTCTGCAAAGAAGTTCATTGTGTCCTTCTTTTAGTTTCCACATGTAGGTGGTAGCATTTGATGTTGGTGTCTAATTGTCTGACTGGTTTCACTTTGCATGATAATTTCTAGGTCCATCCACGTTGCTATAAATGTTGTTATTTCATTCCTTTTAATGGCTGAGTAATATTCCATGGTGTATATGTACCAGATCTTCCCTATCCACTCCTCTGTCGATGGGCATTGAGGTTGTTTCCATGACCTGGCTATTGCAGAGACTGCTGGAATGAACACTGGAGTACATGTATCTTTTCGAGTCATGGTTTCTTCTGGATAGATGCCCAGGAGTGGGATTGCTGGATCAAATGGTAATTCTATTTTGAGTTTTCTGAGGAA
Organism: Catagonus wagneri; assembly: GCA_004024745.2. NCBI lineage: Eukaryota > Metazoa > Chordata > Mammalia > Artiodactyla > Tayassuidae > Catagonus > Catagonus wagneri. Next base: position 22,746,017 of record PVHT021183699.1, read on the forward strand.
TCTCCATACTGTTTTCCACAGTGGCTGCACCAATTTGCATTCCCACCAACAGTGTAATAGGGATCCTTTTTCTCCACACCCTCTCCAGCACTTATTGTTTGTAGACTTTTTGATGATGGCCATTCTGGCTG
>PVHT021183699.1:22753534-22766858 GCA_004024745.2 Catagonus wagneri
GTCTCCATCTCTTATGTGGGATTATTGACTACTTAAACAGCATCATCTAATAGTTTCCCTATGGATATTCAAATTTTATGAATCTCCTCTATTTGTGCCTATTTGTGTGATGCATGTCTTAGATCTTGTTGCTCTTCAAGAAGCTAAAAGATTCAGATTCACCTAATATTTATCAAGCACCTACTGGATTCCAGATATTGTGCTAGGTACTTAACATTCATGATCTCACTGAATAATCATATTGTCTGTGGTGGTGGGGGGTGTAAGTGTTCTTATTCCCATTGTACAGATGAAAAAACTGAGGCTTAGGGAGGTAGATGAAAGTCACAGGTTATTAAGCAGAGGAAGAGTTGTGACCTTTAAGTTCAGCGTAGGTTTTTTTTTTTTTTTTACCACCTTTTCTTTTGAGCTGTTGGTTTTTGTTGTAATTACTGGGGTACTGAGACCCATCATAGAGAAAATGTTCCTATTTTTTATGTCATGATTTTATGATTTTTTTGGACACTGCACCTTAGACCTTCAAGCCATGTTGTGGTTTTGCAATGGTTAGATGTAACCTATAAACAAGTCCTGGGAGGTGCAGGGGTCCAGACTTGGCCTCTGAGGCTGATACAGTTTTTTTCTTTTTCTTTTTCTTTTTTTTTTGCTGGGAGGATATTACGGATCTTTCCTTTACTTCAATCATTTGGTTTTAGTATCTGAACAGTGGTATGAGAGTCCCTGTTTTAGCAATATTTATATCGCTAAGTTCTTTTAGCTTTGGTCACCAAATGAATTCTACTCAGTTCTCAACTGGGATTTCAGTGTGACTGTCCTGGTTCAGGGCCACTTGTCTGGAAGGGACTAAAGATAATACAGTGTACAGTGTCTTGATCAGTTGGACTGTTGTGATGAAAATACTGTAGATGATGTGACTTAAATGGTAAACATTCATTTCTCAGCATCCGGGAGGCCGGAAATTTCAGGTCAAGGCTGTGGTCCATGATGCATATAGTGAGCCTCTCCCAGCTCACAGATGGCCCTCTTCCCTGTGACCTTAAGAGTCGGAGAGCAGAGGGGCAAGTTCTTTCAGGACTCCTGTAAGGGCACTGATCTCTTTCCTGGGGGCTCCACCCTCATGACCGTATCTAATCCTAATTACCTCCCAAGACCCCCCTTCTAATACAACGCACTGGGGAGTATGGTTTTAACTCATGAATTGTGGGGGGGCCAGGACACAGACATTCACTCTCTTAGACACTGTAAAATTGAAAGGAGCTGTATTGCAATGTGCCTATAAATTTGCTTGTTTTCAGCTTTCCAAGTAGGGAGTTAGCAAGATGGGGTTACCAGATTCTGAGGGGAAGGAACTATTTAAAGATGGTGAAACATTAAAAAAAAAAAAAAACTTTTTTACTGTTGTAAAAGAAATACATAACATAAAATCGACTGTTTTCACCATTAAATAAAAGTTTCTTTTGCCTTTTTAGGGCCAACTCAGGCTAGGGGTTGAATTGGAGCTGCAGCTGCCCGCCACAGCAACGCTGGATCCTTAACCCACTGAGCAAGGGCCAGGAATTGAACCTGCATCCTCATGGATCTTAGTCGGGTTCATTACTGCTGAGCCACGACGGGAACTCCCTTTTTTCACCATTTTTAAAAGGTGTGCAGCTCTGTGGTACTGTGTACATTCACATTGTGTAACCATCGCCACCCATCTCCAGAACATTTTGATCATCCCAGACTGAAATTGTACCCATTCAATGATAACTCCCATTCCCCTCAGCACCTGGCAGCTGCTACTCTACTTAGTTTCAATGAATCTGACTATTTTACGTACTGTATTAGAGGAATCGTACAGTATTTGTCCTTTAGCTCATTTAACATGATGTCCATGTTATAGCATGCATGAGAATGTCCTTCCTTTTTAAGGCCGAATAATATTCCTTTGAATGCCCTTCCTTTTGAAGGCTGAAGAATATTCCATTGAATATATTCCATTTTGTTTAGTCATTCATCCATCAGTGGAAAACTTTTTTTTAAAGGATGAGACTGTTATCACTGGAAATGTATTCTGTGAAGTATGATGGTGTGGCAGAGGCAGACTGAAAGTCAGGAGCCCTGATCTTTAATCCTGACGCAGGCTAATTTGCTGTGTGGCTTTAAATAAACCACTTGAACTCTCTGAGCAGTACTGATTTTATCTGTAAAGTGAATGGATAGGGTTTGATCTATAATGCTCTAAAGATCTTTACCCTCTTAAAGCCTTTTTCTATCACTTATCTGTAAGTTTCTGGCTTCACTCAGTTTTCCTTTAATGCTCACCGAAGATGGCTTAATTGTCAGTTACTTTGATAAAATATTCTCCTTTCCTCTCTAACCTGGCTATTTAAGTTGCTTATTTTCTTTTTTTATTTAGGCCGTGGTCCTTGTAACTGAGGGTAGTTTTTGCCTTCTCTTCAGTTTTATATATTTAAGTATTCTTTTCATTACTAGAGATCTGTTGACCTGAATTTATCATCCTCCATATTGTTGTTATTGTTTTAAATTGAAGGATAGTTGATTTACAGTGTTGTCTTAGTAAGCAGTGATTCAGTTTTTATATCTATATATCTATATACATAAGATATTCTTTCTTAGTTTCTTTTCCCTTATAGGTTATTACAAAGTGTTGAGTATGGTTCCCTGTGTTATTGAACAGGTCCTTGTTGGTTACCTATTTTATATATAGTAGTGTGTGTATATTAATCCCAAACTGCTGATTTACCCCTCCCCTCCTTTCCCTTTTGGTAACCATAGTTTATTTTCTATGTTTGTGGGTCTGTTTCTGTTGTGTATGTAAGTTCATTTGCATGATCAGCTTGTTTAATTATGAGTTAGTATTCACTCAGAAATTGGGCAAAAACAGAAGACTGGAAAGCTATTTTTTCCTCTGATGTTTTATTTCATGGTTAAGCTAAGGAACTGTGGAAAATAATTTTTAAATTGCTATCTTAAAAAGACTAGCTTTGCAAGATGAAACTTCCTCAAATGGATAAAAGGAAGAGAGCTTAGTAAGAAGAGTGTATGTTACCCTCTATATAAATCTTGATCTTTGCGTGGGTTTGTTTTGTCCCACCATCGTTTTGGGAAGAGTGGAGACATGACCCCACCCAGTTTAATTTTTGACTAAATTGAATTCATTAGTGTAAGCTCCAAGCATTGAGTTGTGGGTCGTGAACATTTGGAAACCAGTATTTTTTCCTCTCTGAACTGCCTGCTGTTTAGACAGGGTTTAGTAAAACCAGCCGCTAAACCAAGGAAAATCCGACCACTTATAGACTGGAGGAGCCATACAACTTAATGAATCAAAGTGTGTGACGCAGGCCGCCTAATTCAGACCTACCATGGCAGGAAGACAGAGCTGTCCAGCCTGTCCCCACCCCTCCAAGTGATGTCCAGGTCCTCGTGTTCAACCACGTCTTACCTCCCTCATTGAGTTCTCCCACATTCAACAGAGTCAGCATCTCGGGTGCCAAGGCACCAGAGAGTCACTCCCTGCTGCTTCGAGATGGATAAATGTTTTGTGCCATAGCGGAGAGGAAGGGAAGCGGCGTGTTGTGTTCCTCTCTGGCCGGTCACGTCCTTGGGGTGTTCGGACTCCCTTGGTGTGGGCAGGAGCTGTTCTTGCTGGGAACGCAGGACACTGAGGTCCTGCCCATTGCTCCATCCTGCACTTCCTGGACTTCTCTGTGGAGGGAGGCTTTGTGACCTAGGCCGTTGCTGGGGATGCTCCGGGGGGCAGCCCCTTGTTCCCATGCCCACTCCTCTTCTCATAGCTCTGTGGTGGTGGCTCTCCTGCCTTTCCCAGTGTAGACAAGCAGAATCAAGCTTTCTAGCATATGGGTGTGGTACCCTGCCCTACGTATATATATTTTTTTTTGAAGAAGAAAGACCTGTATTTTAAAAATGGATTAGAAACTTCATCCTGCCCTTTCTATATATATAGATAGTTATATAGATATAGATCCATAACATGTAAAATGTATATAATACCTAATATAACTAATATATAACAAAATATAGTATTCAATATAATTTTATCTTTTTTATTATGTCATATGATACGTAATATACAAATATGTATTAATATAAAAATATAACTATATTTACATTTACACATTTAAATATATTTTTTATATTTACATGTGTTTATATATTTCTTTATGTGTTTTTTTGCCACAGTAATCAGGTTAAAATAGCAGTGATGTCCTTAACTCATGGAAATAGCCCTCATAAGAGTGAAGACAGTCGAAGCATGTAGTGGCCAAGGCCCGGTGTGTCTGGCCAGCATCTCTTGGGAAGCCCCCATGGCCCGGGCCTCAGGGCTGCCACTCCACCCAAGGTGCCAGTTTACCTGTTGTGTGACCCTGTTCACTTTACAGATACTTTCTTATGTCACTTCTCACTTAGCCAGGATTTTTGAACACCTAGTAGGCCAGCACAGTGTCGCTGTTTGTTTTTACTGGAAAGGAGACAGCGGGGCCTGGAACTTGACCTTGGCTTTGGGCGGCCACGCTTGCACAGTGGTGCTGTGTCTCTAGACATCAGGAAGAGCTTAGAAGTGTCCTCTGAAGGCTGCTCACAACACCTCTCCAGAGGGGTTTGGCTTTTAGAAGAAGAACCCCTTGTAGGCGGGGGCTGGACTTGGATACAGTCTCCATGTCTCCTGACACAGGCCGTCCCATCTGTGTCCTCTGATCTTTGAGGACAGTCCATGAAGGGTCACGCCAGGGATGGGCAGGGATTGAGGAACTGGATCTGAATATTCTATCCCGTTCCTCCTAAGGCCCCATGGGAGATGGAATTGCCCAAAGCAGGATCAACCAACCTAGGTTTGGGACGCCCAGAAAAATCCATCCTGTGCATCCTTGCCCTGCTCTGGTAACACCCACCGCCATCCTTAGACCTCTAGGGTTAGTGACGGAACAGGTTGGAGAGGCAGGGTTCCTGATACCCAGGGCACGAGGCAGGGCTGGGAGGTCGGGGAGACAGCAGAGGGTAGTGGCTGAGAAATTGCATCTGGGCAGCCTGGATGAAAACCAGGAATCCTGGCTACGAGACTAGTCAGAGGCTGAAAGCAGAATTGCCCTGATTCTTGCCCCTGTTGAAAGCAAGAATGTTTCCAGGAGGCAAAGACTATAAAAATAGGTATACAGTTTATTGTTAGAAACTCAATTCAGCACGTGGGGGAGCACAGAAATACGGAGCGTTAGTCTAGCTAAAGGCGGAAGTAAAGGAGTCATACACACCCAAGGAGAGATGAGGGTGTGGGTGTCCCCCTGAATGAGGAGCACGCCAGAGAGGTGACTTAAACCACTTATATGGGGTAGTTCTTTGGGTCTTTGTCTTCCTTGAGCCAGTTATCTTAAGTTTTACACCTGACCAGATCTAGGGCCCTCCTCCATCTTTCGGCCAAGATGGATTCCAAAGCAGAGTATGGCAGGAAGCTTATCCGGACTTATTATGGCCTGGTTCCCCCTCCCTTTCTGACCCAGAGGGGTCTCTCTGTGAATGTGTAGTTGAGGTCTCCCTGATCCTGGGGAGGGGGAGTACGTGACCTCTTTGTTCTGTCCAGGCAGGGCTGAGCCCCTCTTTTGATCCTGTCATTACCATCGTTTAACAAGTTCACAGAAGACAAGTGCCAGTTAAGTACCTTGTGCTTATTGTTATTTCTATTGTGAAGAATAGATAGGTTGCTCGTTGTAAATGCTTGTCCCAGAGCCCACCTATCTCCTGCCTCAAGGAGGTATCCAAGGTGGGGACCGAGGCCAGCAGGTTGGAGAGTCCAGATGCTCAGCAGCTGGAGGAATGTGTGGCGGGTCTGTCCGGGTCTGGGGTCTGGGCGTGGAGAGCGGTGTCCACACCTTCCCTCGGCCCAGGCTCATTGCATACACCTGGCACGGGGCTGGCATTGCGGGCACTGACCCAGGTGCACTCACCTCTGTGCTAAGGAAACTCTGATGAACAAACATATTTTGAGATGGGGAGAGGGTATCACCTACCTTTCCCTGCAAGGTCACCTGGGCAGAGAAGCCGAAGAGGGGTTCTGGGAGGTTCTAGGAGGCTGTAGAATGCACAGTGTCAGATAGACTCCCCAGTTGAAACTTCCTAGACTGGAGTTGCCCCACCTGCCCCTGAAGTGTATGTGATGTGATGGGTGGGAGCGGGGAGCGAGGATCACAGGACCGGATCCAGTTCCAGGGTGGAAGGGGTTAGTCACAGTCATAGAAGTTTCTGGAAGGTCAGAACACGGCCTGTCCTCTAATTGGGAGTAATGGGTACCAGTCAGGAGCCTGGAGCATCGTGAGAAGGCGGGTGTAGATCCTGGGGTTTCAGGCACATCAGAGCCGGTGATGGTGCCTGCTTCCTGTGCGTCTCTGGCCCACAGACCTCTGAAGAGGCCTTCTCAGCTTGGGGAGCTGGGCTGGCCTCTGGACTGTGCCGCCGGCTGAGGCTGGAGTGCTGGTCCTAGGGCTTCCTCTGCAGGGCTTTAGCTTGGGGCCGGAGTGGGGCACTCCCAGCTCCCAGAATAGCTGTGGCCACCTGGAACCCTGGGGCCCCGCTCCATGAGCGAGAGCAAGTTTTCCTATCCGTTTTTGGAGTCTAGTCACAAAAAAAGACCTTGAGATCATTTTCTTTAAAACATGAGGGATTCCCACATAATTCCTATTCATATCCTAAATTTGTGAGGCTGATCTCGTGTGTCCTGCACTGTAGTTTCCTTCAGCTCACCGGGGCTGAGTTTACTTCGTACATTTCAACGGGGGACATATAGTTGGGTGTTTAATCCAGAAGTCAGTGGGTAGATAGGTTTTTTTCCCAGACTTTCTACATTTAATTCGACTGTTCCAGTTGGGACATTTGGATCCTTCTTGCCATTGTGCCATTTGTTACAGGATTTATGATTAATTTTTATTATTTCTTGCCATCATACATTTTTGGTGCAGGATCTCGTTATGATTTTGCTTAAGCCCCACTCCTGGCCCTTGTACAAGATTTTGCAGAGAAGCGCCTTCCCTTGTCACTGGGTTGCTCTCCAGCAGGCCTGTGAGTTCTCTTGTAATAACAGGACAAGGCAGGAGGATCCGATTTAGCCCTAGCCTGGAAGAGGAGTAACTCCATTGACATTCCGTTGTAATTTAGCAGTTGGTTAATGGCCACTTACTGGAAAATGTTACCAGGCTCTGCGGTGAGTGTTGTTAGAAACTGAATTACTCTGTATATTTCCCCAGGGCCCTTCCTCAGTCCACCCCCCTCTGGGAGTCACTCTGGGCGGCAGGAAGTGGCCCTGTGTTGCAATCACAGCTTCATTGTTCCTTTGTATTTACTTTGTGTTTCAGATTTGTGTTTCAGAATTAAGTGCATTGCTTTTTAATGGGACCAGAGACTTGTTAGGAGTGTGTGTGTGTGTGTGTGTGTGTGTGTGTGTGATATGGACTGGGTTATTTATTTTACTGGGGAGCTCCAACCTAAAGATGCCCAGGGACAGCTGTCAGCCAGTGTCCCGCAATGCCAGTTTTACATGTAATTAGTCACCCAAGCTGGACATGTCTCTGTCTCCATGCCTTTACCCATGTTGTTATTTTACAGAACTGGTCACCTCCTAGGTTTTTTGCAGTCACTCACTTTGCAAAACCTCTGATCAGCCACAGAGGTGAAGGAATATGAATTTCCAGGTCTGCTAAACTTGGTTAGACTCCTGACTTTTCCGTTTACTAGCTGTGTGACCTTGGACTGTTCACTTAACCTCTCTGAGCCTCAGGCGGCGTTATCTGTTAACCATGGTGTTACGGGCTCCCCAAAATGAGGGACTGATGAAATGGTGAGTGGGCACAGGTGACACAGTGCCCGGAACATGCTCGGCTTAAAATGCCACCTTAAAAATGAAAGAGCAGGAACAGCCACCCATTTGTTGGGTTTGAGTGTTGGGGATTGAAGAGATGGTGGAGGATGAGAACTTAGCCGTTTGTTCCCTTTTGACCTGGAGAGAGCGCCCCTTTTCCTTCCACACGAGGAAGACAGAGGTGTCAGTGATGGTGACACTGTGCACTGGGGCTGGCCTGATCTCGGAGAGACACCGTGAGTGATGGCTTGAAGCATGATCTTAATACTCTGCTCAGGGCAGCCTGGATGAAAACCAGGAGTCCGGAGGCTCCTCTAGCTATGGGCCCTGGCCTTTGAGGGCTGGCTTCTAGTCCCACAGTAGAAAGCATATTGCCTCCAGCTGTATGGAGTGTCTTCTGGGCAAGCTTGGTCGCCTTCCAGGGGACTCCACACTGGGATGGCCACATCGTTCTGTTTTGGGGTCATGTTTTTAGCTCTTCCTACCTACTGGGGCTCTCCGTCCTTTCCGAAGTGAATGAAATAATTGTCACCATCCTCCCATTTAATGACCGTGGCTGCTGCTCGGCTTTTCCCACATGCACGGAGGAAGTCCATGGGGGCACTTGGCAGGCTTGCTACCTGATGGCACCAGAGCCTGGATTCTTGAGGTCTGGTGGATTCTGGAGACTTGCCTTCCGCACCCCAGTCTGGACGGCATCCCTGGGCCCGGGCCGCAGCCGCACATGGGGACGTGGCCAGCATGCTGGGCCACTGCACACACGACTGGCACACACTGAGGCTGTGGTTTGCTTCTCTCCTCTCCCTCCTTTCTAGAGTATAAGAAGAAGTACGGGGAGGAACACGGCTCCTGCCAGGCCGGGATCGCAGGCTTCTTCACCGAGGTGGGTATCCGTGTCCCGGCCTTCCTCGTCTCTCCTCAGGATTTGTTTCCTGGCTGATGATGATCTGGGGAGCCCTGGGAGGTGGGTCTTCTGATGCCCCCACATCCTCGAGCTGTGAGTGGATTCTGGTCCTCGTGTCCAGGGAAGGAAATTGAAACTGCTGATGGCCTCTGTGGCCAGAGACCACCGGGCAAGAGGGGGCAGGCCAACCCATTTGGAGGGTCCCACTATTTGGACAGTTTCTCCGGGACTCATGGAAGGAACTGGTGAAAAAGGGGGCGAGTGAGATAATGCCCAACAAGTTTGTGTTTCCTTGCTGGCAGCTTTGGAGATAAATTGAACATCTGGGTATTACCTCCTCGAGTTCCTTCTCCTCGGTGGAGGGACTCAATTTTTATTTATTTATTTATTTATTTTTTGCCTCTCCCAAATCATGCAGAGGTTCCTGGGCTAGGGATTGAACCTGAGCAACAGTAGTGACAATATGGAACCTTAACCTGATGAGCCACCAGGGAACGCCCATGTTTTTCTTTTTTTTAGGGCCACTCCTATGGCATATGAACATTCCCAGGCTAGGGGTCGAATCAGAGCTACAGCTGGCTGCCTACACCCAGTAATTAGTGCTGTTTAGTATCCTTTTCAAATATGGGCCATTTGTATTTTTCTGGAACTCATTTATGTTCTTTGTCCATTTTTTTTTTAAATTGCTGTTTTACTGGTTTTTAGGAACTTGTATTTTTTTCTTTTTTCTTTTTCTTTTTGCAGCCATACCTTCGGCACATGGAAGTTCCTGGGCTAAGGGGTGGAATCGGAGCTGCAGCTGAGGCCTATGCCACAGCCACAGCAACACCAGATCTGAGGCACATCTGTGACCTACGCCACAGCTCACAGTAATGCCGGATCCTTAACCCACTGAGGGAGGCCAGGGATCGAACCTGCATCCTCATGGAGACTGTTTTGGGTTCTTAACCTTCTGAGCCACAGTAGCAACTCCTAGAACTTGTATTTCCAACACTAATGTCTTACCTGTTGTATGTGTTGAGATTTTTTTTCCCACCAGTCTTTTTCTTGTTTTTCAAGCTTGCTTGCAATGTCTTCACTGTACTGACACTGAACATACATATTTGATCAAATCTATCAGTCTTTCTCTTTCTGATTTCTGGACTGCTCTCTTAGGACGGTCATGTTCACCCTAAGAATATGAAATTTCCACCTATATTTTTTTCTGCCCTCCCCCCATTTTTTGGTCTTTTTAGGGCCGCACCCATGTCATATGGAGGTTCCCAGGCTAGGGATCGAATCGGAGCTGTAGCCACTGCGCTACACCACACCACAGTCACAGCAACTCGGGATCTGAGCAGCTTCTTTGACCTATGCCACAGCTCATGGCAACACTGGATTCTTAACCCACTGGGCGAGGCCAGGGATTGGAGCTATGTCCTCTTGGATGCTAGTCAGGCTCGTTAACCACTGAGCTGCGACGGGAACGCCTGTTCTGCCACTTTTATAGATTAAAAAATACTTATATCTGGATTTGTGTTTATAAACATTGTCTGTAGACATGAACACCAGTGTTTTCCTAAATATATGTTTGCTTGTTCTGATACAGGTTTGTCAGCTAGTTTCTCTCTCCCCATTGATCTGAAATACTATCCTGCCATATGCCCAGTTCATTCATCTCTCGTCTCAGTAAGCATTTAGACCGTGTAACCACCGTGATTGTTGTTTCCCCAGCGAGGTCTAGTAAAGCATGACTCAGCTGAGTAGGCAGCAGGGGCCCACTGTAAGTTCCCAAGCAGGTGGCAGATACAGCAGTGGCGATGCTGTAAGAAAGGCTCTCTGGCCTGATGTGCCCAGGTGTTTGGAAGTAGGAGCGCCTGGAGGGAGGCCAGGCGGGAGGCTGAGATGTGGTCCAGCCAGTAAATGACCAGCCACTGAATGACCGGGCAGACTAGGAGGATGCTTTAGGAATTAAAATGATCACGGAGAATGTGAAGGTGGTACCAGTGGGCTGGGGAAGGTAGTGGAAGGAGGTTTTATGCCAGGTTCTGGGCAACGGTGGTACCAGTGGAAAGGGGGCCACCTGAGGAAGAGTCCACTGGAAGAGGTAAACCTGTGGGTCTGCCTTAGACACATGCAGTGTGAGGTAATGGGACACGCACATAGATGTTTTTAGAACCCAGCCTGGGTTTGATCAATGCTAGTAATTTTCTGAGGGGGCCAGGTGTACTTAGCGTGGGGCCTGGGCTGTGAGGCTCTGGGTAGAATGTCTCCTTTAGATGGTGGGCATAGAAAGTTACTTCATGAGAAAGAGAACTTTGCAGCAGAGGTTGGTGGGAAGCTAGGGGAGAGGAAGATCTCCTGGGAGGGGGTGTCTCCAGCTGGAGGGTCAGGGAAGACGAGGGCACTGGGCTGGATGGAAGAGGGGCTTGGCTGGGGGCGCCAGGAAAGCAGGGCATGGAGGGAAACCCAGGGGGCTCTGTAAGCCTTGGGTTAGCAGAGACCCCAGAGGACCTGTTGGGACTCTAGGCTCTGGGATCCAGAGCCCGAGGGCAGCGCGATGCCTGGCGTGCACTGGCTGGGCGGAGCGAGCAGCAGTGGGGCCAGCGCATGGAGAGGTGGGGGGAGCCGGCACCACAGCAGGTTCTGCCCCAGCCACGCTGTCTCCGGGCCCCTCTGGGCCTTGGCATCTGCTTCAGTTCCCAGGCTTTTGGCCTCCCAGAACACGAGTTCTTTGAACTCTTGGTCTCTCTCGTTTCTGGAACCTCAGCTGTTGGAGGCCGAGCAGGAAATGTGGTTGGAGGGGTCAAGCAGCCCTGCACCCCTTCCCTCCCTTCCTGCTGACCTTGTCACTTGGGCTTCCTCTGCTGAGAGCTGGGCCGCCCCTGCACAGGGCGGGCGGCTGCCTCACAGGCTGGACGTGCTTCTTGCGCCTTTGCGGTCATGGCCGTGTTGCCCCAAACTACTCAAGATGCCTGCTTGACCTGAAGGTTAGTGACCCTGGGGTTATCTAAGCTTTTGAATTATGCATGCCACGTGAATTTTAGCCCAGCACGAGGATAAGGCAGAACTTCCCAGAAACTTAATTTTTGTAGCTGAGGATAACAGATATAGATACTTTGAAGCATCAAGAGAAGACTTGACCCTGCCAGCCTTGGAGCCCCACTCTTGGAGCCTAGGGACATCCGGGCGGAAGCCTGTTTGGCACAGACTTCTCTCACTGATCCTGGGGACCTTTAAGCCCCCAACTTGTGCCAACTTGTGGCTTCTTTAGGGCAGTTTCAGATGCCCATGTACCCAGGGAGGTCCTGCCCAGGGGGAAGGCCCATGCTGTCCATCGATGGGATTCTTTACACCTGATTGAGGCAGTGGTGGCCTTGGAACTTTGCAAGCTTGCACCACTGTGTGTTACATCTGTGTTGGCGGTTCTTGGGTGGTAGGGAACCAAGCATCGATCACATCTTCCTGGCATATGTGGGCAGTGCCAAAAGGGCCCACGCTGCACCCACAGTGGATGGAAAAAGCCAAAGAGGAGGGCATTGCAGGGAGCTGCTCTTTCCAGCCCTCACCCCCGAGCGCAGTCCTGAGAGTCTCGGGCTGGGCCTTGGTTTATCAAGTTTGAACTGCAAGGAGAAGGGGCCATGAGCGAAAAAGGAAGTGGAGAGGGAAAAACCCCCAAAGCTGCTGGTTTTAAAGGCTTTTGAGAAGAGGGGTCAACTTGCCTTATCCTCTTTGTAGCATTTGAGAGAGAGGCTGTGGCCGTACATTAGACGTACATCTCTCACCTTTTATCCTGGATTCCTCCGAGTCACCAGCAAACAGCAAGCCCACCGCCTGGTATCCTGAAGAGCCTTACAGGCCTCTGGGGATGCTCAGAGCTTTGGCCCATGAAGAGCCACCGGTGGAGAAGGCCCTCCACTGTGTGTACCGCTGGCACCCGGGACACCACGCATGGTGTCCTTCTGTGTCCTGTGTGTCTGAGCGCTGATGATGGATTCTGAGCTCAAGGCCAAGGAAGACGTCTCTTGCTCTGATGAACATTTGTCTTTCTCATGCACCTTCCAGAACTTGCACAGTCTCTTATACAGAACAGAGGAGTGTAAGGGGAACGAATGAGTGAATGAATGAATGCCCTGCCTGTGGTTGCCCAGTGACATGTTCTGAGTGCAGAAAAGGATGTGTTTTTTTGAAACCCTGAGACACCCCTGAGAGCATCTGGCTTCTCATCAGTAGCATCCTTAGAGGTGGATAGGAGCTCAAAACCTTAAGCTGAAGTGTTTCTCCACAGTCATTCTTGGTCCACACCTTCATTCAGTGGGAGTCTGGTGGCCTTTTTTCCTTCTGTGCTCACCCCCAACTCTTTGTTAAGGGTCTAGTTGGGTTTGTTATGGTTGTGCCACAGCGGGAACTCCCAATTCTTCTTATTTCTTACTGCAGGTAGCTACCTTAGGAAATAGAGATAAAGAGAAGGGACTTCCTGTCGGGGAAGACTGTGGGAGGAAAGCCTCACCCAGGTGATCTAGGGGGGGCAAGGACGTGGTGGGCGCCCGCCTTCCTCCCGGTCCCTCAAAGCTTCA
>PVHT021183699.1:22766958-22821454 GCA_004024745.2 Catagonus wagneri
AGAAATCTGTCGGATGGATGTACCTTGATTTAGAGTCCCTGTTGTTAGACGGTTAGGTCATTTCCAACTTTATTAGCACAGTTACAACGCCTCTTCTCATGGATAAAGCTGTGCAGGTGTCCGTGATGACTTCCTTGGTGATGAGATCACTTTTGAGCACCTTGAGCTATCGTTGGCACTGGCCGTGAGAGGGTCGTGTAGCACCAGTATGCCCCCAGCCTTGCTGAGGACACAGGCCCATTTGCCCCTGCTCTAAATACTGATGCTAGTGTGTCCTTGTGTGTGTTCCTGGGTCTGTTTTTGTTTTGTTTTTTCCTTTTAGAGCTGCACCTGTGGCATATAGAAATTCCTGGGCTAGGGATTGAATGGGAGCTACAACACAGGCCTTTGCCACAGCCACGGCAGTACTGAGCTGAGCTCCATCTGTGTCCTATGCTGTAGCTTGCAGCAACACCAGATCCTTACCCTTCTTGGTGAGGTCAGGAATTGAACCCACATCCTAATGGCAACTATGTTGGGTTCTTAACCCGCTGAGCCACAATGGGAAATCCATGTTTGTTGTTGTTGTTTTTTTTAGATTAATTTTTTTTTGTCTTTTTGCCTTATCTAGGGTTGCACTCGCGGCATATGGAGGTTCCCAGGCTAGGGGTCTAACAGGAGCTGTAGCCACCGGCCTTTGCCGCAGCCACAGCAACGCGGGATCTGAGCTGCGTCTGCAACCTACACCACAGCTCACGGCAGCGCCGGATCCTTAACCCACTGAGCAAGGCCAGGGATTGAACCCGCAACCTCATGGTACCTAGTCAGATTCGTTAACCACTGAGCCACGACGGGAACTCCAGATTCATTTTTTTAATTGAGTGATTCTTTAAATTCTGTAGTGCTTCACAGTTTTCAAGTTTCACATATGATTTCATATAATCTCATAATAACTCTTTTTCCCTCTAACCCTTATATTTTCCCCTCCCCCTTCCGTCTCCCCACTGGTACCAACTAGTTTGTTATATCTGTGAGTATGCTTTTTTGTTTTTTGAGTTTTATTGGGGGTATACTTGCTTTACAATGTTGTACTAGCCTCAGGTTTACAGCAAAGCAGATCAGTTTTACGTATACATATATCCATTCTTGGAGTTCCCATCGTGGCTCAGCAGTTAACAAACGTGGCTAGCATCCAAGAGGACGTAGGTTCAATCCCTGGCTTCACTCAGCGTGTTAAGGATCTGGTGTTGTCGTGACCTGTGGTGTAGGTCGCAGAGGCGGCTTGGATCCTGCGTTGCTGTGGCTCTGGCGTAGGCCGGCAGCTACAGCTCCGATGAGACCCCTAGCCTGGGAACCTCCATATGCAGCGGGTGCAGCCCTAAAAAAAAAAAAAATTATATATATATATATATATATATATATATAAATTATATATATATAAATTACACACACACATATATATTATATATATATAAATTACACACACACATATATATTATATATATATAAATTATATATATATATATAATTATATATATATATAATTATATATATATATATATATCCTCTCAATTTATCCCCCCCACTACAGTTTCCCCTTTGGTAACCCTAAGTTTGATTTTGAAAGCTTTGGGTTTATTTCTGTTTTATAAATAAGTTCTTTTGTATCATTTTTATTAGAGTCCACATATAAGTGATATCATACGATATTTGTCTTACTCTTTCTGGCTTATTTCCCTTGGTATCATGCCCTCCAGTTCCATCCATGTAGCTGCAAATGGTATTATTTCATTCTTTTTGATGATGGAGTAATATTCCATTGTAGGTACATACCACATCTTCTTTATTCATTCCTCTGTCAGTGGATACTTAGGTTGTTTCCATATGTTTGCTGTGGTAAATAATATACATTATGTAAAAATTAAATTTTTTTTATTGCTCAGGTGAAGAACGCCCTTGGTGCAGCATCTTATTTAATTACGAGTTCTTTGTTGTGATTGTGGGTCTCACGCACTGCCTTCTCCCCTCTTCAGCTTCCTTCCCTGTTTACCTTTGGGTTTCTCTTCTGTAGGAGCTGGTGGTCATGGGTGCCCCTGGGTCATTTTACTGGGCTGGGACGGTCAAAGTGCTGAACCTCACGGACAACACCTACTTCAAACTGAATGACGAAGTGATCATGAACAGGAGGTACACTTACCTGGGTAAGTAGCTCAGGGAGGTGCTAGGTAAGAAAGGGGAAGTGGGGGTGGTGACCACCAAGCTCGCCAAGGATCGCTTTCCTGGTGGAAAGAAGAGTTCCTTGGCTTTGGCGTCTGTTGTTCTGTTTAGTTGCTCTCATGGACTGTGAACCTTCAGTCTGGGAGAAATGAGCCTCCTGGGCAGTGAGAGGTGTCATAACAAAACACATACCGCTTATGATCCCAGTATGAGGGTTTAAGGGTGAGGAAAAGGTGTGGAGAATATATGGCAGACTGTGTTGGGTTTCTGCTGCCAGCAAGGCTCTCAGAAAGCAGGAGCTCTTTAGACTAAGCTCAGGCAGCTTATACCATTTTTTTCTAGATTCCTTTTACACTCAGATTCTTTGTTTTTGCACCCAGCTACCTAGCCACCCACTGACAGCTTTGTTGGCCTTCTCTTAGGAGTGGGTGTGGCACACTGGTTGACAGGCAGGGACTGGGGCAGAATGGATTTGAATCTTGCTGTGTGATCTTGGGCATGTTGCTGACCCACATTTAATCCCTGTTTCCATATCTATGAAATGGAAGAAATAATTATACCTTCCTCATAGAGTTGGAAGATTAAAAGAGATAGTGGCATTTGAAGACACGTGTAAGAATGCTCATTAACAGCTTTATTCACAATAAAGCTGAAACAACTGGAAACACCCCAGGTGCCCAGGAGAGTAAAGACATTACAATGTAGTCATACAATGGAACATACTCAGCCATAAGAAGAAACTGCTGCTATACACAACATGGACAAATGTCCCAGATGTCACGCTGAGTAAAGTTTAGAACCGGCAGACCTAATAAATGGGGCTAGAAATCAGGTGAGGGGTCACCTGTGGGGGTAGTGACTATAGGGAATGAAGGAAGCTTCTGGGCTTATGGTTCTGGGGTTAGAGTCACTCTGGGTGGTGATTGCATGGTTATGTACATGTGCACACAGTTGTTAAATTCTACACTTTGTATGTGTGTACTTTTACTATACGAAGACTGTATCTCATAAAGGAAAAAATAGATGTAGCGTACTTAGCACAGCACCTGTTCCAGAGAGAATACTCAGAAAACACTGTAGGAGTTCCCCAGTGGCCTAGCAGTTAAGGACCCAGGATTGTCACTGCTATGACTTAGCTTCAATTCCTGGTCCAGGAAATTCTGCATGCCTTGGGTGTACCCACCTCCCAAAAAGGAGTCTTTCCTGCCCTGGGGTCCTTGTCAGCCTGTTTTTTTGTGAGATCATTGAGCCATTCCAGCCCGAGAAGACTGACAGCTGCCATTGGTTCCCTGGTCATTTATGTTCCAGGAGCAACTGGGTCATAATTGTCCAGATTAGGGATACTTGAGAAACATTGTCCTCTGATCGCTCTTTTTCTACTTGCTTAACTCCGGCCTTGGTTTCTCCCTGTCCTTTGCAGGCTATGCAGTTACTGCTGGCCACTTTTCTCACGTGTCCACCACCGATGTTGTAGGAGGTGCCCCGCAGGACGAAGGCATTGGGAAGGTAAGGAGGGGAGTCTGTGCAATAATAGCATGGGGTCTGGCAGAGGTTGCATGTCGCCGCTCTTAGAGAGCTTTGTCGGCTCTTTGCTGTGAATGTTTTGCTGGGTGGCTGGCAGGCAGGTGATGAAATACTGAGGAATGGCCTCTCTCCATCTAACCACCTTTGACAATTGACCTTCATCAGAGAGCTTCATCATAGGCTGCATATTGTCATCTGAGAGTGTTTTCCATGGCCGACTCTAGGTGTGTGAGAGACAATGAGAGCTGACCTTTGGCATCCTGGCCTCCTCCAGAGGAATGGTGCCCAGCTACCCAACTTCAAGTCTGCCTGTCTCCCAGACCCTTTCCAACTTTGTCTTCATGGAGCCAGGTCTAGTCCCAAATATCTTAGGGATTTTTGTTACTTATCTGTGGGCCTGGATACTCAGATTTATTTCTCCAGTGTTTTAAAAACAAGACTGGTTCAGCCCAGAGGCTAGACAGGGAATATAGGGGTCGCTTTCCCTAAGGTATCTTCCTGGGTTGTGGAAAAGACCCTAGGGATTGAGGGCGGTCAGAACCCCTTTGGGAATCATGGCATCCGTGGGGCTTGGCTTATGGAGAACTGTGCTTTGTGGATCTTAACTCCAGGCTTCAGGAAATCCAGTTGAGTGGGTCCAGATGAGTCAGGGATTTTTTTTTTTTTTTTTTTTTTTTTTTTGCTTTTTAGGACTGCGCTCACAGCATGTGGAAGTTCCCAGGCTAGGGGCTGAATCGGAGCTGTGGCTGCCGGTCTACACTACAGCCACAGCAACGCGGTATCCAAGCCACATCTGTGACCCACACCACAGCTCACCGCAACGCCAGACCTTAAGCCACGGGGTGAGGCCAGGGATCAGACCTGTGTCCTCATGGTTACTAGTCAGGTTTGTTAGCGCCGAGCCACAACAGGAACTCCAGGAATCTGCATTGTAACAAGCTGTGTTGGTTGTGTTAGGGTTAGACTGAAGAGAGGAACGAATGATCTTAGGGTCTGAGCCCACAGGGGTGGATCTATGACAGAATCTGGTTACATCTCCAGGAGCTCGGTTAAGTGGATTCTGGAGATGGACCGAGACCCGCTGTTAACTGGAGCCTTCAGCTGTGGTGTCAGTCTGATCAGCTGACGTGGCCTCACTGCTGGGCGTTTGTGAGGGTCGCTTTCCTGGGTCCTCCTGGGCGGGAATCGGGAGTCACTGCTCACTTTTTCTGGAGTATATAGCTCTCTCCCTGCTAACACAGATGCTATTTTCCTTGAAAATGAAGCCAAATAGGAGTTCCCGTCGTGGCACAGCGAAAATGAATCCGACTGGGAACCATGAGGTTGTGGGTTCGATCTCTGGCCTCGCTCAGTGGGTTAAGGATCAGGCGTTGCTGTGAGACGTGGTGTAGGTCACAGACGTGGCTCGAGTCTGGCATTGCTGTGGCTATGGTGTAGGCTGGCAGCTACAGCTTAGATTTGACCGCTAGCCTGGGAACCTCGATATGCTACGGGTGTGGCCCTAAAAAGACAAAAGCCAAAAAAAAAAAAAAAAGAAAGAAAAGAAAAGAAAATGAAGCCAAATAAAAATCCAGGGCCCTGAGCACAGGGGAGGCATGTGGGTGAACTCTGGTAACTTCAAGCAATGGATGGGACGGGTCTTTCCAAGTCACGTGAATTCCTCTTGGTGGAGGAAAGGAACAAGAGCTGTCCCCACAGTGATAAGCTCTTCCGGGGGAGGAGCCGCCTGTGACCAGGCATGTCGGTAGCATTGGTGGATAGTCACCAATCTGCAGAAAACTGGACTAATTCTATTTTCCTTTCCTCAGATGGTTGTGGTAACTCTAGTCCCTGTCCTGTCTTAGGACGAGAAAACTATTTATTTCTGATAGTGCCAGACAGGGCATTGTGGATTAAGTTAACAACAACAACAACAGAAACCCCTGAAAATGCTGCCTTCAGTCAGAGCACATGAGAAGCGCTGGGGAAAGTGGTCGTCGCTGGCAAAGTTGCTGATGGTTCCATGTCCTGGGCCAGGCGTGGGACGTGGTACAGACCTGCTTTCCCAGGACCCCAGGATGGATCTCTGGCCTTCAGGATCTTGGTTATCATTTATGATGTCAGGGCAGGAAAGCACCGACACAAAGAAAGTGGTTCCTTACCCCACGGGAGGGTCCCCGACACTGGTTCTCATTCGACACTCACTCTTCCCTTAAGATGCACTTTGGGAAAGAACTTTCATGGTCATGTCACTTAGGAGGTCCTACACAAACCGTCCTCTTAGTGGTGGAAATCACTGTGTAAATGCACATGCAGAAGGTTCTGTAAAGTTCCGCTAAAGGAATTTCTTTAATGTTTAACTTTGGCATTGCCCAAGCTAAAGTCTTGTTTACCCAAGCAGGTCTCATGATGCTAATGCTCTGTGGAATCCTTTGGAAAACTGCTTAGTCTAAAACATTCACCTCTGTCCTTCTGTCTTACACAGTCAGCCCTCCCTGTCTGTGGGTTTCAGGCTTCTGCAGATTCAACCGACCGTGGATGGAAAATATTTGGGAAAAAAAAATTCTAAAAGCAAACCTTGAAATTATTGCACAGCTATTTACATAGCCTTTACATTGTGTTTACAATCATTTACATTGTATTTACAATCATTTACATAGCCTTTACATTTCATTTACAATCATTTACATAGCATTTACAATCATTTACATAGTATTTACATTGTATTTACAATCATTTACATAGTATTTACATTGTACTAGATATTCTAAGTAATGTAGAGATGACTGCATGGGTTATATGCAACACTGTCATTTTAATAAGGGGTTTAGCATCTGTGGATTTTGCTGTCCTGGGGAGTCCTGAACTTAATTTCCAGCAGAC
The DNA here is from genome assembly GCA_004024745.2 of Catagonus wagneri. Lineage (NCBI taxonomy): Eukaryota > Metazoa > Chordata > Mammalia > Artiodactyla > Tayassuidae > Catagonus > Catagonus wagneri. The sequence continues at coordinate 22,773,541 of PVHT021183699.1, forward strand.
CCCAAGGGACAGCTGAATTATACCTGCTAAAGCCCTAATAGGAATGAAGAAAATACATCAAGGAAGACAATACTTTTCCCAGGTGTCGACTTGTTTGCTAGGATTTGGAAGCTCCTTGGGTCTTCCCAGGCCTGGCTTCCATAAAGGATAGGGTTCCGGAGCTGTGGAGATGATTTCTGCCTCAGGGTTGAAGGACACTTTCTTTGCAGAGTTGGGCAATGCAAACTGTGCCGGCTTCTTTGTAACCAGCTAGTGTAGCCACAGCTGCATGTGTCTGGTCAGGCATTTAAATAGGACTCCCAGGAGGATGCTAATCTGTATCTTTGGTCATTGCTTCTATCTTACTTAGATTTTTTTTCTTTTCCTTCCATAGGTTTATGTTTTTAGAGCCGACCGAAGATCAGGCACCTTAATTAAGATTTTTCAGGCATCAGGTAAAAAGGTGAGATTCCTGGTATTCATGTCTTATATATTGGTTGGTTTGAGAGATGTCAGTATTTGGGAATCAGTTCTTAACTTTTTTTTTTTTTTGTCCTTTTAGGGCCGCACCTGTGTCATACGGAGTTTCCCAGGCTAGGGGTCTAATTGGAGCTGTAGCTGCCAGCCTACACCACAGCTCACGGCAACACCGGATCCTTAACCCACTGAGTGAGGCCAGGGATCAAACCCACAACCTCATGGTTCCTAGTTGGATTTGTTAACCACTGTGCCACGACGGGAACTCCCCAGTTCTTAACTTTTTAGAAAGTTGGCTTAAAGGCCTGACCTTTACATGGCAGTTCCATTGCGTGTTGGAGCCTTGACCTTCTCAGCATTGTGTGGAACTTGAAGATTTGGGGCTTCACACATGTAGGGAAGTGTAGCAGGGGGAGTCTGTACATGGCCACGTTACAGCACAGAGTTCCGAATGGTTGTCCGTAGTTTGGATACTCCTCAAAATGATTCTGCGCTCTGTTTCTCTCTGCCTTTCTGCCTCTGTCCCTCCCTCCCTCCCTGACTGTCTTTCTCCCGTACATTCACATTTACAGCCCAGAGAGTTCAGGCCCTGTTGAGCACAGGTAGCACATCCTTGATCCAGAACCGATTGCTTTCAGACCAGGCACGCAGAGAAACGCTTCTCTTATCTCATCAACCCAAAACTGTCCCTCCTTCTTACACCCCCAGCCCTCTGCCACCATTGCCATGGGGACTGTCACCACACAAAGAAATACCAAACAAAAATCACCCAGTTCCTTTTAGAACTTTGAAGTAGAAATAGCCGGGGCAGGCTGCCCTGAAATTAGTCATGGGCACGGTTATCTGCCTGTGTCATCTTGTCATCCTTACCCTGTTGTTCATCTTCTCTCTGCTTCTTGCAAGTTTCCATTATGTTGTACTGGAGTCTGAAGTGAAGCCCGGTGGAATGGCTGTGATGAATAAGCACCATTTTTCATGGGCTTATCAGTCATGCACACCTTTGTGGGGCTTTAGATCAGCAGGATTGTTTGGTGGGATTGGCAGCCCTAAGGGGACACGCGTTGAGGTGGGGAGGTGACGAGGGTGATTTGGAGACTTGTCTTGGTGGAGGCCTTTGTGAGCTCTGGGAAGATGCCACAGACGCCTGGGACTTGGGAGGAGGAGATGAGGAAATGGGAGGATGTCACGAGGGGACTTGTCACTTTCCTACCGTTACCCTAAGAAAGAGGGGAAAACGCTTGCTTCCTTCTGGGGGGCACCGTGTGCCCTGGTTCAGGGGGTGTTAGACCCGCCTCACGCCAGGTTGGCACCTTTATGTGCTGTTCTGATGGGGATTCATATTCTGAATTCCAGAAATCCCACTCACACACAGCTTTTTTGCAGTTTTAACAGCCTTCGTGTGTATTCTTAGGTTATAGCTGTCATAACTTTTTCAGCGGAGAATACCTCACCCACTTGGTTTCGTGAAGCTTTCGCGGAGAACAGCTCCGCGTTCCCCCGGGAGCTGTGCTGGCCTGTGTTATTTTAACATTTCCAAAACCCCAAAGCAACAACACTGGAAAATGACTGTGAGCGATTCTGCTAAAAAGGATTTCCAAGCACCTCTAAAGTTAGAAAAGAAATTACCCCATGCCATTTATGATTTAAAGAAAAAAAAGGAAAGAAAGAGTCTCATAAAGCAAGTAGGGTATAAGTGCTGCTAAGTCTAACATTTTAGCTCTTGGTCCAAAAAATTAAATGGGGGAGTGTGTCTCCTGTGGAAAGCTTTTCCTGTCTCTGTTCCCCTTCTAATGTACCTGGGCTTGAAAGCATGAAATTAAAATAATTCTCCTCCCCGACTTTATTGAGATGTTATTGATATATAGCATGTTTAAGATGTGCATTGTCATGACTTTGTACATGTATGTAATATGAAATGCTGAGCATGGTAAGGTTCAAATCTAACCTTACACATACCTGTCACCTTACATGACTACTGTTTTTTTTTTTTATTTTTAAATTAAAAAAATTTTTTTTTTCTTTTTTGTCCACCCTGTGGCACATGGGGCTCCCAGGCCAGGGATCAGATCTGAGCTGCGGTTGTGACCTAAGCCGCAGCTGCAGCAACACCAGATCCTTAACCAGATTAAACCCACGTCCCAGTGCTCCCAAGACACTGCCGATCCCATTGTGTGAGAGCGGGAATGCCACTATGGTTTTTTTTTTTATTTTAAAGGACTCTTTAAAGTGAATTGTGGAGTTTAAGCACACTTATCATCCTGTTTTTAAAATATCTTCATGTTCCAACATCACCGTGCCTCCCTGCTGCCATTTGTGCCCAGGTCAGGCCCTGTGATGCTGGTCGTCCTGCCATGATCAACTGTGCCCTTTCTGCTTCTCAAGACCCTCCCGGTTTGGATGATAACTTTTGTAGCCGCTCATTTGCACCTGGGTGACATGGATGATGAGAGGGCGAGAGGGAAAGGTTTGAGAACCTGCTTGTCTACACTTCCCGAGGACTGGATGACCTGGGCTTCCAGCATAGACCAGCCTGCAGATTACCTTGGGTGTGACGCCTTAGGGCTCCCTGAGGAAGGGATGAGATGCCTGGTGTCTTACCTCCCAGCTCCAGAGCTGTGTTCGTTTTCTGCTTCTCGCCCTCACCCTGAACCACAGCAGGACCTGTCCTTCACTCTGCTGTCGCTCACTCTCGTCCTCTTGTTTTCCAGCTGTCGTCCTTCCAATTTTGAGATAGACCATTCCTCCCTTTAGACATCTCATTTTGTTTGTTGGCCACAAGAAATGAGAAGTTCTTGTCCCTCTGACTTATTTCTGACCATTATTTCATTGGGAAAGGACATAACCCCAGGTTTTCAAAGGATGCCTCTCGCTTTACGCCTGTGTCCAGAGCTGCCCACGGAGAAGGGATCTGACTCAGGAAACCACTGGCCCACTTCTGCTTTCTTTTGGCCAGAATCTGATCAAGGGAGTCCTGTCTCCTGGCCTCCGTAAGAGAAACGAAACCCCAAACACCTCTGGTCTTTACTGGTTGACATCCTTCCTATAGTGCTTGTAAGAAATCACCAGTATTTGTGCAATTCCGTTGCTAACAGAGACACGTGTCCCCACATTTCCAGGCCGTAGGGAGAGCTCTGATCAAGGAACACTAACCCCAGAGCATTTCATCACCGTATCGAGGTTTTATTGCGTTGAGTATGTGAAGTGTTTATATGTCACAACTCAGATAGGAGACTTTGTGTACAGGGACTTCTGATTGAACACCGCTGAAGATGCCAAGTCAAATAGTCCATTGGAATGAAACAAATCGTTCTCCTGGGACTCGGCCAGAGAGAACAGCCAGCAGCTTTGGTCTTCAGGGCTTTGCCTGGGTCTTACCAGTTTCTTTTACTAAAGGCAGTATTGGGCCATTGTCGAGGTCACTGAGGTGGTGACTCTCATTTGGTTTCTGGCCCCCCTCCACTGCCCCCCGTAGTTCTAAAACTTCCCCATGCCTTTCTTCCGTGGGAAGGGGTGGGTGGGAGTGGCCTTGGCGTGTAACCGGGGAGGGACTTGTGGGTCCTGTCCCAGGGTTCGCTGCAGGAAGTAGGCTAGAGTACCCTTCACCTCTCTCAAACTCCCTAGGGCTAGCTGCCAACCACTGCAGCAGCAAAAGAAAATGCTTGTTCATGTCCGTAAAACCAGAGCCCTTTTATTTGAAAGCATTTATTTGAAAAGGATAGCTTTTTTTTTTTTTTAATTGAAAACAGAGGTCGCAAACTGTCAGCCTTTGGAAAGGATACAGCCTATAAAATTTCTTGTTTGGCTTACACGATATGTTTGTTTATTATTTTTTTAGTATGAATTAGTTGTCAGCTTTTTTTTTTTTTCGTCTTTTTAGAGCCGCACCTGTGACATATGGAAGTTCCCAGGCTAGGGGTCAAATCGGAGCTATAGCTGCCAGCCTGCGCCACAGCCACAGCAACGCAGGATCCCAGCCACATCTGTGACCTACACCACAGCTCACGGCAACGCCGGATCCTCAGCCCACTGAGTGAGGTCAGGCATCAAATCTGTGTCCCCATGGATGCCAGTTGGGTTTGTTACCACTGAGCCACAAGGGAACTCCAGTTCTCAGCATTTAAAAACAAGGCAATTCAAATAAAATTTTAGAGCTTTGGCTTCTCTTGAAAAATGAGAAGGTCAGCCTTCTGTGGGTTAAGCAGGAGTTGACTGTATCTGGGTGGGCATTGCTCCTATGGATGCCGGTTTGCCACAGTCTCCACCGCTCTCTTTTGTTTCTTAGACACAGAAGCTGGGCGTTACTTCCACCTGTAAGCATGACTGCACTCTTTCTTACTTTTTTCTTATACCTGTAATGTTACTTGCCTGTAACCCATTGGTGAGACCTCTGATTTAAATAACGGGTACTGGAGTTCTTGTTGTGGCTTAGCAGGTTAAGAAGCAGACATACTATGTCCACGAGGCTGCAAGTTCAATCCCTGGCCTCACTTCGTGGGTTGAGGATCTGTGTTGCCATGAGCTGTGGTGTAAGCCAGCGGCTACAGCTCTGATTTGACCCCTAAGCTGAGAACTTTCATATGCTACAGGTGCGGCTCTAAAAAAGCAAAAGCAAACAAACAAATAGAACCAGTACCCTATTCTCTGGGGAGCGGTCCGCTTGTTTCCCCCTTAGTGGGGCCTCAAGCCAGTGAGCATGGGTCTCCAGTTGGCTGGGGGCCCTAAATGCTTGCTGGGAGGTCCAGGGAACCAGGATCTCACCATTGTCCAGGCCTCTTGGCTTCCAGGGCAGCATGAGCCTCATGGCCTCCTAGGGCCTTGGAGGCGGATGTCAGTAAGGCCGGCGGGCTGGAGGAAGGCGGGGGCTCCTGGGCAAGCACGGACACTGACCGCTTTGTTGTGACTCGACTTGGTTGCAGATGGGCTCTTACTTCGGGTCCTCCTTATGCGCAGTTGACCTCAACGCAGACGGCCTCTCTGACCTGCTGGTGGGGGCCCCCATGTTTTCTGAGATCAGGGACGAAGGTCAGGTCACCGTCTACATCAACAGAGGAAATGTGAGTACGGAGCTGGGCATTGTAGGGACGGGGTGTGGGAGACGGACCTTGGCCCAGCAAGTGGTGACTGAGCCCCGTCACCCAGGGGAACTGAGAAGACACACTTCCCACCTTCAAAAAGCTCAGTGTTGCATGAATGGAAAGTTACATGCAGTGTTACTACTGCAAACCTACAACACTCCAGAAAAATCTAAATGGCTAACATTGAGGGCTTCCTGCGTACCAGGAACTGGTTCTCCTGCTTCCTGTGAGTGATTTCAGTGCCATGTGCACAGGACGTCATTGTGTTGGGGGGAAATCCCCATTTTTCAGGTGAAAAAAGTGAGATTCAGAGAGGTTAAGTTACCTGTTCCAAATCACACAGGCGAGAAGTGGTGGGGCTGGGATTTGAACATAGGCGAACTGGATTGAGAACTGGCATGCTTCGTCTCTAGGTTACGCTGCCTCCCTGGGAGTATAAATACATCTGTGCAGAGAAGCCTTCTTAGAGGACACGATCGCTGGGAGGAATCTTGAAGAAGAGCAGGAGTTAGGCAAGCAGGCAGGAGTGGGCCAGGAGCTGGGTGTACTGGCCGAGATCGGAAGCAGTGGGACCACCTAGTTTGACATGGTGGGACTGAGGTGTCAGGTAGGGGGCCAGTGCAGTGGGCAGGGGCTGTAATCACGATGTCCCTCATTCTGGTGAACACTGAAAAAGATGTGCTTGGATCAGAAAGATGTCTCTGTAGCACAGTGGAGGGTGAGTGGGGGCAGGGGCTTAGGGACAGCTGTGTACCCATGGGGGCAGGAGACCAATGAGAAAGCATGATCTTTTCAGGAAGAAGAAGTTCAGAGGGAGAAGTTAAGAGGGGGTTCCCATGGTGGCTCAGCGTTAATGAACCCGACTAGTATCCATGAGGTTGCAGGTTCGATCCCTGGCCTCCCTCAGTGGATTAAGGATCCGGCGTTGCTGTGAGCTGTGATTTAAGTCACAGACGCAGCTCGGATATGGCGTGGCTGTGGCTGTGGCTGGCGGCTACAGCTCAGATTCGACCCCTAGCCTGGGAACCTCCATATGCTGTGGGTGCGGTCCTAAAAAATAAGGAAAAAAAAGAAAAGAAAAAAAATAGAAGTTGAGAGTATTCAACAAGTGGGAGATTGTTAAGTGAAGAAATTCTGTTAACCACCCACCTTTTAGCAAGCATGAGAAAATGTTTATGAAACGTGGTACCCATACATCCCATCCTTCCAACCAATGTTTCTTAATGCTGTGTGGTTATCCTAAGTACCACGGTATTCTCATTTCTGTTGAACCCCACCCCGTGGTTAATAATTGCAAGGCAGTGTGGAGGAGAGGGAAAAAATGATGACTTTATAACCCGATGCACGTGCCTTTGAATCTTGGTGTTGCTTGAAATCAGTGGCTCAGTTTGCTCGTCTGTAAAGTGGGGGGAGTCTTAAGGTCTCCCTTATAGAGTCACTGTGTGATTTCAATGAGGAGGTGGCTGTGCAGTGCCTGTGTATACCAGCAATCAGTGTTTCTCTTCTTCTCTTCTTCACCACACCGATGGGAAGAAATCAATACCCATTTGTGAGGTGGCATTTCACTGACTTAAAAAGAAATCGTCACCTCTTTATTGTTTGCAAGTTGCAAGCTGTGTAGGAGGAAGGAAGACGTAGTCATAACAGAAGACTTGGGATGGCATGTGGGTGTGCGGCGGGTGTGGGGTGCCTCTGCCCTGGGACACGGTTAGACATCCTTGTGCCTCAAAACATCAGATTGTGTTTTAATGCTCTGATATTTGTGTGTCAGCAATTTGGGGGTAGAGTGGGTATGGCTTTGACTGCCACCATCGCCACTCACCACCTCCCTCTGTCAGTTGGCGTTTGCTCAGGAAATCCAAGCGACATGTGAAAATGGGCACCGTGCCGTGTCCCGTTTTCCCTGTTCCCACCCCCTGACCAACAACCTCTGGGTGCTGGGGTTTCTGAACCATGCCTCCCTCTGTCAAGATCACTCATACACCCTGCAAAGCTGCTTTATAGACTTGTCCCAAAAGGCACAGGAGAGAAGAAACAGAAGTATGTGCTCCCTCTAAAACAGCTTTGGGGATATTGTGGGGACAGGTAGGCAGGTAGGTTGGTTAATAGGCTGCGTTAGAGCGTTAGGAGACCGGAGGAGTTTAGTCATCAGCCAGCAAGTCTCGTTCCCTCCAGACGCATCCAGGCTGTTGGAGCCCCTCGTGGCGCCCAGCTGGAAGGGGGCGCGCTTGGCCACCAGTGATGCTGCCCAGGTGTTTCCTGTCCGTGGGTGTGCGGCGGGGGAGGGCGGCATTCCCAGCTCTGTTTTTTCATTTTTTTTTGGTGCATGGTGTTTGTTTTTGTTTTGTTTTCCGTCGTCCCTCCATCCTGTTTCCCAGGGGGCCCTCGAGGAGCAGCTGGCCCTGAGCGGGGATGGAGCCTACAACGCACACTTTGGGGAGAGCATCGCCAGCCTGGGCGACCTTGACGACGACGGCTTCCTGGGTCAGTGAGCTCACGCGGGCGCTCCTGGACCCCCCTTCCCTGCCCCGTCGGAGTACACCGGGGAGGGGACACCTGTGGGAAACTGTGTTCCCCACGTTAACACAGGACCAAGCCCTGAGCCCGCTGGAGCTTTGCCTCTATGAAATTTCTTCTCATCAGCTTAGTGGTCTTTGCTGTGTGTTTGTGGCGCAGTGAACCTTGGGGCTGGTCCACTGGGACTTCTCAAGGCAGCCAAGCCCGAACCAGCTTTCTCACACCGCAGACCCTTCTGGTTTCTGAGCCTCCGGGGGTCCATGATGCTCTGAGAGTGGCAGCATGCCAGGCCGATGTTTGAAGGCATGAGTGCCTGACATCTAGTTCTGTCTGGCCTGTGGTCTCTCTCTGTTCAGTGCCTCCCCCTTCATTGTATGTGCTGGGGTCAGACGCCAGCGTTGGTGGCGGCCACATCGCTGGCTGGGATGGCTGAAGTGGAAGACGGGCTGGGGGTGGGGCACAGCTCTTGCCCCAGGCCAGGCATCCAGGCTCCCCTGAAACCCTTATACCCTTGGCCAGAGGGGGCTTCATTCAGAGAGCGGGGACCCCGTACTTGAGGTCAGGTAGGTGCATCTCTCACCCCTGACCTCATATCTGCAGACACGTGACTTGCTAGCAGCAAAGGGAACAAAGTGAAGAAGATCTAGGCTTTGTCCCCAGTTTGTAAGAGTAACACTGGCTTTCGGGTAAAGGGAATGCCATTTTATTTTATTATTTTTTTGCCATTTGTTGTTTTTAGGGCCATACCTGCGGCATGTGGAGGTTCCCAGGCTAGGGGTCTAATCAGAGCTACAGCTGCCGGCCTATGCCACAGCCACGGCAACGCGGGATCCGAGCTGCATTTGCAACCTACACCACAGCTCACTGCAACGCCGAATCCTTAACCCACTGAGCGAGGCCAGGGATCTAACCCACAACCTCATCGTTCCTAGTCGGATTTGTTTCCACTGAGCCACGACGGGAGCTCCAGGAATGCCATTTTATATAATTCCCTTTCCTGAGACTTGAGTTGCTTTTCTCAGTAACCAGTGTCTGTGGAATCCTATTCTCTGACAGACAGAAATCAGGGTGGGTGGTTGATAGTTGCATTTCTTCTATCGGCCAGGTCAGTAATCCTACAAGGACGGGTAAAAACTTCTCTGGAACTCAGACCTTCTCAGCTTCTACGATTTTCTTTCTACTTGAACCCCCTGATGCTAAGAGGTCCTGTGTCTGGTTTAATGCTGGAACAGGCAACAACCAGGAAACTTCTCGCCATCGTGGCAGGAATTAGACAATCTGCCCTTACCTTGAAACACGTGGCTTTTCTAACCCAGAGCTGCTTTTCTCCCCGCAGATGTGGCCATCGGTGCACCCAAGGAGGATGACTTTTCGGGCGCCGTGTACATCTATCATGGCGATGCTGGTGGGATGGTCCCTAAGTACTCCATGGTAATTGGTGTGCGTGTGTTGTGGTTGTTGTCCACACATCCATTCCACGGAATGTGGGAAACCTTCACTCGGTGCCGCACCTGGGTGCATGCAACACGTGACATTGTTCCGACCTTCACCTTCCGCCAGTGAAGGACACAAACTATTGATCCTCCTTATTAAGTCAGAACATATTTACAGACTCCCAAGTTTGCTTCTATCTCGGGAGGCGTTCCGCCTACGAAAGATAGTCGCCAGAGTCTTAGCCGGAGTTGGAATGATTTATGTAAGAAAAGGCTTGCTTTTTCTGGTTACTGCTTTGTCAACCATCTGTGCTAAGCCAAATGATTATCTTGTAAAATATAATCTAGAGAGACAGTGGCCCATGGAGGAGGGACCTCAAAGCTATTGCAGGGCTGTTGTCACCACTGGCATCCAAATCGGGAGCTGGTCAAAGCCCTGGCCTCATGCCTCAGACTTGGAAACATGGAAGTGGAGAGTTCTGTTTTTTGCCGTATCAGCTGGAGTTCAGTCTTGCTGATGGTGTCAAGCCCAGCCCATGGGAAAAAAGGAAGTCACTCACTGGACAGAAGCATGGTCAGGATGTTCGCAGAGGTCTTTGTGCAGAGTGGCACAGGCCTGGGTCTTTGTCCCAGGGGGTCAGTGACAGAAAGGGACTGAGCACAAGTCAAGAAGTTTCCAATCAGCACATACCAATTTACTGAACTTTCATTATGGGCTCACCACTTCCTTCTCATGCTGACACTTCTCATCACCAAGAAGCTTGCCTCGTTTCTCGATTATTGCTAAGGAAACAGAACTTTGAACTGAGTCCTGTTCTTAGAAAATGTTCTGTCAAACAAAATAGGAAAGTATTAAGACCTGTCTGTGCGCTAAAGTCTCTAAGGAGGAAAAGCCATTAGAAGTTGACTTTAAGAGGCAGCACACGTATGGGAGTTCCTGTTGTGGCTCAGTGGTTACAAATCCGACTAATAGCCATGAGGATGCGGGTTCCATGCCTGGCCCCGCCCAGTGGGTTAAGGATCTGGAATTGCCGTGAGCTGTGGTTCAGGTTGCAGACTTGACTTGGATCATGCGTCGTTGTGGCTGTGGTGTAGGCTGGCAACTGCAGCTCCAGTTGGACCCATAGCCTGGGAACCTCCATATGCCATGGGTGTGGCCCTTTAAAAAAAAAAAAGGCCAAGAGGCAACACATGTATGGAACTTCATGTGGTCCATTCCCAATTGTTTTTCCTGTGGCAGAGAGGAGGGTTGAGGACTGGTGGGTTCCCTCTGCACAGCCTCCTGCTCGGCTCCGTAGTGCCCATGAGAGGGAGATGCAGGATGTTCCTGCTCGCTCACTTCCAGTCCTCACGGCAGCCATGTGGGAGAGGTACCGTTATTAGCCACCTCTTATGTACGAGGCGGCCCTAGCCTAGGGAGGTTCTGTCATGTACCCAAGATCATCGGCTAGGAAGTAGCAATTTGGCCACTGAAACTTTGCTAACAACCCTCTTATTGCAACCACTGCCGTCAACTCCACGTCAGAAAAAGGCGTCCTCCTGAAGCTAACTTAGAAAACTTGGAAATACGGAAGCTTATTTTGCTGTGAGTCATCTACGTTCTGAGGGGCATTTACCTGCATGGACAGTCTTCTTTTCTTTCGAGTGAGCATTTCGTGGGGATCAACTCCCGGAGGATTTAGCCCATGTGGCAGGAGGAAGACACGTCCGTGTCCCAGTGGCTGCTGTAATGTGGGTCAGGAGCCCACTTCCCACTGTCACAGGCTAAAAGGCATCCAGGGAGCCCCATCCTTGGGCAGCCGTCAGGGTCACGGTCCACGCTTCCTCCTGGAAGTTTGTTCCCGGACCTGGGAAGCTGAGCACACGGAATGGGGCAGCGTGTGAGAGACCCCCGCTTCCCCTCCTTCCATGGCCCTCTCGTGTTTTGTTTCGTTGCTGGGTGGAACTCCTGCAGAGAACTGAAGTATACGTTTTGTGGTTGGCGTGGATCGTCTGTAATAGGAAGCAGGGGTCAGCAGCTGGGCCCATCGTGCCTCTGTCAGCACACAGCCTGGCCTGTCAACTCTGAAAGAGAAGTGGTTTGGGGCTCTTCAAAAAAAAAAAAAAGAAAGAAAGAAGCATCTAGGATTACATGTTTCCAAGCTGCTAATATGTATGTGATAAGGTCCGTGATTTAAAAGGAAGAAAAATCCGCTAACGCCGGAACCTCAGGGGCCTGGGTCTGGACAGAGCGGGCATTGTGTGGATGAACTAGAGGAGGAAATCAGAAACAAGTCTGGGCAAAGGAGCTGCTTTTCTTTGGCCAAGACTGGTATTATTTCTGCTGGATAAATTGTGAGATCAGGGTCTAAAGTTCTTCCATATTACTCTGTAACTTGTTCCTCTTTCTCGGGTTCAGCATGCAAAGTGTTGATTTTGAGATCCTTATGGGCCTTTCTCAATTTGAGGGCCCTCTGGACATGTCCTCGCGGCCCCTGTGATCTTTCTCCTGCCGTAAGGACACTGCATATAAACCTGGTCAAGGGGAGGGTCTCCAAGGCTCCTGGTTTTCATTTAGAGTTATTAGCACTACGCAGACTTATCTTCCTGGCTTTATGGCGTAATCGCCTGCAGATGTCTGCGGGATAACTTAAACCTTCATCACCACCCCGAAAGGACCACCCCTTCACTCTTCTTTGCTTGTCCCAGCCACAGGCATACCTTAGAAATGCAAACCGAGGGCAAGCGGCTGCTCGCGTTGTGGGATCTCAGGGCCGAGACGGTCTGCTTCAAAATAGGACTTTGAAGAAACACGCAGATGCACACCCGTGTTGATTTAGACAGAACCATGTGGGATGTGGGGCCCTGCCTCTTAGCAAGAACCATTTCTTCAGTGTACCCTGCAGTGCTCTGGTTGGTACTTTGATGTCTGCACGTTCCTGTTGGATGGTTTAACTGAAGATGGCAGGTGGAGTGTTTTGCAGTTATTGGCCACTGGGGTGGGGTGGGGCACATGTTTCCCCATACTCGGTACTCATGACTATGCAATAAGGAAAAGGATAAAGCAGGAAAGCCCCAGGTGAGCCCCTGGATACGTGGAAGCCTGGTTCTGACATGGAGGTTGCTGCATGGCAAGAAGACAAAGCATTGCCCTCATCCACAGCGAGGGCCTTGGGAGGGAAACGGCTCCAGGGAGCCTGTATAGAGAAGGGGAAGAAAGAACAGGTCAACTCCCAGAACACGGGGCTTTGCTGATTCAGGAAGTGCGGTATCTTTGTGAGGAACTGTGCCACCCAGACACTGATGTGTGACAAGGGCTGGTTGTACAATAAATATTTTTGGACCGATGCAGCACATGTTAGCACCTGTTGAACTTCTTGGCGAAATGAGAAGTCAGTACAGATAGAGCATTGCAAGTGTCCCCCGTGGTGGTAGAGCTGTGAATTCTGAACCGTGGGTTGGGGGCTCCCTTTTAGGGAGGAAGGCAGCTTTAGCTGCTTTTTTTGGGTTTTGTTTTTCATTTCCTATGGTTTATAGAAGGTTCGGGACCATGGAGTTATAGGTTTGCTAGGGAGAGCTGTTTTATCCTGTCTGTAATCTTCTGGTTGGCTTGATCAAGAGGCAATTTCACCATCTTTTCTAGATGAACATGCTAATTCCTGTCCACCTAGGGGAGGACCAACGTGTGCCTCATAGGAGAGCAGTGGTCCACGCCTAGTGACTGTTTGGGTAGAGAGATATAAGGAAGACGTGTTCTTAGAATTTCAGCCAGTTATACCTTGTAAACACAAAACAGAACCTCCCTGAGAAATGGAAGTTAAACTTGATCCATTTGGAACTTCATTTAACGTATTTGGAGTTCCCGTCGTGGCTCAGTGGTGAGAACCCAACTAGGATCCGTAAGGACGAGGGTACGATCCCTGGCCTTGATCAGTGGGTTAAGGATCTGGTGTTGCTCTGAGCTGTGGTATAGGTCGCAGATGCGGCTCGGATCCCGTGTTGCTGTGGCTGTGGCGTAGGCCGGCATCTGTAGCTCAGATTCAGCCCCTAGCCTAGGAACCTCCGGATGCCGCATGTGCAGCCCTAAAAAGCAAAAAACAAACAAACAAACAAAAACAAAAAACAAAACAAAGAAACCACTAACACTCTCATCTAGGTGACATTTTTGTTAGCACAGAGCTTAGAACAAATTTTAAGGTAACACTGGACTAAGGCAAGAAATAATAAAGGCATGTGTGGCCTTCACCTGCCTGCTAAAACCCCCCTGATCAAATTTGGACTATGATTTTTTCTTTTCTTTGAACGACTTCAAGACTGAATGTCCCAGTGAGGCTGGTCTAAAACAGTCATGGGTTCTTATTCATGACTGTGCTCCTTCCGGTGACTCAATCTCCCTGTTTATTATCTGTTTCAGAAACTGTCGGGGCGGAAGATAAGTCCAGTTCTGCGGATGTTTGGTCAGTCCATATCAGGAGGTGTTGATATGGATGGAAATGGCTATCCTGGTAAGCTGTTTTCTTTAAAGGCATACGATATAAACAAAGAGAACCAGTCTGGTAAGCATGGTCACATCTAGGAGAATTCACACAATGCAGTAGAGAGTTTTGCTTAGTGTTTGGTTTTTAAGGTGAAGGTTGTGTTAAAGTGTGTTTTGTAGTTTTAGAATGATCCACTCTGGAGTTCCCTTGTGGCAGAGTGAGTTGTGGGTCTGGCATTGTCACTGCAGCAGCTTGGTTGCTGCTATGGCACGGGTTTGATCGCTGACCCAGGAACTTCCACGTGCTGTGGGTGTGGCCAAAAAAAAAGCGGTGGTGGTGGGGGAATGATCTACTCAGAAGGGTTTAAGCCCCAGGAGGGTAGATTCTTGCAGTGCATCTTTCTGATGAAGAAGAAAAGCACTGTACCTGATTTTAAAATGATCAATAGTGAAACGTCATGTTTTCTTTGGTAGTTAAGCATATTCAGAGGCATCTCCCTCTTGAGAGGGAAGAAGGAACTGAGCCACACCCCACCACACAAACACAAACAAACACATAGGACAATTATTGAGAGGAACACTTGGAGCAGAAAGGAAACTATGTCTTCTCTCTGACGGACAAAACAGACCTTGGCCGTTCAAGGCTGATTGGCTTGTCTTCAAGGTTAATTAACGCCTTGTGGTGGTTGAGGGTAATTGAATAAAAATGTACAATTTCAAACCCCAATCCCAAGTGATACCCAGTTAGGTGAAATTGACCAGGCAGTGGAATAGTGGTTCTTTTGTGGTTTGAAGGGGAGAGAGTAAGGTCAGGTAAGGAAGCAAAGAAGAATTTGGAAAAATCCCAAATCATCAAATTGGAATCATCCCAAATTCAAAAAAAATATTCCTCAAACTATGGACCATTTTGCTGTCTTGAGAAAGCATTTCTTTCCATTTAAAAAATGCTTCAGGTAGTTTCCGTTGTGGCTCAGTGGAAACAAACCCTACTAGGATCCGTGAGGATGTGGGTTCGATTCCTGGCCTCTCTCAGTGGGTTAAGGATCTGATGTTGCCGTGAGCAGTGGTGTAGGTCACAGGTGTGGCTCGGATCCCTTGTTGCTGTAGCTGTGGTGTAGGCCGACAGCTGCAGGTCTGATTTGACCACTAGCCTGGGAACTTTGATACACCACAGGTATGGCCCTAAAAAAGAGAAAAATAAATAAAATGTCTCAGAACGATCTGTGAAAATGAATGCAATCCTGTATGAGGGCATCAAATTTTGTTGTTTCCCACAGACAGGAGTTTTGGTCATCCCTCTTACCTTTGCAGAGCCAGGAGGAGTGGGACTCAGAAGGGTCAGTGTTGAAGTTTGTGTCCCTAAACACCCTCATGGGTCTTCTTACATTTGGGAAGGCAGTTGTCCTGGGCAGTTTGCACCCATCCCTTAATAAGACTTTCCATTGGTTTAGCACTTTAACATAGGCAGAATGCTACATGCGCAATGTCCATCTTAGAGCCATCACTGCAGGTAGGTAGAAGTGGTGGTGTCTCCCCAATTTACAGACAAGGATGCTGAGCCCCAGAGAACTTAGGGGACTGGCCAGGACGGAGACCCAGGCTGCTTCTCTCTAATTGCACACTGAGCAGGTGTGCTCAGCGCTTCACAATGGATCTGGATTTCTTATCTTGCATTTTCCATAAAAGAAATGACAAATGCATTGGGGTCCTTTATTTTCAAATATCAAGGCGACTTTAAAAGGCTATTAAAAAATAACAAAATCAATAAGCACAACCGCATGTGGAAATTTTAGCTGCCTTGCAATCCACGGATATACTCTTGGTTATTCCTAAATGAGGGCATGGTGTAGTGTAGGGATTCAGATGTTCTTGGGCTCAGATGCTTGTTTCCAGGGGGGTAGAATGGAAGCCTCAGGACTTTGCATTTGAGGGGAAGAAAGTCAGAGAGCTGCTGGATGAATATTTCCTAAATTAAAATTATTTAGGACTAAGCATTAGCAGTGAACACTGTCTTGATTTATAGTTTGCCAAGTATGGCCATAAGTTTTCAGATTTTAATATCTAATTTAATGTTTAATACATAGTATGCTGAGCAAGCATTTAATATTTTCTGATTGAAATATTATGAAGTGTTGTCACCGTTGGAAGAAGACACGGGGATAACGATCTCCACTGTGCAGACGAGGACGCTAGGATGGACTCTGGGTCCCCTTAAGTGAGGCTTGGAACAGAGTTGACTCACATGTTCTGCAGAACCTAGAGCTTCTCCCAAGACTCATTGAATTCCAAGCCGCCCCCTCTGATTCGCTCATGTCCAAAGGAAATAGCACGAGCCACTTATGTAATGTAAAAGATTCGAGGTGTTCCTGTTGTGGTGCAGCGGAAACGAATCTGACTAGTATCCATGAGATTTTGGTTTCGATCCCTGGCCTCGCTCAGTGGGTTAAGGATCTGGTGTTGCCGTGAGCTGTGATGTAGGTAGCAGACGTGGCTTGGATCCTGAGTTGCTGTGGCTGTGGTGGAGGCCAGCAACTGTAGCTCTGATTCGACCTCTAGCCTGGGAACCTCTGTATGCCATGGATATGGCCCTGAAAAGCAAAGAAAAAAAAAAAAAAAGAGAGAGAGAGAGAGATTCGACTAACTACATGAAAAAGAGAAGTAGGTGAAATTATTTTCATAATGTTTTCTTTAGTCCAGTATACCCCAAATATTATCATTTCAACATACAATCAAAATAAAACTTGTTCATGAGATGGTGAGTGTTATTTGGTGCCCGGTCTTTGAAGTCAGTCCCTGCCGACACCTCCAGCACATCTGCATGTTTCAGGGTCTCAGCAGCCACATCCAGCGATGGGCTGCCCTAGGGCACAGTGTGGCTCTAACTCTTACAAAATCATCCTAGAGCCTGGAGGTGGCCCCTGACCTTGAGGCTGGGGAGCAGCTTGATGGGGATGGGAGATGGGGGTTGGGGAAAATGGGCTTCAGCAAGTTTCTGATTCCGTAAACTTGCGGTTTGCAGATGTCACCATTGGAGCCTTCATGTCCGACAGCGCGGTCCTCCTCAGGTGAGCTGCTTCTCTCTTTCCTCTTGGTTCTCTGTGGATGGAGGGTAGGATCTGGGGGGCCAGGTGACCTTTTCATCATTAGTCAGCAGTCACTCTGTCCTGTTCCTTGCAGGCAGGGGTGCTTAGTAAGTGGGAGGAGTACTCTGTTTTCTTAGTTTTATTATCCTCTCTGCCAGGGTTTCCAGCTGGTGGGCTTCTAATGGCTTACAGGTGCGAGATGATCGCACCCATGGGACTTCTAGGCAGAGCTTGGGTTTTTGCCTTTGGCCATGAACAACCCCTTCCACTCTAACCTATGCACGTATTATCATAGACATGATATGATAATATCGTGACACTCAGGGGTCGGAAGCACTGTCCTATTCACCCTCTTCTTCCCCACTTCCCCACCTCGTGTCTCCAGCCCCCCAGGGGCTGGGAGCCTCCTGCCACCTCTTTCTTTGGTGCAGCAAAGGGTCAGGGACGTGAGCCCTGGCCAGTGCTCACCGTGGAGCCTGTGCAGGTTGGATCTCTCCGACAAAGGCCAGTGGGCTGCCATCCCACCCATGATCCCTCTCCAAGTATTTCTGTCTGTATGAGTCAGAGGAGGCAGAATTACACTTTGGAGCGGGAGCCAACCCTTAGGTTTTGTTAACAACCTGATGGCAGAACTTTCTAAAATAGGCTAGTAGGATCTTAGAGCTGGAAGGGATCCCAGAGGCTGTGTAGTTCCACACCCTAGATTCCTCTCATTCGGCAGAGCCTTCCTCTGAGTCTCTACCACAATGGCCACGTAGCCTCCTGTTGAATGGGGTACCCACCCCGGGGGGGTGGGGTGTCTTAGTAACTTCTAAGGGACTCAGTTAACCCCTAGATAATTCAAAATGTTAAGTTGTTGGAGTTCTCTGGTGGTTCAGTGGGTCAAGGATCCACATTGTCACTGCTTCCGCTCGGGTCACTAATATGGCACAGGTTGGATCCCTGGCTGGGGGATTTCTGCAGGCGTGGCCAGAAAAAAAATTGCCGAAGTGTAATACCCTTGGGGTTAAGATGTAACTGCTGGAGTTCCTGCTGTGGCACAGTGGGTTAAGAATCCAGCTGCAGGAGTTCCCTTTGTGGCTCAGTGGTTAACGAATCCGACTAAGAACCATGAGGTTGTGGGTTTGATCCCTGGCCTTGCTCAGTGGGTTAAGGATCCGGCGTTGCCGTGAGCTGTGGTGAAGGTTGCAGACGCAGCTCAGATCCCGCGTTCCTGTGGCTGTGGCGAAGGCCGGCGGCTACAGCTCCCGTTAGACCCCTAGCCTGGGAACCTCCATATGCCACGGGTGCGGCTCTACGTAAAGGCAAAAAGACAAAAAAAAAAAAAAAAAAAGAGAATCCAGCTGCAGCTGTTTGGGTCACTGAGAAGGCGCAAGTTCAGTCCCCAACCTGAAACAATGAGTTAAAGGATCTGGTTTTGCCGCAACCACAGTGTAGGTTGCAACTGCAGTTCATATTCATTCCCTGGGCTGGGAACCTCTATATGTTGCAGGCGTGGCCATTTAAAAAAAAAAAAAAGTGTGAACATTGGGACCATGTGGTCTGGGTTCAAACACTAACTCTGCCCTTGCAAGGTGAGTTTCCTGGGCAAGTCTGGTGACCTCTTTTTCAGGATTGTCACTCTTAAAAAAAGGTACTAATTGTCCTTACCTTATTGGATATTATAAGTTCTTTTGAGAACTCGTCAAGTTAAAAGAGTGCTTGGTTTAAGTGCTCAGTAAATGTTAGCGATTCTTCTTTAAACGGGGTGAAATTTGCCTGCCTCAAAGTCTGCTCCTTGATCCTCGCTCTTCTGTATAACAGCCCTTCAGTATTTGAAGGTGGTGGTTGTGCCCCTTAGCTGGTGACTCTGCAAAGAGGGGTCCTGCATTCCCCACGTGACTGCATTTCCGCTTTCTTTCCCATACCTTCCTTCCAGGTTGCTAGCTAGCTTTTTAGGTGGAATAGCTTTCACGGCTGCAGATAGTTGTAGTTGGACTTGTGAGGCCGGGGGCTCCATGAGGTCGTTTTCGCTCTTGTCACCATCTTAAGCAGCTCACTCTGGCTTGTCAGGTTTCCCCTTAAAGAAATGCTTCCCCCCCCCCCCCCCCCCCCCGCTTCTCTTTGTGCAAATGCCTGTGGGCGGGTGAGAGAAGGAGAAGCAAGAAAACAGTAAATCTTGTCTCCTTTCCAGAAGGCTGGCTGCAGAGGAGCCAGTGGATTGCCGGTGGTTCAAAGAGGATGTTTTGAGGGTGGGATCCAGGTGGTGGCCCTCAGCTTCCTGAGGCCCACCCTGAGCCCCATCCTGAACCCCTTTCGACCTTGGGGCCTGGAGAGGTTGAGGAGGCAAGAGGGAGCAGGGAGGGGAGGGAGGTGGGTTCTGATCTAGAGACTCTTGGTAGGGAGTGGGCTCAGCACAGGGTGCAGTTTGGGATGGAAGGGGGTTTTGGAGGGTGACCACCTCAGGCCTCTTCCAAGAGTGTGGCAGGCTTGGGGTGAGCTAGGAGGGTTTCAGAGATGAGCTGGGGCCCCTCAGAGGGGAAGGAGCAGGCAGCGGGATTGTCGCAAGTGTCAGGGGCCAGGCAGGTTGGCATCCTTGGTAAGGTTCTACCTGTGGCCGAGGGGCTGGAGACTCTGGACAAAGCTAAGTGGGTGTTCCAGGCATGATCTTGCTGACAGGCAGGTGCAGTTGACTTTGAGTTACCCAAGGGTGATTGGGGGAGGGCCAGGAAACCATGAATATGTGTGTGCACATGCACGCACACTCACACCCTGTGCCCCCCACCATGCCTGCGCACACACACAAACCGTGCCCCCACCACACACCATGCCTGCACACACACACTCTGCCTGCATATATATACACACTCACACCATGCCCATTCTTGAGTTTTCTAAGGGGAGGACTCAAGAGCTCTCTGGATTAGGAATGCTTTGGGCTGCAACTAAGAGAATAGCCTGCTAAAAGTGGCTTTAAACTATGTGGATGTGAATTCACTCCCTGGAGTAACTGCTGGCATTGGGGAGGGTTAGTGGTTTAACACCCTCACCAGGGCTGTGGGCTCTTTCTCTGTCCCCCGCATCTCTGCCCTGCAAGCAGCACTGACCCCATAAAGTGCTAAGGTAACTGGAGCAACACCATGTCTGAGGGCATCCAGACTGATTTTATTACCTACCTGGAAGTAAAATACCAGGATCAGCTCAAATATGATTTGGAGTGTCTGAGACCCAACCTAAAGAAGTATTCCAGCCACGAGCTTCTTTGAAATAAAGTCTTGAGCACCCTTGTAGTGCTGCCCTTGGGTGCCCTTTTGCTTTCATGTCCGACCCTGAAACCCAGTCTCCAGGCCCCAGGGGTGTGGGCTGGCTCAGCTCTGCCCTCGGGAAGTTTGTTCTCGCGGATTAGCTCTGGAGGGCAGGCCCTGTGTTAGGTGCCTGCTGCTATGCCATCTGGGATCAAAGGAAGTGATCAGAGAGGCTTATGAAAGATTTCTGGGCTTTCCCTGGTCCAAAAACAATACTTGGAGTTGAAACAAAAAGGTTTGAGGGAACTGATTTGACGGATGTTGGGGGGAGATGGCCCTTATCTGTCATTTCAAAGGATTCCATTTTTTTTTTTTTTTTTTTTTGTGTGTGTTTTAAACAACCCTCAACCAAGTCCTTTTCTCTGGACCGCTCACCACTGCTTCTTGCTCACCTTGCCTTCCCCTGCCAAGCTCTGCTGGGAGAGGAGGAAACAGGCGTGCTCCCAGCCTGGTGGCCCTGGGGTGACAGGAGAGGCCGGGCAGGTCCTGCACGATGACCCAACAGGACATGTGTGCACTGGCCAGGGTGGGGCTGTCACGGCCTAGAGCCCAGCGCTGCCTGGTACCTCTGCCTGTTTTGTGAAACAATGGTCCCGCCTGTGATTTTTCACTCCCTTGGTCTGGAGAAAAGTTTTTGCCCATTTAGCAAGGGTTTTTGAATGCCTGCTCTCCTGGGAATATCAGGACCCCAGATTTTAGAGGGCCTGCAGGCTAGTGGGGCAGATTTGGAAATCGACAATGACCTAATTAGTTAAGAGGTGAGTTGTGGTGTGAACACATTGCCAGGAGCCTGGAGAAGGGGTACAGCTAGATACCAGGGGTGCCAAGGAACCCTTGAGCATCTTCTAAGGTAAAACCCCAAAGTAAGTTGGAAAACCAGATGTGAGATTTCTAGGCACCACTGTTGTCTGACTTCCCTTAGACCTACAGCTGGATCTGCTCTGCGATCCCACGCTTCCCTTCTACTTGTCACAGCCTTGCCTCTCTCCACCCACGTCTCAAAGCAGTGGTGGCACTAGCGAAATCCCCTAGTCCCACTGGTGTTGGTCCTGGTTTCCCATCTGTCTTGTACCTCTGGCCACTCTTTGTGGGATCATTGAACACAAGTGAGGTCATTGTTCTCAAGCTGCTAATGCCCCTTAATCTTGTTATGTTGTGAGGCCTGGGGCTCCTTGGAGATAAAAGGGTCTCTCTGTGAGGCCTGGAGGGGAGGAGGTTAAGCCACAGCTTAGGTGAACCGTCCTTCAGCAGATGTTTGCAATGAGAGCAGAACCGTGTGGTTCATTCTCTGCTTTTGTTTGGAGGCCCCCCAGAGATTCCCTGGAAAGCCAGCAATGAGCCGTCCATCCATCAAGCACTGGGGGAGTGGTCCCTGTCGGTGACAAGACTGTGGATGTTTATTGGGTTTCACTTGGTCCTACGACCAGGCGGGTTGATTTCTTCAGCTCTGGGGTGCGTTACTTTGACCAGCTGGGACTCCATTAATTAAGTTCTTTTAGAAAAATACTTGATGAACTGATAGGAGTAAATGAAGAGGGAGGTTTGACCCACTGGTTCAGTTCATGCTCGTGATGGCAGTAAATGCTTTGGGGGGACCCCTGCTCGTGCATTTCTTTCTTAAGTCATGGTATCTGCTGTTGGAACACCTCTTAAGTCTACTCGGATCTTCCTAATAAAATGGAAATCAGAACTTAACTGGTGAAATTGCAAATAATCACTCAACATCTGGTGGTTCATTTATAGCCTCAGCCAGTTGTGCTTTATGAACAACACACTTGCCTTTCTTATTGGGAAGATAACTGTTCGTGCATTTATTAGGAAATACACCGAAAAACCAGAGAAACGTATTTCCAGAGCACCCTGGCCATTCTCTCTGGGACTTTAATTAGATGCTGGGCTGAAGCCCTAGGATTCGTCGTGCCAGTTTGGTTCTCCTTTGGTTCTGAGAGCCACCTCTCAGTGTGACTAAGTCATCTTCCCTCTTGACCTGTAGGGCGAGACCTGTCATCACGGTGGATGTCACCATCTTCCTCCCCGCCTCCATCAACATCACGGCACCTCAGTGTCACGACGGCCAGCAGCCTGTGAACTGCCTGAATGTCACTGTCTGCTTTAGCTTCCACGGCAAGCGTGTTCCGGGAGAAATAGGTAACGAGCCACCGAGTCAGAGCTCAGCATCTTAGCTGAAGTGGGCTTGCGGGATCGTGGGCAGCCAAGGGCTGTGTCTGGGGTTCCGTCCCACTGTGCATCCCAGCTGTTTTGCAGGCAACAGGTCCACAGAGATGCCCTCTCCCTTGAGGGTCCCCCCCTTCTCTTCATACCTTTATTTTCGCAACTTAAGACAACATCCAGCTCTCAGACAGATAATACTTGACTCCAAGTCTCCTTTCTCCAAATGTCCACGGGCCAGACTGAAACCGCGCTGGGCTGCAGGTGGGACGGGTGGTGGGGCTTGTGGAAATGCAGCCAGTAGCCTGGACCTTATGGAACGTTCTGTGTGGTGAAAAAAAGAAGTGGTGAGACTTTGGAGGCTCCCCCTTGAGGTTGCACCATTGGCCAGATGTTGGGGGCTGGTGCTCTTTGCTGTGGGATGGGAGACCAAGGCCGGGGGTTGGGATCAGGATGCTGAGTTTTCCAAAGGCTGAGGCTTCCAAAAGGCGGGGAGCTGCTCTGCTAGCTCCAGCTCACAGAAGAAAAGGCAGGCAGGCGCCCCTGGCTGGTGGCGGCCATCCCTGCCGTTCCTCCAGTTGGGGGAGGTTGACTTGCTGGCCCAGCTCCAGAGACCAGATCAACCGCTGGAGCAACCTAGGATGAATGGATTAGAATTTGGAGTGCGGGATCACCTGAAGGAAATGAACAGGCAGCACTTGTGCTGGTTAAGAGTTGCTTTGTTTTTATTTGAAAGGCTGCTTTCATAATAGAGCTCCAGGAAAAGAAAAGAGGAAACCCAACGCCGTTAAGGACCTAGGCTCGTGGACTTTCTTAGGTGTTTTTTTTGTGTGTGTGTGTCATGAGTGTCTCCCCACCGAACTCACCTTTGCTGCCTTTGGCCCAAGCAGTATCAGCGCCCCCTGGGAGCTTGTTAGAAATGCAGAAGCTCAGGCCCCACGCAGGACCTCTGAACCAGAATCTGCATTTCATCAAGATCCCCACAAGATGCTCATGCATAGTTCAGTTTGAGAGGCTCCGCTCTGGAGCACACGTGCGTGGGCACCCAGACACTTGGAACAGACACGCCTGTGCTAGTCCTTCTCCAAGCTGCACCTTTTAATGCCCTTCTTTATTTAACAGTGTGCTAATCCTTCTAGGCTCTTTCATTGGCATTTGTCTTCATCTTTAGTCAGGTTGAATAAACTCAACAGGGAAACCTTGTCCTTTTTTATATGGATTTTTAAAAAAAAGAACTTAGAAATTTCAAAAACGAGTATAAATTTACCGTGAACTTGGGACTTGGTTCATGAGAGAGAACTGACAAACTTTTTGTGTACAACCCAATGAGAAGAAGATCCTTGCTCCGGATCATGCAGCTCTTGGTGAAGCCAAGAGTTGAATTCTGGTCTGATGTTACTCTTGCTTTCCAAACTATTTCTTTCCAAAAACTTTTTCCCACCACCTCCCTAATTGTTTAAGGCACGACGGTTTCTAGGGAAAAAAAAAAAATGTTCTGATGGTCCTGGGACTCATCTGTCCTCTGCCTAATTAGATGGTGTGTCCTTTATCAAATACCAATGGTGATGTAGTTGGACTCCATTAAAAAGCATTTTAAGAGAATCGTTGAGTTGAAGATTACTTCTGGTGTATGTAAAAATAAGCAGAACTATTCTAGAACTCTAAGAAAAGCAAGCAATTAATAGTTCATGTGTGTGTTCACTGGACAAATATTTATTGTACACCAGCATGGGCCAGCCGTGTCCTCATGGAGTTTTTTAATGGGAATTACAAAGAATTTCTGTTTTGATCCTGAAGCTGCGTACATGGTTTTCAGAATCATTAACTCCATCACTGTGGTGGCAAAAATGGAGGTAAGTTGGTAGAGGAGGAAGAGAGAAGAAACCAAGATGCAAGTTTTGAGCAAGAGTGATTTCAGAGCATATGAGGTCAGTGGGGGCGAGAACTCTGACTTGTAGGTTCAGGACCTGAGCCAGGAGATGTGGGTATCTCCTCATGCTGCCCCAATCAGTGGTCTCATCTGGGGCCCCACTCCTTGACTTGAGACACCTGGGCCCTTTTCATTGACCCCAGTCATTGCGGCCCCTTTCATTGGCCCCAGTGCTGGTGGGACCCTTTCATTACACCAGTCATCGGGGCCCCTTTTAATGACCATGGTCATGGGGGCTCCTGTCATTGACCCTAGTCTTGGAGGCCCCTTTTAATGACTCCTGGGGGCTCCTTTCATTGACCTCAGTCTTCAGGGCCCCTTTCGTTGGCCCCCCCGGTCATCAGCGCCCCTTTCATTGACCCCAGTTGTGGGAGCCCCTGTCTTTGATCCCAGTCATGGGCACTGCAGTCACTGACTGTAGTCATCAGGGCTCCAGTCATTGACCTTCCCAATCATTAGGACCCCTTTCATTGACCCCAACTATGGGGGCGCCTGTCATTGACCCCAGTCATGGGAGCTCTAGTCATTGGAGCCCCTTTGGCCTCTAGGCAGAATTAAAATTAAGTTCTAAGCTCCAGCATGGCCCTTCAGTGTTGGGGTATGG
Source organism: Catagonus wagneri (assembly GCA_004024745.2). Taxonomy (NCBI): domain Eukaryota; kingdom Metazoa; phylum Chordata; class Mammalia; order Artiodactyla; family Tayassuidae; genus Catagonus; species Catagonus wagneri. The sequence continues at coordinate 22,798,548 of PVHT021183699.1, forward strand.
GCGAGACAGGCTGTTGGATAACATGCTGTCCTGCCCTCATAGACGGTGTGGAGCAGCCTGGTCAATGTCCACGTCAGGGTGGGGAGCAGGAGTGCCCTCTCCAGTGCAGGTCACTTCCTTTCACTCCATCTGCCACATGCATTTGTTGATGAAGTCAACTATCCTTGACAGTCTAAGGGGGTGTCTCTCCACATTTATTTCAGATTCAGGCTTGAAGAGGATAACTGGAGACTTTGGGTATTAGCAGGGCAATGTAGAAAATTATCTCTCCCTGGCATTTTTTTTTTTTTTGTCCTTTCTTCTGGTATTCAAGGACACGAGCTGTATCTCAGTCTTCACAGTGAAGGGAGAAATGTAGAAATCTGCCCCCAAAATGAACTGGCAGTGGAATATGGAGAATTGCAGGGGGAAACAGTGGGCAGCTGTGATGGTGTAATGGGACGTCAGGTGGAGGTGAAGGAGCCTCATGGGTCCAGATGTGCACAGAGGTCAGCATTAGAAGCAGCCCCTTGGTTCTGCACGACTGGGAAGGTCAAGTCCCTAGTTTCCAGATGGAGGGAGGATGGGGGCGCCTTCAGTGCACAGACATCCTCTGTTCTCCTCCCAAGCCCAGCAGCCAGAGCCGGCCAGCTCAGTGTCATCACCCAGGCCTCTGCGTTGGGAGCCCAGGGCTGGAACTGGGGTTTTGAGCTTTTCTCACTCTCGTTGCTGACAGATGCACAGAGCATGTCTTTGGTGGTTTTGGCCATGGCAGTCCTGGCGGACAGGTGTCTTCCAGGCACCTTTCAATGTCTGCATATGCAGGGCTGAGTTTGTCCACAGAATGGCTGCATTTGGGCAGTGCAATCAAGGGACACTGGTGGTTTGCTAGGTAAGGCTGAGCAGGTGTCAGAAGTGGCATCTATCTGTTGACATCTTCAGCTGCAGGACTACCCTGGGGTTGTTTGGGGGTTATAAGCAGCTGACCTTACAGTCATCTCTTTGGTTTCTTCTCTCCCTTGCGACCTGATTGGGCTCAAACATGTGCAGAAAGAAGGGACTCCTTTTGCCCCTTCCTTTTATGCTTTAGTCATGGAGAAACCATAGCTCCCACTCGGTCACAGAGCATTCGGGGCCATCTGATGACCCAGGCCACCAGAGGAGCTGCTCTGGCTTCTGGCAGTGCCGTGGGAACTAGAGGTTCTCTCTGGGCGTGACTGCCTTGGCTCCTGTGACAGCATGGCAGAATCCATTCAGGAAAATAGAAAGTGCACTGGTTATTTTAACAGAGAGAATTTAACATTGGGGACAGTTCAGCAGGAAGCAGTCACACAGATTCTAGGTCTGCATCAGGCCTCTCAAAGGTGGTTCCCAGACCAGCTGCCACAGCAGCATATGGAATCTTGTTAGAGATGTGAATTCTAACTGAATCAGAAACTTGGGAGGATGGGCGGCTGGGGCGGCAACCTGTGTTCCAACAAGCCTGCAGCTGGCTTCGATTTGAGACCCTCTGGTCAAGGGGAACAAAGGAAAAAGGTTACAGGTGGGGTGGCGCACTTCCTTGGGGTTGTCAGAACCTCTAGGCTCTGAGAAGGGACCTTGTGGACCCAGCATCTAAGCCTCAGAAGGTGGGGACGCTGGCTGGTGCCCCTGGTACCTCTGAGGCAGTGAGGCTGGCTTTGGGGAGTCGGGGGGAAATGAAGCCAGAATTAACTGCTATTGGAAGCATCTGCTGTGGAAAAGTGTCGCTGGGTTAAGCTGATAGGAAGTCCCTTCCCCTCCTCCAGTCTTGCAGCCTCCGTCAGACTCCCTCCATCTCCCACTTGGCAGTGCTTCCGAAAGAGCCGCCGGCAAAGCAGGAATGAAGTTTTCAGGGTCCCAGCCCCAGCCTTCCCAAGGAGTGTGATAATTTCCTAAGCCAGTCACGTGGAACCTCTGAAACTCCTGTTGGCTCATTCAGTCAATAAAATAGTTATGAAGTTCTGAAAAGTGCCAGACTCTAGACCTAGCGCTGGGCCAGGAGCACGGAATGGGCCAGGCAGGGTCCTTGCCCTGGTGGAGCTTGGGTGGCCTGCCCTGTGCTCAGTCCTGGGGTGTAAACACCATGCTCAAGTCCAACAGCCCTCAGGACAGATTTACAACATATTTCATCAAGCCATTTAAAACAAGCACTCAGCTCATCTCAAGTGTGAGTAATCTTCATGCTTGGCCTGGGGAGCAGCATGGGGCTCCTGGGAGCTTCCTGGCTGCCATGAGCAAGGCAGGTGAATGCTGTGTCTGAGAAGACTCTGTCCCTTACCAGGGCTGGGCCTGTACCTACTTGCCGGCCATGCTGAAGCCTAAATGTGCTTGTCAGTCCTTGGAGCCTGAGAATCTAGCTGATAATTCTGGCCCCTCCGCAGGGCGCTAAATGGAAACCAGGCAGGGTTCAACCCTCAGTGGTTCTGTTCTGCGCTCTCACCAGGCGCCCCCAGTGTTTCCATGGCTGTCACACAGCCTGGTGAAGCTGTGAGTGTCCAGGGGTGATGGGAGGGAGGGGGGGAGGGGGATGGGGGCCTGCCCTGCCCTCGGACAAGCAGTAGAGCCCAGGTCCTGAGAAATGGCACCAAGATCATGCAAGCCAGTGGGAGAAATAGGGTTAACACCAGGCATCTTTTCCCCAGACCCTTCCTCTGGCCCTAGGGGTGCATTTCTAATCCAGAGGGCATTTGTACCCCCAAAACATTCTCTGAGCTCCTTCTGGGCTCTCGAGAAGCTGGAGATGGGCTAATGCAGATCCATGTTCTATAAGGAAAGGGGTGGGGTGTGGCTCCAATCACCACCTCGTTCCTTGGGGAGCGGGTAAGAGAAGCTAGGAAAGCTAGGAGAGTGGAAATAGCCGTTTCCCCCTCTTCTCTTGGGAAACCCTAAGGGAAGCTCAGAGTAAGTCTGGAGGAGGATTTAGTAGTAGAATTTCACAGCTGAAATCGTGTTCTGAGGACGAATGAGAATGAATCAAAACTCGCTGGGAGCGGCTAGGGCTGCGCTGATGTGAGACAGCTGGCTGCCTGCTGGCCTGGGCGGCGTGGGGGGCCTTGGGGGCCAGGGAAAGGAGACGGCTTGAAGCAGGACTCAGAGCCCATCAGCTTTTCCATCAAGATGACATCATTCGACATGGCACGGACACAGGCTGCCAGAGGAGAGCTGAGCATGGGAAGTGTGTGGTTGGAGCAAGCCTTAATCAGAACCAGCACCTCCCTGGGCCGGGCTGGCTGGGCTGGCTGTGTTGGGGGCGGCTTCACTGGCAGCTCAGGCAGCCTGACGCACCCACCCTCCCACGAGGTGGGCTGCTTCTCTGGCGTCTCCTCCACTTGGGGGCGGGGGCGGGGGCTCCCTTTCAGACACATTTGGCGTGGGGGCTGTTTAAAAGTACCAGTTGAGTTCCCATCGTGGCTCAGTGGTTAACGAATCTGACTAGGAACCATGAGGTTGCGGGTTCGATCCCTGGCCTCGCTCAGTGGGTTAAGGATCCGGTGTTGCTGTGAGCTGTGGTGTAGGTTGCAGATGCGGCTCAGATCCCACGTTGCTGTGGCTCTGGCATAGGCCAGTGGCTACAGCTCCAATTAGACCCCTAGCCTGGGAAACTCCATATGCCATGGGTGCGGCCTTTAAAGGACAAAAGACAAAAAAATAAAAGTACCAGCTGAGCTCAGGGATTTAGGATGGGCTGCACTTCTTACCACTCTGGTAGGTTTGAGACCCTGCTTGCTCAAGGTGGGTTTCCCATCATATGTCTTTTGGTTTTGTTCAAGAAGAAAGACTTTGATAAGGAGCCGACTCCTTTATGTGTGATTTAAAACGCCCAGGTTTTATTTTTTTATGTATTGGCTGCACCCAAGGCATGTGGAAGTTTTCAGGTCAGGGACTGAACCCATGCCCCAGCAGTGACAATGCTGCATCCTTAACCACTAGGCCACCAGGGAGCTCCTCAAAAATAGATTTTCAGTCAAGGAGAAGCACTGAGTAGGCAGTTCTAAAGAAGAAGTAGTTCCAACTTGATTGCGTTTAGCATGTTGGACGATTTGGCTTGTCTGTGATTGGACGCTTTTTATGTTTTTAGTAATTTCTGATTGGTGAGCGTGTTGGCATGTGCGTCTGCCACGCAGAGCAGAGTGGCAGTTGTGGTCATTAGCTCAGTGTTAGTAACGCTGAGCTGTTCCTTCCCTCCCTTGAGTTGTAAGAGGGCAATATGGGGCCAGCGATTCTGCAGAGATAGGAGGCTTTGGAGGGCCTGATGTTTGTGAAGTACCGCACAGGGCTTGGCACACGTGTAAGGTTGACTTTATTCCCTTTTCTGGACTCAGCCCATTTTAATTCAACATCTTGCAGAAGCAGAGCCTGCACAAGGATTCGAGGGCATGTTGTGGAATCAGGTGATGCCAGGAAGCACCAGTAGGAAAGAAGGACAATGAGAGACAGGAAGGGAAGGCAGCTGTATTAATCAGGGTTCACCAGAGAAACCGAATGAATAGGATACGTGTGTATGGATATTGTAGCTCAGAGGCAGTCCAGAAGCCACTTCCTTCTTTTTGCAAAGACCTTTGTCTTTGTCCTCCTAAGACCTTCAACTGATTGGGTGAGGCCCACCCATAACGTGAATGGTAATTGCTTTATTCAAAGGCTACTGATTTCAATGTCAGTCTCATCTTAAAAACACTTTCACTGTGACATCACTGCAGGTGTTTGACCAAATAGCTGGATCCCGTGACCTCGTCAAGTTGACTCATGAAAGACACCATTACAAGCAGCCAGATAGAGGGTGTGTCATTGAACAAGTTACCACTGTAACAGGGTGGCTAGAGTTGAATCCTGCTGGGGTTGCCTGGGGGCTGGCGTGGAACACACAGCATGATTACCCCACTCAAGGGAGTGGGGAGCTGGAGTCATGCATACTGAGAGCTGCCCCGGGGACTCTCGTTCTGGGTGTTGCTGGCCTGCCATGCACATGGGCTGAGCCATCAAAGCCTTGGAAAAGGGGATGCGGGTGCTGGCAGTTAAAAGTTGGGCTGGACAGCAGAGAAACGGTAAAAGCCAAGAGGATGTGGGTGGGGCACTGATGCTAATCTGTGCGCTCTTCCTGTGTTCCTTTCCACCCAGGCTTTCTCTGACGAGGTGGTTCAGACCCACTTTTCTCTCCATGGTTACCCTTCATGGCCGCTCGGGGGAGGGCACCCAGGAGGATGGCCGGGTGGGGGCTGCAGATGGGTCCCTGCTCAGCGGCTGCCACCGGCACCACTTTGGTTTACACACACACCCCCCACCCCAGCCGATGTATTCTGGTTCATCTGCCAGCAGCGCCTCTCTCCAGCTCTGACCTTGCTACATGGAAATTGGAAAGACACTTCATTTATATTTATTCTTTCTTACTGTTTGGCGGTTGCCTAGGGAAATTGTGATCGGGAGAAAGTAAATTGGCCAAAGTTCAGGTCTAAATCTCTCTATTTTTTGGGTTCTGCTGTCCGTGCATTCAAAGAATGCGAGTTTGGGGGGGTCAGATAATGTTAAAAAATGCACCAAGAACCAGCATAGTTGGAATGGCCCAAGAGATGAGGAGAATTTGAGATTCAGCTCTGCAGTGATGGCTCTCTGGCTGGGAGCAAGTCTTGTTCCCTCTTGGGGCCTCAGTTCCTTACTTGAAAAGTGAGAGTCTTGAACGAGATGGTCCCTGAGCTTGCCCTAAAGCTTTGACATTCTGCCCCATTTCCTGCACTGTCACCATCGGAGCGGGTATGTAAATCTTGTACAGGCTCTCGTGTTTTTTCTGTCAAGTTGCCGTCCCATGTGCATTCTTTTCTTCTCAATAATGTCGCCTGGATTAGCTAGGTCTCAGGTATCTCCTGGTGACCCAGCCTGGCCTTGGAAATCAGCTGTTGACTGAAGTAAACAAGCCGGGGCAGACTCGCCCTTGCTGACCAGCAATCTGCCAGCTTGGCAAGGCAGGATCCTGGAGATGGCCGAGGCCCAGGAAAACCATTAAATGCATCAAAACTATGCCCCGTGGCAGCTGCACAGTGCCCATCCAGGTCACTTTTCCTGGTTCATGCCTCCCCTCGTGGCTGATCCCTTTGATGTTATTAAAAGCCAGAGCCATCCCTGCTGCCTCAGCTTCATGGCAGGTGCGAAGCTGCTTTTTTTGGGTGCGAGAGGCGGGCTTCTAAGAGGCTGGTGTGTGGAGCCAGGGCAGGGGCAGTGTCATCCACTTTTCCACTGCTCAGCAGTCTCATCTGGTTATTTTAGGGAAGGAGGCTCCTTTTCTCTCACTTGAAGAATGCCACATTGCCCTGAGTCCACAGAGCAGCTCACAAATAAAGTGTTACCTATAGAAAGTGTTGCAGAGGAGCAGACCTCTGAAGCGGTTCTGTGGTACAAAAAAAAAGCAGTGAAATGGGTCTGTTCACACTAAAGCCAGGGAGTTCCTACTGTGCTGAATGGGATGGGAGGCGTCTCTGCAGCACCAGGATGCAGGTTGGATCCCCAGTCCAGATCTGGTGTTGCTGCCTAGCTCTGAGTTCCCACTGTGGCACAACGGGATTGGCAGCATCTCTCAGTTCCCGGCCTGGTGCAGTGGGTTAAGTGATCCTGCAGTGCCACAGCTGTGGTGAAGGTAGCAACCAAGGCTTGGATCTGATCCCCGGCCCAGGAACTCCATACTCTCTGAGGCAGCCAAAAAAGGTAAAAAGAAAAAGGAAAAAAAGACTAAAGCCATATTTACCTAATGAAACACATTGTCAGATACTTACCAAGAAACTCTGAAATGATGGAGGTGAAACCCTTTGGGTTTATCCAATGTGTGTTCACTGCTGTGACCATTCTTTTTGAAGTCTCACATTGTGTCACAATAGGTCCTGCCTCCTGGCATTACACCTTGAGGTACAGGTGATGGGTTTTTCTTTTTAGGGGTACACCCCATTACAGACCCCATGGTGGTCATGGTTTTTGTTGAACCAATAGGCACCATAGAACCGTGTGGTCAGCACGTGGCTACCTGGGAATGAAGCCATTCCTGGCCTTCCTCTGTGTTTCTGTGAGTGTGAGCTCCGTGAGGGCAGGAGGCCTGCCTGTGTTGTTCTTTGTTTTGTCCCCTGCACCTGCACAGCGCCTGCCCCATAGTCACGCACAGTCGTCCACGGATGGCCACAGTCTAGCAGATGTAGCAGTGATAGAGCACCTCTCAGCATCTGTGAGATGACTCAGTTATTGGGTGATTTCTCCCTTGTGCTGGACGTATGTTCCATTTCTTTATAGGAGTCAGTGTTCCATGCAGCCTTGGTAGTTTCAGCAGCTTCTGATAACCTATAGGTTTGCCTGCCTTCCAGGACATTGATTGTATTGGGTACAGTTACGTGTTGATGTGTATGTTGGTGGTTTAGTCAATAACTCATGAGGGTTAAATCAGGGAGAGCCGTGAAGCGTGATGCCCAGAGCATCCCCAGGTAGACAGGGCCATCCTGGTCTCTGTATTCTGGAGGCGCCCTGGCTTCATGTTTCTCTCTGCGATGGTGTTGACCGGGGCTGCTTGCTGTTTAGTCCTCTGTGCGATGGAGGGCTGGGTACCGTATAAAGGGGGCTTGTGATCCTCTGAGGGGGAATGGAAGGGGCCTTGTCACAGTGTTTCTGTCTTTGCTGACTTTTTGACCTAATTCATTGGCAGGTCTGAATTATGTTCTGACGGCTGATGTGGCCAAAAGAGAAAAGAGCCAGTTGCCCAGGGTCTACTTTGTGTTGCTGGGAGAGTCCGCGGGTCAGGTCTCAGAGAAGCTGCAGCTGGTCCACTTGGAGGAGACATGTCATCACTATGTGGCCCATGTGAAGGTCAGTTCTTTTTATTCTCACACTTTGATCTCTACAGATGTTTATTTGGAACTGGTGGGAACTTTTATTGTGCATTACGTATGTTCTGACTTTGAAATTTTTATTTTACAAGGAGGAGCATATTCGTTTCTTCTTTTAAAGTTGGAGTTGGGCAGCCCTTTATTGCTCTTATTGTGCTGGTCTCAGCCTCCGAGGGGGTGGTGGTGGGGCAAGAGACCAGCGGTGCTCTCGGTCTTGTTCTTTTGGGAGGTTTCTTATCCCCTCCCCTCTATGAAACTCACTAGTCTCCTCAGAGTAGAAACACAGAAGGACATGTCTCTAAGTCTGCAGTGGTGCTGGATCACACCATACCTGATGCCTTTTGCAGTGATCCACTACGTATTAGCTCATAGTCATGGTTAAGGTGTTTTGCAACTGGTTGGATTTTTCCTCCCTTGATTACTTTCTATTTGTTTTAGGAGTGCGTTTTTTGGCCCCTTTCCCCCTCATTCTAAACAAACATTTAAAATGTTTTTCTCCTCTTGAAATAATGTGTTAAAAATACTTTGCTACTAATGCAGGAGGCCAGGCTTTGATTAGCTACAAAGTGGCCCTGTGCAGGCAGGTACTGGCAGGATGGGAGCCTGGTTCTCAGTGTTGCAAGAATGGCCAGCCACTGACCCCCAAGCAGAGATAGCACAGGAGGCGGAAGGACCGTTTTGACCCAGGCCACCTGGTGGGTAAGATGAATGTGGGTTTTGGAGTCACACTGTGTCCAGTTGGATAAAACTTTGATTTCTCCATGTCTCCAATTTCTGCATCTCTGAAATGGGTACAGTGATACTTATCTTGGAAAGGTGATGGTAGAATTAAATATTATATATGATGAATATACCTAAATGACTTTGAATGGTCATTTTGTATGGTTGGACCATACAAAATTGACAATAATCTGATATTCTTGACTCACCAAAAAAAATGGCAGTCATATGTAGTTCGGTTATTATTAGCCAGTGGCTCTCTGGATGATAGCAAAAATAGTCTACAGATGGGAGACGAAGCCTTGTGCTGTTTCTGTGCGGTTAGTGCTAGAGCAGGAGAATAACAGCTGCTACTACAACTCCTAGATTGTAGATAGAGAAATGCCCCACACATCCATGGCACTTTGGCCCAGAGCCCAAGTCCAGGCCCCTGAGATGCTTTTCATTGAGGCTGGGCTCCGTCCCCTGCCAAGGCTCGTGCTGGGGCCTGCCCAGAGCAGCTGCCCCAAGGCCTCGGTGAAGGCCATTTATAAAGCAGTGCTCCTCTTAAGCCAACAAGCCACCCACCTCTCTGGGTCTTAGATTAAACTGGCTCACGAGCACCCTTAGGGGGCATGTGACTGTCATGTCAGACACTGGCAGGCCTTCAAGTGCCCGCACTTGGCATCTTCCTGGAGGTGGGGCACCTTCCCTTGGCTTCCTCATGCTGGCTCTCTCCCCTAAACACTGCCCTTCAGGGCTCTTGCGACTTCTTGCTCTGACTGAGAGGTCACTACTGCCTGTGTAGCTGCCAGGGGTCTTGGCTGCAAGACAGGGCCATGTAAAGTACACTCGGAAAACAGCACGAATGAGGTGCAGGCCAGAGGCAGGACTACTTCTGTGGTGGCCTCTGAAGATTAACTGGGGAAGAGCAGAGCTTACCAAGGTATTGGTCCTGCTATTTCCTGCTATCTAGGATGGCCAGATTTAGCGAACAAAAATGCAAGATTCCCAGTTAAAACTGAATTTCAGTTAACGAATTAAAATTTTTTTAAAGTATAAGTATGTCCCAAGCAATGCATAGGATATACTTATCGTAAATTTATTCGTTGTTCGAAATTCAGATTTAACTGGGCATCCAGTCTAAAGATTCAGCCTGACCGATACCCTTCCACGCCCTAAGTGGCACTTCTTCCATCTCAAAACACAGCTGACAAGAAGAGAGATTGAGATGGTGGTCAGAAGAGTGTAGAGGGTTGACGGCAGGGCTCAGAAGCACAGAGCCAGCACACACCTCTGTGTGATTATTTGGGTCGTTTTAGGGAGAGCAAGAGGGCAGGGCTTCAGCAAACGTGGACCTGGGAGAATTCGGATATAGTTACTGCGTGGCATTCTTTCATGCAAGGAGGTGGGGGTGGTGGGATCCATTAGGAAGGCACCAGCCTCTGATGCTGTGATGGTTCAGGAGGCATCAAGGTGGCTGATGCTATACAGCCCAGTGGGGAGTTTTTTCCTACCAGGCAATGGTTGTTCGGGTCCTAGCAGAGGACCCTGCGGAATGGCAGAGGGCACCGGGAAAGGCGAATGCTAATGGACTGGCTGACTGTTGGTGGTGTGGCCCAGCCCGCCTGGCCTGGGATTTCTCCACTTGTGGGAAAACAGCTGTGAAGGCCATGGTTCTTGGGGGGCCCAGGCAGGCAGCAGTACTGGGGGGAGGGGGTGGCAGCCTGGTCACCTCCTGGAGCGGGGCTGGGGGCTGGCCTTCGGGGCAGCAGGGCGTGAGAGCGCAGCCTTCTCCATGGCCAACGCTGGGTTTTGCAGACAGTAAGGAAGAGAGATAAAAGCCATCTCACTTATCGCGCACCATATGGCCAGCAGACAGGGAGGCAGGCGCTGGGGGCTGGCTGTGTTTTGTTTAGGCTATCTGTAGGTATTTTTTTTTCTCTTTTTTTTCTTTAAGCCTATTCCAATCTTTTTTTTTTTTTTTTTTTCCTCTTTCTCCTTTGCCCTAGAAGTTTTCCTTCCATAGATGGAGATAAGTATCCCTATCATAGAAGACAGCTGGGGCTGACACCTGCCCCCTAGGCTGGCTGCATTGTCCCATGTTTTATTCCATCATTGCCCTGGCGAGGCTTCCAAGAGGTAGCCTCCGTTTACCCATCCAGCCTCATTTCCACATCACATCACGTGTCCTGGACTCTTGTTAAGGTGAACTGACCCCTTTTCTCCTGGAAAATGTCCATAAGCACCTCTGACACTTGAGCCATCAGAGGCCCAGGTTTTGTCATATCTGTGTACGACCACGTTATCATCTACAGTACTTTGGCATTTTTTGGTCTCAAACATGCACCTCCTCCATGCGGAGTTTTAGTTCCTATTTCTTCTTTGAATTGGCTTTTGGCTTCGAATGAAATAATTCAAAGCAGAAACGGTATACACTCCTGTGAGCAGAGCACCAATTATTGCCTGCCAAGAGGGAAAGTAACTGTGAAAATAAATACATTGAAGACACAACAATGTCCTTGAATTCTAACTGGGTTTCATTACTTGCTGAAGTCTCCGAAGAAGTAGCCAGCTCTTCTGGTGTGTTAGAAGGAGAAATTAGAGTATGCTAGGGAAGTATTAGACATCCTGGCACCATGCTGAACTCTCTCTCTGATGCAATCAGAAGGGCGAACGGGGGAATTCCCTGTCAGCAGGTTAAGGATCTGGCGTTGTCACTGCTGTGGCGAGGGTTTGATCCCTGACCTAGGAACTTCCGTATGCCATAGGCTGGGCCAGAAACCACAAAAAACAGAAAAGCAAAAACCCCAAAGACTACAGGGGTATTGACCCAGGGTTAACTTTCTAAATGTGTGGGTCCTTTTATCGAGCCATACCCCTGTGCCGTGGGAAACCATGCCATGAGCCCAGTCTGTGCAGCCCGAAGCCCTGGCCATGCTGTGCTTTGATTGGCTGTGCCTGCTGAAGGTCTGGCTGCTCTCTGAGGCTCAGTAAGTCCACAGGCCTTAAACATAATCAGCCAGTCACTGTCCTTGCCCCCGGGGAGGCAACCATCAGCCTCCTGTCTGCTCAGAGCTTATCCTTTGCTGTCTGACACTGGCTTTGTGCCTGATGGGCACAAAATAAATGCTTTCCAGACCCAACCTCACTGAAAGGACTAAAAGGGTTGGGTGCATAGGAGCGTCAAGGGAGCTGATCTGATCAGGATAGGACCTCTCGCTGCTCTTGGACTTGAGCAGGGAAGCGAGGGTGTGAGATGCTGGAGTGGAGAGTCAGGGATGCGTGGCTGTGTTCTCTCATCACTCCTTCGTTTTCTGGTCTCTGCATTTACCTGGATGGTAACTGCGCTCCGTCTTCAAGTCCTACATGACACCTGAGAGAGCCAGCCCTTTGTGAGGTCAGGTGCTCATCTACAATGGCCAAACTGGAGCCTCTTCAGGAGTGGGGAAAGTGGGTGAGACTTTTGAGCCTGTATGGGGACAGGGCAGAAGACCAGGCGAGACCAGACAGGGGGCTGGCTGCCTTACTCCCAGCTGTGAGGATCCGAGACCCTCTCCAGAAAACCTTGGTGGGCAGATACTGTCCAGGGAGCCAATAACAGGGTTAATGTAAAAAAGGAAAAAAACACTCCACTCCACATTAGATGGAGGGTAATAAGAGCACGTTGGTTTCTCTGAATAGCTGCAGATGTTCATGAGACGGTTCTTTTATGTTGCTGGAGGATTCTTCAAGGGAGTTGGAACCTTAAGCTGTTGCGGGGCCTGGCCTGGCCAAGGTGGGAGGACACTGACCACCCAGCAGTCTCGGAGGTCACACCTTGGGCTCTGCCCAGGTGTTTGTTTTTTTTCCCCATTTTCACTTCCAAAAAATGCCTTAGGGCCAGCTCCAGTCACATGACAGACTGTGAGTTTGCAGTCTTTGGGTCTATTGAATGCCAATTTTCAGAGGCCCTGGAGGCTTTTGTTTTCTCTAACAGTGTAAGGAAGGAAGATAAAGTTGGAGTAAAGATAAGACTTCTCTGTGAAGGCGAGGAGACAGGAAAACAGCAAGTATGCTTTATCTGGAAACTGAAATGCTAAATCTCTCAATAAAATATCTTATTAGTCATCTTGATAAGTCAAAGGAATAGCCAAAAAGAAAGTTGTAAAGTTTGGGAAGAAGGTATATAGACCTTCGAGGTAGGAAGTCATCATAAGATAGTTTTGAAAAACCAGTAGTAGATGCATATAGTTAAATGTTTTTAAAAACTGTACTAAAAGTTATAGAAAGCAAGGAGTTTTAGCCACCTGCTTCTCTCCCGGAGGCATCCATTGTTCCAATTTCTTGTGTGTCTTCTGAGAGCTTGTCAGTGAACACACGAAGCTATGTGCGTGGCAAACTGTTGTGGAGCTTGCTTTATCCTTTTAAAATGCCTACAGGCAGAATTTCCTTGGTGACTCAGCACATTAAGGATCCAGCGTAGTCACTGCAGTAGCTCGGGTCACTGCTGTGGCACAGGTTTGATCCCTGGCCCGGGAACTTCCACATGCTGCGGGCATGGTCAAAAAAAAAAAAAAAATTAAATGCCCAGCAGCAAATGGGTAAACAGATTTTAGGAAGGCTGTACATTGGAATACTACTCAGCAAAAACTACGAATGAACTATTTATATGCAAAATAAGTGGGTGGCTCTGTAATGCATCATGCTGAGTGATGGAAGCCAGACTGAAAGGCTACTACTATGATTCTGTGGAAAAGACCAGCTCAAAAGACAGTAAGTAGATCAGAGATCAATCAGACTTTTTTTTTTAATGACTCTTGGAGGTTGTTCCATGTTGATATGTGAAGAATTTCCTGTTCTTTTTCATATCTTAATGAAATTCTATTGAAAGACTATCCCTTGAACGAGTTAACCTGTCCAGCTGACTTCACCTGTAGTTTATAGACCAGTGACCTCAGTTTGCCCTTCCAGGAGTGGTTCAGGGTTCCCTTTGGGGAAGAGCCTCAACCTGCCTTGGGAAGGAGGACAGCCCTTAAATAGGAACGGGATGTCCCCTCCTGCTGCAGTCAGCTCTTCTCCGCCCCAGACCTTTAGGGTCCTAGTTGAGGGTTTGTCAGGACCCCTGGAGAAGGCAGATGGAGGGGCCCTGATGGCCTCTGAGATGGGCTTGAATCTATGTCCCAAAAAGGAACTTTTAGTTTGAATATTGGAAGGAGCCAGATTTCTCTGTCAAAGTGTAAGGTGTGATAATTCAGGAATCATTGGTTAAGGAGTTTAGTAATTAAATCCTCTTTGAAAGTGATTCTTACTAAAAGAGGAGTTCTCACAGCATTCACAGTCATAGTCATGGAAGCAGCAAACACTAACTGAGCGTTTTCTTTAGTACCTACCAGTCATTTTCAGTGACTGCTTTTAATCTTCATTTTCTTCTCACACTAACATGAGAGGTAGTTCGTATTTATGTCCTCATTTTACAGTTTAAACGGTATAAAGGAGTAAAGGAACTTGCCCAGTACTTTACAGATAGCAAGTAGCAGAGGTGGGATTTGAACCCAGGAAGCTTGGTTCCCCAGGCTGTGCTCTTAAGCATTACACTGTAGCATTGTTCACTAACATGGGCTGCCGTGAACTGAATGCTTGTTGTAGTCCAGGTTCTCTTCTAAGGGCTCTACGTCGATCAGGAGGGTAAATGATGGGACCCAAAGGTTGCAAAACTCGTGAGACGCTTTACTGTGTCCTCCAGAGGTGGTGACTTGGTGAGTATACTCTGGAGCAGTGGTGTGTTCGTAATGGGTAACAGCCAGCGATCTGGGCGAAAAACCTGGCTTGCAACACTTTGCCAATCCCCCTGGTGTAAATACTCCCGCCATGGCTGATTTCACTGAATGTGGAGTTCAGATGAAACCTGCAGTAGCACGCTATTACATAGTATTTTCACTGTGTACTAGAGATTACGATGGATCTAAATAACCTCCAGAACACAGATAATGGTAAAGCATAATAAAATAATTAGGTGGTCATGAGGTTTGCGTATTTATTACCTTTATCTTAATATAAACTATTTGATTATAACTGTATGTAGTTTAACTTTAATGATGGCTGCGTTTAACTCTGACTCATAAACTTTCCGAAAATTTACCAGTTGGCTCTTGCAAGCCACCTCCAGTGATTTGCATTGGCTGTGACCACTGTATCTGTTGTCTTCGTTACTGAGTTGATCATATCATTCCAGTCCTGGCCTTGCACACAGATGTTTGATTACCAGAGTCTTTTTTTTTTTTTTCAATTTCCTGTGGCTTTGCAAATTGACCAATAATAGGAAAGTAAAATTGTGGGGTCAGTTTAACCACCAGACCACAGTGTTGATATCTGTACGTTTGGTGCAGAGGCACTGTGGATTTTGACAGAAATGATAAGCTGGTTCACTAGTTTCCATTTGAAATAGGGGAAAAGATTTTACTTAAATTTCTCTGACCTTTCCTTACCCATTCCCCACATGCACATGTTGAGAATCTGTTGAGAAACCCTCTCCGAACTGGAGCCTGTGGGAGAGCCGAGGGCTGAGCTTCCTGGAATAGGGGAGGGGTGTGGGGAAGGGGAGAGCAGACCTCCCACAGGGCTATTTGAACCCTGGAAATCTCCTGCCTCTGGAGCTGAAGCTGGCCCATCCCAATTAGTGCCAGTGGTTGGCCGCCCCTTGGGTCATCCTTCAGTCCTTTGGTTTTCGTGCTCAGCAGCTTGATCAGGTAGGACCTAAACCTGGTTCCGCCCTTTCTCACCAACTGCGCTGACCAGAAACAACATATCACAGTGGCCCCCATTATCTGGTTATTCTTTTCCTTGTCTTCTCTACTCCTTCCTGGGGTGACTATCCCCCTATCTTTCGGAGAATCCACTGGTCTAATAAGTGAGCCCCATGTGGTTCCAGGAGCAACAGACCTGAGAGCCCAGCCAGTCCCTCTGCCCACCCCCAGGGCTGCCCCAGCCGGGTCACACAGCCCTGCTGCCTCTCTCCTCTCAAGGAGAGCATCTGTGTCTGAGACATGCCCAGCTCCCAGTGGAAGGGACCGTGATGGCCTTTGAACGAAGGTGGACGAGCCAAGTGGATGCAGCCATGATGTTTTCTGGCAAAGGCAGTGGCTGTGGAGCCAGTTTACTGGGTGTCTGGTGCTGTCTCCGTGGCTGGCTGCAGGGCGCCAGTGGGTGGCTCAAGTGCAGACCGATAATGAAAGGGGAGATGGGGGACAGAGAGCTCCCTTTCAAGTGGTGCAGCATGCTAAGGTAGGACACGGGTCAAAACCTGGCTAGAGAATGGTGACCGTATCTGGGGACGGGTGGCCGCGGGGTAGGGGGTCTTGTCCAGAGAATTCCTCTTTGGAGGAAAACTTCAAGCCAGCTAAGTAGTGAAGGAGGGGGACTGTAATGATAGGATCGCTGGCTTCATGGCTTCTTGTCCCTGCTCCCTGGAGCAGAGGCGAGTTCCAAATCTGGGAAGCCGATAAACTGGATCCTTGGCATACACAGGGCCGAGGTGTGTGTGCAGGGCTTCCGGTGCTCGCTGCAGCCTGCAAATGCAACCTAGTGCCCTTGGCTTTCAGGGGTATCAGTTAGGAATTCCCTTCAGCTGCCAGGAATTGAGACTGGCAGGGGCTTAAGCGCATCATGGAGACCATTTCTTACGTGACAAGACTTCTGGAGGCAAAGGAGTTGCTGGTATGATTTCATTGGCTCCAGGGCACAATTCTCTTGACCTCTGACTTGGTCAGGAAAAAGAACTGAGCGCCTGCTGTGTCCTGGATGGGCCCTCAGCTTTGTCTGTGGACAGAATCCCTGCCCTCTGGGTGCCCGCCTGGCAGTGGAGGGAGACACATGGGAGAGATAGCAAGAGGTGACTTAATGGGTGTTAGAAGGTGCAGCCTGGGGTTGGGGTGGCCTCACTGAGGGAGATTTGAGCCAACAGTGAGGAGGTGGGAGTTAGCACAGTGGGTTCCCGGGGGGGAATGTTCAGACAGGGTCCCCGTGTGTCGAGTGGGTTTGGAGAGTAGGAGCAGGGAGGCCTGTGGAAGCAGGGTGGCGGGGAGAGGAGGTCTGGGTGGGGCGTGGGGAAAGTGGGAAGGTCACTCGGGCCTCATGGGCCACAGGACGGACTATGCCTTTACACCAAGTGAGGTGGGAGCCGTCTGAGGGGTCTGGGCAGAGCAGTGACATGGTCTTACTTTCCACGAAGGGGCCCTTACTTTAAAAGGACCCTTCTGGCTGCTGCAATGAAAGGGCATCTAGGAGGTGGTATAGAAGCAGGGACTTGGTCAGGACACCATTTGAAGCATCCGGGGTAGAGGGATTGGTGGCTGTGCCTGGGGTGACAGCAGTGGAGGAGGTGAGGAGTGTCAGATGCTGCATATGCTTCGAAGGTGGGTCCCAAGGGTTCTGTTGTCAGGTAGGAAGCAAGGAGATGTCAAAGGGGACTCCCCAGATTTTCAACTTGAGTAATGAAGGATTGGAGTTGTCAGTGGTGGCGTTTTCAGCTAGAAGAGGGAAAGTTGCAGGTGGACCAGACTTTAAGGGGGAGGATCTGGAGTTCATTTTTAGACACACTGAGTTTTGAGGGGCTTAGTGGATAGTGAAGTAGAGATGGGTATATAAGAGTCTGCAGTTTGGGTGGTGGTCTGGGTTAGAAGTGTAAATTCAAGAGTCTTCAGAAGATAGTATTTAATGCCATGAGATTTGATGGGATCATCAGCGTAGTGAGAGAGAGAGAGAGGGAAGGAAAGGGCACCATGGGTGTCCAACACCAGTATACCTTCCTTCATCGTCCCAAGATGGCTGCTGAGTTCCAGCCACTGTGTCATCTTTCCATGCAGGAAGAAGGGGGAAGGGCAAAAGGCTCTTGCCATCTGATCTGAGGCCCTTTTAAAGAGCCTCCCAGTGACTTCTACTAATACTCCTTGACCATTCATATTTCAAGGGAGGTTGGGAAATGTCAGTTTTATCTGGACATTACAAACGCTAACAGTATAGAGTTTTACTGGGCAGCATAACTTTCTGTAATGTTGGAAATGTGCCACATCTTCACTGTCTGATACGGTGGCCGCTAACCCATATGACTCTTGAGAATTTGAAATGTAGTGAGTGCCGCAGAGAAATTTCTACTTGAATTTTAATTAAAGTTTAAGTGTAAATAGCCACATGTGGCTAGTGGCCACCGTATTGGACAGTGCACATATTATAATCTGATTATTAAAGGTGGGTAAGCATTTACAGATTCTGCTATAATAGAACATAGAGTCTTCATAGGACAGGGGTAACACGAATCAGACCTCACAAGCCAAGTGGAAACATAAATAACCGAGTTGAAGTCAAATTGACTGTTTCACTTTATACTTACATTGATTAAAATCTGAGTTTCAAGAGTGCCATGGAACATGGTTTCTCTCTTCAGGGTTCTTTTGGAGCACGTGTATGCATGCACGAGCACACACAAACGCACACACACTTCTGCGTCTACATAAGTGTGTCCGTAGGCCATAATGGGAAAGGGGAGAAGTTTGAGGTGAGCAAGTTGACTGTCATTCAGGAGTGTCACATCACAGTCTTCCTGCATCTGTTTCTATTTTCTTCTCTGTGGCATGAAACAGTAAAAGTTGGCAGTATAGAGGACAGAGATGGAAATAGAGGATGGAGATGGAATTGCTGGGTCAGGAGGGCAGGCATTTTAAGGTTTGAGATATAATACAGAATTGCCTTTTAGGATATCAAGGCCCTCCCTCCTGAAGCTCTTTTTAAATTTTTTAAATTTTTATTTATTTGCTTTTTAGGACCATACCTGCAGCATATGGAAGGGGGCTAGGGTCCAATTAGAGCTGTAGCTGCTGGCCTACGCCACACCCAGAGCAGTGGGGGATCCAAGCTGCGTCTGCGACCTACACCGTAGCTCACAGCAACTCTGGATCCTTTAACCCACTGAGCGAGGCCAGGGATTGAATCCGCAACCTCAGGGGTACTAGTTGGTTTCGTTTCCCGCTGGGCCACAGTGGGAACTCAATGATGCTCTTTTTTTTTTTTTTTTGGCTTTTTAGAGCCGCACCCACGGCATATGGAGGTTCCCAGGCTAGGGGTTGAATCTGAGCTGCAGCTGCAGCTGCTGGCCTACACCACAGCCACAGCAATGCCAGATCCGAGCCGCATCTGTGACCTACACCACAGCTCACAGCAACGCTGGATCGTTAGCCCACTGAATAAGGCCAGGGATCAAACCCACAACGTCATGGTTCCTAATTGGATTCGTTTCCTCTGCGCCACAACGGGAACTCCTGTTTTTTTTTTTAATTATTAGAGTTTTTAAATTATTAGAGTTGTGTTAGTGTTAGGTGTACAGCAAAGTGAATCAGTTATACACATACATATAGCCATTCCTATCTTCAGATTCTTTCCCATGTAGGTTATTACACAGTATTGAGTAGATTTTCCTATGCTATGCAATAGGTCCTTGTTACCTATCTATTTTATATATAGTAGTGTGTATATGTCAGTCCCAACCTTCTCATTTATTCCACCCTGCTCCATTTCCCCTTTGGTAACCATAGGTTTGTTTTCAGAATCTTTGAATCTGTTTCTGTTTTGTAAGTTCTTTTGTATCATTCTTATTTAATTCCACATATTAGTGGTCTCGTGATATTTGCCTTTCTGTGTCTGACTTATTTCACTTAGTATGAGGATTTCTGTGTCCATCTTTGTTACTGCAAATGACTATTTCATTATTTTTTTAAGGCTGAGTAGTATTCCGTTGTATACGTGTACCACATCTTCTTTATCCAGACCTCTGTCAATGGACGGTTAGGTTGCTTCCATATCTTGGTTATTGTGACTAGTGCTGCTATGAAAATAGGGGCTCATGTATCTTTTTGAATTATGGATCTCTCCAGATGTATGCCCAGGGATGGGATGCTGGATCATACGGTCGTTCTATATTTAGTTTTTTTTTTTTTTTTTTAAGAATCTCCATACTGTTGTCTATAGTGGTTGCATCAGCTTACATTCCCACCAACTGTGTAGGTCCCTCCTGATGCTCTTGCTGCTACCAGGTGGAGAGATTCCCTCTTCAACCCACATTTGTGAAGCACACTGATCCCTACTAGGGGTCTGGCGAATGCTTGGCCACTTTTTCCTTCTCCTTACCCCGGAAGTCAATTACTATCCCTGGCTGCCTCTGCATTTGAATTGAATCAAGACTTATTTCGTAGGTGTTTGGGGAATTTTTTTAAGAAAATGTTTGCAAGCAGCTGGTGAAAAGAAAATAGAAAGTATGGAGCAAACAAGAAATATATGTGGGAAGAGAACAACTCTCCCAGCCAACCTCCTTCTTTGCCATCCAGAACTGAGCAAGTCAGAGCCTCTGGGTTGGTTTACAAGCTTCTCCAACTTTGATGTGCTCCCCGGTCATCCGGGGACCTCGTTAAGTGCAGATCCTTATGCAGCAGGCCTGGGTTCCTGGTGATGCTGATGCTGCTGGTCCATGGACCACACTCTGAGAAGCAAGGAACTGGAAGAAGTGGGTACCAAGAATTCCATTCAATGTCTGAAGGCTACCATCTGGCTTTTTTCTAGGTGGAGGGGGATTCGGAGGGCCAGCCTCTCCCCTCACACTGACAATGAAAGGTTCCCCACCAGTGACGTGGAGTCATGGATCTGGTGGTAATGCTCTGGTTTCTTTGTGCCCTTGTGCAACCCTGGGGTTCATGCTGATGCTTCATAACATCAGGCACGTCCCTCATAGGAGGGCTGCAGGCTGCGGTTTCTTCCACATTCCTTCACTGCCTGTTGCTTGGACAGTGTTGTTGGCAGGCAGTAGCAACCATGACTTTTTCAGCATTTCTGTTTAACTTCATTGGAGTGTTTTGGGCATGGCTATGTCAGAAATCTCTCTTACTCAAAGACTAGAGACTTCTTGAGATGCAATTGCTTATTGAGCAGAATAATTATATGCTTTTTTTTCCATTTTTTGGGGCCAACAGGGAATGAGAAACCAATTTAGAAATTGTGTAGGTCCTTCCTGCATTTGTGAGCAAATGGTAGTCCCGTGCATTTTCTCTTGGGCAGATTACAGTGGGGTCCCAGCCTCCTGGGTGACCTCTGTTTTCAGGGATGGGGAATTTGCTGGTGGTAGTGAGTGTGGACGGCAGAAAGGGTCCTCTTACTTACAGACAGCCAGGAAGCCCCTGCCCCAAGGAAGCCCGTTCCTTCCAAGCAGCTCCATGCAGTTGGCTTTTGGGGTCTTCTTACAAGATATACCTGGCCCCCCGACATTAACTTTGAAATAATGGTGGGTCCAAAGACAGATCTACCTATATGCATCTCAGAAGTTTTGTGTGAAGAGGGTGACAGAAAACGGCTGCTTTTTCTGAATGCATTAGGGCTGTGTAAATAAAAAGAACAAAAGTAGTAACAGCAACAGTGATAATAGCTATCTTTTATTGATCATTTACTATGTGCTCAGTGTTTTACATGTCCATTTAGTTCCTACAAGAACCCAATAACATAATAATAGTTAACATGTACATAAAATTATGTGAAAAATCATGTGTATTATAGTTATATGTACATAGACATCAATAAAGTAAAACCCCATTTTAGAGCTGATGAATATGAGACTTAAAACATGTAATTTACCCAAGGCCTCACAACCGGTCAGCAGCAAAATCTTGGCTTTGAATCCCATCTGGCGACTAAATAGTTCTGTAACCTTGAACTGATTAGGGAGTCTTAGCACTATGGCCACTGAAAGTGATGGTTACCGTAATTGTTGCTAACAAGTCAGTCCGAGGATGAGAAAGTCCTGGCTCTGGGAGGCTAGTCTCTCAGCAAATGAGGGCTTCGTTTCCCCTGCTGGTTGGAGGACTTGACTGACAGCTGCTTCTTGCACACATGCATCTGTATCTCCTGTGCTCTGTGGCCACAGGAAAGCTCAGGTATGGGCCAGGGAGCCCAGAGCGGGGGGAGGCCCACGAGATGGAGGCTCTCTTTCCTGCCCTTTGGTTTTCCTACTCTTGTTTTTGGCCTCACCATTTAAAATACGATTGTCGTTCAATCCTCTTTGGAGGAATTCTGGTTTATGCATTCAGCCCCCCAGCATGTGGCGGGTGCAGGCTCTCTGGGTGCAGGGAAATGAAGATGAAAAGACCCGGGTCAGCCCTCGAGAAGCTCAGCTGGTTTCACCCCTGCCTTTGGGGCACCATCTCAGTTCTCAGCTTTGCCCCTCTAGCCAAGCATGTCTGTTTTCAGTTCCCTTCGACATGCAGAACTGATATGGTGACCTCTGCCCAGGCGTGGCTGGGACAGTCCCTGGGTACACCTGTTTCCCCAGCACAGCCATTGGTAGTGAATGACCTTTCCCTCTCAAGGCCTTCCAGTTTGGGTGGGAAATGATGTACACCATGGCTTTTATGGCGCGCCTGCCATGTTCACGTGCCAGACACCATGCTGAGCCCTGGGGAGATGGAGAACGCTAGGATACGGCCCTGCCTCCAGGGAGCACTTGGCCAGCTGGGGCATCTGTTCTGAAAGCTGAGGCTTGACAAGTCAGGAAGCCCTCTGCCTTCCAGGCTTCTTGCTTCCGCTCTTGTTGCCCACCCTCCTGACCCCAGCCTCACCCCCTGTACCCGTGCAGACCTTACTTCCCTCTTCAGGTCCACCCGGGAGGCTCCCTCTGCAGAATGCCTGCCCACCCCCTGGTCCGTCTCTGCCTGCCCTCCTGCCTCCCCAACCCTCCGGTCGGCTGTGGGCCCTCTTCCCGCCTGTGTCACTTGGTGTCTTAGTCCTCTGGGGCCACCATAGCAAAGACCACAGACTGGGCGGCTTGAACAAAAGAGTGTACTTCTCACAGGTCCAGAGGCTGGAAGTATGAGATTCAAGGTGTCAGCAGGCAGGATTGGTTTCTCCCGAAGCCACTTTCTTTCCTTGGCTTGAAGATGGCCATCTTCTCCCGGTGTCCTCCCGCTGTGTCCCCTCTGTACCAACCCCCTTATCTTATAAGGACACCAGTCGTACTGGGTTAGGGCCCAAACTGAAGACACCATTTTAACTTAATTACCTCTTTTTTTTTTTTTCTCTTAATGGATTTTATTTCAGTTATAGGTGTACATAAATCATCACAAGTCAATTTTACAGATTTTGTATCCCAAACCCCCAGTGCATCCCCCCACCCCCCCAGATTGTCTTATTTGAAAAACCAAGGTTTTCCAAAGTCTGTGAGTCACTGTCTGTTCTGTAAGAAGGTTCATTGTGTCTTTTTAGTTTGCACATGTAAGCGGTAGCATTGGGTGTTGCTGTCTAATTGTCTGACTGGTTTCACTTTGCATGATAATTTCTAAGTCCATCCAT
>PVHT021183699.1:22824481-22837040 GCA_004024745.2 Catagonus wagneri
AAAGTCCAGGACCAGATGGTTTCACAGGTGAATTCTATCAAACATTTAGAGAAGAGCTAACGCCTATCCTTCTGAAACTCTTCCAAAAAATTGCAGAAGAGGGGACACTCCCAAACTCATTCTATGAGGCAACCATCACCCTGGTACCAAAACCAGACAAAGATACCACAAAAAAAGAAAATTACAGGCCAATCTCACTAATGAACATAGATGCAAAAATTCTCAACAAAATACTAGCCAACTGAATCCAACAATGCATTAAAAGGATTGTACACCACGATCAAGTGGGATTTATCCCAGGGATGCAAGGATTCTTCAATATCCGCAAATCAATCAGTGTGATACACCACGTTAACAAACTAAAGAATAAAAACCATATGATCCTCTCCATAGATGCAGAAAAAGCCTTTGACAAAATCCAACACCCATTTCTGATAAATTAATTACCTCTTAATTACCCTTTCTTCTGATCTGGTTCCATTCCGAGCTCCAGGGGGTGAGGCATTCAACATACGGTTTTGGGGAGGACACAAATCAGCCCATTGCACTTCTGTACTTGCTTTTAGCCTCTTCTGTCAGAGGAGCGTCAGCTCTTTTAGGGCACAGAGTGTATGACATTCGTCACAGTCACCCTGGGCCATACCTAATATGGTCTTGGACTCCCAAAACCCTCATCAAATGACCACTTAGGTTTTTATTGTCCATTACGAGGAATGAATAGAGTTAACGGGCTAAACTTCAAAGACTTATTTTTTTTTTTCTGATGTAATGAATGAAACTTTTCTGACCCTGGAAAGAATTTGGTGGATGAGACTTCGTGAACACACACACAAATATACTTAGACACACACACACACACACACACACACACACACACAATGTTAACCATTTGAGGGCCATTTATTTAAAAAAAAGCAAGCAAAGAATCGCTTTCTGGATCGTCTCTGTCCTGGGTGTCATTGTAATACAGGGAGAAAGCAGGACCCAGATGTTTACCCCCAAGTGTTGGTGTGAGGCTAAAACAAGACCTTGCTTCTAAAGTACTGTTGAGTTCCGCACACTGGAAAATATGCAAACACGTGTGTAAGAGTCTTCTGTAAATGCGCTGAGCTGGAATTTCCAGGCAGATGTCCTCCTTTTAGTCCATTGTTTTTTTGTTTGTTTTTTTCCTTTTTTTTTCTTTTCTTTTCCCCCTTTTCTAGGGCCACACTCAGGGCATATGGAGATTCCCAGGCTAGGGGTCTAATCGGAGCTGTAGCTGCTGGCCTACACCACAGCCACAGCAATGCGGGATCTGAGCCACGTCTGCGACCTACACCACAGCTCACGGCAACGCCGGATCCTTAACCCACTGAGCGAGGCCAGGGATTGAACCCACAACTTCATGGTTCCTAGTTGGAGTCATTAACCACTGCACCATGACGGGAACTACAGTCCTTTGTGGACTGAGCCTTTTATTTACCACCAAAGACCCAGACGACGATGATTGTGGAGCCGCGTGTACGCTCTTCCCCACATGGCTTCCCCCGTCGTTGGACCTGCCTCGAAAGGAATGAGCGAGGGACCCAGACAATTACAGGAAACAGTTCAAGGCTGTATCATCTTTAAGAAAACGACCCAGAGCCGTGGCCCCAGGTAGAAAGTCAGCCCGTGGCTCTCTGGGTTGCCCACTGGCCTGGTGGCAAGACGTTGATGAGGTGGCAGGGAGCCAGGCCCAGGTCCCGAGGCAGCAGTGCCTTCTTTACTTCTATCCAGAAGGAGTTGTCGTCCCAGAGTGGAAACTTCAGAGCAGCTCTGTGCAGTAGGAAGGGACTGCAGGCCATATACACAGTTGGAAATTTCCTAGGTGCTGTATTGAAAAAGTTAAAACAAGTAAGGTTGATTTTAATAACACTTAACCCGGTATATCCAAAATATTATCACTGTAATCGATGTAAGTGTTATTAGTGTGTTATTATTAGTGTCCTTTTTGGTGTTTGGTCTTTGAAACCCAGGGTCTGTCTTAGCCACAGTTTTCCGTGCTCATGAGGCACACGTGGGCCTGGTTATTTACTGGGAAGTGTCCGTCCAGAGTCAAATCTGATCACTCTAGGGTCCTTGGGGCTGGAGTATGAAAGCATAGATGTAAAGGCGTGTCCTTCATCAACTAAATAGTAAAAGTACGACTTCGGTCACCTGTGGTTCTGAGAAGCATGTCAATATTGTAAAGGGTGCTTTCATGCTTGGCTTGAGCAGCTGCTTCTGAATTTCCTATACTGGAGTTCCTGGAGCCCATATGTCCGTAGCACAGTGAGAAGAATCTGTATAATCTTTCCGGCATTTCAGAAAGCCTGCGGGAGGCGCAGGGATTGCCATCTAGCTGCTGAGGACGTCCGCGTCATTGTTTTCAGCTGGGGTCTTTCTGCTGGTAAGCCTGTGCGGATCAGGCTTTGTGCTTAGCTTCTGATGACACATAGGGGTTCCTGGCGGTCATGCTGGAGGCGGGGGTGGGGTAAGGTGGGTAATCGAGTAGGCGAAGAAGTTCTAGAGGCTGCAGGGGCCACATTTCTTGTGTCTGGGCTCCTCCCCCGTGGCGTAAGTACAGACCTCCTAGGGACCCATTTGTCAGCCCTGTTAACGCTCAGAGGCTTTGGAGGGGGCCAGAGGTGCATGAAGTCAGCGAGCACTGTTGCTAGTTCAGCGCTTCCGGGCTTGAAGTCAGGATAGAAGCATTTCCTGTGAGCCAAGAATCACGTTCCCCACCTGTAGGGAGTGCCTGGGAAAGGCAGCCCTGGCCTTCCTTCAGCTCCTCTGCCTCCAGCTGCTCAGAGCAGAGAGCCGTGGTGAGGCCACCGGGGGGCTGCTGCAGGTGTCCTGTGGCCGTGGCCGTGGCCTCCTTGGTTATGGGAGAATTCCGCTGTGCTTGGCGGCCCATCCAGGGGGTCCACCTGCCCCAGAAGTCCTTGCTTGTGCTGAGCCAGAGTCCCTCTCCTGTGATCACGCCCCCCTCCCCCTTCCACCCTGAGCAGCCTAGGCCGTCTGTCTGTCCCCACAACACCCCACTTCCTGTTTCTTCCAGGGCTCAGCATCCCCCAGGTCCTTCGGGTCTTCAGTTTGTTATTCTGTCAGTGAGATATCCAGACTTCATTTTGATTCCTTTCTTCCTCTGTGTCCGAGCTTTTAGCCATCCCCCACCAGAAGTCAGGGAGAGGAAAGGAGAAGAAATTCAAACCAGCCAGTTGTACTTCTTCCCAGCGGCAGTGTAGGGAAGATGCCCAAACCGCAGAGATTGAATGGAGGTGGTGGTCCCTTCCTGTTGGCCGGTCCCTCACATTGGCTGATCTCATCTCTTCACCTGGCCTGACACTTCCACTACAAGGCAGCCCCTGCTGGTCTGGTTTTCACGGTGACTTTGATCCGTGCAGCTCTCCTGAATCTGGCATTGGTTGCTCTTTCATCCTGTACTATCCTGGACTTGATGTCCCTCTTCGCATCTGCTTGGTAAGAAGCGTGTTAGCATATGGTACATGGTATCCTCACCTATCGATTAATGAGCCAAAAAGTTCTGCATACTTTGGTTATAACCCAGGTAGTGCTGGCAGGGAAGAGACATGGATTCACAGAAGTTTGGGATAATTTTATTAATGACAGAGCTGTAAGGAGCTCCTAAAAGCTTGTAAGATTTGGCATCAGGGACTTCCAGTTTCTCGCTGTTATCTCCATCACCAAGCAGGGAAATTGACATTGACTAATTGCCCAATAAATGTTCCCTGAATGTTAGAAGAAGCTGGGCTAGGTCCAAGGCGAACATGTGCTCACGACCCTTGGCTATAAGTTTATGATGTTAGCTTTGACATCAAAATTGGCAGTCCATTTTGAGTTGATTTCTGTGTGTTGTCCAAGATATTGGGGAACAGATGTGAATAAAAATAGTTTGATTGTAATTATAAGTAGATGAATACCTGTCAGATCATGTGGCCCTATTGCTTGAAAAGTTATCTCCCCTGCTGGATGTGATGATTTTAACCTTGGGCTGGAGCAGTGAACTTTTTTTTTTTTCCTGGCCTTTTTTAGGGCCGCACCCTCGGCATATAGAAGTTCCCAGGTTAGGGGTCGGACTGGAGCTGCAGCTGCCAGCCTACACCGCAGCCACGGCAACATGGGATCCAAGCCTCGTCTGCAACCTACACCACAGCTCATGGCAACACTGGATCCTTAACGCACTGAGCGAGGCCAGGGATTGAACCCGCTTCCTCATGGATCCTAGTAGGATTCATTACCGCTAAGCCACGATGGGAATGCCTCTTTTTTTGTTTGTTTTTTTGGTTTTTTTTGTGAAGCAGTGCACTTTCAACCAGCCCTCCCTGGGGTGGGCGGGGGGGGGGGGGCAGGATGGTGGTCCAGGTGGGGCTCAGCCCACCCCGCTTACCTTGGAGCCAGGAGTCTGAGTTGAGAATCCCACCGCCCCATTCTGATGTGCCAGCATTTTTTCTGCTCATCTCCCGCTGCTGAATCTTTCAGCTCTTCCGCATTTCCCTGTTCCTGTTATACTGCAGGGAACATCTGGCCGCTGAAGGAGGATGAATTCCTAACTAGGGCTTTTCTGGGTCAGTGTTACAGCCATTTGTGTTCCCTCCGACGTCAGCTTTGGTCACTAGTGCCGTGCTCTTACTTAGTAACACCCGTCTGAGAGTCCTGCCTCTTGTGCCCAAGACACTGGGTTTGGCTTGGTTTCTCACACTTTATCTGACGGTTTCCGCTGTTTTTTTTGTCATCCTCTATGTCCAAAGCCGTGCATAGAAGGGTCATTTTTATGCGACAGTCTTTGATGACACCTAAATACCTATTTAAATCACATTGGCAACATAAAGAATGTTGTCCTTTATAGGAACATTTCCCAAAATGCTCCCGCCTCCTCCCACAGGTCGGTAACAGGTGTCATGTTCAAGAACCAAACAAAGTTGTGTATTCAAATAAAATGTGGAAAATATATTGCATTTAACTTTGGACATGTTTAATGGAGGATCTCTGAGTTTTTGAAGCCTGTGTACCCACGGGGGCTGCATTTTCCTCTTTTTACATCTTCAGCATTTCCCAAAGACCACACTTCTTCCCTCCTGACATTTTAAAGATATTACTACAATGTAGATTCGTTTTCTCCAAATAATTTGGCTCTACACGCTCCTATTCCTTTCCCTGTACTAACACAGGTACTCTTCTTTAGCATCAGGTTTTAATAATAGATGACCTTAGTGATAATTGACATCTAGAGATTTTTCTCTTGGTCTTTCTCATCGATAAGACCTGTTTGAAGGTATGGCAGGCCCGAGTACCCTTCTCTAGGCTCCTCACTATTTAGAGACCTCCGTTAATCCTGTGGTGACTTAATTGTTTTGTTATATTTTTAGTGGCAGCCCACACTGTAGAGAACCTTCAGAAAGTCCATATTTCATGCTAAATTTAGCTGGACTGTTAACAGGCGTGATGGATGGCTGGACCTAATGGAGGAAAATGTGATCCTCTCTCCTCCTCCCCATCATTAAATTATTACTGATTTATGATAAGAGGAAGCAGCCTACTGGATAAGTGGGTGTCTTTTTAAAAATCGTGATTATCACCAAGGTGGATACATGGATACACTTGCCCTTCAACAGGCATCTGTTGAATCTCCACCCACCGGTGCAAACTGCATACGGGCCTGGGGCCTGAGTGCTTTCACCGAAGGGCCTTGGAGTCCAAAACAAAATTCCAGGACCCAGTTCTGCAGCCACACCCATCCCCACCTAGACTTAATAAGAACAAGGGCTAAAAGAAGCCCATGGGATTAACAGACATTTCAAAACGGCATCCATAGAGAGGGGGTGGAAGTGGGTGTTGGGATTCAAGGCATAAGTGAAGTTAAGCGGTTGGAACCACACAGGCTGGCTCTTGGCTTCTGAAAACCCATCGAGTGGCATTGCTGACCCTTGGTCACTGGGTCTCCTGCAATGAGCTAGCGGTGACTTCCGTCTCTGCACTTGCAGCCCTGGTGACCCAAGGCACGCTCCACCCTTCCTGGGCCCCTCAGTTTACCCTCCTGTGGAATGGGCACAGCATGGATTGTAGTGAGAATTAAGGAAGATAACTGGCGCATCTCAGATAACAGAGCATCTCAGAGTGCGCTTAGCACATAGTTAGGGCTGCTTGTGGCTGTTGTTACCTCCCACTTCCTGGTTTCCTAGGGAGCCTGGAGTGTTACCTTGGGTGCTGGTTAAAGGCTGAGTTGATTAATACAAGTGGGGACTTGGTTCATACTGTGTCTGGGGTGTGGTGGGATAGGGTGAGGGGGACCGGGGACTGGCAAATGAACTGGTCAGACGTCTCTGGCCTCAAGACATGTATAAAACAGTGGTGAGAGGACAAGGCCATGGAGGAAATGGCCTTTGTCACATTTTTTAGTGGTTCTTGTAGATTATAAGGATCTCGGAGTAATCTCACTGGGTCCATGCCCAAAGCATTCCGTTATGGGCACATACCCTCAGGGTAGGGACCCCAGCTCGTGTGTGTGTGTGTGTGTGTGTGTCTTTCTCTTTCTACATATATATATATACACATATGTATGTATATATAAAAGCTATTAAAACAGATTGTATACACACATATATATGCATGTGTATATGTATAGAAACATGCATATCTACATGTGTGTGTATACACACACACACACACACATATATATATATATTTTTTTTTTGGAGGGGGAGCCACTCTGTGGCATATGGAGCTCTAGGGCCAGGGATCAGATCCAAGCCGCAGCCACAAACTAAGCCACATTTAGGGCAACACCAGATCCTTAACCCACTGTGCTGGGCCCAAGATCGAACCTGTATCCCATCGGGAGTGTCCATGTAATGTGTTTTGAATAACTTTTTATTTTGAAATAGGCTCATAAGAAGTTGCAGAAACGGTATAGAAAGTTCTCATGTAGTCTTCCCCTAGTAATAAAGCCTTACCCACCTGCAGTCCACAATCAAAATTAGAAAATTGGCATTGGGAGTTCCCATCATGGCGCAGTGGAAAGTAATCCGACTAGGAGCCATGAGGTTGCGGGTTCGATCCCTGGCCTTGCTCAGTGGGTTAAGGATCTGGCGTTGCCTTGAGCTGTGGTGTAGGTTGCAGACGTGGCTCGGATCCCACGTTGCTGTGGCTGAGGCGAAGGCCAGCAGCTACAGCTCCTGTTAGACCCCTAGCCTGGGAACCTCCATATGCCACAGGTGTGGCCCTAAAAAAAAAAAAAAAAAGGACAAAAAAAAAAAGAAAATTGGCATTGGTATAATACCATACATTCTTTTCAAGAGTGTTCAGCTCAAGACTAGGAAACTATTTGCAGCACAATTATCTGAGTCTCCTCCTTTAGCTCCACTTTGGTGAGTTAAGTGCTGGGAATTTTGAGGTGGATTAGCTGTGGTCCTCAGCCAAGCTGAGTCCCAGAGGAGAGAGATTTGGACCAGACGGGTTTCATGAGTTCATCACCTGTGGCCTATGGTGATCCACCTTGTCCTTTGGAATTGTCTCTCTCACGAGGTAGTGGGTTTCTCATCACCAGAGACAGTCGAGCATGAGCTTTAGGATTCCTGTCCCCAGCACCAAGAGGCAGCTTGAACCAGATGCTTCCTGAGTGTCTTACTCCTTGAAAGTCCTCCGATTCTCTCAATCACTCTGGCAGAGTTTGCAGCTAATGTGGATTATACTGTGAGTCGAGTGATGCTCACATTGTTGTAGTGGCCAGATGATCATTTTCCAGGGCTCTGGTCTAACAGGTTCAAGTGAATTAAGTCCTGGTACTCTGTATAGGAGCCATTGTTCTAGGCCTTGGAGTACGGAGATGAATAAGACATTGTGAGTACAAGCCAAGATCTAGGGGGGAAGATGGATACAAATACACAACTGTGGTTTCAGGGGGTACCACAGTACATGTAGGTGTGGAGTGCTGAGAGACCCAGCAGGTAGTGGTTATTAGCTTTGTAAATAGCTATGAGGCCGGGGGGTGGGGGTGGGGGGTGCGAGTTTGAGAGAGAAGCTGGATCTCAGGAGATGGGTTGGAGTTTGCTGGCTTGATAAGGAGGTGGGGGTCGAATCGGGAGGCAAAGACATTCTAGGGGGAGGAAACAGCACAAGCAAAGGCTAGCGGCATGGCATTTATATGCACAGGCAACCTGGAGAAACCTTGGTGCGATGAATGGAATGTTCCCAGGGGCAACTTAGTGGCTAAATATGAAGCCATATTGGATTTGGTCTCCAATTTTTGCGGATGACAAAATATCTGTGCCGCCAAGAACTGCTTGGAGAATATATGTCATTGAGTCATGCCAGGGAGAGGTTTTCAGTGATGAAGATCATGCAGTTGCAAGACACCAGCTCCCCAGAAGTGGGGCTGCTCAGTGATTTTGCCAACTTGGTCAGCTGCCTTGGTCCCCCAGAGTCTCAGCATTTCTTCCCTGGGCTTGGCCACTCTTGGCCTTGGCTGACCACCTCTTCATGGGTACAGCAAAGAACCAGTGGGACGTACCTCTCAAGTGTTTGACAGCTTTTGTAGGACAGACTTGGAATCCTGTGGGCTATTCTGGCTGTTGCTATTCTTACATGTTGAGTATCTCAAGGATTCCCACACTGGACCTCTGCTGGGTGGGGACCCTTTGGGACAGGAGTGGTGGAATGACGTGGCTCTGAATTGCAACAAGCATCTTGGGGACCAGACTCTTTTGCAGGTTTCTTTGGAACCGCACAGAGATGTTGTATTTCTGGAAGTGGGTGGATCTGGGTTGCTAACATCTGGCAGGTGGCTCGCTTCCCTATTCTGTCAGTCCTTGGTGTCACCTGTCAGACTTAATTTGGGATATTTCATTATAAGTCCAATCAGGGAACATGGGAGATTTCCAGAAGGTGAAGATCTGCTTCTGTCATTGACCTGACTGAGGGCCACAGGGAACTTCTGACTTTTTCACCAAGGCAGACTTGGACCTTTGAGTGCTTTCGTCAGTTCATGAAAAGAGAGCTTCTTATTTTAATCCTCTTTTTGATTCCAGAAGGGAAATAGGAATGGAATGGATTAACTGTGGAGAGTAGAGAGATGAGAAAAGATTGGGGGAAAAAATAACCCAGAAGTAGTGCTGGGTGAGAATCAAATTATAAGAACCCCGTGATAAGAGGTGGATGGAAACAGAAAGCCCTCATTCAGTGATTCATATAAGGGCTCAGACGTTTGCATTGGATGCTAGGAATGTATGCGGCAGCACTGGGCCTTTTGTGTAGTCAGTCCGTCACCAATTTCCTGAGAAACTGGGATTTTTCCTGGCCAGAAACATATGACCCACTTTTTCTGAGATGAATATGTCAATATGGGGGTGATAATTTTTTTTACAAATTTTTATTTTATATTATCTACAGAGTAAAAGTGTTTTCCTTAACTTCAAAGATCAACCACTTTAGGCAGTGATTACTTCACCAGACTTGATTTGTAAATAACAATCTCTTAATCTGATGGTGAGAACTGACCGAACTTTTGTCAGACAAATGAACAATTCCTATACACATGATAATTTAATATAGAAGAACCAGGAGTTCCCTGAGATTCAATGGGTTAAGGATCTAGTATTGTCACTGCTGTGGCTTGGGTCACCGCTGGTTCGATCCCTAGCCTGAGAACTTCTTCATACTCTAGGTGAGGCCAGTAAAATGAAATGAAATAAAATAGAATGAACCCAGTGGCTGGACTCTGGGAGGCCTGGTTGATGGGAAACATCTCATCAAAGGCCCAGGGAGAAGGGGGTGCACAGCAGTACTGAGTGTCTCAAGTGGCTGCTCCCTGGGGTCAGCCCCAGTCAGGGTGGTCAGCTGGAGGCAGCCTGTAATGTCACGCTGTCTGAGAGATTGAGAAAGCCCGCAAAGTCTGAGCTATGCTTGGGGGGAATGGTGGGAGATGTTGTCAAGAGACAACAACTGTGTTGCCCATGGTTTTGGTTAGATGAAGGAAATGATTGGTCAAGGTCAGGACAGTTAGAACCCATCCCATCAGCCCACCTGGCAAGCTCAGAGGGGCCCTGGGTGTGAACTAATTCCTGTGTCTGGGAGGCCTGCGAAGACATTAGCCAGAGAGGTACTGAGACTCGAACAAGAGGAACCAGGGCCCTGGTGTGGTCCTAGAATTCATATCTGTGGCTCTCAGTTGAGATGAGGGGTTCTTAGATTTTTAGCAGGTGTCAGAACCGCCTAGGGGACTTGTTAAAACACAGATTTCTGAGCGCCACCCTTGGGTTTCTGGTTCAGTGGGTCTGCGGTGGGAGCCCGGAAGGTGCATTTCTGACCACTTCCTGACTCATGCCCACATGCTGAGGTCCACTGATCTAGCCTGCAAAGGAGGTCCAGATCCTGGGGAGGGGATCCGCTTTCTCCTTCCACAGACACAACACAACCAAGCAGACACCCAGCTGAAGGTGTCAGGGGAGCGTCCTGTCCCAGTCACGGCTCACCCTTTGAGGACCCATCATTCATTTCATTCTGCTCTTCTGCTTGTCCTTCAGACTCAGAAATTCAAAAGGGCAGCTTTGGACACAGCATTTGTAGTCAAAGAAAAAGAGAACAAAATTGCCTGCACATGGGGTCTGGGTCGGAGAGACTCCTGGGGTTTTAGACATTATTTGAGTAGCCTGTTGAGTTCTGCCTCAGAATTTCGCCAGGATCTGAGCTGCGTGACATGGTCCATTAACATTCAGCTGAAAGCTTCTGGGTCCTGGTCTGCAAACATGTCCGGGTACACAAGAGCGTCTGAACATGTGAGCGGGTACTCGGTGCACTGAGTCAGTGGGAGGTGGAATGGAAAACGTGTCTTTGCAGTGTTTGCTGTGTTGCTCTGCGCTTTTTTTTTTTTTTTTTTTGGTCCTTCCCTTGTGTTTCTTTCGGGCCCTTGCGTGGCAGGATATTATTGAGAGCACTTTGTAAGTCCCCAATAATTAGCAAACAAGCCAAATGCGAGTTTACATTTTTACCCTCAAGAAGACCACCTTGGAGAAGCCTCAGAGAGCAGTGGCTGAAAGCAGAGCCCTGATGCTTGGATTCTGGTTTTGCCATCTCATCACTCTGTGATGTGACCTCCCTACACCTCGGTGTCCTCACCTGTAAACCTGGGCTAATACTAGAATCTGTTTCTTAGGATTGCTGGAAGGACATGTAAATAAGGACATGCCCTGCAATTAGAATTGCACATAGAGGGAACGGTCAACACATGTTAGTGTTGTTATTGTAAACTCTGAACCATGAGAAGACCTATAAAGTGTGTCATTTGTGTGGGTACTTGGTTAGGAATGGAATTCTTTGTTTTCCTACTTACCGAAGATTATGTTTTGTAGAGGCTGTCGATGTGCTGGAGAATATCAGCTGGAGGGAGGAAAAATGGTCCGGTTATAAAACGCATTAAGCCTCGTCTTTCTGACGAGGCTGCTCCTTTGATCACCACCTCTTGTTCTATTTCAGGAGGCCTTTCCAGGTATCGTGGAGTCATGGAATTCATGCGTCTAGAAGGAGGATGTATTGATTTTGAAAGGGCCTCACATGTCATGTTAATAATGCCTCACACTTGGCACCTTCCAGAGGGTCTCTGTGTGCTGTTTCGTGTCATCCTTACAATGGTCTTATGGGTTCTGTTAGTTCCGTTTTACAGTTTGTACAGTGAAGACCTCAGAGAAGCGACTGTCCCAGGCTCTCTAGGTGGGTAATGATTCCTGGATCTTCCTGAGACCACCCTCTTCCTGCGTGTGAACACCTGGCTCGTGTGTCGCTTAGGGTCCGTATTCAAATTTGTGATTCTGTTCATTGAGGCATGATGGCCCCGTTACTCTTGCTCTGTAACAAACCGCTCCAAAGCCTGGGCGTGTGAAATGACCGTTTGATTTTGCTTGGATTCTGTGGGTCGTCCAGATCAGGCGGGGGGATGTGTGTGGCGGGGCTTGTCAGTGTGTCATGATATCTGGGGCTTCAGCGGGAAGATGTACATGCTGGAGCTGGGAACGTCCAGGGTACCTTCCCTCACATGTCTGGCCAGCACCTGACAGGGCCAGCACTGTCCAGGACAGATGCACGTGGCCTCTCAAGGTGTTGGGTTTCCTCCCAGCACAGCGGTAGTATTCCTAGTAAGGGTCTCAAGAGAGCCGAGGGGAAACACCGTTAAGATCCAGCTTCCTGATCTTAGAGCGTCACTTCCAATGTTGCCACGCTGCTCGAGTGCAAAGGGAAGGCACATAGACCTGACCGCTCAGTGGGAGGAGTGTCAGAGTCGCCTGATTAAAAAGCAGATGACAGAGTTCCCATTGTGGCGCAGTGGTTAACGAATCCGACTAGGAACCATGAGGTTGCGGGTTCGATCCCTGGCCTTGCTCAGTGGGTTAAGGATCCGGAGTTGCTATGAGCTGTGGTGTAGGTTGCAGACACTGCTCAGATCAGGCGTTGCTGTGGCTGTGGCGAAGGCCGGCGGCGACAGCTCCTATTGGACCCTTAGGCTGGGAACCTCCATATGCCACAGGCAGCCATAAAAAAGCAAAAAAAAAAA
>PVHT021183699.1:22838040-22919238 GCA_004024745.2 Catagonus wagneri
CCTAAAAAGCAAAAAAAAAAAAAAAGAGTAGATGACTTCAAGGAAGGGCACACATGTTGACAATGACAGTAGAGAATGTGTTCTTGGCATACAGGGTCCTACATGGGGATCTGAGTGGACGGTCAGGTCAGTTTGGACATGGGAGTGGAGGAAGAAGGGGGCTTCCGGGTCACCTGTCACCCCACAAATATGTATTCAGATGATCCTAGAGCCAGGCAGAGTGCGGGTCTCCTGGGCAGTCGCTCTGCAGGGGAAGCCCCGGACTCTACTGTAGAGTGTCATCGTGTTGGGAATTTGACCTTATTGGAGACGGTATTAAGATTGCTTTATATAACAGCCCAGGACCTACAGCCTTCCCTTCACTATCTAAAAAGTGAAAAGTTCATCTTCATCAACATCCTGGCTTGCTTGTATTTAAGGAAGATGGGAAGAAAAAAATCAGCATGGGGAGAAGACTGCTTGTAAAAGTTTATCTTATATTTACGTGAAGTTTATTTTCGGTGCTCATACCTTTGTGGGGTAGGTATTTCTTTTAAGACTGTTAACAGTGCATTTCCTTTTCATTTGGCACTCCCCACCAAAGTAAGCGCTCTCTGATTTTTGAATCCTCTTCGTGTCCTCAGAATGGTCTAACTTTAAATAATGGTTGGAGAAGCTCCAGCTTAAGCAGAGAGTAAAATCCTATTGCCTTTTGACCTCTGGGTTAAGATCAAGTGTGGAGTAATAAAGCATCAGTCCCAAGAGTCACCTTTGCTGACTTTTTTTTCCTATTATTCTTTCCTGTTATTCTGTAGTCATCCAGCTCTTGCAGCCAAGGATTGTTCCCTTAAGATCCAATCTGAAATTAAAACTCGGGGTTTTAACCAGTCAGCTGTATTGAATGCCCCCTGGGATGTGGTTACCCTTTCCTAAACTTCCTGAGCTTTCTCTTCTGAGCCCCAGAGTTGATTTCTCATTGAGCCTTTGGAGGGATCCCTGACGTTTCAAAGCCACATCCCATCACAGTGGGGACAGTTAGCTGTGCAGACCTCTTAAGGTCACAGGCTTCACAGCTGCATCCCTTAGTGTACAGGGAGGGCCACCCCCCAGGGGGTCCACTCCCACTTCCCTGGGGGTGCATGTCTGAGGTCACGGAGGAGACAGGACACATTAGTTACTTAGATCCAAGCTGGGACACATTGTGAGAACCTTCCAGACGTCTTCCTCCTGGACTTGCCTCCAGGGCTCTTTTTGCACGGAGACTGTTTCCTTGGATTCAGCTCTTCTGAAGGGGCTGCCACGCCGGGGCTCGTGAAGAGGGAGGCAGGCAGCTGGACACTGTCGCCTTTGGATATTTGGTAATAAAAGGACGTCCACTGGTGAGATTCTTTCCGGTGAGGAAGTCCAGGCACCCACAGGCTGCCGTCACCCCCGCTGTAGACCCACACCCCGTGCCGCTGGCGTAGTTCACACTCATAGAGTCCTGTTTGTCAGCAGTCGATTCTAGAACGTCCCTGTTTGTGAATGTAGAGGTGGTTCAGTGCCCTGTGAGGAGGAGGGTCTCCAGGTGACTCGCTGGCCTTCAGCGGGTATTTGACTATGTGGTCTCCAGACCTGCATGTGCTAGGATGCTGATCAGGCCGCAGTTGAATTTGACTTTATTGGGTATCTCCTATGTAAGGGTAATTGAAGGCAGTGGGAATCACAGAAAGAACACTGATGATGACAGCCAGTGGTTGCTGAATGCCTGCTGGCCCAGGCTTCCCACATTGGAAGCTCTTTCCCTAGTTTTCTGCTGGTCCCCACCGCAGCCCTGTGACGGTGGGCAGTCTCTATCCCATTTTGCTCACAAGGAAACTGGGGCCCGGAGAGGTGAGCGACTTCGCCTATGCTCTGAGGAGCAGAAAGCAGTTAGGAAGGCTCCAAGCCCAGTTTCTTTGACCCTAGAGCCTGGCCCCCGACCCTGGGGGCTGGGACTGTCCAGGGCCATCCTGGCCTGGGTGACAAGACACAACCACAGAAAAGCCCATGGAGTATCTGCTCATCATAGTGGGAGCTGTCTGGAAAGCACTCTGAGCACCTTAAAAGCAAGTTATTAAAGAGATTTTTCTTTTTTCTTTTCTTTTGTTTTTTGGCTGCACCTATGGCATGCACAAGTTCCTGGGCCAGGGATAGAACCTGCACCAGAGCAGTGACCCAGGCTGCTGTAGTGACAATGCTGGATCCTTAACGACTACGTAACCATGGAATTCCCCTGGGGATTCTTTTTTCTGTTAAAAAGTCTAGGTTTACTTAACTAAGTTCGGGGTGAGGGAGAAGAATGCTTTTTTTTTTTTTTTTTTTAGGGCCTCACCTGCAGCATATGGAAGTTCCTAGCCTAGGGGTTGAATCGGAGCTGCAGCTGCCAGCCTGTACCACAGCCACAGCAATGTGGGATCCAGGCCGCGTCTATGACCTATACCACAGCTCACAGCAGCACCTGATCCTTAACCCACTGAACGAGGCCAGGGATCTAACCTATGTCCTCATGGATACTAGTCAGGTTCATTACTGCTGAGCCACAACAGAACTCCAGGAAGAGTGATAATTATTATTATTACTATTATTTGCTTTTTAGGGCCACACGCACAGCATATGGACGTTCCCAGGCTAGGGGCCTAATCGGAGCTACAGCTGCTGGCCTGTGCCACAGCCACAGCAACATCAGTTCCGAGCCACGTCTGCGACCTACACCATAGCTCACAGCAACGCTGGATCCTTAACCCACCAAATGAAGCCAAAGATCGAACCTGCAACCTCATGGTTCCTAGTCGGATTCGTTTCCACTGCCCCACGGCAGGAACTCCAAGAGTGCTAATTTTTAAACTCTGAAAAATCTCCCTCAGGAAACAAAACCTGAAGTCAAGGAAAAGGTCCCTTTAGAACTAAAGGAAGAGATAAGAGGGTCAGCCATGCCCCGGGGAAGGCCCGCTGCCTGGCAGCCCAGAGCCAGTGGTCCCTCAGGTGGCTTTGATTCTGCTGCTATTTGTAGAGCGCCTCCTGGTCTCCAGGGCAGGGCCCCAGAGGTAAACATTCACATCCTCATCTCAAGGATCTCTCCTCCAGGGAGGACACGGCATGCCAGAGCCCTTCTCTGGCGGGGCACACAGGGCTGGGGAGCAGAGGGCAGGAAAGGATGAACTTGGCCTTGATCTGGGACAGCCTCTTAATGTCTCGTAATAGGAATTCTCATAACCTTCCTGCTTTGCACATCCTGTGAAGGGGAGCTCGGGATTACTTCTTCCTTTAACAAGGGAAAGCTGGCGCTTGATGGAAGTGATCCCTAGTGTTGAGTTCTGCATTTGATTATGAAGGATTCCAACTCAGGGATTTCACTCAGGAGCATTTTCCATCAAAAGTCCCTTTGGAGATGTTGAAGTGGGAAGACCGAAAGGGGAGGACTTCATGGAGCCGTGGCCAGAGTGCCTGGGGTTGCTAAGACAGAGGCCTAGCCACAGTTCTTGCTTGAAAGAAAAAGTGAAGCAGAAATTACAGAAGCAGGTCAGCTCGGATCTCAGGGACCCTAGTATGGCCAGGATGCCCTAGGGTCCGGGTGGCAGGGACCCCTGCTCCTCAGGACCACGTCCCGGGGGCAGTCTGGGCCCTGAGCGCTGTTCCCCAGACACCGTGCAGCCAGGCAGTGGTGGTGGGAAGGCGAGGTGAGGGCCACATCCAGTGAGGTGAGTGACCTCCTGTGGTGGCCCCCGCATACTGCCCCATGTATGAGATGGCGGCTCTCGTGCCCCCTGGTGGCACGTGGCCAAACCCCTCAGGCTCGCCACCCTTGCTTCCTGTTTCTTCGCTGGGTAGGGATGCCTTGAGCCTCGGTTCAATGTTTTCATTGCATTGAGTGTAAAAGAATCCTGGCTGGACACTGAGCGACTATAATCATGAAAACCCAATGAGGAGTTCCCGTCCTGGCGCAGTGGAAACGAATCTGTCTGGGAACTGTAAGGTTGCAGGTTCGATCCCTGGCCTCACTCAATGGGTTAAGGATCCGGCGTTGCCGCGAGCTGTGGTGTAGGTCACAGATGTGGCTTGGATCTGGCATCACTGTGGCGTAGGCCGGCAACTGTAGCTCCTATTGGACCTCTAGCCTGCGAACCTCCATATGCCGCGGGTGTGGTCCTAAAAGGACAAAAGACAAAAAAAAACAAAAGAAAATAAAAACCCAGTGATGACTTCCGCCTCATCTGAACTAAGGGGTGTTCACGCTGTCACAGCTGACAGTGTGGGAGCAGCAGGTCTTTTTGTGTCCTTCAGAGGCAAAGGGCGCCCTCCAGCTCCCTGGTGACCCCATACAGTGTGACCACACAAAGCCCCAGGCCCAGCCGCGATGGAACCAGCCGTTTCTGCCCTGAACGTATCATCCTAATGGGTTTTTCCAGCTCCCTCTGCCATTTCATTTCTCATGTATCTTTAAAAGGCATGAGGAAGTGGCCTCAGTGATGTCTGAAAAGGTTAAATCCTTTTCAAAGGCCTCTTTAAGTTTGGAATAACCACCCTTGCCCCCCACTCCTGTCTGCCAGAAACTTCTCCTGAATTATCTTTTCCGGTTCTGTTTTTAATTAGGTTTCAGTTCAAGAGGAACAATTAATAAAACCTTCCGTTTCCACATCTACTGTGAAGATTTGTAACTGCTTTCTGTGAAGTGATGGCTAAGTGAACAGGGTGTGTGAAATCTAAGCCGATTTGTGGAAACACAAATGCGTTTCTGTTTAGTCATGAGTGTCACTCGGAATATAAATAGGGCGCTAAACAATGCTCATATTGGTCCTTCCTGCTGGAGGCCTTCAGTATTATCGTGTGCTGTCATCTTTATGTTGTATTGGAAAAATCTGAGATTCTTTTTCCCTCGGTCATGATTTACTTTAAAAAAAAAATAATGTCATTTTAAAGAATTCTTGTTATTTAATTGCAAGCCCAAACATGGTTTTGAGTGAGGAAAAGCTATTTCATAAAGTTGGGTATTTTTAGTTCCAAAAAAAAAAAAAAAATTGGGTGCGGAGGTGGGTGTGGGATGTATGTAAAAGGTGGTAGAAATGTTTAGTCGGGGTGGGGGGAGCTCTGACTCCTGTTCCTTTTGCTCTTTAAAAACTTGAGTTTCCTGTGGTTTTCCCGTGGAAAAAGGAAGGTTTGATTTTGGAACTTTTACGCGTACTGCTTGGTGGTGCTAAATTTTAACTCGTTGCTGGGAAATTTTGGATGAGCTCATCTCATAAGGATTCATGTGCTTAAATCCTTGAGACAGGCCGGGAGAGTTTACCTCCTTCAGAAGGGCCTGCATCCTTGGGTAGTGGATGACCTGCTACTCTTTGGTGGAGAATGTAAAGGCTGGTCCTCTTTTGGGTGACTTTTCAAAGAGAGCAGCTGCTTCCTCTCCCCCCAGTCTTGGCTTTGTGGGGCCTTAGGGAGAGCGTCCTTATATCCCATTCTTCCCCAAAGTGGTTCCTCAGCCTCCTGGTTTCCTTGGACTTGCCAACTCAGAGAAGAGAGACTGAGCTCCTAAGCTCTAGCCCACGACTCTGATTTGGATTGAGATGAGGTCAGGATTTTGTTTGGCATCCTTTTGTCTGTTAAAAAAAAAAATAGAGATTATGATCCATAATCTCAAGTGTATTTCTTCCTGGTATATCTCTGCCTGTTTCTGTGTCCAGGTCGCTAAGAGAGCTGCAGAGAAAAGCCTCATCACATTGGGAGGGGAAAGGAAGGTCAGAAGGTCCTATGATGCTTGCTGTCCATTGCTCTTGGGGTTAGGTCATATGGAACCGTGTACCCGTCACCTGGGGCTGGGACGGGAGAGCAAGCAGAAAGGGAGAGAGGGCAGGAATGCCCTTTTGGGTGCTTTGTAACTGATAAGTGGAAGTCAGATTCTCTTAAGAGCAGCGGGCTCGTTGCCGCCTGCTCTCCCTCATCATTTAGTAGCCCATCCCTCCCAGGAGAAGTTCAGAGAAAACTCTCCTCTGGTACTTGGTCGGTGACCTCCCCAGTGGTCCCGCCACCCTGGGGAAGCAACCTCATCAGCCTGCCTGCTGCATGGTGCAACCCTTCCTTTAGGGCAAGCCAAATTGCATGGCGCGGAAAAATCCAAATAAGACATTTATGAGCTTCTGGTTTATCATTCTCATACAGAAGAAGTTTAAGACTGGTATGGTCATCAAGTATCCAGGATGCTTCTCTCTTTCCGTCCCACTGTTCTCTGACCGTGACCTCCAGCCTCACAGCCACCTTATTGCCCAATATGCCTGCTGGAGCTCCAGCCATCACATCTGAATTCCAGATGGGAGACAGGAGAAAGAGAAGAGTACAAAGGAGAGTGTGTGTCAGCTATTTGTGGTGCTTTCCTAGAAGGTTTGCGTGTTGATTTCTGCTCGCATCCCATGACTACCTCTTCCTCCATGGGAGACTGGGAGATATTGCCTGTAGCTAGGCACGTTGCAGGCAAGGCACATGACAGTCTCTGCCATGGTTCGGTGTATGTGCAGTACCTTGTGTGTGGACCTCAGCATACACTGCCAAGTATTCTAACCATTTATATCATATCTAACCCTCATATCAGACCCTCAGCTGTTGGAAGCCCTGAACTCTCCCCACTCCTCTTTATGCCACTTAAAGCTACCAACCCAGGGGCATGTGTGCTGGGCTCTCAGGCTGTCTTTGCTAAATTGAGTCAAATTCAGCCCCTTCCCTTCACACCCCCCCCCTTCTCCCTATGGATCTGCAGTTATAAATAATTTCTTAACAGGCATTTAAAAAAAATTAACTTCTTCTTGGAGGGCTTTTACATGATTATCAGTTGTGATTATGATCAAAGTGTTAAAAGCTATTAATACACTTGGAAAAATCTAGGTCATAAAAATTGGCAGTATTGGTAAACATGTGGTTATGCGATCTGATTCCAGATGTTAGGAGAGATAAGAGAGCAACATTTCCCCAGTGATCAGTATTAGAA
Organism: Catagonus wagneri; assembly: GCA_004024745.2. Taxonomy (NCBI): domain Eukaryota; kingdom Metazoa; phylum Chordata; class Mammalia; order Artiodactyla; family Tayassuidae; genus Catagonus; species Catagonus wagneri. The sequence goes on from PVHT021183699.1 coordinate 22,845,011, forward strand.
AGTCAGGGAGAAATATTCATAGAAAATGCCTCTTTGACTCTTTCACGTGGGTTTGAACTCACAAATATAGAAAGATCAGAGTTTGCCGAGAAACCTTGTGTCAGTATTTTTACAATCTTTGTAAAAGGGCAGGGAACCCTGAAACTTAAGTTAGGTAAATTGATGTTCCAGCACATTAAAAACAAACAAAAAAAGTGGGTGGAAAAAGTCAGAATGGTTGGAAGGAAGGGCTTTCCCTTTTCTCTCGGAGGGAAGGAAACTGTGACTGAACCGGACATCTCAGCTGGAAAGTGTCTTTACTGAGCCCTTGCCATGTGACCGGCTGATTCACTTTGTCTGCTAGGTCCCCAGAGAGGTGATGTAAGCAGGGCCTGGAACTCCTAGGGAGAGGAGGGAAATCGGTACCGGCCCAGCCCTCTGTCATTGGAAACTGAATAGAGCTCTGGCCAAAAGCAGTTGGAGTTTTGCAGCTCAGATCTCTGATTCTGCTTCAGGTGTCGGTCCTAAGGTCTGTTGTTTCCTCTTCCTCCGCTTTCCCTTGCCTTCATCCTTTCCCTTCCCTTCCCCCCCCGCCCCTTTTTTTTTCCTTCCAATTTTTCCTGTGATCCTTTGCAGCCGTTCTGTGCAGCCATTGTGCTCTCCCCCAGTCAACTCAGGTCTGATTTTTGGAAATTCCTGAATGAGGAGCCAGGGACTACTGCCACAGCTCCAGTTTTGAATCTGGGGAACCGCATCTGGCCTTTGTTGAGACACAAGTATCAATGTCAGCTCCACCATCACTGGCTGCAGAGTTGGGGCAAGTGACTTCACTTCCCAAGTCTCATCTGTAAGCAGAGGTTAATTCCTACTTCAAAGGGCTGTTAGGAGGATTGAACAAAAGATGAGGAGAAGCCTGGAGAGGTGGACAAAGTCCAAATTGCGTTGGGCTGCGTAAGCCATGCTGAGAGGTCGGATTTGATGGAAATGCTCTGGAAGGCAGGGTGGTGACATGATGGGATGGGTGTTTCCAGAAGGTCACTCTGGCCCCATGGAAAGCGCGGCCTGAGGTGGGGGAGGGCGCAGTGGAAACAGACAGCTGAGCTGGGAAGAGAGCAGTGGAACAGGGAGCTGGACCTTCTAGGGATGATGGCAGTAGGAGTAGTTACAGTCTCAGGTGTGGAGGAGGGCGGGATGGAGCCTCATCAAGCTGGAGTCCGAAGTTTGGGGAGGATGGTGCCTGTCCCGGAGCCTGCAGTGGACCGTTCACATGGCCAGGTTCGGTTCTGTGAGGACCTGGAGGAAAGAGAGAGTGCGTGTCGCTGCCTGCCTTGAGTGGTGAATACCCTAGGACAGGCTGCGATCCTCCTCTGTTCTTGCTTTGAAGCTGTTGTGCTCCGACCATGCGCCATTTAGACAGCAGCTCCTAGAGCCAAGTTGGGCCATACTGGGCAAGGTCTGGAAAGTGATACAGTCTCCTGAAAGCATTAGTCTCCTAGTGCCCTTTGTTGATGCTGGGCCCACAATGGTGCTGTCTGGTGCAGAGTCAGAACAAAGTGAAAGCTACCCAGAGCTGGATTCAGGTGGGCTCTGGAATCTGAGCCTCATTCTTGAATCTGGGTGCTGGGCTGGCATGACTGTCGGATATGGGTTAGGACCCCAGCAAGGGTAGATCGCAAGGGTTGGGGGCCAGGGATGGGGGAAACGCCTGGAAATCTGGGTTTTGAAGCACTTTGAGAGACACTGTCCTAGGAGGGGGTGGGTGGTCTATGTAACTCCTGCTCTGGTTCTTTTATTTCTACTTTTTTTTTTTCTATTTAGGGCCACACCCTCAGCATATGGAGGTTCCCAGGCTAGGGGCTGAATCAGAGCTACAGCTGCCGGCCTATACCACAGCCACAGCAACACAGGACCTGAGCTGCATCTGTGACCTACACCACAGCTCACGGCAACGCTGAATCCTTTATCCACTGAGCGAGGCCAGGAATCGAACCTGCATCCTCATGGATACTAATTGAGTTTTTAACCTGCTGATCCACAAGAACTCCCTCCTCCCCACTTTTTTTTCCCCCCAGTTTGGGGCAGTATCTCCTCTTCCTGTTCATCATCCACACTCTGGAGGCAACTAGGGCCAGGAAGCCTAGCCGCCAAGGAAGACGAATGCTCACACGTGTTTGATGAGTCTTTTCCTGAAACAATGTCAAGAGCAGCAAACCAGCACACAGCAAGGACTGCAGACTCATGAAATGACTGTCACACATTCAAGCCCAGATAAAAGTCTTTGGCAAACCTGTAAAGAATATTTCAGAGAGAAAAAGAACAGAATTTATAAGGTCTAAAAATAGCAGCCCCAGTGCCGCTGTGTTTAACTTGTCAGGAAACCTGTTTGAGTCGAGACAGGCAGGGGATTTTATTTCTCTGGCCCTGAGGTCACTTGTCTTGTTTAAGAAGGGGCAGCAAACATTTCCAAATAGGGATTGATTTTTTTCAGGGGAGGAAGGTGGCTTAATATATATGGTATTTCTCGTTTTCTCCTCTCCCTCTTCCGGCCTCCCACCCTTCTCCAGTTTCCCTCTGAAGAACAGGATGGAGGGTCCGGTTTCCTTGGTAGACTAAGTGGGGGCCGCTTGGGTGGCAGAGTTTTGAATGGATTGGTGATGATGCTCGTTGATGCCACGTTTGGTCTGGTCTGAGGCGGGGTGGTGGCAGTCTGATTCTTTGGTCTTTTGTGGGGTCCACAGAATACCACCAAGTTGGGAGTTCCTGTCGTGACACGGTGGTTAAGAAATCCTAGGAACCATGAGGTTGCAGGTTCGATCCCTGGCCTCGCTCAGTGGGTTAAGGATCCGGTGTTGCCGTGAGCTGTGGTAGGTCGCAGACGCGACTCGGATCCCACATTGCTGTGGCTGTGGTATAGGCTGGCGGCTACAGCTCTGATTCAACCTCTAGCCTTGGAAGCTCCATATGTTGTTGATGTGGCCCTAAAAAGCAAAAGAAAAAAAAAAAAAGGGAATACCACCAAGCTGAGGCAATCAAGCCCTAGTTGGAGCAATCAGGGTGTGACTTCTCCAAGGCTGAGTGGCTGATTTCCGGACCTTCCCTGTCCCATTTCTATGCAAGGCCAATGTCACCATCCTTCTCTGTGACCCACTGAAGAGGTGTCTGCCCCTGGCCGTGGCAGTCCTCAGGCTTCTGTTCTTAACATTATGGTATATCCACATGCTCATACTTGTCAGTAGGACTTCAAACCCCTTGCTCTTCAATATTTATCAAAACCTTGGCTGAAATTAATTGTAGTCCATTTACTTCTAGGCCAGATGTTGGCAACTGGTGTCCTGGAGGCTGGATCTTACTCTCATGCTCTGCTTGCCCTGCGCAGTATGGATGTAAACAGTTGTCAGCATTTAAAGGGGCGATATTTTGTTTACATGTCTTGTTCCTGGGTCCCCGTGCAGTGCTCCCTCCGAGGTACATCCTGGGTTTAGACTTCCTCCTCTGAGAGTGGAACCCCCAGACTGTGGTGCCTGGATCCCTCTCCGCTCAAACGTAGCTCTCCAGTGGGTCAGGATGAGAACGCTGGTGCTGCTGCTTAGAGGATAGTCAAAAAGAGGGTAAATCAGTGTATGTTGAGTGTCTAGAAAACATCTGCACATGCGTGACAAGTGCACTGAGCATAGCTCTTGTTGTTATTGTTTTCATCCCTGCCTTTGTGGCATTTTGTTTTCTGTGATGGGTCTGTTGAAAATGTTGTTCACCACATAACCCAGGGTCTTGTAGGGGCCCCCAGGGAAGATGTGTATATTTGATCTCCGTTCCAGGAGGTAGGTGTCCTCCTGCTGAGCTGCTGACTCATCTGTACCTTCCTTACTCGTGCCACAGATCTTGTTTCTGTTTTTGCCTCAGCTGCTGGAAAGATCAGAGGTAATTTGACAGCTCATTTCTAGCAAAAGGAAGTAACTCAAGAGCATGCATTTGGTTTTACATGCTGTCGCTTCTTGCTGCTCTGCTTTTCTCACTTGCTTATTTTATTGCGGGCATTTTTATAAGCATCCTTAAGCCCTATTTGGGAACAAGGCTAAGTGTAAATTAAAACAAAAGCAACAACCTCTGAGAGTGGGTTTATATTATCACTATAAATAGGCTCCCACGATAGGATGGGCCCACGTTTAAGCTTTGAGATGTCGTATCGTCTCTGTCCTTATTGGACACTACTGACCTTTAACTAAATGTTGTACCTGGCTCTTTCAGTTGTGCTCAGTCTTCTCCTCTACCTCAGTAGCTTCTATTTCTGAATTGGGATGGCTTATTTACTTGGGTGGACTGATGTATCAGTCAGCTATTGCCACATGACAAACCACTCCAAAATTCAAGACACGTAACAAGAAGCACTGACTATTCCCGCAGGTCTGAGGGATGTCTGGACAGTTCCGCTTTAAGCCACAGGCCTGCACTTGGCTGGGGGAGCTTTCTGCGTGCCCAACATCCTTCCAGAATCAGTGGGCCACCAGGGCAGGCTCTCCTCATGGTGAGAACAGCAGTGCAAGAGGGGCGAGCAGAAATACGTGAGGAAGAAGAAGGCTTAGAACTGGCGCTGTCACTTCTTTCATGACCCGTTGGCCGAAGCAGGTCATGTGGCCAAAGCCAGCATCAGGACAGTGGGGAAACAGTTTGTCTCTAGTGAGAGGAAGTTCAGAGTCAAGGACAAAAATGTGTAAGCACCAGGTGGGGGTGGGGGACACCGTCTACCAGGGGCGGCATGTCTATTGAAGACCGTCAGGGTTGCGTACAGCGGTGTCTGGCCCTGACTGGGTATGTGGGGTGTTCTCATTTCTCCCCTCCACGTTTGTGCTCCACCATCATTCTCCCATCATCTGCTTTGTGCCCTTGGAGGCCCACCTTCCTCCTGGCTTTCAGTTTGGTTCAGTCTGAAGGGAGCACAAGAAAAAGGTGGTGGAAGTGTGAATACCTACAGGATGGTGTGACCGTGCCCGTGACCCTCCGTAGAAAGCCATAGCTTTTGCCAGGTGGCTAGTTGTGATAACCTCAGGGTTCCAGTAACCTTCAGGCCTAAGGGTTCAAGAGCTCGCTATTGTTGCTAGCCCTCATGTACTTTATCCCGGGTGACGGGGGCGCTTCTTTTAAACCTGCTCCCTCTCTTGTCAGTAATCCCTTTACTGAACTCATTCTTCCTGTTTGTCCTTGGCCAGGACCCTCATGGACACATTAGGTGCTCAATAAGTGCACACTTGAGTATATCATCCTTATTTTCCCTCCCTTTTGGCCTTTACACCAGCCACTTCCTCTACTTGAAAAGCTCATGGGATTTTAGACAAGAGCCCTCCTTGTCTCTCTATTACTTGTCTAATCAGGGTTTACTGCTTCTCATAAGAACCTGGCAGTGTAGGAGTTCCTATCCTGGTGCAGTGGAAACGAATCAGACTAGGAACCATGAGGCTGCAGGTTCGATCCCTGGCCTCACTCAGTGGGTTAAGGCTCCAGTGTTGCCATGAGCTGTGGTGTAGGTCGCTGACGTGGCTTGGATCCCGTGTTGCTGTGGCTGTGGCTTAGGCTGGCAGCTACAGCTCCGATTGGACCCCTAACCTGGGAACTTTCATATGCCTCAAACGTGGCCCTAAAAAATCAAAAACAAAAAAATAAACAAAAACCTGGCAGTGTAAACTCATCAGAGAGAATCCAGGTAGAGAAGATCTTACGTTTTTCTCTGAGCTTTTTGCCATGCCCTTGGGGATAATTAGGGATTCTTTCAATAGCAACATTTTCTCCCTGGCGGATTTATTTCCCAGATAGGATTTATGCCTCATCTATTCCGAGAAGACAACATAAGGGAGTGTTTGTGACTGAAAAAGTCTCGGCCTACGGCAACTGTATGTGAATCCCACCGGGAGTGATTGCCTTGGTTCACTGGGGGGAGAGGTGATAACAGCACTGTGCCTGACTCAGTACAGCAGTGCATTTGTTTTTTTTAAGCAAGAAAAAAAGGGCCCAAATCTCACTTTCCCGAATGAGCCTGAGGACCCCTGGAGTACTTTCCAAACTTTACTGGTTAAGATATTTTGTGACAAATTCAGGTCCCCAGGGATTCAGGTTCACTGGGCCTGGACTGGGGCCTAGGAACCTGTTTTCAACATGCATCCTTGGATGAGTCATTTCAATCCCACACCCTGGGCCCGGGTAATGATTCTCACACATTTTGGTCTGTTGAGGGAGGAGAAGCCCAGCGATGATGACGATGGTAACGGTAGTATGCAAGAGTACGTCACGTTTAGAAAGCCCTGTGCAGTTGGCCAAGATGTTACCTATTTTTGTTTCATGAACCACACTGGCCCCTGCAGGACCTTGCTTTGTCTAATGTTGCCTCTGCCAACACTCTTTTTACCAGAATCGAATGGAAAGAATGGTACCAGCAGATTTTTGTTAAATACTCTAATTGATCCCAGAAGCAAAGCTATAGCAGTTGTCATGTTATCTACATGAAAGCTACAAGCACACAGCTCTTAGCCCTCCCTTTGAGAACCACCACCCGAGGTCATGGTGAGACTGTTTCCCCCTCGCCCCGTGCTGGGATCCTGCAAGAGGAGTTTCTAGGAAGCTCTGAGGAGGGTTTCCTTGCAGGCAGACCTCTCTAGGCAACTGGCCGCTCTCTGGAGCCCAGATGTTCCCTCCTCAAAAGGACACGCTGGGCTGTTTCTTGCCGCTTAGGAAGTCTCCCTTTTGTAATGCTGTTTCCAGTTTCTGTAGCACTTCTACAGGAAGCCATGCCAAGAAAACTTAGAATTACTCTGACGTCAGATACCTTTGCAGCCTTCGGTTTCAAATGGATCGTGATTGTACTCTTTTTTTTTTTTTAAGGGGGACAGGCATTTTCAAACTTTGTTAATACGTTTGGTAAACGATCATGTTACTGCTTTTGATTAGCAATCCTGGGCTACTTGTAAAGTTGTAACTCCTCTGGTTATTGCTTCTGTGACCCACTGAGGAATGAAAGATCTTGCAGGCCACACTGAATTCTCCCAGGCTATTGACTCTTCCATTTCTCGGTTTCCTCTCTGCATATGGTTGGCCACATTTACCCCCCCTCACTTCCTTTCCAGCCCCAGTCCAGCTCTGAGCAAAATCTACAACAGCACTGAATGAAGAGTACACGCCTGAAGGCATGGAGGGCTGGGAGCTGTGCTGCTCCTGTGTTTTAGTGTTGGCACTTTTCCCTGGATGGAAGCTGATTTATCAGCATCCCTAGTTTAGCATATATTGCATTGTCCATCTGAGGAAATAGTGTGATAGCACTTTTCTCATTCTGCATGAAAATGGCATTGACTCAGATTCCAGCCTCCATGAACTGAATCAACAGTTAAGGTATTAAATATGGTCTCCGGAGTTCCCGTTGTGGTGAAGCGGAAATGAACCCGACTAGTAACCATGAGGTTGTGGGTTCGATTCCTGGCCTCACCTAGTGGGTTAAGGATCCAGCGTTGCCATGAGCTATCATATAGGTCAGAGATGTGGCTCAGATCCTGCGTTGCTGTGGTTGTGATGTAGACCGGCAGCTGTAGCTCCAATTCAACCCCTAGCCTGGGAGCCTCCATATGCCACAGCTGTGACCCTGAAAAGACCAAAAAAAAAAAAAAAAAAAAAAAAACCTGTGGTCTCCATGTCCAAGGGCAGAGATGAGGATGTGGTGGGTATTGAGGCCTTGGGGCCATGAACCTTGAAGCAGTGTCTTCCAGAACTGAGCTGGTGAATGTTTGCACATGACCTTACAGCACATGCTTTAGGAGCATACAGTTAAGCCCAACTCCTAACTCCAATGATGAATTCCAAGCTTTTTGTTACTGTTTTTCTTCCTGAAGACAAAAGGAGTTTTATGCCCTGGCATTTGAGGTTCAGTTCAAGGGCAGTGTGGGGTGCATCATTATTGAAAGGGGAGTTTTGTGAGTGCTGGGTAGTTTGTAATATTACGTTAAAGAACCAGCCAGAGAATCTATCCACTTGTCCACTATCTGTCCATCCACCTCCCTCTCCAGCCGTGTCACCACCTGCTAATTCCTACAGGGTGCCTGCCACTGTGTTTACACGTTAGAGTTGCAATGATAAAGCATCGTAACAGCCATCATTCATTGAGAACTTTCTATTGCCAGACAGTTCCCGCTGTTCAGAGCATCTCTCTGAGATGAGAAGTGTATCCCCCGCCTTTACTGTGATCATCCAGCCAGTCACGGTGGCGGAAGCCTGAGGCATCTTTGTGACATCAGGACCAGAGTGGCATTGCCTTTTTTTTTTTTTTTTTTCATTAAACAGACTCTTCTATCTGCCTGGGCTCAGACCCACATCGGAGTATAGAATAGGCGTTCTGTGGCAGGGTCAGAGCTGGAACAGTCCCTCTTTGTCACATCGGGGGGTATCTTCCTTTTACTAGTGAAAGAAGGAGAGGGATGTACACAGGACAGAACCTCTAAGAGGCCCCTCAACTGTCATTTCTCGGCTTTACTCTTACTCTCTTGAAAACTTGGGGTTCTGCCCTGTACACATTTGAGGGTGACAAGAACACAAAAGTACAAATGGAGGTCCACTTAGTGAATGTCTAAATATTGAAAAGTCACAAAGCAAGGTAGCTGCCAGGTAAATTCTGTTCTACGCTCCTACACCTTTATGACAACCTGGAAGGCCCAGATCAAATGTAGATTTATCAGGCTCTTTGGAGTTGAGTGTAGAAATTGACAGCTTAGGGAGAGCTAGTCCCCAGCCCATCCCCCCATCTGTCCATCTGTCCCTCTCCACCCCACATTGCAGTGGGCCTCCCGTTTGGGACATCTCAGCCATCAGTCATGCATGTGTAAGGACACCTGTCCAAACTCCATCCACCCTTTCTACACAGAAGGCTGCCCTTGGGCCTGGAGGTACAGTCACTCGTGGTGCAGTTTGCAGTTGAGGGCATGGACCCTGGAGAAGAGCCAACATAGCCCCTGCACGTAGGTCCAGGACTGTTTGGGCAGGAAATCTAGGGACCCTGTGCAGCCCGAGCATGTCTGAAAGGGGAGGATGTGGGTTCTGCCCTTGGCCTCCCAGCCTCCTCGCCACTGGGGAAGAAGTAGAGCTGGAGAAGGGCTAGAGGGGAGTCTTCTTGAACGTGAGGTTCGAGGTGAGGGCTGCTCTTGCTCACATCTCAGGCAAGACACCAGTTCTGCAGAGTCAGAGGATGGAAAGGGCTGCAGAGGTCACGTGATGAGCCTGTCATGTGATTCAAGAGGAGCCCAGCTAGTAACCTCAGAGCTGGGTCTGGAGCCCTGGTTCCCTGGTTCCCCAGGCTCTGCCCTGTTCTCACCTTGCAAAGTGAGCCTGTCCCTTGCACTACAGGAGGCTGAGGTTTCCCAGACACCGTCCCAGTGACGTTGTGGGCTTTGAGCACCCGAGGCCAGGCCCGAGTGGGTGACCAGCTTATGTGGGCCCTGCTGCAGAGGGGTGATTTCAGAATAGTTCATACAGTGCTGTGCGCTTTGGGAATAGACTTCTGGGGTGCCTATTTCAGCAGCACTGACCAGCTGTGTGATGGCTCTTAAACTCCTAGAACCTCAGTTTCCTCATCTGGGAATTAGGGATAAAATGGAATCTGCTAGAGTTCCCATTGTAGCTCAGTGGGTTAAGAACTGGACATAGTGTCCATGAGGAGGGGGATTAGATCCCTGGCCTCACTCAGTGGGTTAAGGATCTGGTGTTGCTGCAAGCTGTGAGGTTCGGATCCAGTGTTGCTGTGGCTGTAGCACAGGCCTGCAGCTGCAGCTCCGATTCCACCTCTAGCCTGGGAACATCCATATGCCACAGGTGTGCCCATGAAAAGAAAAATTAAAAAAAAAATCTGGTAAAGTAGCACAGGTGGAAAATGGAAAGTTGGTAGAAATCTGACTCCGCCCATAATGAGCACTCATGAATTGCAGCTATTAGGATGGTGGCTGCTGCTGTAATTTTTCTGTAGGAGTCCTGGGCCCCACCGAGAAGGGGCTGTCATTCATTTAGTCATACACTGAATAAATATATAGAACACCTACCATTGCCGAGCACTGTTCTGAAAGCTTGAGATTTACCAGTGAACGAGAGAAACAAAGTTCCTTGTCCTAATGGAACTGGCATCCATTAGGCATCCAGCCCCCTGGTATCTAACAGGCAGAGGTAGAGATAAATCATAAGCATAGCAAATATGGAAATTTCCCGGAAACGGATCATTGCTCTGGGAAAACATTTGATGGGGGCAGGGGTTTGGTCATGCCTAATTCTCAGTAGGATGGTCAGGGGAGGCCTCATGAGAGCAAAGGCTTGAGGGGAGGTGACGGAGAGAGCTGTGTGGAGAGATGTGGGAGAAGAACAGTGCGAGCAGAGGGGGTGGTCATTGCAAAGGCCCTGGGGCAGAAGTGCCTGTTTCTCCAGGGACAGCCAGGAGGGCTCTGTGTGTGTGTGTATGTGTGTGTAGATTGTAGGTGAGGTCAAAGAAGTGACAGGAGCCAGATCACACAGGGCCTTACAGGCTGTTGATAGGGCTTGGTTGTTATTCTGAGACCAGGTAGTTGCCTGGTGTCGGGGCAGGAGGCAGGGGGAGTGACATGACCCTCGGCACCTTCTCCCTAGGGCTTGGCCCATGGCTTGGTCCCTGGGGCCGCCTCTGCACTGTCATTCTGGGTCCCCAGACTTCCTCCACCTCCTGTTCCAGGCTCACTGCCCTCATCAAGTCACGTGCTCTCCCCACCCCCAACCAGCCTGCTCTGGGTCCCATTCCCTCAAGTTCTAGATGTCTGCCTCCGGCCAAGCATCTGATGCTTGTGTTCGGAAGCCCCGTTTTGCCAAGGAGTGACGTTGCTGGTGGAATTGGGCGTGGGACAGGTTGTGGGTGCTCTTTTCATTTCTGCACCTGGCACCCATTCTAGGAATTTCGATTCAGCTGGGTTCTCCTCATTTCCCTTGGAGCCCGGGGCCTGTGTCCAGGCCACCCTGGGCCCGCGGTCTGCTGGATGGGTTTGTCCTGGTGAGCAGGGCTGGAGGACAGGAAGACGGGGAAGGAGGGCTGGGTGGAGGACTGGGTGGAGGACAGCGGGTGAGGAGTGTGCTGGAGCCGACAGGAAGCAGGGCCGGGCCTTGTTCTCTAACTTGTTCCCAGCCCTGCTCCGCCCCCTGCCTCCCGCCACAGGCTGTCAGGGCTCCATCTGAAGCTCCGTTGTTGCTGTGGCCGAGGCAGGCAGGCGCAGACACTTAGCCACTGCCGACCAGCCCTTGTTCTGCCTATAACTGTGGACACCCCCCAAGAGAGGGTTGCCCTGCCCTTGGCATCGGCCGACAGCCTTGCCTGGGGCCAGAGGGCTCTCTTGGATCTGGGCTGGGTGCAGCCATCCCCCTCATCCCCCTTTGCAGCCCTGGAGGGGGCTCTGGGGAGGTGGCGGTGGGGGTGGAGGAACAGGGCCTGTTTCACCCACTGCTCTCAGTAGGAGTGAGGGGTGGCCCTGGGTCAGAGGGCCTCCTGTTGACATGCCTGCCCCCTCCCACCCCAGCTCCTAGTAAATGCAGAGAAGCCCTGTGGCTGCGCTTCTAGAAGGATCTGCCAGTGGAAACACCCCTCACCCCCACCCCCTGGGTTGCGCAGCCATTATCAGTGTTGCCCAGATTGGGGAAGTCTTTACCCTGCTGCCCCTCTTCCCAGGGGGAGTCTGTCCTGCCCCTGACTTGAGGGCCCCCAGGGTTTTAGGAGGTAAACAGAGACCCTGACCTTTGCTGAGGATCAGCTTTTGTGATCAGGGAAGGATCCACTTTTCATCCCCGCCTCCCGCTCCCTACCTCCCTTTCGTCATGTCTGTTTGAAAATAAAAGCTATTGTTGATTTAAAAGGGCCTTTTGCCTAATGCCCCTGGAATTTATTTGCTGGAGCATTTTCCGTCTTCAGATTGAGTTCAGACCTTGGCTGCGGCCGAGAGGTTATGTAACCTGGGATGGAATGAATCCCGTTGGCATCTGGGGACACCCCCCCGCCCCGTCCCCCCAGTGTACCCGCCCTTAGCCACTCCTGTGAGGAGGAGAGCGCCTCTGTGAGCTGCTGGAGGTGGAGAGCTGGGAGTGGGGGTCGGGGAGGCTGATTGGGGAGGTGTTGGTTGCTGGGAGAATGGAGTCAGGAGGAGAGTTATTTTGGGGGGCTGAATTCTTAGATCTTCTCTGGGTCTGCTCTGCCCCCCTCCTTAGGTGTAGACCCTCCTCATGTACAAAGCCCCAGACCCTTCCTTCAGGCCTTTACAGAAGGCCCGAGCATCCTTACTGAGCCTTAGTGGGATTTGGGACCTATTTCTGGCACATTCCTTCCCACCGAGCCTGTGGAATCTGTCTCCATACTCCTGTCAGTCCCAGCAGTACTGGCCCAGAGGGCCTGCCCTGGCTGATGACCCCACTTCCCCCCAACTTTCCAGCCCAAGATCCCTTGATTTGTGCTCTGAAAACGGCCCTGCGTCTACATTGATTTACTTTGATGCGGGACAAGAAAAGAGATGTTGCCTGAAGTCTAACCTGCTTCTGGATTTCAGGAGGCGGCAGAGGAGTTTCCTGATGGCTCAGCGGGTTAAGGATCCGGCATTGTCCCTGCTGTGGCTTCATCCCTGGCCCTGGAACTTCAGTGTGCCACAGGTGCAGCCAAGATGATTGGGTGTAGGCCAGACAGACGGTGGTGATTCCTAGTTTCTCCCAGTCTTCTCCCTTAAGAAACTCTCCTTGTCTCTCTGAGAAGTTCTGCTTCCTTTTCTTTTTTTTTTTTTTTTTTTTGTCTTTTGTCTTTTTTAGGGCCTCACCTGCAGCATATGGGGGATCCCAGGCTAGGTCAAATCGGAGCTACAGCTGCCAGCCTACACCACAGCCACGCAATGCGGGATCCCAACTGCGTCTGTGACCTACACCACAGCTCACGGCAGCGCCGGATCCTGAACCCACTGAGTGAGGCCACGGGTCGAACACGCAACCTCATGGATACTAGTTGGGTTCATTAACCACTGAGCCACTCCATGCTTCCTTTTCTTTTTAACCCCTCGACAGCTGTGGGGTAATGATAGCCATTTACTCTAGTACTGTTTCTAGATTCTGTTCAAGGTAGCACAACTGCTGGGGAAATAAAATAGCTCACAGGGGCCATGCTAGGTGGTTTGCATAAATTACCTTTAATCTCGAAACAAAACAGTGCCAGAAAGCACTTGATCCCGAAGGTTGGGCTGTTACATCCATTTTATAGATGAGGAAACTGAGGCAGAGAGTGAGTCTGCTAAGTTGATCCCCGGGTTCAGGACTCAAGATTCTCCTTTGTCTGAGGCTCTCTTCTCGGTGCCTGCCTTCTCCTCTCCATGCAAATGTTGCTGCTTCAGTTGTCACTCGATTGCGTGCCATCCTTCTGCTTGAACTCAAATGACCAATCATGTTTATTGAGTACCTGCTGATGTTGAGTATATAAGAAAAAAAGGATAGCTGAGGACTAGGCTGAGATGCAAAAGGCGTGAAGTAGTTGATGATTGCCCTAAAACACCTTATGTTGGAGTGTAAAGCTCTTGTTCCTTCTTGGCTTGGGGTCCACAGGGGAGATCTCGTGGGACGGGGCCTGCAGGGACTTGGGGGGGGGTGGTTTCCCCAATAGGAGATGAGGTGCAGCATGTGTCCTAAAGGGTTAGCAAGGTTTTAGGAAGGGGACGCCTTTTGAAACACACACAGAGGGGGTGAGGAACAGGTGGGACCGAGGTCTGTATAGTCTGGGGAAGAAGGAATGCTGGAATAAGTTTGCAAAGTCAGAAGTGGTTAATGTCCTACAGTGCAGTACAACGGAAACCTTTGGGTGTAGCTTTCCACCAGACGGACCATTCCTGGCTTGACAGTGTTCCACAGCGTAGCACCTGACCTTCAATAGTTTGGGCCCCGTTCAAGAATAAACAGTAAATAAAACCAGGATGCCATCTCCTAGAGAGTCTTGTGACCCCCGAGGCTGGCTTGCCAGGGTTCTAGTATGACATTGCAAGGGCCCCAATGGTATCTCTGCTTTATTTCAAATTTGGAAGATTTTTTGGCATCAAAAGAACAGCAGCAGCATGATGGTTGCACAGAAAGCCAGGTTGGAAGAGGAAGGCACTCGGGCTACCAGGCGTGTCTGGGAGGCTGGTAGGAGCTGGGAGCTTCCGAGGCCTGAATTTGGGGTGATGGAGGGACAGCAGACTATGCCAGGGAACAGGCCTGTCCGCCCCAGAGTAGGTCAGCAGCCCCCCTGTAACCAGTCCCACCTCCAGTCCAGGCAATGCACTTGGCAACCCGAGGTCACGGGGAGGGAAGAAAGCACAGAAGAAGCCGTGGAACCAAGAAGCGCAGATGTTGGGGAATTCTGGTGCGTAGGACCAGATGGGAGTCTGCAAACTGCATAGAAAAAGCAACCCCAATTGAAAGCAAACAGACCCTGAGTTGAGATGCTTGTTCTCCTTGTCCAGAGCGTACGATTCAGAGAATGGCAGAAAAGCATAAACACTACCAAACCAATGCAGCTACTTCATCTCTTTATTTTAGTAATCGAAGGTGGCCCTAGGAATGCTGGTGGAAGCAGACTTGACTCAAAATCCCTTGGCCTCACTTGGCTTTTTCTCTGTGTTTGAACAATTTTATTATTATTATTATTATTTTGTCTTTTTGTCCTTTTATGGCTGCACCCGCGGCATATGGAGGTTCCCAGGCTAGGGGTCGAATTGGAGTTGTAGTCACCGGCCTACGCCACAGCCATAGCAACACCAGATCTGAGCCGCGTCTGCAACCTACACCACAGCTCACGGCAACGCCGGATCCTTAACCCACTGAGCAAGCCCAAGGATCAGACCCACAAGCTCCTGGTTCCTAGTCGGATTCGTTAACCACTGCGCCACTACGGGAACTCCCTGTGTTTGAACAACTTAAGTCTGCGTCTCCGTTCCATTCCTTTCCTGGTTTGGTGTTTGCATTGTCGGCGTGATGGCTACGGCACATGGGGAAAGCTGCAGGGTGGCTTCCTATAGCTCGTTCTTGAGTGCGTTCCCTTGGTCCAGCGCCTTGGTATGGCTCTGCAAGACAGTCTAGCCCTCAGCAAGCGTGCTTGCCCTGCAGGATGCAGTCTACCTCCGTGCCCCGGCCCGAGAGGTGGTCCAACTCCATTCCCTTGTCCCATCGTGGCAGGAAGATTGAACTGCTGCTTCCTGGCCACAGATAGTTTTTTTCTTCCATTCCTTCCTTATGAACATAGTCAACAGGCATTTACTGAGCATCCACCCTGGGCCAGCTTTGTCTGAGACGAAAAAGAGCTCAGAGGGAGGGGAGGGAATCTCAGACTGAAGAAATAGCCAGTGCAGAGGTGTGGGGGTGAGATAGTATGTAGCTTCTGTGAAGGAGGGGGTGGGAGAGTGCAGAGAGGGGGACTCAAGTCTCTGTCCTCTCTGAGTGTGGTGTAGAGTATTATTTTGCTGGCCATGGGAGCCATGGAAGATTCTGTAGGGAGGGAGTAGTTTATTTCATTCCGCAAACATTTCTTTGGCATCTGCCATGTACAAGATTTTCTTTTAGCTGCTGGGGATACAGCAGTGATTCATGGCAGTCTAGTGGGGGAGTTAGACACGGTAGGCAGAGATTGAGCTCGGAGAGACTGGCTGTCCGGGAGGAATACCAGCCCTGAGATATGCTTCTCCTGCATGGCAGTTTGCCTCCCCTCCCCCATTCACAAGCAGTGAGTCCCATCTTATGCTCCAAGTGTGTGAAGACCCCTCTGCTTTTTCATAATGCGGGGGAGGAAAAAACAGCTGAAGGAAGGGAAGCCTAGAAGTCTCTGATGGTTCTTCACCAGGAATCCACTAGAACTGAGGGCTGGGCACTTTTTTTTTAGGGCCACACCCATGACATATGGAAGTTCCCAGGTTAGGAGTTAAATCGGAGCTGCAGCTGTCAGCCTACACCACAGCAACACTAGATCCTTAACCCACTGAGTGAGGCCAGGGATCGAACCCACATGCTCATGGATGCTAGTTGGGTTCTTAACCCAATGAAACACAACAGGAACTCCCTGGGCACCTTTTGATTGGGGATTTTTTTTTTTCTCCATATTTCTCTGTTGTTTCTAAACTATCTGCACTGAGGCTATACTCTTTTTACATTGTTCTCTTTATTATTATTATTATTATTTTTGTCTTTTTAGGGCTGCACCCACAGCATATGGAGGTTCCCAGGCTAGGGGTCCACTCGGAGCTACAGCTGTTGGCCTAAGCCACAGCCACAGCAGCACCAGATCTGAGCCGCGTCTGAGACCTACACCATAGCGCATGGCAACACCGGATCCTTAACCCACTGAATGAGGCCAGGGATCGAACCTACAACCTCATGGTTCCTAGTCGGATTCGTTCCCGCTGCGCCATGACAGGAACTCTTGATGGGGTTGTTTTATGAGATCCCTGGGTTTGTGGGAAAGGCTGCACTAGTGACCTCTTAAGCACAGTGGTCCTTTGTTCCTTGTTACTTCTTATGCAGACCTCTGGGAAGAATTTGTAAAGGCAGAAATGAATTGAAACTGTTAAGTCAGCAGTAAATGCTTACCATCCAGAACTTCAGTCTTGCAGGATGGATTCAGTGCTTTGAGTAGTAGCCAAAGTGTGTGTGTATTGGTTAACTTTTGCTGAGTACAAAATTCCTCCAAATTTAACAGCTTAAAACAACAGTCATTTATTTTTATGAGTCTCTAGGTCAGCTGGGTGGTTCTTCTGATCTGGGCCAGGCTTGGCTGATCTTGGCTGGGCTCTGCTTGCAGGCTGGCTGGGGGTTGGCTCACCCAAATGTCATGTACTTGGCTGGGGTGACCAGGGTCTCTCAATATTCAGGAGTCCAGCCTAGGCTTTTCACGTGGTGGCTGGGAAAGGTGCTAAGAGTGAATGGATGTGACAAAGGCCCCAGCTCAGAAGTTGCACAATGTCATTTCTGAAGCATTTTCTTGGCTAAAGTAAATTCCAAGGATGGGGAAATAGACTCTTCCCTCTTGGTAGAAAGAGCTATCATGTCATATTTTCAGGATGCACATGTGGGAAGGGATGGAAAATTGTGTTCTTACGCCTTGGACAGAGCATTTGGCTCTGAAGTCTCATGGGGCTGTTAATTCAGGATTCTTCACCTACCCACAACCCTCACTCATGAGATGAGAACACTAATAGTATCTATCTCAGAAAAGCATTTTGGAGGGTTAGATGACGCATGTTAGCCTAATGTATTGTAAGTGCTCAGTAAAAAGAGACTGTGGAAGGAGGCTTTCAGGTGATTAGGAGAATAGTGTTTTATTAATTCATGTCACTCAGCCTTCTGTAACACTTCTTCACACCCTAACAGTATAAATACAGTAATTCTAATCATTTATTGTTCAGTAAAAATAAGCAATTATTTGTACAGTAGGCTCTGTGCTAGAGGCTGGAGACAGGGATTGAGGCTCTAAGGCATTCCTGCTGTCTTAAAGGATTTCAGCTTCATTATCTGCTCTGAAATTGTGAGAAATTTCATCACTTCTGAAGTTAAATTCTCAAGCTGGATATTCAAGACCCTTCACAAGGTGGCCTTAGTGTATGCTGCCTTCCTGTGCAAGTGGACTCTTCCCTGTAGCTCCAGAAATGTCCTGTGCCTTTGCATTCTTCCAGATAGACCTAGAACAGGAATGCACTGCACTCTTCAGTGGTAGGGAGCAGCTGGCTGAGCAGGAGGCCTGGGCTTGGCCATGGGGGTCCCAAACCAGCACATGGCTGGGATCTGTGGGGTTCAGAGTCCGTAGATATGACAGACACTGTTACCTCCATCTCAAGGGGATTTATAGGTGTTCCCCTGCCTTTAAAACTCACTCTGATCCGCCCCTCCTTGGAGCCTGCCTTAAAGTGGTCCGTGGACCAGTCTGACCTCCTTTAGTAGCTTGTGGGTGGGAACACTCTTCCTCTTCTGCCTTCGGCATCCTCTTACTGACCGTGCATCCTTTCCTAGGAGACCCACAGGCAATGACAGAAACTCCCTACCACCAGTCAAACACCCAGGCACACACTCCCATACTTGTGGGGACTATCGAAGGAATGGAAGACTGCGTAGCCTGCCCCATCCTCTTTTCTCTTACCTTGCAATTATTGGATGAAGAAACTGAGATACAGCACAACAACAACATCACAAACATTAGTTCAGTAAATGACACGAAGACGTTGAAATTGTCCTTGGACCCTAGTCACATGGCTATGGAAAGGTGACCTTGAGTGTGACTTCCCCATGGACCCAAGGTAGGGCTCAGGAATCCCTCTCTTCCTCATCTCCAGCCCCTTCTAAGACCCAGCACCAACTCTGTGAGATTCCAGATTCTTTTCTTATATCCTTCCAGCCTTACTGGAGGGAAAAATGGAATTATGTATGGTTCCTTTCTTTCTGCCAGGCCTCCACCTTCCCCGGAGACTTCCATTTCCTCTCTATGGCATTTTACTGAGAAGAATATCTCTTAACCAGACCTTAACTGTTGCTTGGAGGTTGGAGTGGAGGGAGGATGGGGAAGAGAAGGTGCGGTGTGAATAGAAATGATGCAACTTTTTGGCAAAAGAAGCTCCTTCCACCTGCAAGAATGCAGAGGCCAAGAAGGATACAGATAATGAGCTGTGGGAAAGCAGAGGGTCCTTTGTCACCCATTCAGGTCCTGCTCCTAGAAAGCAGTAAGGGAAAGTGGAGATGAGATGCCAACATCAGAATTCACTATGTAACACTTCGTTGACATGGGTTGACTACTGGTATTTCCCCCGAAGCAGCATATTGCTGAGGTAGCTTCATATGATCTCTAGAAACTACGTACATTTAGGAATTTTTATCAGGATTCCAGATAGAATATTGATAATTTCCAGACATCATGGATTCTGCTAACCATCAACATAAGCAGTATTAGGCTTTATCTCTGATATTAACCAGACTTGAACTCTGTCAGCACAGGCTTTAAAAAAAATTCTCACATATCAGAATTCTTTTTAATCAGAATCCTAAAGTCAAAATCAATGGCTCTATTTTTCTAAAAATGGAAAAATATCCCCATATACTGTTATAAAGCAAAAAAAATACACCTTTTTTTAATCCCATCAATTTATTCAACTACTATAAACTTTGTATCTCTTATGAACCTATACTAGGAATAGGAGATACAAAAAACTGAACAACAGTGAGGTCCCAATTATAGTATTGTGTTGGAATAATAGAGGCACATATACCATAGAGCTAAAATACAGGTAGCAAACTCTAGGAACCAAAATAAATTTCCTTTATTTATTAAAGTGTATCAACCAGAAACATATAACAAGCAACATGTTTAATAGTGAAATACTGAAATAATTGCATTATATTAGGAAGTATAGGCAAGAAGCCTTGCTGTCACTGCTATTGTCTATTGAAGGTTCTTGCCGATATAATAAGGCAAGAAAAATAAATTAACTATAAATAGTGGAAAATGAAAGGTATTGTTATTTACAGATGATACTAGCTAACTAGACAACAGAATAGATGAGCTGTTAGATTAATAGATTTCAGCAAATTAGCTGAGTTCATACACAAAAATCAGTAGCTTTCTTATATATCAGTACTTATTAAGAACATATCATTTAAAAATCACATTAGTGGAGTTCCCGTCATGGCTCGGTGGTTAACAAACCCAGCTCGTATCCATGAGGATGCAGGTTCGATCTCTGGCCTCGCTCAGTGGGCTAAGGATCCGGCATTGCCATGATCTGTGGTCTAGGTCACAGACGTGGCTTGGATCCTACCTTGCTGTAGCTGTGGTATAGGCCAGGAGCTGTAGCTCTGATTCGACCCCTAGCCTCCATATGCTGTGGGTGCGGCCCTAAAAAAGACAAAAAAAAAAAAAAAATCGCATTAGCAATAGATATAAAGTATCCAAGAATGAACCTAATATAAACTTGTAAGACGCATATAAGGAAAACTATAAA
Organism: Catagonus wagneri; assembly: GCA_004024745.2. Classification (NCBI taxonomy): domain Eukaryota; kingdom Metazoa; phylum Chordata; class Mammalia; order Artiodactyla; family Tayassuidae; genus Catagonus; species Catagonus wagneri. The sequence goes on from PVHT021183699.1 coordinate 22,864,990, forward strand.
ATTTTAAAAGGACTTAAGAGATTTGGCTAAAGAAATACACTACACAAACTTATCACTTGTCCCCAAACACTATTATAGTAAGATTTTTTTCTATGGAACCTAACAGACTTATCTATAATTCATATACAAAATAAAATGTGCAAAAAGAATCAAACTTTCTATAAAAGAAAAAAATAGTAGCAGAAGAAACCTGTTCAGCCAGGTACCAAAATATAAAACAATATTAAAACCATATAGAATTGGTACAAAAGAAGACAAATAGATCAATGAAACAGAATAGAGAGTTCAGAAACAGATATGTATATATGCGATTTTAGTAAATAATAAAGATTATGCTTCAAATCTTGGAGGAGAGTCTGAAATATTCAGTAAACATTAGCAGAAATGGCTATCAACTAAAAAAAAAACAGTCAAATCCCTACTATAAGCCATTTATAAGAATAATTTCCACATAATTTGGGGAGCTAAGTATAAAAAGCCAGGACTATAGGAGAAATAAAAGAAGAGTATATATTCGTGAACTGGAGTAGAAGTCTTCTTAAACAAGATACAAGATATTGATACTATAAAGAATAGATGATGCATTTTATTACATTAAAACTCCTTTTAGGAGTTCCTGTTGTTGGAGTTCCCGTCGTGGCACAGTGGAACCAAATCCGACTAAGAATCACGAGGTTAAGAGTTTGATCCCTGGCCTCACTCAGTGGGTTGAGGATCCGGCATTGCCATGAGCTGTGGTTGTAGGTCACAGACGTGGCTCGGATCTGGCATTGCTGTGGCTGTAGCTCTGATTCGACCCCTAGCCTGGGAACCTCCAGGCTATTTGCCTCAAGTACGGCCCTAAAAAGCCAAAAAAAAAAAAAAATCCTTTTATGTAACAGTGGATATCATTAATAAAAGTTACTAATATGTGACTAGTAGAAATGTAAAATGACTAGGAGAAAAGATATGTATAATAGGCAAAGGATTCCTAATCAGAATATATAAAGAGCCTTTTAAAAAATAAAACCATTTATCACCAATAAAAAACGATCAAAAGATATGAAGAGGCTATTCAGACTATAGGAAATACAATAGCCCGGTAAACAAGCAAAAAATTATATATTTATTCTCACTGGTTTTTTTGTTTGTTTTTTGCTTTTTAGGACTGCACCTGAGGCGTATGGAAGTTCCCAGGCTAGGGGTCATATCAGAGCTATGCCACAGCCACAGCCACAGCCACAGCAACGTGAGATCCAAGCCACATCTGCGACCACAGCTCATGGCAGCACCAGATTCCCAGCCCACTGAGCGAGGCCAGGGATTGAACCCACATCCTTGTGGATACTAGCTGGGTTCGTTTCTACTGCGGCACTATTTTTAATCAGAGAAGCACAAAACAATAAGATAGCACTTTTTGGAGTTCCTGTCATGGCTTAGTGGTTGACGAATCCGACTAGGAGCCATGAGGTTGCAGGTTCAATCCCTGGCCTTGCTCAGTGGGTTAAGGATACGGCGTTGCCGTGAGCTGTGGTGTAGGTTGCAGACGTGGCTCAGATCCCGCATTGCTGTGGCTGTGGCGAAGGCCAGCAGCTACAGCTTCTGTTATAGACCCCTAGCCTGGGAACCTCCGTACGCTGCAGGTGTGGCCCTAGATAAGGCAAAAAGACAAAAAAATAAAATAAGTAAATAAATAAATAACAATAAGATAGCACTTTTCATCCACAATCCTGACAAAAATGCTTAAAGATTAACAATATCAAATGTTGGTGAAAACGGAAATAGTTGTTTGCATTTACTAGTGATAGTATAATTTGACTTCTATCAAATGTTTTAATTGTCTCTATCTTTCAACCTAATAGTTCTGCTTTTTGATGTCTTCTCTACAGAAATATATTTTTATAATGATTTTTATTTTTTCCATGATAGCTGGTTTACAGTGTTCGGTCAGTTTTCTACTGTACAGCAAGGTGACCCAGTCACACATACATGTATACAGTCTTTTTTCTCACATTATCATGCTCCATCATAAGTGACTAGATCATAGTTCCCACTGCTATACAGCAGGATCTCATTGCTTATTCATTCCAGAGGCAATAGGTTGCATATATTAACCCCAGCTTCCCAATCCATCCCACTCCCTCCCCCTCCCTCTACAGAAATCTTTATACACATGTTCAAAGCAAGATTTTTATTACAGTGTTGTTTATGATGGTAGAAAAATTGAAATCATGTAAATTTCCACAGGTGAGGAGATTTAGATGAGCTCTCGTGGAATAAGACTATGGAATTTAATATAGCAAGTGAAAGGATTGAGGCAGATTCTGCACTGACATAAAAAGCTCTCAGAGATCCTGCTTTATTTACTTGTTTTGTTTTTGTGGCCACACCTGTGGCGTGTGGAAGTTCCCAGGCTGGGGGTCCAATTGGAGCTGCAGCCGGGACCTATGCCACAATCACAGCAACACCCGATCTGAGGGGCATCTGTGCCCTATGACAGAGTCTGTGGCAATGCCAGATCCTTAACCTACTGAGTGAGGCCAGGGATCCAACCTGCATCCTCACAGAGACAACATCAGGTCCTTAACTCACTGAGCCACAACAGGAATTCCTCAGAGATCCTACTTTAAAAATGAAAAAAAGGGAATTCCTGACGTGGCTTAGTGGTAACAAACCCGACCTGTATCCGTGAGGACGAGGGTTGGATCCTGGCTCTCTTGAGCTTCTGTCTTTGTTCATCAGATGATGAATTTTGTGTTAAGATTTAGATTCTCTCTTCATTTTTTTTCTTTTGAATAATACCATTTGTACTTGTTAAATCACACTTTTCTAGTTTTTTGGCCTTTTCCAATATGAGGTTGGTTACACAGTCAGTGAATTCAAGCTGCCATTGTAAGTAAGTTTCTCTTTCAGCAATGGTGTTTTGCATTTACTAAGATCTTTCTTGATGCTGGGTGGTTTCGTGGGCATTATCTCCTTTAATCATAACCACCATTCTGTGTTACTGGTACCATCATTAACGTAATTTTGCTAAGGAGGAAACCGAGTTTTTGAGGGGGTGAAAAAAGCTGTCCAAGACTACACAGCCACTGTTTGGCAGAGTAGGGGCAAAGGTCCATATTATTTCAAAGGCTGTGATTTCAGTCATTATTCTCTGGTGTCCCACTGTGAGGATGCAGCACTGGTCCTAGAATTTCTCTGTGTACCATGCACTTCCTGTGATGGTGTATTTTGCTCTGGACCTGTGCTGTAATGACTTGGATGCAACCAGATTGCTAGAGCCCCTCCACCTTGACCCAGCATTTCAGTTCCCTCATTACTTCATGGAGGATCATGTATTCCAGACGCTCAGGTATCTTTGAACTTCTGGCCTTGGTTAAGTGGGGCTGATGTCACTCAGTGTTTCCCCTGCCTGATGCCAAGTTCCTGTCACGTGGTCCTAAGAGGGACGTGCTGGCTGATGTTTCCTGAGAATTAGCAGTGTTGTGAAGTTTTAAATGGAGCATCTCTAAGTTTCCTTCTTGGAAAAATCCTGGGATTTACTTAGGAACTGATGAGGGCCACGTGACAGGGTTTTGCATCACCAAACACGTTGCAATAGTTCCCCTTCACACTGTATGTCCGGCTCAGTGAGATGTGTATCCGTTCACGGAGCTTTTACTTTGCCAGAGGAAGGAACTGAGCTCAGAGAAGCTGGATTTCTTACCCAAGCCCTCATGGATGTAAGGACTCAAACCGGGGTTGCTGACCCCAGAGCCCTGCTCTTCCTACCGCACCTTGCTGCCGTATTTTGTTTTGTTGGGATGGGGTAGGGCGATGTGGAAGCCGGGTGCTGGATGAAAGAATCGGGTATGAACGGGATTCAGAACTTGTCCAAGCCTCGTCCTAACTGCTTGGGTTTTCTTAGGTCTCCTGCAGGCTACCTCTCCAGCCAGGAAATGGTCAAAGGGTACCAAGGGGCAAGTGTTTCCATTGGAAAGGAAACTGATTAAGTCGTAAGAGAAGTTTCAAGGTTCTTCCCCTGCCCCGCTTTCCCAGATCACACCCCTTCTCAGCCCTTCGGCAGAGACAGCAGAAATAAGCTGAATTTATTTCCTGAGACCTCTGGAGTCACAAAATGATCTGAGATTTAAATAGAGAAGGAGTGTGGAGAAACTGACAGCAGGGCGCTAATAGTGAGCCTGAAAGAGACGCTGACCAAACAGTGAGGAGTTGAATTTCCCATTCGTCAGGCAATCTTTTTCCAGTTTTCCACTTCCTCACATCTTGTGTTCAGCTCGATTATAGAGATAGAAAATTCCAATTTGGAAAATTCCAGATTCTCCCGGGTACAGGAGATAAGTGAATCCTAGAAGCAGATTCCCCAGAAGTGAAGCCTTACCCTTTTGGTGTGTTTTAAAACCAGTTCACGGACATCTGTAGCGTTTCCCTATCATGAATGCCTGCTGGGTAGCAGAACACGGGTTCCTTGTGAGCATCAGAAGTGGGAGCTGAGCATTCAGGAAAGCCTTGCTTACAGAAGCAAATGTTTCGCCAGAGAGTTCCTACACTGCAGGCTTTGTGTGGCTTCCGGGAACCGTGTGGAAATCTCGTGCAGCGCTGGTTCTGCTCAGCCTTTAATTATGCTTGCCCCGGCTCAATGTCCCCTCTCTTTTCTTTGCTCGCTGGGGAACAGACACCTGGAAGATGTAGTTCTTGGCAGGTGTCCTTGGTATGGTTCAGGACTTCTCAGTCCAGCCCTTGCAAACCCTGAAAGGAGTTCGTTTCAGAAAGTTGAGGAAAGTCACGCAGAGGTTCTTGGAGGTTCAGAGAGGCCTCCTCCCATCCGTGGAGGTGCTAAGGCCTATTGGCACGGACTGAGAAAGGCTTCAGTCATCCATCCAGGCCGTTCATTTATTCAACTTGTTTATGGAGCCTTTTTATGGACTGGGTATTGAGAGGCTGATGAAATAGATGTGGTTACTCTTCTCTGAGGGTACCATCTATTAGGCATGCTAGAGAGTAAATGCCTGATAAATTAACTGAGTAGAAATAGATTGTGACAGATGCTATGAGGGAAATGACCAGGCTGAAATGCTTGAGATGGGGTTGTCATGCCAAGTGTTGGGAGAAGAGCGTCGGAGGCAGAGGGCACAGCAAATGTGGTGGCCTGGAGGCGGGGACGAGTGCTTGGAGGGGGAGCAGGGGGGGCCATCGTGGCTGGCGTGCGGTGGGTGCAGGGCAAGTGGGAGGAGATGGTGGTGGAAACGCCTGGAGAGCCAGTTGCCAAGGGGCCGGGTGGGCCAGGCTCAGTGAGTGGGTTCAATTAGATTAGCAGTAAGAAGCAGCTGAAGCGTTTTCAGTGTGTGGGGGCAGTGGTTCTACCTGCATTTCAGGGAGATTATTCTGGCTCTCAGATGGAGAATGGACAGGGCAGGAGCAGGAACACAGCAGGGGACTGGAGAGGAGAACACGTGGTAGGTTGAGGGAGGAAGGCATTAATTAAGTTGGGATGAACAGATATATATTACTGTATATAAAATAGGTAAACAACAAGGACCTACTGTGTAGCAGAGGGAACTCTACTCAGTATTTTGTAGTAACATATAAGGGAAATGAATCTGAAAAAGAATACATATATAGTTGGTGTTTTATATACGTATATATTCAGGAGTTCCCATCGTGGCACAGTAGAAACAAATCTGACTAGGAACCGTGAGGTTGCAGGTTCAATCCCTGGCATCGCTCAGTGAGTTAATGATCTGGTGTTGCCGTGAGCTGTGGTATAGGTCGCAGATGCGGCTTGGATCTGGCGTTGCTGTGGCTGTGGTGTAGGCTGGTGGCAACAGCTCCTGTTAGACCCCTAGCCTGGGAACCTCCATATGCCGCGGGTGCGGCCCTAAAAACACAAAAAGACAAAAAAAAGCAAAAAAATACATGTATATTCAGTTATAGATAACAGAATACATGTTATCTATAACTGAATATATATGACAGTTATTATAACAGTTATATATAACTGAATATACATATATAACTAAGTATATATATATATTTGAATCACTTTACTATACACCTCAAACTAACACAACAGTGTAAATCAACTATACTTCAATTAAAAAATAATAATTTGAAAAATAAAGCAGGTTACTGTGCTTCCCAGTGGATGGGTATGGATTCTAATTCAGCCCCCTGCCACCTCATCACCGTGCGGCTTTGGGCAGCTCTCCTAATCTCTCTGGCATTCAGCTGTTCACCCCTAATAAAACAAGAACAAGTATTTTCTCATGTGGTTTCTGGAAGGAGTAAATATTCACAAAGTCCTCTGTAAACCTGGACCATATGCTCATCTGAGCTCTAATATGATTCATATTGTGTGTGTTTGGCGGGGAGGGTTCCTGCAGTGTTGGAAAAATCAGCCAGCAGCCCCTGCATGAGCAATGTTTTATTACAGCCTGAGGCTAAAAAGATGCTTTTGTTGCCTTACTGCCATCCGTATCTCTAAGGGAGGGCGGCTAGTTAAAAACCACATAGTGTGGTCATTTATAAGTAGTCGTTTACTGGGTTAATAACTTGGAATGGCTAAGTCTTTTTTTTTTCTTTTTTTTTTTAACTTTGTCTCTGGTTGCCACCTGTGGGTGACACATGAGTGTGATAAAGTGTTTAGGCACGACATGCTACCGTGAATGTGAGGAATGCCTGATGTACCATTCAACCTCCTTTACCCACTCTCTACTGACGGGCTTTTAGCACCCAATTACTGCCTCTGGGCCATCGGGTTCCAGGGAATTGCTGTATTCTCGCCTTCCGATCCTTAGCGCTCTTAAGGTAAAGACTCAGAACACTGATTTTGACTTTGAACAGAGCGAGTCTATCTTTCATCATGGAGTTTGGGCCATTTGGAATTCTTACATTACAAGGAAATATCCCGTTTCAAATGCAATTTTCTGTTACTGCTCTGAGCAGATGCTGAAATTTGCTGCTCTGTCATCCCACAGGGTCTCAGGGTTCCCAGAGAGACCAATTTAAAAATGTTGGCTGGAAGGGCGCTGCGGTGGTGGAAATGTTCTGTGCGTGCCCCGTTCAGTACAGAGGCCCTCAGTTCCACGTGGCTGGAAAGGTGGCTGGTCCGGCGAAAGAACTGAATTTTACATTGCATTGCATCTTAATACGTTTAAACAGGCAGAGATGGCTAACGGCTACTCTATTGGACAATGCAGTTCTAGAAGAATATTTTTTCTCACAGAAAACTGCTCCTCTGAGCCCCAAGGGTTGTGTGGGTCCGTGAGTTTGCAGACTTTCCTAATGCCTCCCGAGATCCTTGCCGGGGGAGTTCCCATGTGGCCGAGAAGGTTAAGGATCCAGCCTTGTCACTACAGTGGCTTTGGGTCACTGCTGTGGCTCAGTTTTGATCCCTGGCCTGGGAATGTCCTCATGTCACACGTGAGACCAGAAACTTTTTTAAAAAATTACAAAAAAAGATCCTCACGGCGATTTTCGTCCCCTGTGTTGATGGGCGTCCTGTCACACGTATCTGGCTTGGGACAGTTCCAGGGGAGTGCTTTGCCTTCTTGGTGTTTCAATGGCTGTCCATGTGGCAAGGTGAACAAAGTGATGCTGACAAGGGCTCACCCGGAAGGCTGTCCGTAGAGAGGCATGTACGCACCCTCAACCACCGCCCCCCGGCCCTCATGCCCTGTGCTGCTCTGAGCTCTGGCCTCTCTTTTTCTTTCCCTGGGGCACAGCAAATCCCAGGGAGGGCATTTGTCATTAACGACTCTTGTTGTTTAATACCATCTCATTAGCTTAGACACTTGAAAGTCAGTGCTTTCTTGGCACGTGCCCATTGCTTGGCCTGTGTGAGAAACTTCCAGGGCACGGTGATGACAGTGCAGGGGCCTTAATGAGAGCAAGGCCAAGTGAGCTCTGTGCAGGCCCACTCCCTGAGGTTCATGGTGGTTTCCAGAGGCCTTTGCTGAGTGGCAGGTGGGTGCCTGGCCTGAGTTAGCAGAACCAGGATACTCCTGGATTCAAGGTCAGAAGTCAGAGCTCATTTTAGCTCATTTGCCTGCGGAGGGAGAAGTTGAAGGTGCACACAGTGTCAGGATGAAAACTTGGGAACATTCTTCTTTTCAGTCTATGGCAAGGAAAGGAAGACTGACAGTTCACCCGGGCTTGAGAGTAGAGTAAGTGTGGCTGGTGAATGGCGTCTGTTTCTCTCCTATTCTAGAATTTGGTGTCTGGGCAAGTCCTGCCTTTCAAATGAAAGTATCGGCACTCAGCATCTGGGGAGTAATTCATACTCTACGCAGCAAAAGACACTTGAAAGACGACGGAAGAAGGTTTGATGGAAAGCAGCCTAGTTTTTTGCAGGCTGTAGATTAAGAATATAACTTTTCTAGGGAAGAATGGGGTTAACATGTCAGGTGCTGTCTCTCATAGTAGGCAGTGTGTAGTGTCCATCGAATCTGGTAGAAACAGTATCACTTGCCAGGAGCAGCCCAAACTGGGAGTGATATCAGGGAGCCCGGCAGACGTGGTCCTGTGAAAGGATGGCAGGTTCTTTTTTAAAAAGCCAAGCTGAACAGGGGACTTCATTTTTTTTTGTTTGTTTGTTTTGTCTGTTGTCATCTTAGGGCTGCACCCATGGCATGTGGAGGTTCCTAGGCTAGGGGTCTAATCAGAGCTACAGCCGCCGGCCTACACCACAGCCACAGCCACAGCAAAGCGGGATCCAAGCGTCTGTGACCTACACCACAGCTCACGGCAACACCGGATTCTTAACCCACTGAGCGAGGCCAGGGATCGAACCCGCAGCCTCATGGTTCCTAGTTGGATCCGTTTCCACTGCGCCACAACGGGAACTCCAGGAGTCATCTTTAGTTTGGGGAGAGCCCTGTGTTCACCATTGGTGGTCATTCCTCAAAGCTATTTTTATTCCTGCCAGGTCTAAGATAGCCAAGCAGGGATTTTCAATTACAGGTAATTATCCGAATTGCAGGCCTGGGTTTTCCTCCTTGGCACATCTTTGTTCACACCCCGGGTGTGAGCTGACCTGCTTATAAACACGTGGTCTGGGTGTGTGGGGGGAGAGCTGTGGGCTCTTTATAGCCTGTATTTCCAGAATATGCTTTTAAAGATTATGGTCACATTTACCCTAATTGAGGAGAGTAACTTACCATAAAAGCCTCAGTCATTTATGTTTCCCTTTTCTGACATAAGAAGTGTTATTAATTTACCCACTGAAAAGGTTAAGATCAAAGAAATCATAAAGGCAGCACAAATACTCTTTCAAGAACGTAAAATCCAGCTGTTTCTGTTAACAGAAAGGGGTTGGAGCAATGTCTTTGAAGGTAAACAGCAAAAAGTGTTAGCTGTTTTTTCTTTTCCTTCTTTGTCCTTTTTAAAAAAAAGTGATCCCATGGGATATCAATGCAAAAATGCAAATAGGCTGGATTTAGCAGGGAAAAAAAGAGTCCAGCAGTTAAGACTTATAGTTAAGATTTTTATAGTTAAGGCATAAAAATTCTTTTCCTCATCTTTGGCTCTGGTTATGTCAAGAATGCTGTTTCATGGGGTCCAGATAACTCATGGGAACTGTGTGAATCATTTTAGACAGGTTTGTCCTTGGGGCCCCAGAGAGTCCAAAGGCACTCATGAATCATGGTAGACGAGCTTGTCCGCTTGTCCTTGGTGCAAAGTGTGCTGCATTTCAAGTTCCCAGAGACTTTTCTCGTCTGGTAAAAGGCCTTGGCTGGACTTGTCGGTGACACAGAGTTGAAGACAGAAATGCTTTTATATAGTTAGCAGGACCACTCTTTTATGATGTTTTTCCTGTGTTATCTATCCCAAGGGGAAGCAGGGGAAGCTGGGGAGAGAGAGGAACCATAGGCATCCAGGCTCCTGGGAACAGAGGCTGGCATTTTGTGTGACAGGGGCTCTGTCCTCCATGCCACTCAGCGCCAAGATATATAGGTCAGCATCCCCTAAATGTGCAGCTTCCCAAAAGGAAGTGACGTTACACTTAGGTGTCATCCATTGAACAGCAAATTCTTGACTAGAGTCACATGATCCATCCTTTTCCTGCGCTTCCTGAGAGATAGGACATGCTTTGTGCTTTTCTGCCTTGGTTCCATCCAGAATATCCACACAATCACCCCCTCTCATACCCCCTGCCCCTCACTCTCATCTCCCGGCCACTCACACACTTTGTCCTATCAAATACTCCACCCATCCTTTAATTTGATAGGAAAGGGTTTCTTCTTCCTGTAAGTTTTCATAGGCTTATGTTATAATTTTTTGTAAGTAGATCTTGTCTCCATCTAAAGAAACTCAATCTCCCAACAAGGATCAAATTATATCGTGTTTATCTTTGTAAACTCTGCTGCACTCTGGCATACTAAATGAGTATTTGTGGTGTAGGGGTCTAATCGGAGCTACATGAATATGAATAAACTGCCGCTATAAGCGACATGAATGAATCTCACAAATAAAATACTGACTAAAAAGTGTAAGATAATAGAACAAACTTGAGTGTCTCTAAAATTCAAAAAAGAGCACATCTATATGGTTTAAGGATGCATACATTTATACTAAAACTATTATAAAGACAGAAAATTATTATTACAAAATACAGGATAGTCACCTTTGGGAAAGGGAAGTGATTGCCACCAGAAAGGGGCACACAGGGGGCTTCTATGTTACTGGCAAACTTTTTTTGAGTGGTGGTTACCTGGGTGTTTCCATGTGCCACATTATTCATTAAAATGCACATATTTTTTTCTTTTTATCACCATACCCATGGCTTATGGAGGTTCCCAGGCTAGGGGTCTAATCGGAGCTACAGCTGCTGGCCTACACCACAGCCACAGCAATGCAGGATCCAAGCCATGTCTGCGACCTGCAGTGCAGGTCACGGCAACGCTGGATCCTTAACCCACTGAACAAGGCCAGGGATCTAACCCACATCCTCATGGATCCTAGTCAGATTCATTAACCACTGAGCCATGATGGGAACTCACAGAATGCACATATATTCTTTAAAAAAAAGACAGTGTTTTTTGAACAACTGAATGAGAATTGTTCAACTCCTGTGCGCACATTCTTGTGCCAGGTACAGTGGAAGATTTGTCAAAGAATGACATGATCTCTACCCGTGACATGTATCAATACTGATGAACCACAAAACATGGGTGTTTCAGTTATCTGTTGCTGTGTAACAAACCACCCTAAACTTAATGGTATAAAACAACAGCCCTTTCATGGTGCTCAAATGTTCTATGAGCAAGGGGTTGGGACAGGGCACTTTGGGCATGGCTCACGTCTGCTCCAAGATGCCAGAGCCTCAGCTGGGGAACACTTGTATGGCTTGGGGCTGAAACAGCTGGGGCTGGAGGATGGACATCCAAGTTTCTTCATTCAAACGTCTGCACCTTAGTAGGAATGGCTTAAAGGCCGGGCTCGGCTGGGCCTGGCACCTCCAGCATGGTCGTCTGGGGGTTTGGGGGGAGAAACCTTTCTGTATGACCACTGGCTTCTTCCAGAGCAAGCATCTCAAGAGAACTAGGTAGAAGCCACATGACTTATTCTGACCTGGCCTGGAAGTCACATAGCCTCACTCCCATTGTGTTTGAATGGTTACAAGTAAGTCCTGAGAACTTGCCCTCTCCCCCGCCCCACCCAGATTCGAAGGGAGGAGAATTAAACTTCACCTCTTGATGGAGGAAGTAGCAAGGTCGTATTGCAAAAGTGGAGGGAGAGATGCTTTGCAACCATCTTTGGGAAATATAAATCTGCAACACTAAGTGAATGCCCAGATGAGTGGCATCAATGGTGATTATTCCTGGGTGACAGAGAGGCACTGGAGGAAAATATCTTGAAAGAGGAGATATTGGGATCCACCTTGAACTCTGGCTGAGGGAAGAAGACAAAGGGGCCAAGGCAAGGTTCATAAGTAGGGATGAGGGGTCTTCTTCATGGGTGAGGCGGGACAGTTCTAGAATGGCTGGTGGGGTTGAGATGTCAAAAATTTCTCTAGCTTTATTGAGACATAATTGATATATAACATTGTGTAAGTTCAAAGTGTACCACATGATGATTTGACATATGCATATTTTGCAAAAAACGATTACCACCATAGGTTAGTCAACACATCTATTCCTTCCTATAGCTGCAATTTCTTTTGTCATATGTGGTGAGAACATCTAAGATCTACTCTCTTAGCAACTTTCAAGTAAATAATAGGTCGCTATTGGAGTTCCCGTCATGGCTCAGTGGTTAACGAATCCAGCTGGAACCATGAGGTTGCAGGTTCGATCCCTGGCCTCGCTCAGTGGGTTAAGGATCCAGCGTTGCTGTGAGCTGTGGTGTAGGTTGCAGACGCGGCTTGGATCCCACGTTGCTGTGGCTGTGGTGTAGGCCGGCAGCTACAGCTCCTGTTAGACCCCTAGCCTGGGAACCTCTGTATGCCATGGGTGCGGCCCTAGATAAGGCAAAAAGACAACAATAACAATAATAATAATAATAATGATAATGTCGCTATTAACTGTACTCACCATGCTGTACCTTAGGTCCCCAGAACTCATTCATCTTATAACTGGAAGTTGATATTCTTTGACCACTTTCACCCAATCTCCACCCCTCCCCCCTCCCCAAAAACCATCAGTCTACGTCTCCACGTGTAAATGAGACATACAGTATATGTCTTTCTCTGTCTGAGTCATTCCACTTAGCATGACGTCCTCAGGGTTCATCCATGTTGCTGCAAATGGCAGGATTTCCTTCTTTTTTATGGCTGATTAATATTCCATTGTGTGTGTGTGTGCGTGTGTGTGTGTGTGTGTGTGTGTGTATTACGTCTTCTTAATTCATTCATCTGTTGACAGACACGGAGGTTATTTCCTTGTCTTGGACACTAAACAATGCTGCAGTGAACATGGGGGTGCAGATATATATGAGAGAGTGATTTCATTTCCTTTGGATATGTACCCAGATGTGGGATTGCTGAATCTTGTGGTAATTTTTAAAAAATCATTTGAGGGACCGCCCTACTGTTTTCTGTGGTGGTAGCAACAGTTTACAGTCTCTCCAGCAGTACATAAAGGGTCTCTTCTCCACATCCTCACCAACACTTGTTATCTCTTATCTTTTTTTCATTTTTTTTTTTTTTGGTCTTTTTAGGGCCGCACCTGCGGCATATGGAGGTTCCCAGGCTAGGGATCGAACTGGAGCTGTAGCCGCTGGCCTACATGATAGCTGCAGCCCCAGCAACACCAGATCTGATGTGCGTCACAACCTACACCACAGCTCACAGCAACACCAGATCATTAACCCACTGAGCAAGGCCAGGGATCGAATCTGCGTCCTTATAGATGCTAGTCAGATGAGCCATGACGGGAACTCCCCGTCTTATCTTTTTGATAATAGTATTTTGATAGCTGTGAGGTGGTATGTCATTGTAGTTTTGATTTCAATTGCCCTGATTAGTGATTTTGAACACCTTTTTGTGTACCTGTTGGCTGTTTGTATATCTTCTTTGGAAAAATCTCTGTTCAGGTCTTTTGCCCATTTTTAAGTCAGATGATTTGTTTTCCTATTATTGAATTGTATGAGCTTCTTACATATTTTGGATATTAATCCTTTACTAGATTCATGGCTTGCAAATATTTTCTCCTACTCAGTAGTTTTTCTTTTCATCTTGTTAGTTTCTTTTGATGGACAGAAGCTTTTTATTGCTTATTTTTGCTTTTGTTGTTTGTACTTTTAGTGTCATATCCAAAAAAATAAAAATCATGGCCAAAACCAATATCAAAGAACTTTCCAGAGTTTAATGGTTTTAAGTCTTATATTTAAGTCTTAAATCCATTTACAGTCAAGTTTTTGAGCAATATAATATAGGGAATCCAGTTTCATTCTTATGTATGTGGATATCTGGTTTTCCCAACAACATTTATTAAAAAGATTTGTTTCCCCATTAGATATTCTTCGTTTTTAGGGCTGTACCCGCAGCATATGGAGGTTCCCAGGCCAAAGGTCTAATTGGAGCTATAGCCGCTGGCCTACACTACAGCAATGCCAGACCCAAGCCACATCTGTGACCTACACTGCAGCTCATGGCAACACCGGATCCTTAACCCACTAAGTGAGGCCAGGGATCAAATCTGGGTCCTCACGGATGCTAGTCAGATTCATTTCTGCTGAGCCATGACAGGAACTCCCCCATTGAATATTCTTGACTTTTTGGTCAAATATCAGTTGACCATATAGACAGCTAATATATCTGAGTTTATTTCTGGGCAGTTGATTCTGTTCCATTGGTCTGTGTATCTGTTTTTATGCCAGTACGAAACTGTTTTGATTATTATAGCTTTATAGTATACTTTGAAATTAGAAAACATGTTACCTCCAGCTTTGGTCTTCTTTCTCTGGATTACTTTGGCTATTTGGGGTCTTTGGTGGTTTCATATGAATTTTAGGATTTTTTTTGTATTTCTGTGAAAAATGCCATTGCAATTTGATAGGGATTGCATTGAGCCTGTAGATTACTCTGGGTAGTATGGTTAATTTAACAATATTAACTCTTATCGATCTGTGAACACAGGATATCTTTACATTTATTTCTGTCATCATTTTCTTTCATCACTGTCTTCTAGATCTTTCACCTTCTTGATTAAATTTATTCCTAAGTATTTTGTTGTCTTTGGTGCTCTTGTAAGCAGGGCTTAAGTAGAGAGAAACGAGACACCAAGGCTTTTTACCAGGAAGCATCGTTTATTCGTGCTGGCACTGGCTCGGCAGATGAATATCCAGAGGCTGAGCCCCGAACGCAGTGGGGCACCGCCTTATATACCCTGCTTGTTTTCCCACTGCATCTAAGTTTCTTTGTCTCCCTTATAAGGTTCTCTATAAATTTTGAGCAGACAGTTATAGATACACCTGCTCTTATGGATATAGGTTATGCTACCATTGTTGTAGTTGTTGCAGGACTGCGCATGCGCGCCCAGGTGCTGGCGCTGCACGTTACCTTTGATCTGGGAAGGCCCTTTCCCACTTCCCACTACACTATGATAAACGGAATTGTTTCTTTTTTTTTTTTTAATGTCTTTTCTTCATTTTATGGCTGCACCCATGGCATATGGAGGTTCCCAGGCTAGGGTCCAGTCGGAGCTGTATCTGCTGGCCTACGCTACAGCCACAGCAATGCTGGATCCGAGTCACATCTGCAACCTACACCACAGCTCACGGCAACGCTGGATCCCTAACCCACTGAGTGAGGCCAGGGATCGAACCCTCAACTTCATGGTTCCTAGTCAGATTCGTTTCCGCTGCACCACGACGGAAACTCTGGAATTGTTTTCTTTATGTCTTTTCTAGATAGATTTAAATTTTTTGAGAGCAAGGCTTTTTAGTATTACCTTTGCCCAGGAAGAAGGTGAGATTTTTGTTTTTGTTCTCTAAATTGTTTTATTAAAACTCATAGGTCATGTTAAATTTGTAGAGTTTCCATCTAATGACTAGGTGTGAAAGGAAGTAAGACTTAGCCAGATAGAAGAGGGAGAAATGAGGAGAAGGTATGATAAATTATTTCTGCTCTGCAATGATCTAATTGTAAAGATTCCAGAAATGTAATGATGGTTCAGCGTTTTCTGCTGTGATTCTTGACAATCTTAACAATCTCTTGGAATCACGCAAATAAACTTTAAAATGATACATATACAGACTTAATTTGTTTAAGCCCATGTTTTACCGTTTTGGAAAAAATGTCTATCCTGAGATTATACTGGATAACCTATAAAAGCATGTGGCCTAGCCCTGGGCGTTGGTGATTGACCAGTGTTAGTTCAGTTCAAATGTGACAGGTGCCAGTGCTAATGAGACCAAAACAAAAGGAGACCTCACTCAGGACATCTGTTTGCCATTGTCCTAGTCCTTTCCCAGGAATAAGAGCCCAGTGTTTGTCGCTTTTATTACTGGGTTAAGATCCCACAGTGTCCAGTAAACCCTGAAGCTCTGGCTTAGAGGTGTAATAAATGGTATCTATTAAGTGGTTTAATAAGGTTTTTGTGTATGACACTGCTTCTTTTGAGCTTAAAGATGCTTTAAACTGGCCAAGGCTAAGAAGGAGGGAGGATTTAAAGAAAGGCAATAAGTGTGAGATCTAAACACTGAAAGGAGGTAATAGTGGAGTGAAGAAATAAAGGTTCAAGTCAGTGTTTAGTAAGATGTTTATACGTATATTGTACTTTAATTCTTGGTGTAGGTGTGGTAGGTGATTAAAGCTGCCTTACTTCGGGGGGTGCTCTCCCATTCACCAGTGCCCTCCTTTTGGGCTGAATGTCCATTTCAGTTCACGCACATCTCAGGAAGTGTTCTTGGAGTGTGTGCTCTGTCCCATGCCCTGGGACCTGCTGAGATGAATATGACATGGCCCCTGCCCCCAGAGAGTTCAGTCGAGTTCGGGCAGGAGTGGGGGACTAGCGGGGAAGGTTAACCATTAAGTGCCACGTGTTGTTTTAGACAGCATCTCAGAAGGACATGAAACAGTGGAGACTGGAGGAGTGAGCCGTCCCCTGGGGTAGCCAGGGAAGGATGAACTTCTAGAAGAGATTCAAGCACTTGGAATGCCTGGAGGGAAGGGCCTGGCAAGATGAGGATGGGGGAGGGGTCTCCATTGGATCTGGCAAGGAGGCAACTGTTGCAAAACCAGTGGAAACAGAGTGCAGAGGAGAATGGAATAGACCAACTAGCGAATGAGTTTTGATGAAATTCACTGGCATTTTAATGATCCTGTTTTATTACAGGTTTGAAGGGAGCTACCTTCTTCTCTTGCTAATGAAGGGAAGCTGGGCTGCAAATCATTCAAAGCAGTCATGCTGGCTCAGTTGGCCCCCAAGCTGGGCAGATGGGCCCACTGTGGTTCAAGGGCCTCGGAGATCTCGGTGGGGGACGGGGGGGGGGTCCGTATTTCGACTCTCTTCTTCATCTGAGTCACGGTTCAGGGTTTTCACACACCACCAAGGTCGAAGGCGGGCTTCAGCTTTCTAGGTACCCTCTCCGGGTTCATGACGCAGCAGGCCTGCCCTGGAGAGGTCAGGGTTCTTTTTGTAAAAGCGGTGAACACGCCGTGTAGCTCAGAGAACCCACGCTCGCCGCCCTTCCCCTCCTGTGGGCTCACGCAGGGAAACAGATGCTTTCGTATAACCCACAGCATCTGCGCAGCCCTGCTGTACCCTGGCCTGAAATGCCTATCCAGGACCACATTCTTCTAACCCCGGGAGCCCTGGGCTGATTTGGAGCTCAGGCTTGAACCTGTCATAAAATGTAATGGACGGTATATTTTTAACTGCTGAGACCAGGGACTTCATATATCCTGTGAAGACTGAAACAACACAGCATTTCTTTCTGCAGCTTTTGAAGCATATTTTTGAAGCATTTCAGAAACCACAGGATGGTCCCTCTCACCGTATCGTTTCCCGTAAAGACAGAAGTCCTTGATCATTTTTGTGCCCAGACCCCTTTCGCAGTTGGGGGAATCCCGTGGCCCCCTTCTTGGAGGAATGTTATTAAGTGCCTACGATAAAATACACTGAATTATAAAGAAACCAATTATGTTGAAATGCAGCTATCAAAATGTTGAAAACTCAGGTTTATGATATAGTAAATATATCTGCTTTATTTATTAATGCATTAAATAATGAGATGTTTTGAAATTTTGAAGTACCAAGGAGCATAAATAGTGTTTCAAGGACTCTACAACCGTAATAAGACGTTAAAAGATCTCATTTCTATTTTCTGTTGATGACAGAGTCACACATCTGTCAAATACTTCTGTAATTTGCTGCCTGTGTTTATTGATTTAAAGTTTTATTGATGTATAGTTGATTTACAATGTTGTGATGATTTCCTTACAACAAAGTTGATTCACTTATACATATACACACACCCATTCTTTTTCAGATTCTTTTCCCATATAGGCTGTCTCAGAATATAGGGAAGAATTCCCTGTGCTATACAGATGGTCCCCGGTGGCCAGTCATTTCATGTATTTCAGTGCACATATGCCAATCCCAAACCCCTAGTCCATCCCTCCTCTTATTGAAGTAGTGTTAATTTACAATGTTGTATTAGTTTCTGGTGTGGTGCAAAGTAATTCAATTATATGCATTTTTAGGTTCTTTTCCATTATAGTTAATTATAAGATATTAAATACAGTTCCCTGTGCTATACAGTAGGACCCTGTTGTTTATTTTATTTATACTAGTTTGTGTCTGTTAATCCCGAACTCCTAGTTTATCCCTCTGCCCTTCCCTTTGCCCTCTGGAAACCATAAGTTTGTTTTCTATGTCTGTGAGTCTGTTTCTGTTTTGTAAATAAGTTCATTTACATCATTATTTTTCTGTTCCACCTGTGAGTGATAGCATATGACATTTGTCTTTCTCTTTTGGAGTTACTTAGTATGATAATCTCTAGGTCCATCCGTGTTGCTGCATATGGCATTATTTCATTTTTTATGACTGAATAGTGTTCCACTGTGTGTGTGTGTGTGTGTGTGTGTGTGTGTGTGTGTTTGTGTGTGTGTGTATACACCACACTTCTTTATCCAAATACCTATATGGATATTTAGGTTGCTTCCAGGTCTGAACTACATATATATATATATATATATATATATATATATATATATATAATGAGAGTAAATGCTAAATTTCAGTGAGAGGTTAATAAAAATAAAGATATACCTTTTTTCCTCCATCCAAGTTCACAGACCCCCTGAATTTCTCTTCTAGGTTAAGAGCCTCTGGTTTAAGGTATAATCTTGGTTGAAAGTGGTAAAACTAGCAAAAAAAAAAAAGTTTTATGGTTTATGTGACATGCAGTAATAGATCAGCAGCTTCTCAGGGCCAAGGAGCTCATTATTAATTTGGTGGATGGTCCAAGTCCCAGGCCTTTTTTTTTTGTGCACTTTGCCTTCTGTAAAACTAGGTGCCTCATGAGCAGCTTGAAAAAAAGCAGGGGAAAAGGTTTGCCTTGAGGGGGCCTGGGGCTGATCTGTGTCTTTAATTCATGGAGTGCTAGCTCTGGTCTTTTGGGGACTAAATAGAAGAAGGGCAAAGTAAAATTCAGAGTTGAAGGTAATGGAGAGTAATGGTCAGCATGATGGTCTGCGTGTAATCCCCACTCTGCTCCCCTGGTGACGTGGATCTGCTTGTGTTTTGGTCAGACAAGAGCTTTTCTCACCTCTTTAAGGAAACTGCAGCCAGGAGAGTCAGTGTGGAATTGATTAGGGGGTCTCTTGTATCCGGTTCCCCAGAAGCAGAAGCCGAGATGGGGGTTTCTGCCAGCATTGTGTTGGGGGAGGGCTCTTCAAAGGGAAGGGAACAGGAATTCCCATCGTGGCTCCATGGTAATGAACCTGACTAGCATCCGTGAGGATATGGGTTCGATCCCTGGCCTCACTCAGTGCGTTAAGGACCTGACTTTGCCCTGAGCTGTGGTGTGGGTCACAGCTGCTGCTCAAATCTGGCATTGCTGTGGCTGTGGCAGCTGCAGCTCAGATCTGGCGTAGCTGTGGCTATGGCGTAGGCTGACAGCTGCAGCTCCGATTCAACCCCTAGCCTGGAAACTTCCATATGCGGTGGGTGTGGCCCTAAAAAGCAGAAATAAAAGGGGGGGAGACAATAGGGCAGGGGGAAAAGGTACATAAGGATGTAGTCTCAGGAAAAGTCTGGTCTTAGCCTGATCCCAGGACCAGGAGGGAGCTCTGGATTATCAGTTACCCCAGACTTACCCATCCAGAGGCCAGCATACGGGCTGTTGACCACCACATCAGCCAGCCAGGGGAATGGAGCACTTGCTAGTTTCCTATGCTGTTTCAAAAGTTACAAACATAGTAGTTTAAAACAGCACCCGTTTATTAGCTTACAGTTCCTGTGCATCAGGAGTTGGCATGGCCCAGCCAGGTCCCCAGTCAGGCCCTCAGGTGTCGGCCCAGTCTCATCTGAGGTTGGGGTCTTCTTCTAGGCTTGCATGGTTGGTGGAAGAATTCATATCCTTGCAGCTTTGGAGCCCACCACCGCTTGCTTCTTACGGGTCAGCAGGAAGAGGGTCAATCCTGCCTCAAGCCTCTTAGCTCAAGGAAGCACTAAGCCCTCCTTAGTGCTGACTAGGCTCGCCCAGATCATCTCCCTTTTGATTAACTTTAACATTCAACCGATTGAACCAAGACCTTCTTTACATCTGCAAAATCCCATCACCATTGCCTTATAATGTAGCATAATCTTGAAGTGCTATGTGTCCTGTTTACCTGCCGTCCTACTGTCAAGGGCTTGAGCCCTTAGGGTACATCTTAGAATTCTGCCTATCATGGAGCATCAGCTGGCAGGTCGCTTTGGAGGAGATGGCTCCCATCAGCCAAGGGCAGTCCTCCTGAGAAGTTTTATTTGTGAGCCATTAGAAGACAATGCCTATAGCAGCCGCAGGAGGAGGTGCACCAGCTGATAAAGGGCCTCTGGGTGACACACTAACAGCATGGGAACCTCCTGACATCTATAGTGGATGGAATGAAAACTCGCCAGTGGAAACTGTTTCCCTCAATTGTAATCCAGGGTTAATGGTGGACATGTGTTCACATGCGAAGATACAGAATGTTTTTTGATGTGTTGCCTTGAAACAGTGTATTTTTTTATGGCCGCACCCACAGCATGTGGAAGTTCTGGGGCCAGGGATTACATCCTGGCCATAGCTGCCACCTACACCACAGCTGCAGCAGCACCAAATCTTTTAACCCACTGTATCGGGCCAAGGATTGAACCTGTACCTCTGCAGTGATCTGAGTGATTTTTTTTTTGTCTTTTTGCCTTGTCTAGGGCTGCACCCACGGCATATGGAGGTTCCCAGGCTAGGGGTCTAATCGGAGCTGTAGCTGCCGGCCTACGCCACAGCCATAGCAACACGGAATCCGAGCCATGTCTGCAGCCTACTCCACAGCTCATGGCAATGCCGGATCCTTAACCCACTGAGCGAGGCCAGGGATTGAACTGGCAACCTCATGGTTCCTAGTCGGATTTGTTAACCACTGAGCCACGACAGGAACTCCTGCAGTTGGATTCTTAACCCACTGTGCACTGTGGGAACTCCAACAGTGACTTTTCTTTTAGCAGTTTCAGACCCAACTAAGCATATATCCCTTTTTATAATAAATACTTTATAATATTGCTACAATCATAAAACAGTTAGATTAAATCTAACATGGAATAAGCTGCCTTGAGAGTCTCTTTCTGCCCCTGATGCTGTTTGATCTCATGCTTTGGCTGTCAAGACAGGAATGAGGACCAATCATCACACACAGTCTGAATGAAGAGTGTTTGATGTCAGGTTCTCGGGGCCCGATGGGTCACTTTCAAGACTTTGCAGCTACCCTCACGTCGATCTCTGCCACATTTCCCTCCCTGGGTTCACAGGACCCCCAGGGCTGTGGACATTCCTCCTCAGTTCTAGTACAAAGTCTTCTCTGGCCACAGACTCCCTCTCTGATCCCAGCTGCATCTGCAGCCCTTCGCAGAGTCCAGGGGTGCGGGATGAACAGAGATGCTGGCTCCTATGATCTGGGCATGCCTTGGGGTGGAGGGTGGAATGTTGAGCGAACAGAGACTCTGTCTCTCTCTACCTCCATGTCCACATTTTATATATGTAGGTGTGTATTTCTGCTGCCGCAAGTTTTTGTAACACTGAATTACTGTGTGAGCTCAGGGTTTGTGGACTGTACACTTTGAGATAGGAACTCACTTCCATAGGGATTTATGTGGAGGCATCATCAGGAGAGGGGAGTGAGGGGAGCAGGATGGGGTAAGGGAAAGCTGAGCAAGGACATGGTCTCAGCGAGAGATCAGCCTCAGCCCGATCTCAAGGGCATCACAGAGTTGTCCCACCTCCAGGAAAGGGGTGCCTCCTGTTGTATCGCCCCACCAGCCAGTCATTGCCGGTGAGGAGGGGAGGGGGTATAAAACCTTCTGAGGGGGTCCTTTAAACAAGGACATTCCTCCCTATAAGGCAGTTGTGAGCTGATGGCAACCAGCAAACAGTGAGGCAGAGGAGGGCACCAGCCCCACAATGGTCCCATCCTCCTCCCTTTCTGTCCCACTGGTCCTTCAGATCACCTCTGGGCTTCTTATCCTAAAGCCAGCTTTACCAATTCATGACAGTCTCCACCGCCCACGGAATGATGGAGCTCCACCTGCTTTCTCAGGTCCTGCAGCCTGGTTCCAGCCTGCTTTCCCTCCCTGTTTGCAGCCCTTCCCTGTCCCCTTACTTTTGATCTAGCCCAGCAGACCCTTGGAGATGATTGGTGGTGGAGGTGATGGTGGCGGTGATGATGCCAATGACAGTGATGATGATGACGATGCAGCAGGTGGAGCCAGCTCTCACTCAGTACCAGGAGCTCTCCATGGTGCTTGTCATCTGTGATATCTAAACTTTACAACAGCCATGGTCGACTCTGTCAACCTGTTTCATATCTGAGAAAACAGGTTCAGAGAGATTAAATGAAGTGACCAGCGTCACACAGTTTCTAAGAGATGGAGGTGGGACTCCCTCAGACCCAGGACTGTCAGTGTCTAAGTCATTGCTCTCCACCTTGTCTGTTGACCCTGTTCTGCAGACGTGCCATTGCCTGCTGGATCTCCACATCGTCTCTACCAACTGATTCCAGTTCCCCCATCTGCCTGCCGAATAACTCATTTTTCTCCCAAGGTCACCTCCTCTCTAAGGACTCCTGACCTTCCCACTCCTATCCCACTCTGGATCAGTGGCAATTCTGTGATATCCAGGCATCTTTTTTTCAACTCAGCTTGTTGCTCACACCTTTCTGCCTGTCTCATTCTGCTTCCCTACACCTCACCTGGTGCCTGGAGCAGGCACATGGCAACCAAGTTTTGGTCCAGGCAGCCTAGCTGATGTTCCCCTAGAGGGACAGCTGCAGTGTCAGTCTGCTCAGGCTTCTACACTGCCTGCACATACCTGTCATCCCGGCTGTGCCCTGAGTGTCCTGTCTGGGCATTGCCTCTGCACGCCAGCCTTTGAGACAAGTGCATGCTCGGTTTTGTCCAGGAGCCCCTGGGAGCTCAAGGCAGAGCTGAGATCTGGTTCCTGTAGCTACAGTTACTACTGTGGACCAGCCCCACATTTCCTTACTTCCCACGTGGTTAACAAGGTAATGCCAGGGTTGGGGTTCCAGGCATGGGTAGAGGAGGGGCAACCTTCTCATAATAAATCTATTATTTGATGCAAAGATACATTTCCACTTATGTAAGGTTAGACCTTAGATTCAGGGGAGGACAGCAATAGAAAACAGAACATAACTTAAGTACCAGTTGTGTCCTGAGGACTCTGGGGTTGGTGGGGGAGTGGCCAGAGGGCTGGGGTCCTCAAGGAAAGCCTTGTAGGAGAGTCAGCCTTGAGCTGGGCCATGAAGGGTGGATCGTGTTCTGTGGGGATAAGGGTCAGAAGGAGCAGAGGCACAGGTGGGGACAGCAGTCTGCTATGAGCAGCTGCACTTGGCACAGTTGCATCCCCGTCATCGAAAGCTTGCTTAATCAGGTCAAGATGCAGAGAGAGGAGATTTCAGGGTTGAAATGCTCATTGAGCCAAGTCGGTCCCTCCTCTCTTCCCTGCTTCTCATAACAGTCACAGTCCACCAAGTGCTAGTACGGAGGTCATTGTTAATTCCCGGGGTCCTAGGAGGTTCTGTCTTCATGTGAGAATTGAGGCTGACATGACAGCTAGATGAAGGTCTCGTGGCTGAGACAATGTAGCAAAGAGTGGCAGAGCAAGAAGGCCTGCCTGGGCCAGCTTTGGCCACAGTTTTTTTGTTGATTACATTTGGAGCATTTTCTTCTGTGTTAGTTTCATATTTGCCTCCCAATTTTTCTTTTTCTTTCTTTCTTTTTTTTTTTTCTGCAACCTTGGCATGTGGAAGTTCCCGGGCCTGGAATGAAACCCACACCACACTTGAGACCTGAACCACAGCTGCAGCATCACTGAATCCTTAACCTGCTATACCTCAAGGGAACTTCCTCACCTCCCAATACTTTCATCAAAGCCACCTTGGAGTTGTGAGGGTGGGAGATAGGAAGAGGGAATTAAGAGAGGAAGGGAGGAGTGCTAGATGGGAAGGTGAAATTCTCTTCCCCTGGAGGACACATCAGCTGGATGATCTCCATCTTGGGCTGGTTCCATCCGGTATCATGTAGCCGTTAAATGATGCGTGGAGTTATCTGTGACATAATTACCATGTCTCTTTGCAAAGAACCTTATACGAGGATGTGGCATGCTCTTAGAAAATTGTTTCCAGTTGTCAAAAGTTCTAATGTCCCATTAGCATGTTTTTGGAGTGGATGCCGAGAAAAAGAAAAAACAAAAATTACAAAACACACAAACATGTAAATTGACTAAAGAAGCGGTCCCTACCCATGCACAGAAACTCTTAAAATACGAAAACAAACCATTTTTTCAAGTATTCGGGGAGATGTTGTTTTCCTTTTGAAGAGTAAAAAAAATGTAAATAAGGTTATGTGATTTTCACTAATAGAATAATTTAGTCAAGTATGTTAATTGAAGAGTAATTAATGCTTTCATGCCCTTTCTTGGTCCTGATGCTTGCTGAGGGAATCATATATTTCAGACTAATAATGATATCCATTTCCACAAAAGGATATTACATATAAAGTAATGTGTAGTTATAATTAAAATATCAAATCTCATTGAGAAACTTAGAGAATTTTCTTCCTTGGTTTTAATTTAATTTTTTTCTTTTCTTTTTTTTTTTTTGCTTTGTAGGGCTGCACTTGTAGCATGTGGAGGTTCTCAGGCTAGGGGTCCGATTGGAACTACAGCTGCTGGCCTTCGCCACAGCAACACCAGATCCAAGCTGCATCTGCGACCTACACCACAGCTCACAGCAACGCCAGATCCTTAACTCACTGAGCGAGACTGGGGATCGAACCCGCAACCTCATGGTTACTAATTGGATTCGTTGCCACTGTGCCACAATGGCAACTCCGAATTTAAATTTTCTTTTATTTTTTAATTTACGGGACTCTAAATGAAACCATACATGGCCTCAGCTTGTTTTCTAGTGAAATGCGAAATGAATTCTTGCTACACGCTCAGTTCATAATAAGGATTCATTTTGCAACTAGGTAGTTTAGGCAGATTTTCATATCTAAGTTGCCACTTAAAAATTATGGTAAAGGAGTTCCCTGGTGGCTCAGTGGGTTAAGACTCTGGCATCACTGCTGTGGCTTGGGTCACTGTGGTGGCGTAGGTTCGATCCCTGGCCCAGAAATTTCTGTATGCCATGGGTGCAGCCAAAAAAAATGTGTAAAAATAATAATAGCCAGTATTTATGGTCCCCCTTTGGTATGCTAGTCATCCTAAGTGTTTCATATAATTATAGAAGTTATTTTATCATTCTAAATATGGCATATCTTTCACTGTGACCTCTTCTGAATTTCATTTCTGAATTTTCCGTCCTTTTCCTCTCCATGCTTCAGTCTGCGTTTTCTGTTGTCTTGCCTTCTGGGTCTCTGGCCTTCTCTCCTGTTGTGTCCAGTCTGCAGCTAACTACATCTTTCTTATCACCTTAGCCACTGCCTTCTGCTTAGTTTCTTAGTCTCCTAACCCCGAGTGGCTGTGGATTCCACTAATGCCTAAGAACAAGTGTGGTGTCAAATAACACCCTTGCCTCTGTATGCCTCCCTTCTCTTGGGCATCGCCTGAAGTCCTGGCTGCCTTAGTAGCTCTGAGCTTTAAGTTTGTCTTCACAGACTCCTAAGACCGCAGGAAACTCAGCTGAGAAACTCCAGAACGTTTGGCCTTTTAGCCACCAGTTCACATTCAGGTTCTCAGCCTCTTATTCTGCGCTGCTTACAACCCTGTGAACAGCTCAAGGGAAAAGTGCTGCTCAGTGCTGGGCTCACCTTCCTTCTTTCTGGGACCCTAGACTATGAAGTCTTGGCTGTCCTGATAGTTCCCTGATGCCTTCAAACGTACGTGTGTGTGTGTGTGTGTGTGTGTGTGTGTGTGTGTGTGTGTTGTCATCGCTGAGTTTTCCTACTTGTTGTCAGTGGGAGGACAGGTCTTCAGTAAGTCCCTATGAAATACTGTAAGTGCAGAATCTTCAGGTTGCTTTTAAAAGAGTCTTCAAGCTTATAAGAATTGCTTAGAAGCTTGCCCAACAACATTTTAACTGCTGTTTTGATCTTTGTGCACACTGGGATAAAGGAAAAGGCATTCCACTTTGAAGATTCCTCGTTTCCAGGCGTGCCTGCCAGGCAATGGCAGGCAGTATAATTGGGTATAGGTGGCAGAGGAATTGTGAGAAAGGATACAGGGGGAAGGGGACGAAAGGATCTCATGTTCAGGAAAAGAAAAATACTGGGACCTCTTTAAAAAAAAAAATGCTTAGAGGGTTTTTTCCAAACCACTTATCTGGCTTGATGCTAGCTGCTTACTTGCTGGCCCTCTGTGTTATTTGCACATTGAAAGTGAGGTCAACCCTTCCCATTTTCATTTAGTTTACTACTGTAGCTGCTAGTTAGCTTAGGAGGATAAAAACCCTTCGTTTCTTGGAGAAAAGCAGCCTAAGGTGGATTTCTAACTCACGTGGCTAGTTGAGGGCTGCACGGTGCTCGGGTTCTGCTTACAGGGGGCTTAGAATCGAGTCCCCCAGATAGTGATGGCATGTCTTCTTTGGCCAGGTAGTCGGGGCCTGTGATTTGCTCCTCCTCCTACTCACCAGGGAAAATTCCATGGTTCCACGAGTGAAGGGGGCAAAAGACTTATGGCTTTCTGACCCTCACAACTGCCTAGATGCCCTAGGATGACAGGGTGGAACACTGGAGTGGTGGCCTCAGCCTGTCCTGAGCCTCCCCTGTTGTGTGTTCCTTCCGTGTTGCTTCGATTTCATTTTCAGAGCAAGGTAATGAATGAGAAGGAAAAGCCAGAAGAGCTCCCCATAAAGGAATGGGGGTCCTCAGCCAGGTATTCCTGAGGGTCTACCTCCCTCTTAGCGGCAGACCCGAGCCCAGGCCAACAGCCCTGCGTGTGTGTGAGGTGAGCCAAGGGAAGAGGAGGATGCAGTTTAAAGGAGGGCCAAGCTCATCCCTGGGAAGATGGGCGGACAAGCTCACAGTGTAGATGGAGTAGGTATAGGTGGTGGGTCTAGATGAGCCAGTGCCAGGGAGGCTGACCCTGTACACTGTAGCAGGGGAACAGTTTTGGGGAGGAGAAAAGGAAGCGTGGAGTTTGGGGCCCAAATCAGTGTATTCTGGGAGATTCCTTGTGGAGCTGGAGTCCAGAGACAAGAAGAGGGTTTCCGTGTTCTAACAAAGCTCAGAACATTCACACGTGAACCATGTGCGCACCTGTTCCCCCTCCTGGTTCCCCCATGATATTGAGGGGCTCCCGGGTCCACTCACTCCCCTGAGCTGAATACGGGGGCAGCTTCTATAATTCTTTCTTTCTCATCCCCCGTCTTCAGTCACAATGCTGCACCATTTGGAAAACGGCCTTATTAGCTATAGAATATCTTCCCAGATGGTAAAAGTGAATACAGAAGTAAGTTTGGTTTTTTTGGTGGCACCTGCAACATGCGCAAGTTCCTGGGCCAGGGATCGAACCTGTGCCACAGCAGCAACCCAAGCCACTGCAGTGACACTGCCGGATCCTTAGCTTGCTGTGCCACAAGAGAACTCCCAGAAATAAGTTTTAAGACTTTGCATAGGTAGGAAAAGCTGTTTACTTAAGGGCCTACATCATTCTCTACTTAGGAACATCTATGTCACTTGAATGGATATTGGAGTGACAGGAGAAGCTGCATTTTATGGTGGTGAATTTTCTTTTTTCTTTCTTTCTTTCTTTTTTTTTTTTTTGCTTAATTTTATTTCAATTATAGGTGTACAAAAATCATCACAAGTCAATTGGATAGCATTTGCATCCCAAACCCTCAGTGCATCCCTCACCCCCCAGATTGTCTTATTTGAAAGACCAAGGTTTTCCAAAGTCTGTGAGTCATTGTCTGTTCTGCAAAGAAGTTCACTGTGTCTTTTTAGTTTCCACATGTAAGCGGTAGCATTGGGTGTTGCTGTCTAATTGTCTGACTGGTTTCACTTCGCATGATAATTTCTAGGTCCATCCATGTTGCTATAAATGTTGGTAATTCGTTCCTTTTAATGGCTGAGTAATATTCCCTTGTGTGTATGTACCACATCTTCCCTATCCACTCCTCTGTCAATGGGCATTTAGGTTGTTTCCATGACTTGGCTATTGTATAGAGTGCTACCATGAACACTGGAGTACATGTGTCTTTTCGAGTCAGGGTTCCTCTGGATAGATACCCAGGAGTGGGATTGCTGGAGTGAATTTTTGGAAGCAGTAAAATGTCAGCGATTAGGGTCCATGCCAAAACGCTAAGCTTCCTTATGTGGCCTAAGGCGTCCCTCCAGTTGACTGCAGCGCGCAGCTTAGGGAGGCTGCTCTTACAGAAATGCAAAGAAAACCACTAAACGTTAATGCTGCTTTCCTTTGCAGCACAGATAAAACAGAACACACACAGTGTGGGGAGGAGGGGCTATCCTTTTGGGGGTGTTGCCTTAGCTGGGGCCCCACCTCCTCCTCTGGGCTGCTACAGGAGGTTTCCAGTGTCTCTGAGCAGGTTCCGCTCCACGGACACGCCCCAGGAATCTCCAAGGAAAGGCATGGTTCTGCGCTGCCGTAAACCTGGGGCCACCCTGCTCTTTCTGGGAGGCAGTTGCCATAAAAACAAACAATAAAAAAAGAGAATAAGGAGCCTCTGTTTAACCCCCAACTTATTTGATCACAGAGCCTTTCATGTACCTGCTGCTTGGGGGAACCTAGGGTCACAGAACCCAACTTGGAGATGGCTGGTACCCACCACTGCTGGGCTGCCACCCATTCATTTCCTTAAGCAGCTTTGAGTCCAAAGACTGGTAGGGCAGGGCCTCCAAGATGACATGCTGTGTGCCCTTAAAAAGGCAGTGGGGGTGCTCTTCGTACTGATGTGGAACCGCCCCCAGGGTATGTGCTAAGCAAGGAAAGCACAGCGCAACATGCCATGAGCAACCAGTTACCCACATGTGCTTAGACTGGACAGGTACCCCAGAACAGGCAGGTGTGTTTCCCTCTGGAGGGGGTGCTGTGTACCTAGGGGTGTGGGTGGAGTCAGTTCCATACTGTGTACCTCTTGGAAACTTTATTTTTTATTATTATTATTATTATTTTTAAGCACTGCATCATGGCACATAGAAGTTCCCAGGCTAGGGATCAAATTGGAGCTGTAGCCGCTGGCCTATGCCACAGCCACAGCAACTCGGGATCCAAGCCACATCTGCAGCCTACACCACAGCTCATGGCAACAGTGGATCCTAAACCCACTGAGTGAGGCCAGGGATCGAACCTGCATCCTCATGGTTACTAGTCAGATTCGTTCCTGCTGAGACACGACGGGAACTCCCTCTTGAGAACTTTAAAACAGATTTGAACACAGCACTCATCTGCTCCGAACTCCACTAAACTTTACACAGAGCATCGTGTAAAATCCTTGGCTTTGCTCATGACCCTGGGGTTGCCTGGGCTCTGCCCGCCCACCTCGCACCTCTCACTCCTCCCCCCCACTGACTCCCACTACCGCTGTGTCTCCCTGCCAGATGCAGGCCTTGGGGACTTGGCTCAGTAGTGCTACCTTCTCAGACGTCCCTTGCTCCTTTGGGAAGCCCACCTCCCATGGAACATGCTGGCCCATGACGCAGGGGATACCGATGCTTTGTTTCTGCCTTGAACTCTAACTTGTGAGCCCTGTGGGGTCCCAGAGTCCCTGAGGGGCAGTGAGATTTGGTGTAGAAAGAACTCCAGGATTGAGCAGATGTGATTTAAAATCCTTATCAGCCTTGTGCCCCGGGGACTTTCGTATTCATTTTCTCTTATTGTATGCTGCAGGGGCATGAGCCAGTTGCAGGCTGTGTGGCTCATCTCTGTAGAATACCTCGCTCAGGGCCTGACATCGTGTAGGTGTTCACTGTGACTTTCGACCTGTCACTCGCTCTTAAAGCCCTGGGTTCCAAAGGAAAGAGCACAGGCCACAGGTCAGATTTCCTTCCTGGCTCCATGGACACCCAGCTCTGGAAAGAGGCCAGTCCCCAGCGCCTTCAGGTCTCCTGCCTGACACACGGTCCGTATTTATCTCCATGCCGAAAGGCTTTGATGATCGCAACACTGTGAATGCAAAGGGTTAGCCCTGCAGTGTGAGAACAGATGCTCGCCCGCCTGCCGGCCTCCTTATAAGAATATTTGGAGGATGAGTAAGGTAATGCCTTCCACATGCTAAAGCGGCAGTGAATTTGCACCAGGCGAGGTAGAGTGGGAAAGCCCCCACTCATTAGTGGAGTGACCTTGGACAAGACAGTCACTGCTCTCGACCTCATTACCTCATCTAAAATATGAAAAGCAATAAAATCCTAGCCCACGAGGGTGGCTGTGAGGCTCCCGGGAGGCACTCCATGTGGAAGGTCTTTGTAAACTGTGAAATGCTACGCAGATGTCAGCCAGCACTGGCAGCTCACAGGCCTGTGTATTTATTATTCCAGCGGAGGGTGAAAGACGTCATCAGCCCCATCGTGTTCGAAGCCGCCTACAGCCTGGGCGAGCATGTGACGGGCGAGGAGGAGAAGGAGCTGCCGGCCCTGACACCCGTGCTCCGCTGGAGGAAGGGACAGAAGATTGCCCAGAAGAATCAGGTGAGGACCTGGAAGCACATGACTGGGGCCCGAGGGGCAGGTGCTTGTGTGCAGAAGTCATGGTCCCTGGTGCCAGGGAGACCAAGACCAGCCCCTTTCTCTGATCTCCAAAATGAGGAAATCTGTGATTTGGGGGTTTGCATTTAACAACCACATGACTGAAACACATTGAGGCTGCTGTCCAGCAAATAGAAAATGAGGCTCCCTTGGAGGACATGAACTGGACACTGGGCCCCCGAACGTGCTTCCTGTTCCTACGCTCTTGGCAGAGCTCAGATCGGCACCTAGCAGGCGCTCCATATGTGTTTTATTGGTGGGAGCATGAGTGGGGTGAAGAAGCAAGAGCTTCATCTTGCTAGAATTGTGGTTAAGAATGCCTGACTCAAGCATCTTTGAGAGGCGGAGACCTGCGGGCACAGGCTGTCACCATCCTTCTCTTCGCTCAGCAGATTCTAGGCTGTGCTGCTGTGCAGGGGAGCTGCCGGGTGGTGTGGGTGTGGACCCTCCAGGCTAGGAGTGAGCCATGAACTAATTCCATGCAACAGCACTGGCCTCTCTGCCCCGAGCCATGTGGGAGACGTGCAGCACTGACTACTAGACAGGAAACTGGCAGGGAGTCTATGATCCCAAGTCTAGCTCAAATCTCTCTTTTAACACCTAAGATTGGAGTTCCCATTGTGTCTCAGCGGTTAACGAACTTGACTGGCATCCATGAGGATGTGGGTGTGATCCCTGGCCTCGCTCAGTGGGTTAATGATCCAGCGTTGCCATGAGCTGTGGTGTAGTCTGCAGACATGGCTCGGATCTCACATTGCTGTGGCTCTGGGTTAGGCCGGAGGCGACAGCTCTGATTCATTCCCTAGCCTGGTAACCTCCATATGCTGCGGATGCAGCTCTAAAAAGCAAAAGAAGAAAGAAAAAACACCTAAGATCATCTCAGGTCCAGGACCCTGGGGAAGGACAGGGAAACCTGGATTTTGGCTAAACCAGACTCCAGGGCAGAGTGGGTGGAGCTTTGGAACCACCCCCTGGCCCCACCCCTACAGTTCTGACTGTTCTGAGCTCATGGGAAAAACAGCAGGTCAGTGACCCACATCTTGCAAATGAGAGCTGTCAACAGAACCGCAGAGAAATATTTACGTTTTGAGATGTGCGGTTTTCACCAACAGGTCCCTAGAAACAGAGTCTGAGGAGTTCCCCACTTGGCCTAACAGTTAAGGAGCCGGCATTGTCACCACTATGGCTCGGGTTCGATCCCCGGCCTGGAAACTTCTGCATGCTGGGGGTGTGGCCAAAAAAAAAAAAAGGTCAACAGAGCCTGGGACAGGGATTTAGGAGCACCTGGTGAAATGAAGCTGTGCTCTTAAGAAAAACCTGCAAGTAAAGGGGAAAGGGCTGAGCAAGGCTGTGGTCTCAACTAAAGTCTAGTCTTGGCGCTGCAGGGAGCTCTGGAGCATAATTACAGCAAAGAGCTGTCCTCTCCTTGAGGGAAGGTAGCTGGCCTTTTGCACCCCGTATTAGCCATTGGTCAGCTGTTGGGGGTAGAGGGGGCAGAGGAACCTTCCTTGAAGAAGACTCCCTCTAGCTGTGGACAGTTCTCTGGAGAAGATTGCCCGTGTGCCACGTTACCGCCCGTGTCACATCAGCGGGGGCAGGGGCAGCAGTGGGAAAGGGCTCTGGGCAGAGCTGACAGCACCCGCTACTCATTTACACACAGCCTATCGACAACACTGCCTTTTCGGATGTGTCTTTGGAGTCAAACATGAACTTCTTTCAAAACACGAGTGCCCTGGAGGGTGGCCAGCGTGTCCCGCTGGTCACTGATGCTTGGAGCAGACTTTGGAGGAGCCACGGGTGAGACCAGGGGGATGCTGTGTGTATGAGCAGTGGGCAGGGTGGAGGGGCTGTTATGAAGGGGAAGCGTGAGGCAGGCGAGGAGGAGAGGAAAGTTAGATGACAAGGCAGGGCAGGAAGCTGGTGACTCCTGCCTTGATTAAGAAGTAGGGGTCGGCGTCATCTCCTGACAGTGAAGTGGGGCAAAGAGGTCAGGCTGGGGACATAGTGAGTTGGTATTATAATTCCTGGATCATTAGTTCCCCGTAGTCCTAGATTTACTCCGCTCTCTCAGGTGGAATCTCCCCTGCCTAAGAAACTCGTGTATTGCGAATGGTCCAAACTCAGGGTGCTGGGAATCATTTCAGGGTACCCCGTGCTTGTTTTACCTCTGAAACGACCCAGTGATGGCACTGTGAACCCATCTCTCATTCCTACCAACCCATCAGTGGCACCGAGTGGGCCTTCTTGAGTGAAGAGTGTCTTAGAATCACTACTGACATTTTTAGAGTCAGGCAGCCTTAGCAAAGCCAGGGGTGCAGGGACAAGGGAGTATGAAAACGCTCTTCCTGGTGGTTTATGTTCAAGATGGCCAACCAGGCATAAATACTTACATCTGTGCTTCCTGACGCAGACATACATGACAGTGATTATAAATGAGTAAATCAGAACAGGGAGGGGAATGCTGCCAGGGAAAGGGGGTCACCCAATGAGAGAGTCCCTTAATTTTCCATAGTGAGCCAAGAAAGAGGTAGAGTGTTGGTGAGCGGAGCCTGCACACCACATGGAGGGGCTGGGTGCCTCTCTGACCGTGGGGCCAGAGAGGCCATGGCCGTGGCTGGGCCAGCAGTTTGAGGTGTGCAACAGCGAGAAGTGGGGCTGGAAACAGCAAAGGCAGTGGTTAAGTGAAGGTCGGTGTGTGGAAGAGCTGACTTTCCAGCCCTGTTCCCACCCCTGTATACTCCAGGCATGCAGAAGAGCGAGCCACCAGGCATTTTCTTCTCTCAAGAACTGGGTAGACTGTTTGGGCCTGTTACCCCAGCGGAAAGTCTTACTCTCCTGGCGTTTGGGGCCGCCAATGTAGTAACAGCTACCTTCCACTCCCACTGTCCACCCGAACACCCAGATTTTCCAATCAGCCCTTTTACCATATTCTTAAATAGGAATGGACAATCAGGGAAACCTGAAATTGAGGGGAAATGGGGGACATGAGGGGGAAAATAAAAACACCCATAGGATAACTAATTTAGAAGGAAATAAATTATTGAAGGTTTAGAAGAGATTATAAAAATTTTTAAACAACAGCTTAGGAATTTCCATTGTGGCTCAGTGCATTTTAAGAACCCGACCGGTAGCCATGAGAATGCGGATTCAATCCCTGACCTTGCTCAGTGGGTTAAAGGATCTGACGTTGAGGTGGCTGTGGCATAAGCCGGCAGCTGCACCTCCCATTTGATCCCTAGCCTGGGAACCTCCATATGCCACATATGCTCCATAAGCCTTCTTTAGGTGTGGTCCTAAAGAAGCAAAAACCAAAACCAAAACAAAACCCAACTTAAACTCTATGTAATAAACACAGGGAAATTGAAGAATATATTCTATCCACTTGAAAGCACTTGGAATTCTCTTTCTTTTTAAAAGAAAGAATCAAAGAACGAGGAAAAGGTTCTTGCAAATTAACAATGTGGATGCAGAACCAAAAATTTAATAGAAGATGATAAGAAATCTACCGGTAAGCAGTAAGCAAAGCTAAAAGATGAAAAGAAAAGAGCCAAAAAAAAAAAAATGCATGTGCAGGGTCCTATATCCATGTAACAGGAATATCAGAAAAAGCAAAGAGAAAATGAAAAAAAAATTATGAGAGATAATGGAATAAAATTTCCCAGAGTTAAAGAGAAACACTTTTAAAATGCTAAGGACCCACCAACTTGCAAGCAGGATAAAAGAAAAATATCCTAGATACGTCATTTTGAAATGTCACTACTCCTAAGACTTAAGGAAAAATTACAGATTCTTCCAGGACCCAGGAGTACAGGACGATGATAGGGATATATGTCCACTTAAAACATAATTAGTCAGGGAGTTCCCTTCGTGGCTCAGTGGTTAACGAATCCGACTAGGAACCATGAGGTTGCGGGTTCGATCCCTGGCCTTGCTCAGTGGGTTAAGGATCCGGCATTGCCGTGAGCTGTGGTGTAGGTTGCAGACGCGGCTCGGATCCCGCATTGCTGTGGCTGTGGCGAAGGCCAGCAGCTACAGCTCCTGTTAGACCCCTAGCCTGGGAACCTCCATATGCCGTGGGTGCGGCTCTA
This sequence comes from Catagonus wagneri, assembly GCA_004024745.2. Classification (NCBI taxonomy): domain Eukaryota; kingdom Metazoa; phylum Chordata; class Mammalia; order Artiodactyla; family Tayassuidae; genus Catagonus; species Catagonus wagneri. Next base: position 22,899,899 of record PVHT021183699.1, read on the forward strand.
CATAAAAAGGCAAAAAGACAAAAAAAAAAAAACATAATTAGTCAGACTAAGTAGTCCACTAGACTCCTTATTAGCAAGATTGGAAGTTAACATATGTGAAAGAAGGGCTTCAGTGCTCTGAGAGGAAGTGATTTTGAAACTAAGATTTTACACTTAGCCTAACAGTCAAGTATGAAGTCAAAATAAAGTCGTTGTTCAGACAAACAAGGACCTGGAAAATTTACGTCCCTGATAACCCTTCCAAGGAAACTACCTCAGATGCACTCTAACAAAACAAGGGTGACAACTAGAAGGATCAAGTTGTTGAGTGTGAGAACCAACTCCTAGAAGTCTAATGACAAGGAATTCCAAGATTACAACTATGCACCAAGCCCAGAAAACAGTGATCACTTTCGAAGAGGTGTCAGTGAACTTCAAGAAGGATGAAACCAGCTATAGAAAGTAGCAAATATTCAGGATACAGTGCAGCTGGGATATATGTTTTCCCCATGGAAAAGAAAAAATAAAGGCAATCAAAAACTCCCAGAAAAATAAAAATATGTCATGATTCACATATAAAACAAATTAAAATGTGATGGGATTTTAGGCAAGTAGAAGAGTATATGGAAGAGAAGGGCCTTAATATTAGAAGCATTCTCCCTTCAGTAAAATTTAGTGTTCTCATAGTTTAACTTTACACCTATTAGAGGAGGAAATATAATCATGATACTTGTCTTGGCTCTGCTGTGAACAGTAATCACGTGGCCACTGTTTATCGGTTTTCAGTATTTACAGTCAAGCCTCCAATCAGAACTGTGGTTATAGTATAAAATGTAAATGTCATTAAATTTTCCTGTATGGAGGTAAAAATAGAACAATAGAAGTTGTTTTAATATCTTAATCTTTTCAATTGGTGAGCTAAGAGTTATTGTAAAACTTGATGAAACAAGAAAAAGCTGTTTATTGCTTGAAATTGCAGAGGTTACCAGTAGAGCAGTGCTTCTTAAAGTGTGGTCACTGAATCAACAGCATCAACCTCCCTTGGGATATTGTCGGAAACGAAAATTATTGGGCTCCACTCCAGACTCTTTGAATTTATGTGGGTCCCAGCAATCTGAGTTTAACAAGCTGATCAGGTAATTCTGATGCAGCTAACATTTGAGAATCAGTGCAGCAGAGCAGCCTAGAGTAATGATTTGCCTGCCAAAATTGGGAAGGTGGACAGTGGGAGGGGCCGTTATGTAGGTGAGTTCAATTCAGTTCTTGTCTGTCTTGAAAGGAATTTAGTGAAATAATGTCAAAATCTGATAACTCAGGAAGTAGGCGTATCAATATATTTGCTAGAGATAAGGAAATAACCATCAAAACAAACATAAATGGACATGAATAATAGTGGTTTCCCTGGAGAGCAGGTTCAGTACAGGGAAGTGTGTGGCAGGAGGTTATTATTTTAACCATGTGATTCTCTGATTAAAAATAAAAGAAAAATATTGGCCTTAGATTGGGAAGATTGTCCAGGAGCCTGAGAAAAATTCTGGGAGAGTGAGCCCTACTTATTTTCTCCTTTTCCTGATTAGGAGGGGGGATAATTTAATGATCTTCCTCCATGTGTCTTCCAGATGTTGGCTCAGTTTGAGGGGAGGAAAGATTCTGAGAGCTGAGCCCACTCCAGGAGGCAGAGCTGACTTTTAACTTGTGTATATATGACAAAAAGAGTATCTCCACAAAGGGCTCCAACTTCGTTCCTAGGAAAGTATGGACTCATTGGAGGGCTTCAAGTCATGTCGCCACATAAAATTAGGATTTAAATGGCTTAGCCTCTTCAGCTAAAAGGCACCAAGCCCTTGTTGGTACATAGGACTGCACAATGGAGTGGATTAAATCGCGGTGATCTCTTGGAGTCAGTCTGCCTGGCTTGAGGGTCTAGGTCAGGTGGACTAGCAACATAGACCATGTATATAACATGGAGACAGTTACCGGAGCATGTGAAGTACAGGCTTACTGATGGGTCCCAGGCATTTGGCAGAGTGGGAGTGCATGAGGTAGGCAGGAGGCCAAGTCTTTCCTCTCTTGGATGAAGAGCCGTCTTAGGAGAAAATGGGCTCTGGGTAGGTGCTAGCCTGTCTGAGTGAGTAGTGGGGTTGCCGCTCAAGCTGTGGATGCATTGGGATGCTGGGCACTTGGGGGATACTGGAGCTCTAACCCGGCAAACATCTATAGGACTTATAGCCTAGTGAGCATGCATTTTACATTAAAAATTTAAGGAAAGCAGAGACGTTCCTCTCTCTCCTCAAGAAATATTTGATACAAAAGCAACAGCGAAGTATTTTATTCATTAGCCAGAGGAGTATTTAAAAGGACTGTGCAGCGAATTCCCATTGTGGCTCCACGGGTTAAGGACCCATTGTTGTCTTTGTGAGAATGTGGGTTTGATCCCTGGCCTTGCTCAGTGTGTTACATATCTGGCGTGGCCACAATTTGTCGCAGACATGACTAGGATCCAGTGTTGCCATGGCTGCAGCTCCAATTTGACCCCTGGGCCAGGAACTTCCATATGCCGCAGGTACAGCCATAAAAAAAATAAATAGGGCATTCCCATTGTGGCTCAGGGGGTTACAAACCTGACTAATATCCATGAGGATACTGGTTCAAACCCTGGCCTCACTCAGTGGGTTAAGGATCCTGCGCTGACGTGAGCTGCGGCATAGATCACAGACATGGTTCGGATCCCATGTTGCTGCGGTTGTGGCGTATGCCAGCAGCTGCAGCTTCGGTTGGACCTCTAGCCTGGGAACTTCCATGTGGCACGGGTGTGGCCCTAAAAAGACAAAAAGGAAAAAGAGAAAGGACTGTCCAAGAGTAATTCAGTTAATTGTCTACTACATGAAAGGCCTGGATAAAAAGATAAGTGAAACATCAGTGGCTTCGGTGTACTTAGTGACTGTCCAGGAATAACTAACTTACACAGAGGGAAAATGAGATTAAGCCTGGTGTATGTGAATTGCACTCTGGAGACCTCTTCCACCTGAGGAGGAGGAGGTGCTCTGTGGAGGGGGGCGAAATTGGCCAGAGCCTTGGAGGAAAAGGCAGATTTGGCTGCTCAGGGCTGGAGGGGTTTAACAGACTAACAGAAGAGGAGGGACTGATGGATGCTAATGGTGGTCTTCCATGTGGCTGAACCTCTGGGGAGGGAAAGGAGATGGGCTCTCAGGGCTGGAGGCCACTTGTTCACTGGCCAGGGAGTTGGACTTGATTGGATTTGTAAGGGTCAGGATGCCATTGCATCTTCTTAAGTGTGGGAGATCAGAGCATGCCTCAGGGAGATGGTCTGCCCGGGCTTGGGATCGGGGGCAGCCAGTAGCTCTCCCTAAGGCCCCAGGAAGGTCTTGCAGGTGAGTTTGTAAAGGTTCTGTCTGAAACACCCGGAGAGTTGACTCATTGTCTGTTCCTAGTGGGTCTCAGCTCTTGAAAAAGTATGGAAGGAACTAAATGAAACAATCCTGGGAGTTCCTTGTCGGCTGAGCCAGTTTAGGACCCAGCATTGTCACTGCTATAGCTCTGGTTACTGCTGTGGTGTGGGTTTGATCCCTGGCCCGGGGAGTTTTGCATGCTGTGGATGTGGCCAAAGCAAAGCAGCAATCCTGGATCCCCCGAGCAGAGTAGCCCTTGTGTTTCCCCTTCAGGTGAGCCTACCAGTGGTTATGACAGAGACCCTGTCTTCAAACCCCGTACCCAAAATAGAGCTTTGGAAATGATAACTACTCTCATGCTTGCCCAGGAGGCCCCAAAGAGCCTTGGTCGGGGCTAGACAGATGGTCCCCAAAGATGTCCACACCCTCGTTCCTGGAACCTGTCAATATGATGCATTACTTGACAAAGGGTCTTTGCAGGTGTAACTACGTTTATTGGCTTTATTTTATTTTTGCTTTTTTAAAATTATAGTTAATTTACAATGTTTCTTCAGTTTCTATTGTACAGCAAAATGACCCAATCACACACAATTCCCTGTGCTGTACAGTAGGGCCCCATTGCCTATCCATTCCAAATGTAACAGTTTGCATCCAAAAACCCCAAACTGTCTGTCCATCTGGCTCCCTACCCCCTTACCCCTGGGCACAGTTCTCCAAGGAAGACATGCGGATGGCCAACAGGCACATGAAATAATGCTCCAACATCACTAATTATTGGAGAAATGCAAATTAAAACTACATTGAGGTACCACCTCACACCAGTCAGAATGGCCATCATTAATAAGTCCACAAATAACAAATGCTGGAGGGAGTGTGGAGAAAAGGGAGCCCTCCTGCACTGTTGGTGGGAATGTAAATGGGTACAACCACTATGGAAAACAGTATGGAGGGACCTTAGGAAACTAAGTCTAGAACTAACATATGACCCAGCAATCCCACTCCTGGGCAAATATCTGGACAAAACTTTCCTTGAGAAAGATACACACATCCCTGTGTTCACAGCAGCAATGTTCACAATAGCCAAGACATGAAAACAACCTAAATATCCATCAACAGATGAATGGATTAAGAAGATGTGGTACACATACAATGAAATACTACTCAGCCATAAAAAATGTAAAATAATGCCACTGGCAGCAACATGCATGGAACTAGAGATTCTCATACTAAGTGAAGTAAACCAGAAGGAAAAAGACAAATACCATATGATAGCACTTCTATGTGGAATCCTGAAATATGGCACAGATGATCCTGTCTACAAAACAGAAACGGAGATGCCCCTTTGTTCCACAGGGGACAGATACATGGATGCCCTGTACAACCTGAATTCAAGAACCAGCTGTACCACCCCACGCTCAAAAGGGTCATGAATCCATCCTCTTTACTCCATCTCTACTGCCACTGCTCTAGTCCAGGCCACTATCATTTTCTTACCTGGACGAGCTCACTTCTGTGCATAACACCTCCCCATCAGTAGTTTCCCTTTGCCCTTAGAAAAAAATCCAGACTCTCACTGTGGCCCAAAAGACCATGCCCAAGGGGCCCCAGCCCCTCCAGCATCATCCAGTGCTGCCCATGCTACACTCCAGCCACCCTTAGACTTAATAAGCCACTTCCTGCCTCAGGTCCTTTGCACATGCTAATACCTCTTCTGCAAAGCTCTTGCCATGCTTTCCTCTCAGCTGTTTCTTCATTCTTTAGGTCTTATCTTAAATATCACTCAGAGAACTACCCCCCCGACTACCCTGACTGAGCTACTATTTGGGTTTTCTTTTGTTTTTTTGTTGTTGTCTTCTTCAGACTGCACCCACGGCATATGGAGGTTCCCAGGCTAGAGTTCAAATCAGAGATGTAGCCACTGGCCTACACCACAGCCCCAGCAACTCAGATCTGAGCTGCATCTGTGACTTACACCACAGCTCATGGCAACGCCAGATCCTTAACCCACTGAGCAAGGCCAAGGATCAGACTTGTGTCCTCATGGATACTAGTCAGATTTGTTTCTGCTGAGCCACGAAGGGAACTCCCTGAGCTGACTATTTGATTCCTTCATGACAGCTGTCACAATTACTACAGAGTTGTCTAATTGCTTTCCTATCTCTCTTACTAGAATGGAAGCCCAATGCAGGCAGGAATCTATTTTTTCTTATTAGCTGTTGATCTTCAGTGCCTAGTCCCCTGCCTGACTTATTGAGGATGCTCAGTAAATTTATCTTACAGAAAGGATTCTTCTGAAAGGTCTCCTGCAGAGGTTGGTCATCATATCAGAATTTCTTCACTGGCAGATTCAGCAAAGTCATCTTATTAAAAGAAATGTGCTCCGTGAACTAAGAATTCTTCCTGGAGAGGAGAGCATGGCATGGTCTCGGGTAACTTACCTACATCATATACCTGTGTGCATCTGAGTCTGGTTTTTCAAAGACTGAGATGCAAGAGGTATGGTTGGTGAAAGGCAAGCCGCTGGCTCTGTTGAGAATACTCATTTTGTCATCTTTCAAGGGGAAGATGAACTGTTTTACTCTCATGCTGGCATTTAACTCTGTTGAAGCCCTAAACTTTGAACCTCCCTTGTGCCGGAAAGAAACGGATCACCATCTGGACCTCCCACCCGAGTCCCTCGGTGCCTGGGTGTGGGGGATACCAGTGCTGTGCCCATGCAGACTCACTGTTTGTTCAGCCTGGACATTAGGTAATGCTTTCCTGGCAGAGGGGCCTGGCCGGTTTCGGATACTGTTATTTACAGCTCCTTCGTTTATTTTCATTGTGTCCTGTACAGTCTCTGCAGAAAGTTGGAAATCTGAGGGTTGGCACGGAGGAGAAAGCAGAGTAACTCCAGACACGAGAGCCAGACAGGTGTCGGAGACCATCTGGCCTGGGGGTTGCAGAGCACACACCTGGATTCAGGGGGGCAGCCTGGCCCAGTGGAGGAGGAGGGACGTTAGCGGAGGAGGTGTCTACCCGCTCCCCTGTTTCAGCCAGATCAGTCCTCCTCTTACAGGCGTCAGCTGTTTGGCATCAGCCCTTGGCTAATCTTTTCAGAAAGGGCACCATGGTGAAACATGTGCAAAAACCATCTAGTTTTGAGTCCATATGAGGAAAACAAGGACATAACTCAACCTTACTGACTTCTGGCTGTGTCTCTGTCTCAGGCTTCTCACGAGATTAAGCCAAAGAGCAAGAGAGGAGTTCCCTGGTGGCACGGTGTGTTAAGGATGCAGTGGCTTTGGTCACTGTTGTGGAGGGAGTTCAGTCCCTGGCCTGGGAACTTCCACATACTGCAGCTACAGCCAAAAAGAAAAGAAAAGAAAAGAAACAACAAATAGCAAAGGAGAGGGTACACCTGCCTATCAAAGGCTGGATTGTATTTGTCATCTATTGAATTTTTATAATTTCTTCTTCAGTGTTATACTTTATCTTTGCAGTTTTTATTTTCAGCATGGGATTCTTTCTTTTTGTCCTTTTTTTTATGTCCAAGGAAGATTTAGTACCTCGTCTTATCAGACTGTTCCAAAAAATCTAAAGGAAGGGATCCTAACTCATTTTATGAGACCAGCATTACCCTAATCCCAGATCAGAGGACAATACACACACACACACACACACACACACACACAACACACACACACACAAACACACACACAATTATAGGCCAATATCTCTGATGAACATAGATGCCAAAATCCTCAAAGAAGTATGATTAGCAAACCAAATAAATTGACACCATTATCTTTCAGTTTCTGGGGGAAAAAAAAAAGTGTGTCTTGTTCTGCAAAACCCATTTTAGGAGAAAATAGTGGCTTTCCCCAGAATCTTCAGCCTGTCAGGTTTTCTTCTGTATTGTCCCACCTTATTGAAAACCTCCCCACAGCATGTGAGTATGTATGTGTGTAAGTCAGTGAGAACATGCGTCTAGTGGACAGCCTCTAGCTGGGGAAGAAATCTTAGCCACCCCCTGCCTCCGTTATCTTCTGAAATGATCCAGGAAATCATGGTTACTTTTATTTTTTTGACTTTTTTTTTTAGAGCCGCACCTGCAGCATGTGAAAGTTCCCAGGCTAGAGGTCAAATCCGAACTGTAGCTGCCAGCCTACACCCCAGCACAGCAACACCAGATCCAAGCTGTGTCTGAGACCTACCTATACCACAGCTCACGGCAACACCAGATCCTTAACCCTGAGTGAGGTCAGGGATCGAACATGCATCCTCAGTGGTTACTAGTCGGGTTTGTTGCCACTGAACAACAATGGGAACTCCCGATCCGGGAAATCCAAGGCCAGGTACTTGCCCCTTGAAGTTATGCCTGAGGCCCAGGTAGGTGATGTTTTTGCAGACAGATGAGGAGCGGTCTCCCAGTTTGGGGCCATCTTTCTCGCTCCTCGTTGCCTGCCTGCATCCAGCTCAGCATGCTTTAGAAGCATGGCTAGTGTAGTCTTCCTTTTCTCTGAAAGCACCAGCCCATTTATTCCAACTTGTTAGTTCTTCTTTAGGAACTAAAGAGGACTAATAGCCATTTTTAAAAAAAGAACCATAAACACAAAAGCTTCCATGGTAAAAATCAAGGGAAGGAAATTATGGATCTGGGGGGACAGGAGATGCCTAGAGGAGAGTTGATGACTCAAGTTGTAGAGGGACATGGAATGTGACCTAGAGTTCCAGGGAGTTCCCGTCGTGGCTCAGCAGAAATGAATCCGACTAGGAACCATGAGGTTGCAGGTTCGATCCCTGGCCTTGCTCAGTGGGTTAAGGATCCGGCGTTGCCATGAGCTGTGGTGTTGGTTGCAGATGCGGCTTGGATCCCGCGTTGCTGTGGCGCAGGCCGGCGGCTACAGCTCCGATTAGACCCCTAGCCTGGTAACTTCCATGTGTGGCTGGTATGGCCATAAAAGGACAAAAAAAAGAAAAAAAGAAAAGAAAAGGCCACCCAGTCCCAGGCAGACCTGGAAAGGGCACTGGCAGGGTCCAGAGGCCAAGTGCAGGCCCAGGTGGGCAGGACCTCCCTGGGTAGCTCCACCTTCCACCCAGTCCTTCCTGGGGTTGGAACTAGAGCATAGGCAGAATAGACTGTTGTGTGAATTGCAGGGCCATGGAGTAAACCAAAGCGTGTCCAAAGAGAGAAGAACTTATCACTTCTGGTTTTCTCATGAAGCAAAATCAATGCCATGCTTGGTTTTGTTTTGTTTTTGTTTTCGTTTTTTTTTTGGGAGGGTTGTCTTTTTGCCTTTTTAGGGCCACACTCACTGCATATGGAGGTTCCCAGGCTAGGGGTCCAGTCAGAGCTGTAGCCGCTGGCATTCGCGACAGCCACAGCAACGCGTGATCCAAGCTGTGTCTGCAACCTACACCACAGCTCATGGCAACGCCGGATCCTTAACCCACTGAGCGAGGCCAGGGATCAAACCCACAGCCTCATGGTTCCTAGTCGGATTCGTTAACCACTGAGCCACGACAGGAACTCCCATGCTTGTTGTTTAGAGGGAGACCACTAGGACTCTTCCCATGACTTCAAAATCTTTTAGGACGATTTATACAGACCCTGAAATAGAAGGGATTTCCCAGCTTTAATTTTATAAAGTATTTCATTTGTTCTTGTGGACATACTATTCTTTACAAAGCAAGTCTTCCTGCTTGACCCAATTTTAAGTACTAAGCGCTGAGCACAGGGCTCAACAGAGCTGAAATTCCTGGGACCACCCTGAACCCTTTTAATGTGCCACGTTAAGGACAACATTGGATTCTGGAAAAAGCATTAAAACAGCACTGGGAAGGAGAAACCCCTTACACTCAGGTCATGGCTTTTACACACACGCACAAATATTTAATACTGTGCTAGGTGCTGGGGTTGCAGGAATGAATTACATATGGCTGGGGCCTCTGGGACCTTACATGGAACTATGCAATGAGCAGCAGTTAAGCACTGTCCCTCCTGTTGTCCAGGCAGAGACCCTCCGCAAAGTCATATTGCCCATCAGGAAATGCCTTGCTCATTTTAGCTTGAAAATAGCCTTGGGGTGGGGTTTGAAAAACATTTATTCACACCCGATCCGATTGTCCTATTTTCTCAGGCCTCAGCGTGGGGCTGGGTTGCCATAGCAACCCTGTAAACAATGTCTAACCTATGTCAATGATTATATATGTCTTTAAAGCTAATATCACCAAGTCTAAGAAACTGACCCTCCTCTGAACATGACAGCTGAAGGAGGCTAAGAGTCCTCCTTCCTGCTAGATCAGAAGGGAAGGGTTTTTTTCCAGTGCAGATCTGAGAAGGAAAACGGACCCTCCAGGCACCTGGACAGCTGCCTCTCTGAAGTCAGCCTTGGCCAGGGCAGCCCCGAATCACACACACACCCAAGACTGGCGTGGCCTTGGTGGCAAAGCCCAGCCAACCGCAGCCTCTGTGCTCTGGTTCAGAGCAAACAGCAGTGAGCAAACTACAGTCTGCATGCCAAATCTAGCCTGTTGCCTATTTTTTATAAGTAAAGTTTTATTGAGGCACAACCACGACCGTTCCTTTCCCTAGGTCTGCATTCACTCCTTAGCAGAGGAGCCGAGCTGTTGTAGCTGAAACCATATGGCCATGGGCTCAAAATATTTTCTGTCTGGCCTTTTAAGAAAAATGTGCCAAACTGGCTCTAAAATAAATAGATTTTGGATTGGAGGAGAAGCTGGAGAAGGGATTTCAAAAAGAAAAGCGTGTTCTTTAGGGAAAGTTGAGGTGAAGACTAGCTTGAAGAAGGAGCCAGCATGGAAATCTAGTCCATGGGGTCGAAGGGGCTGCTGGGATCCTGACCACAGAGCCTGAGGCAGGAGATGGTCATCTCCTGAGAGAAAGGATTAAACCTCCTTTCACCAGAGAGGAGTCAGAGATGATGGCTTCTTAGGTCTCTTTCCAGTTTCCAGAAAGGCTACTTCCAGGTTTAAAAAAAAAAAAAATTGACAGGACCAGCGAGAAATCGAGGCTGGAGGGAGGTGAGAGAGACTGATGGGCTGGGATCTGCCAGATTTAGGCAGCCAAGCTTGTGTTTGCCCAGAAGACTAGGGAGGTGTGGCTAGAAAGTACTCTGGGTCATTGGCGTCAGGGAGAACCTGTGCTCCTCATACTTGGGCGGGAGAAGAAGTTCTTACTTGCTCCTGTCAGCTGGCATTCTGAGGCTTCACTCTGCCCGCACTTCTGCCCCAGAGAGAGGTTTTTCAGTTCCTCGGGGAACAAAATGGTCTTTTGCCCAGAGAGACGAAACCAGGAATCCTTGAGTTTCAACCTCAGTCTCCACAGCGATCACACAGGTCTCTTGATTCCCTGCTGTCTTGATATTTTGCCTGTAGTAAGGCCACTCCATTCCCAGCCTGGGAGGGTCTTGCCTGAGCCAAGGCTCTGCCAGGGCTGGGCGTGTACAGCTCACTTTTGTTCACGCCCTTACCCAAGTTGGGGGAGGCCATTAGGTTGAGGAGTATTCTGCTCATGTATTGCTTCATCACAGAGGACCCCAAAATTTGGTGGCCCAAAATAACAGCAGTCAGTCGTTTTGCTCATGAACTGGAAATTTGGCAGGGCCTGATTTAGACAGCTCACCTCTGCTCCCCAGTGTCAGCTGGGGCAGCCTGGTGGGGCTGGAGGACCGTCTTCCTGATGGCTGACCCAACCGGCCTCGAGTGGATGCTGCCGGACACTTTCCTTCCATATGAACCTCTCCGTGGGAAGCTTGGGCTTTCTTGAAGGATCGTAGCTCCGTTCCCAGAGCAAATGCCCTGGAAGAACTCAGAGGAAGCTCAATTACTTTTTACGGCTAGGCTTGGAGATTGCAAAACACAACCTCCTCTGTAGCCACAAATCCACCGAGCGCAACGTTGGCTCCGCCTCTCTGCAGGAGAAATGGCCGAGTCACATCGTAAGGTCTGTAACGGGAGACACTGCACGTTGATGTTTAGAAAGCCCAGTCGTCCACACAGAGAGAGATTCACTTCAGCTCTGTCTCCGTGATCTTGTTACTGCACTGTCATGTAGGAAACCCTCATGGCGCTCACTCCTACACGCCATAGCTGTCACTCACATTTGCTGGTGTAAACAGTGGTGCACAGCGCCGAAGACAAACACAGGGTAACAGACACAAACTCCCGCCCCCCAGCTAAATGCGAATCTGCATTAACAAGAGTGTAGCTGAAGATGTTACTTGCATTTTGTAAATGTGGAAATTGAGTCCTGGACTAATTTCTAAGCTTGTGCTTTGTCTTCTTACTATAGTTTGTGCTTAATTTTACTTAAACAGTATAAACACTCACCTAATGTGTGTATGCATCTGTCTGTCTATCTGTCTGTGCTAAATTGCTAGATGAAAATTTAGCAGCACTATAGGACTTACAGCTAGAGAAGCTAGTTTGAGGGAAAGGAAAAAGCACAGTACAAGGGGAAGTCAGACCCAGGACAGAGCTTTTACAAAGCAGCCAGTTCCTCGTTGGGAGGCTCTACACTTGCTTATAACTTACGGACAGGGACTTCCCGTGGGGTCTTCAGTGGTCACTGCATCGCTCAGAGAATGTGTGGTCCTCCAGTGCTGACTGAGCAGCTTCTATACGTTTTGCTCTTGAGGGCAGGCACCAGGTTGAAGAAGACCGATACGGTCCCCATTCTCAAGGAGCGTAATTTTTAGCAGGAGAGATGAACCAGAAACATGTAAGATTAAGTAGTTATGATGGAGATGAGCGGCAGAAGGAAAAGTGCGTGAACTGCAAGAGCCTGTGTCAGAGCCCAGGCTCGTTGGGGACTCAGGGATGTGGCTTTGATTTGCTTATTGGAGGGCAAGTGGGCACGTACCACGGTGAACTGGTTGGAGGCCTTTGGGATCGTCTTGCGGGGAGGCCCTGAGGAGGGAAGTTATAAGGCAGTCTGAGGTGTGGCTGGCACGAGAGAGCCAGAGTGACGGAGCTGGGGAGGGGAGGGACCGGATCTTGCCAGATTGTACGCCATGGGCTGGCTGTAGGTCACTTCTGACTTGTTTGTTCTCACCTGCTCCCCACCCCATCCCACCCCACCCTGCCTCTGAAGGCAGGAAGTCAAACCATCTCTTGCCTATAAAATGGGAAAGACACTTATAAAGAGCTGGGGCGGAAGCGGGGTTCAGTGGGGCCTAAAGCTCCTGTGAGTTGGGATGAAAACTTCTCTTGCAGAAAATCAATGAACATGAATAGGAAGTGAGGTACCAGACACAGGGCAGGTCAGGGAGGGACCTCAAGCCTTTCTGAGCTTGGGGCTAAATCCACCTTTGGTGTTTCTCCTCATTGCTCACCTCAGAAAGCCTACTTTTCCCACCTTAGATATTTGTGTAGCATCACATCCGCTTCTTCCTGTGTTCTCCCTGATGGAGATGGCATCTAAATCACACGTGTCTTCTACTGCAATCTCCTGAAATCTGGCTCTCTCCTTGCCCCTGGTATTGTCCAAAAGAACACGGGGATGCCCTCTGTTTTTTTTTTTTTGGTCTTTTTCGCGCCTTACCCGCGACATATGGAGATTGCCAGGCTAGGGGTCCAATCGGAGCTGTAGCCGCTGGCCTGCGCCACAGCCACAGCAACGTGGGATCTGAGCCGTGTCTGCAGCCTACACCACAGCTCACGGCAACACCGGATCCTTAACCCACTGAGCAAGGCCAGGGATCACATCCGCAACCTCATGGTTTCTAGTCGGATTCGTTAACCACTAAGCCACAATGGGAACTCCCCGGATGTCCTCTTTTTGCCTCAAGACTTTGAGGTTTTCCCCCACCCTCCAGGCAGGGAATGTTGGCTGGAACATGTTATTCTTTTGGAAACGTGACACAGGCATATGAATTTCCATAGGCAAAATTACTCCATCTGGTTGGCTCTAGACTGTTTGTTGGCAGGCATGTTTGCTGGAGGCCACGTGGCCACTCTGAGACACCTTCTGGGCTTGTCCTGCGGCAGGGGGCTGAATCACTGGAACTCTGTTCTGGGTTGGGGGGCGGCCCACAGAACCGCAGGGACAGACAAGGAAGCTGAAGAGTGAATAAATGACAGCTAAAAAAAAAAAAATGGCCACCAACTCGTCTTCCAAATCCCACCAGCGTGATCACAGGCATCTGACAATAGCGAAAAGTCTTGTCAGTGTGGATGCAGGGGGCCTGAAACATGGAGAGGTGGAGACCAGATTGAGGGAGGGGCCACAGAGAGAAGGAAATTGTGACTCTTCCCAAAGCTGCTCCTGCTTCCCGCCATCCTCCAAAGACAGGCCCAGGCACACGCCGCAAGCCCTCCTGAAAGAGGTCGGGTTTGGCACGAGGAGCATTAGGCTCCTATAGGGAGTGTCTTCTGAGGTCAAGGCCACGTTGGACTTGGGCTTCCCTGTTCACTGCTGAGGATCCCTTGCCCTGCGGAGAGCGGGCTCCATCGGGGGAGGGCGCTTGGAAGGCTCGCAGGAAGAATTGCTGCTGATTTTGGAAGAAGTGGTCCTCTCTTATTTACTTCTTTGCCGCTCGATGCTGTTCTCACCGTCCTGTTGTGTCTCCCCCAACAGACTGTGTTTGAAAGGAATTGCCGCTCTGAGGACTGCGCTGCCGACCTGCAGCTCCAGGGTCACCTCTTACTCTCCAGGTGAGTCCGTGCCCCTTTCTTGGCTTGTTCTGGGAAGCTGTTTGTCTCGACTCCAGGCCCAGAGTCTGCACGGGCAGAGTAGGTGGGTTACAATGAAAAACTGCGGCTTTAAAAACAGTCTATTACACAGTAATTTTAGCAGTAGCTGTTATTTTAGGCAGGCGTAGTTTGTTTTTTGTTTTTTCTGCAATCTCACCTGTCTCACAGTTTAGCCTATATTTCTAGTTTTCCTGAGTATTTGTGTGTATAGGGTTTTTTTTCCTTTTTTTTTTCTTTCAAGGACCGCACTTGCAATATATGGAGGTTCCCAGGCTAGGGATCAAATCAGAGCTACAGCTGCTGGTCTGCACCACAGCCACAGCAACGTGGGATCCGAGTCACGTCTGCGACCCACACCACAGCCCACAGCCACGCCAGATCCTTAACCCACTGACTGAGGCCAGGGATTGAACCTGCAACCTCATGGTTCCCAGTTGGATTTGTCTCAGCTGCGCCATGATGGGAACTCCTATAGGAGGTTATTTTATGTTTATTTCTTGTATTAAGTTGAATTATATGAAATTACCAGTCTTTAACTGTTTGGGACAATTCATATGATTCATGTATTATTATATAAAGATTATTTTGGCTTTTTTCTGCACATAGCAGTGGTATCTGCCTTAACAACTAACGGTTCTGCAATGGGAGGGATGGAGGGGCGAAATGGCCGTTTTGACCCAGAGATCAGGCAGCCTCTCTCCTGGAGCAGGGCTTCTTCCCACCTCACCAGGGGTTCCCAGGTGAACCCCCAGCCAAAGGTGAACCTTCCGGAAAGGCTTCTCGTTCTTCTCTATCCACTTTTTGTTTTAGACTCTCTTGAGGATGAAGGTGCTGGTCTTGCGACATTAAGTCACATATCAAAGAATGGGGTCCTTTCAAGACCATTCCTTCTGAGAGATTGTTTTAGCCTGTATAATCTTTATTACCATTTCTCAGAAATGTCCAGTGTTGATAGTTGTTCTCAAAAATGCCACCCTGTGTCCCTTGACTGTGAGCACTGAGTTTGGGTGGAGTGAAAGAAGCATCCCATTATGAGCCAGCAACTACACGAGGACACTTTTACTTGTGGTGATAAATTATTATTCATCAAAGGAAAGTAGTACTGTCTTCTTCTTTTGTTTGTGTTCACTGGGGGAAAGAGGATGTAACCCCACCCCCAACACAAAAACACAGACACTCATTCCACCTCGAAATGTTAATTGTCTTTGCTTTTGCTTAGGACAAGAATGGAAGATTAAGGTAGCTCATGTTTTGCCATGCTTAGAAAATTATTTCAAACTGATGAGTAGATACCGGATTATTTTAACATGAGTAAGAAGGACCTCCTGGGACTATTAGAGAAACGAGTTCTAAAGAAGGTTCATAATGGAGTTCCCATCATGGCGCAGCGGAAACGATTCCGACCAGGAACCATGAGGTTGCGGGTTTGATCCCTGGCCTCGCTCAGTGGATTGAGGATCCGGCGTTGCCGTGAGCTGTGGTATAGGTCACAGATGTGGCTCGGATCTGCGGTTCCTGTGGCTGTGGTGTAGGCCAGTAACTGTAGCTCCAATTCAACCCCTAGCCTGGGAGCCTCTATATGCTGCGGGTATGGCCCTTAAAAAAAAAGGGAGAAAAAGAAAAAGGTTCATAAGTTATCAGATCATGACTTTTAGTTTTAGCAGGGCCTTCCAAAATGTGTTTTAGGGAAAAAGTCACATAAAACAAAAATATGTGGATTTGTTTTATCTTGAGTCAGACTATAAATGGTGGAAATTGACATCAGATCCTGGAAAACTTCATTTGGTGGGAAAATGTTCACTTGCTCTGAGGTTAAATATTAGAAAAGTCCTGATGTTCTTGCCACCTATGAGTGGATGGTCAAATTCATCTCTGTTGCTTTATCCTCTTGACATGTTAAGATGTAAAACCTAAGGCTTATGGTCAGTAAGGCGCCTTCTCTCTAAAGCTGCCTCTACCGCTCCACCCCGGCCTCTCAAGAATGTTGGTCAGAACCAGGTCTGCTCTTTGGACCCAGTAATCAGTAATACTAGAACAACTGGTATGGTGGCCAGGGCCCAGCCTCCTGTATATATCAGCTAGCTAGAACCACAAAAAAGCGCTGCGTAACAAACCACTCAAAATTAAGCGGCTTAAAACAGCAATCATTTATTCTCTTGAGTCTGCAAGTCTGCTGAGGCTCGGCTTGTTCAGGCTGAATTCAGCTGGATCTTGGCTGACTCGCTTACACATCTGGGGTTCATCGGCATATCCCACCTAGGTGAAGACGACCCAGTTTGGCTATGCTTTGTATGTCATTCATTGTCCTGCTGGAACCAGTGGGCTAGCCTGGGCTGCTTCATCTCGTGGCACAGTGGAGGGCTAGCAGAAACGCATAGTAATTCTTAAGGCCTAGGCTCAGGACTAATGCGTTCTTAGTTCAGCCTTATCCTTTTGGTCACAGCAAGTCATATGACCAAACTCAGAGTGAAGGCACTAGCAAATATTCTCAAGTGAGAGAAAAATTTTAGTAAGAGGACCTGTGAGTCATACAGCAAAGGAGCTGAATATAGGGAGGTGTGAAAAATGGAAACCACAATGTATTCTACCATGTAAAGATCAGGGTGGCTCTGTCACTTTCCCGGTGCCTTATAGTTTTGGAGACTCTTTCAGCCTTTCTTGCAGTTCCGTCTTCCTACAACTCAGGCATGAGACCTAGAAAGTGGGGGGAGGAGAACTTCCGAATCTCTGAAACAGTGTCCTTGGACCAAAGCTCTCAGCCTCTCCTTGGGATGAGTTATGTCCTAGGAGGCCACTTAGTCTCTCAACATAGCCGTTGGGCCGGATGCCCCATTAAACAAAGCTCCGTGACACTCTTGGGCCCATAGCTGTCCCCAAAGGAGCCATCAGAGAAACTCTCACTGGTAATCGGTTGAGTAGAGATAGAGAACCAAGCCCAAGGTTTCAGTTACTTTGAATTTCCCAGATCTCTGTGCAGAGCCAAGCACAGAGCAGGAGAAGGCCCAGTCAGAGAACTGCTCTTGGAAGCCAAGGTCTGTGTTTGCTTGACAAAGCCTTCGTGGTTTGAACCAGAAGTGAGCTGCTTTGGTTATCGTGTGACTTTCTGGATTCAGGATTGCCTGGGATGGGATGTACATTCCTTTCGGGGAATTGGGCACTAGGCTGCAGAAATTAATAACATGCAGTCTCTGCTCTCCCCGGGGGCACCTGGTGTGGCTGAGTGGGCACAGCTGGGTGCTGTCAGTGCCTGATCACTGCTGGGAGACAGGGAAATGGGTCATCACAGGGCCCTGGAGAGGCTTCCAAGAGAAGGAATTAAGAGGATCAAGGAGGATGCGGGCATCTGGGCAGAGGGAAGATGTGAGCGGAGGTGCAGTGGTGCAGAAGGCAGGATTCCTTGTAGACACAGATATCCGGAGTGGAGGAGGTGGTCAGGAGGTATTTTTGCCATGAGCTTCTCTGCTGTAGACACATAAGCCACAAGCATTTTTGCTGAGCTTTCACTGTGTAACTCACTGATGATAAGGCACTTTTGCTCTAAAAGATAAAAAGTCAAAGAGCATCATGAGACAGGCCGTAAGGAAACATGAAAAGTGAATAACAAAACTGAGAAGACTTTATTGCTAAATACAAAATAGGTGAGTACATTTAAAATGTGATTCCTTTGCCCGCTGAGCATCGCACTTTTTCTTTTTTGGCTAAGCTTTCTTCCTCTGTGAAGAGAGCTATCAGTTTCCCAATGTTAAGATGCACGTTTGTAACTGAGCTTCGTGCTGTGTCACGAAAGCCTCTACACTGTTGTGTATTCTCGGCATATTGTCACGTGTTCACTGATAGACGTTCCAGGGTTCTGTGGGAAAAGTGGGTCCAACTCTGCACTGAAGCGCTTGCAAACTGATAGGTTAGCTTTGTCTGGCCTAATATGCAACTGGCTTTACCCTCTTATTTCACACTTCCAGTAAGTTTTATCACGGTGTTTCCTGTCAAGTCAATATATATAGTTGTTATCACCCACTGCTTGAAGACTGCCTGTCTACTTGTCACTGCGTAGACCATTTTGAGGGCTAAGAGTTATGTAATTTAAATCCACCATTTCTTTTATCTGTTATAGCAAAATTGCCTTATGGCCTTTTAGTTAACGATAAAGTTTGCTGCAAAAATGCTTGTGGCGAAGATGTTTATGGTCAAAATACTGGACACAGATCAGGAGAACACAATAAGAGGGGTGTGTGTGTGTGTGTGTGTGTGTGTGTGTGTGGAGAGAGAGAGACAGACAGACAAACCAGATTGTGACATGCCTGTAAGTTCGGGTTTCATCCTAAAGCCAGAGAGGGCAGAGCGGAGCTTGCATGGAATTGACCTTAATAAGAACGCAGGTAGGCATACTGAAGTGGGGGAGGGGAGGGCCAGGGAAGGGGGAGGGAGAGGAAGGGATGGGGGAGGGGAAGGGGATTGAGAGTGAGATGCTGTGGGTCATTGGGTCACTGGGTTCTCTATTCCATTTAGCGAAGGATGGGCTTGCTTGAGTTTTGAGTCAGCGACTCTATCTGTCATCGCAGTTCCCACATCCCTGGCTCGGGTCCTCGGAGCAGCCACCCCTGGTCTCGGGCAGGGCTGGACTTATGAGAGATGTTGTGTTGGTCTCCACCGTAGTGTCTCCCCAAGGGCTTCAAAAGGGCCATTTGGACATATTTTTTTTGCCTTTTCTGCTGTCTTAGAGCCTAGCTCTCCTGTTAGCTGTGCTGAAAAGCTAGAGCCATGAAGTCGCAGAGAAACCCCTCCAATGAGCGGATAGACAGCACAGCGCAAGGTGCTGTGGTGGGAAGCAGCCACGTACCACCAGACTGAGGGGTCTTTTTCTTGAGAAGATAGAGGGAAAGACATCTGGGGGTGATGGGGTCACCCCGAGTGGCCAGGATTCAGCCAGCAAATGCTCTCTGTGACTGGGACTCATGGATGTTTTTGTCTCTCCAGAGAGCATGAGTTCTGGCAGGCCTGTTGTCTCTTAAAACAATCAACTCCTCAATTAAAAGTCCACGGTCTTTAACGGTCTTGAGCCGAGTTCCAAAACATGCCATTTCCAGGATGTCCGGGGATGGGGCGAAAGCTGTTTGTTTTTTTTTTAAACAGGATTGAATATTGCATTTGTGAAATGATGCCACTGTTTTTTGCTTCATCTATCTGACTGCTCATCGGACCTAAGAATATATCTCATGTGATTAAGATAAAGAAAAGAGAAGTATACACTGTGGC
>PVHT021183699.1:22920238-23104249 GCA_004024745.2 Catagonus wagneri
TACACCACAGCTCACGGCAATGCCAGATCCCTAATCCACTGAGCGAGGCCAGGGATCGAACCCACATCCTCATGGATACTAGTCGGGTTTGTTTCCACTGTGCCCTGAAGGGAACTCCGTGTTCAGCTTCATAAAAGTGGCAGAGTGACCAGGGTCGTCAATTGCCCAGCCCAGGGTAGAGCTAAAGTTGTCTTCTTTCATGGAGGGGAAGAGGTGCCTGTTTATGGAGGTCCCGCTGTGCACTCAGGACCCTGTAGGGTCCACTGTAGTGTCTGAACAGCTGCACAACCTCGGGCAAGTTGCTTCACACCTCTGTGCCTCTGTTTCCCTATCTGTAAAATGGGAGAAGTAACAGCAACACCTTATAAAGTTGTTTTGAGTATTTAATGAACGAAAGCCTTTTTAAGTGCTTCCAAAAACTCAACACATAGTCAGCACGCAGCAGATGAGAGCTAGCATTATTGTTTTATTTAATCCAGTCATTGACGGGTAAATAAGTAAATATTACTACGTTCTCTTTAGTGGGGACGTTGCAGAGGCTCAGGAAGGCAGGTTACTTGTTCAAGGGCTTATGGTGGTCATCAGGGGGTGGGGTTCAAGCTGGGAATGTCCAGTTCGGCATCCTGCTCTCTTCCTAGATCCTGGCCTGTTAGGGTCTTATCGTCAGTAGCTCTGGACCAGAAAGACCAAAGCTGAGCAGCTGGGCGGGAGGGTCCTTCCCTGGGTGAAAAGCCTCAGTTCAGAAAGCAGGTGAGGAGTTCTTGTCGTGGCTCAGTAGTTAACGAATCCGACTAGGAACCATGAGGTTGCAGGTTCGATCCCTGGCCTCGCTTGGTGGGTTAAGGATCCAGCGTTGCCGTGAGCTGTGGTGTAGGTCACAGATGCGGCTTGGATCCTGCATTGCTGTGGCTGTGGCATAGGCCGGCAGCTACAGCTCCTGTTAGACCCCTGGCCTGGGAACCTCCATATGCCGCAGGCGCGGCCCTAGAAAAAGGCAAAAAAAAAAAGAAAAGAAAAAGAGGTGAATGGGTAAAAACATCCACCCTTGAAGTTGGCTTCCGTCCATCCCACGCATCATCCCGCATGCTGTCTGACAAGTGAGGCACCGTGAAACAGCTTTTCTCTCTGGAAACCACAGACACCTGTCCTGCTGGGTCAAAATGACAGTTCAGGCATCGAGTCAGGACATTCTTAAACCATGTAGGCTGGGTTTTTTCTCCTTGGAGGGCTTCACATTTGACTGTGAGCTTGTGGCCAGCCTGTCAGCAGTTCCCTCAAATAGGACATCATCACTGTTATTGCTGTTGTTATTATTTTATGAAGGAAGGTGAGTAGGAGCCTATCAGAACCTGGAAAGCTTTTGCTCTTGCCAGAATATTAGTCATGTGATTCATTCTTTTTTTCTCCTTCACCATCTGCCTCCTATCTGGGGGGCAGAGAGGGAAGTACGGAAGAAGTCTGTTGACTGGGAGCAGCTGGCATTTGTAATGGCTATTTCTGGAATTTCTAGAAACTGGAACAGTCTTTTTCAGTGATATGTTCTATAAAGAAAGGCGAAATGGTCCAAGGACTAGAACCTTCCCTCCCTTCTTTTCTTTCCTCTCCTTTCCTTTTCTTTCCTTTTCTTTCTTCCTTCCTCCCTCCCTCCCTCTCTTTCTTCCTTCCTTCCTTCCTTTCTGTCTCTACTTTGTGGCATATGGAAATTCTCAAGCTAGGGTTCAGATTGGAGCTGCAGTTGCCTGCACCACAGCCATGGCAGCGCAGGATCTGAGCCACATCTGTGACCTACACCACAGCTTGCGGGCAACACCAGATCTAACCCACTAAGCAAGACCAGGGATCGAACCTGCATTCTCATGGATACCAGTTGGGTTCTTAACCTGCTGAGCCACAACGGGAACTCATTTACACCACAGCCATGGCAACACAGGATCTGGGCCACATCTGCGACCTATACCGCAGCTTGTGGGCAACGTCAGATCTAATCCACCAAGCGGGGCCAGGGATCAAACCCGCATCCTCATGGATACCAGTTGGGTTCTTAACCCACTGAGCCACACAGGAGCTGCCTTCTTTTCTTTTTTCTTTTTTTGAGTGGTTCCTTTTGACTGAGAGTCAAGGGAATCCTCGTCCTCACTCTTCTCTCTCCCTTGCTCTGATGAGGGTTCCCTAAAGGAGGCAGTACGCGTCCCCTTCACATCTCAGAACCACATCAAGGACGAGTGGGTGTGTGGACGGGCCTTCTGCAGGAGTCACCTAGGCAGAGGGTGGGGTGTAACCCCCTGGGCAGGTGATCAGTAGGGCAGGGCAAGTGGAGACATCAACTCACTTAAAAGAGGTATTGAAGGGGTGCAGTGCTTTTCCAGAATCCTCCTCGCTTGACGAGAAGTGCCACACCACTGTGTATATTCATTTAAGTGGCAAATATTGATGGAGCGCTCACTGTGGATGTGCCAGGCTTGGTGAAGACAAATGGGGACAAGTTGCTGCATGGCGATGCTCTTGGTCTAGCAGGGGAAACACACATGGAAACAGTCATTGTAATTTACTGTGATCGTTACAATAATGGGAACATGAGGAGGTCCCCTGGAAATGTGAGGGACGAGGCACTGCGCCCTGTCTGAGGTTGAGTTCTTTCTGAAGCAGACCCTGAGCCAAGCCTTCGAGTGTAAATGACTTGAGAAGTGCAGGGAACAAAGGCAGAGGAGTGAAGCCTGCCGATAAAGGTGTACCATAGACCAGTGAATCAGTTAGTTATTGCTCTGTCACAGATCACCCCAAAACTTGATGCCTGGGAACAGCCCCCATTTATGCAGCTCTGGATTCTGGGGCTCGAGTTTTTGGGTGTTCTGGTCTCCTGTGCTTCCATGAATCTGGAGCCCACTTCAGGTTGGCTAAGTGCCTCTGTTTGGAGGTCCCAAAATTAGGGCATGGTGCACAAGGCCTTACGGGGCCTATTATAAAACCAGTTCTTTTGTCACTTTTGCCACATTCTGTTGGCCAAAGCAAGGTCACAGGGTCAGCCAGACTCGAGGGATGGAGAAATTAAAACCTTGTTTTTTTTTTGTTTTGTTTTTCTTTTTTGGCTGCACCTTTGGCATGCAGAAGTTCCCAGACCATGGATCGAACCGTACCACAGCAGTGACCCAAGCCACTCTGGTGACAGTACCAGATCCTTTACCTGTTGAGCACAAGGGAACTCTAAACTGCTTCTTGATGGGAGGCACTGCAGTTTCATAAGACAAAGAACATGAATAGACAGAGCCCATCAGTCAGCCCATCGTGGCCAGCTGCCACGGGGGATACTGGAGCTTCACCCTGCAGGGAGACGCTGGGGACCAGTGGGGAACTCACACTCACGATTATTGCCTCTGAGGAGTGAAGGGGCCAGGGTGTTTATACACCAGCTATGGAGAGTCATCTGTGGAGGGCTTCTCTGGGGCTGGGAAGGCCTGTCTAAGCCTGTGACAGACGGCAGCCATGTCGGGTTCTGAAGAAAGGCCCTCAGCTGCAAAGTCTCAGACACTGGCAGCCAGACGTCAGCAAGCGCACTGGAAACAGAATGAGGTGGGGTGGCTGGGGCACAAACGATGTCTGCTATACCCACTTTCTCAAAGCATCTTGGTCGATGAATTCATTCTGGAATTGCCAGCAGGAGTGTTAGTCCACCTTCAGACACCAAGGCGTCTTCCCACTACCTTCCCAGGAATGCTTTCTTCCTACGTTTTCCAGAACCCCTAATGTTTTCCATTACTGTGGTGACTTGGCTTCCTGGTGCCTTTGTCTCTTACTCCTTTTCCCCTCTCTCCCTGGGACATATTGCCCATGTGCTAAAGGGCCTGTGGCCGTAGCAAAAAAACATGGGCCAAGTTCAGGGCTAGGGGATTTGTTCCCATTGTCCTGAGGCCAGGGCGACCACAGGTGAGGGAAATGGCCAGGACACATCCCAGGCAGAGATGCTCAGACCTCTGCCCCCTCCGGGGCCAGAGTTGGCGGTGGGGAACCTGGGTGGAGCTGGGACACACAGCTGTGCTTCTTTTCAGCGCTGGCTCCAGCCCAGCCCTGGGATGAGCACAGACAGTGACTCCACTGTCCTGCAAATAGCTCAGGCAGGATGGAAACAAACCCAGCTCGCCGCTTCTTTGCAGTTGGTGGTTCTCACGGATTGCGTGGCATTTCAGTTACAGAATAAGAAGCTGATCGGCAGGGGTTTCCATCACTTCTCTGCACTCAGAAAGAAAGTTCAACACCTGCTGGGAGGTTTCCGAGGCTAAGTCCAATATTCTAGCCATTAGATCTGTCTGTGAGTGATCGTGGCAGCTTGGGGACCTGGCCTGTCTCTTGCTCCCACTGTGACGCACTGCTAACCAGGTAGGACCACCTTCCAATCTCCAGGAGGATATTATTGGTAGTTTCCTAAAGGGTTGACCCATCTCAGTGTGAGGCCACCAACCATGAGCAGCTGAACTCCATCCCACCGACTGTCGGGCTTCAGGGACAGCCCTGCCCCTGCTGAGCAGACATTGACCGAGATTTTCCATCTGGATGGTGGGAGGATGGGGAATCCATAGAGAAGCCTTGAGGACAGAATTGAAGGGGAGCCATGGCAACCGTAGAAGAGTCTGGGACCACGCTCAACAGCGCCCTCCCCAGCCACTTGGGAAGGCTGGACCTGCCTCGCAGGGGTACCTAACAAAATATGATTGGCTTCCAAACAGAGCCAACCATTGGGGGTTTTATGTGGACCAAAATGATTTGGCTGTCATTTTCCAATCTTCAGTCTAAGAAAAGGACTTAGTGAAAGAATATAATGGTGGCCTAGTGATTAAAGGATCCAGCTCTGTCGCTGCTGTGGCTTGGGTCACTGCTGTGGCACAGGTTCACTCCCTAGCCCAGAAACTTCCACATGCCGTGGGTGTGGCCAAAAAAAAAATGTAGCCCCTAAATCCCACACTTCTTAGATCAAGAGAAAATGGGGAGCCACGTGCTGTTGTTTTTTTTTTTTTTTTTGCTAGGATTTTTGCAGTTTATTCTGTGTGACTGTGCTGTTGGTCACTTGCCACAAACACTGGACTCGCCCATTCCAGGACAGACTTAGTTACTGTTAGAAAAGCCAAATTCCAACGATGCACAGTTGTTTTGTTTTCTGAAGTCACCCCCCCCAACACACACACACACACACACACACACACACACACACACACGCACACACACGCTTTTCTCTCACACGCCCTCTTATTAGCATCTCTCCCGAGTTTGTTCTGAGCCACCTGACATAACCTCAGGCAAATCAGAAAAGCGGCTCTGCTTCTCTCTGCAGTCGGTAAAGCGAAGAGCGCCATGGCCTTGGAAGGATGGTCCTTTGGCTTTCTCCCTGGTGGTCCCCACCCCTCCCTGCAGGGCCCATGGGACAGATTTGGGTAGAACCTGAGGTGCCCATGAATCCCAGCTCACTGCAGCTGCAGCGAGAGGGAAGCTACCAGGGGAAGAACCTCTAGATTTTAGGAGCCTTTCTCTCTGAGTCCATTCCAGGTGATCTTGATCCAGAAATGACGAGGCTGGGTGGACACTGTTGGTGTCACGCCCAGATCCCTTTTATGGTGCAGGTGCCCCTTTCCCAGCTGCCACTAGGTGCTGGCTGCCAAGGGCTCGTGGCTGCCCCTCCTCTGGTCTGGAGAAGAGCCCTTGCCTCCTGGGAGGTCACACCCACCCTGGGCAGCCCGCAGCCAGCGACTGGCTGATTGAGGTACAGAAAGCCAGCCTCCTGCCTCCAGTGAGGGAAATTTCACACAGTGTTTTATGCTCCAGAGGGCCCTGCAAATCAGGTCAGGGCTAGACTCTATCCAAGCTCACAGCTGTGCTCAGACCCTTCCCTGCTCCATCCTGCTTCCCGTGGCATCCCCAGCGACCATCCACATCCTTGCTGCCAGGGAACTCCACCGGGGACGCTGGAGAACACACCTCCCTTTCTGTCTGTTTCTTCTTAGATCTGCTGGCCAGGAAGTCTGATTCCTTTTCTGAACTGTGAGCTTCAAAAGGAAACCAAATTCAGTGTCCTTATCAGATGTGAGTGGCCTCAAGAGTGGCCAGTAGCCTCTTCACCCACCCTCTTGTAACTGGAGGGGTTTGGGGATTTTTAAAAGCCGGGCCTGGAGTTCCCATTGTGGCTCAGTGGTAACAAACCTGACTAGTATTCATGAGAATTCGATCCCTGGCCTTGCTCAGTGGGTCAAGGATCTGGCATTACCGTGAGCTGAGGTGTAGGTCCAGGATGCATCTCAGATCTGGCGTTGCTGTGGCTGTGGTATAGGCCGGCAACCGTAGCTCCGATTGGACCCCTAGCCTGGAACCTCCATATGCCACGGGTATGGCCCTAGAAAGACAAAAAGACAAAATACGAAAAACCAAAACACCTTGAAATGGGGTCCGTTCATGTCTAGACTGCTTAAGTATCTGGTGGCACAAAAACAGGTTCAGAGTTCCTGCTCTAGAAGTTCCCCCTGATTTGGGGGAAAGGTACGTGTTGGATAAACACGTTTTGCTCTGCTTATCGGAGTAGACGAAAGACTTTATGATAATATCCAGCATTGGGACTTCATTATAAGGCTGGTGTCATGTTACCTTTTTCTTGTCTTTAATGTGAGACCAAACTTAGAAGCCACTGGAGGAAGTTTTTCCCTGACTCTGTAGCTCCCAGCCTCCGTGATAGGTTGATCGTGAAGTAAACAATCAGTGCTTGTTTGAGGTTCATTAAAGACCCAGGTGACTGTCAGAGCTTTGATAATCCCAAGAAAACCCAGGCTTTAGGCCCAAAGCAGAGGAATTGGGCGTGGTGGTGAAGGTGGCAGCCACTCTGCGGACAGGTGGGCAAATTTGTGGTCTTTAGAAGGGCAGTGTCTGGTGCAGATGTTCTTTGTTTCTACCGTCGGGGACCCAGGTGGGAAGAGCCACTTTCCCCAGGCCCCTGTGGCTGCTCACCTCGCAAGAAGAAGCTCCCCAATCCAGGGAGACTTGTAATTTCAATCTTCTTTATTGGGAGTTCTCCTGTGCTTTAGTGGGTTAAGGATCCAGCATTTTCATTGCTGCGGCTGGGGTTTGATCCCTGGCCTGGCAACTTCCACATGCTGCGGGCATGGCCAATTAAAAAAAAAAAAAAAAAAAACGGAATTCCCACTGTGGTGCAGCAGTTAACAAATCCGACTAGGAACCATGAGGTTGTGGGTTCGATCCCTGGTCTCACTGAGTGGGTTAATGATCTAATGATCCAGCGTTGTCATGAGCTGTGGTGTAGGTCACAGACGCAGCTCAGATCCCACATTGCTGTGGCTGTGGCATAGGCCAGCGGCTGCAGCTCCATTTGGACCCCTAGCCTGGGAACTTCCATATGCCATGGGTGTGGCCCTAAAAATGACAAAAGGCAAAAAAAAAAAACCAAAAACGTTTATCATCTGTGACCACTTACATCCCCCGTTTGGCTCGAGCTAGAAACAGGAAACCATGATGTCCTCGACAGAGTTATTTGTGGAGGGACCATGGTGACCCTGCTGACTTGGGCTCTCTCTAGTTGTCTGGCCTGAGAAGGTACCTGAAATGCAGGTCCACTCCTTGTATTTTGAGTGTGTGGTGGCCCGGTTTAGCGGGCAGCGTGTGGGTGGCACAGGGTGGCCCCTCACCGCCGCTGGTCAAGTCAGACACCGCTGCATAGCATCCCCGTCGTGACCTCAGACCTCTGGGCAGCCCGCGGATGGGGGGGAATTCCTCTGCCCCACCCCAAAGTATTCTGCGTCTTTAATCCAGTTGTAACAGTGAGTGGACCTGATTTGTTCCAGATGTCCTGAGATTTAGTGATTCCGGAAACTACCCCTCAAGTCGAGGCTGATGAGGATTTGAATTCCTCTCTTAGCTGGGAACCAGCAATTCTTTTCACACTTAAGCAGGACGAGGCAGCCTGAGCTGCTTGGAGAGACTAGGAGGGCCCTCTGGCTTCTCACATTTGCCTCGTTAGAAAGAGGGTGGCCTTTGAAGCAGATACTGATTCTGTCACTAAAGGAGTTATTGGGTGAGCCAGAACTAGGGCCACATTGATGCTAGAATAGTCAGTGAGGATACAGGCCTGTTGTTTATTTTTTGTCTTTTTAGGACCACGTGTGGAGGTTCCCAGGCTAGGGGTCTAACAGGAGCTGTAGCTGCCGGCCTGCACCACAGCCACAGCAATGCGGGATCCGAGCCACGTCTGCAACCTACACCACAGCTCACGGCAACGCCGGATCCTTAACCCACTGAGCAAGGCCAGGGATCGAACCCACAACCTCATTGATCCTAGTCGGGTTTGTTAACCACTGAGCCACAAAGGGAACTCCTGTTGTTTATTTTTTTTAAGAAACACGTATTTACATGAATGATCTGGATGTTGCTAGGGAAACCACTGTTTTAGCCCAGATCACCTTAGTAAATGCTCTTCTCTTACTTTGTGAGCATAAAACCATCTCAGGGCGGTGGGGGTGTGTATGTGTGTGCAGATTGCGTATAGGGAGATAGAAGTATTTCCTGTTTCATGTAAGCAATTTTAAAGCAGAAATTCAGTCCCAGTAATCATTTCCCTGAGCCACTGTAGGCTTTAGTGGATATGCCTTACAGAGGTACCCTGTGATCTCTGCCTGGAGTTAAGAGCCATGTGGGTCTGTTTGCCTTGATTAGAAGGGATTTATAAAGCCTTTTAAGATGCGAATCACATTTCAAACTCTGTGGCAAAATAGCCCACTGTTGGAGAAGGTTAAAACCTACAGCCATGCAGATAGCATATTCTGTTTAGCATAGTATTATTGGTTTATGTAGTTTTGGGAGATATAAACAGTATGAATATTAAAGCTTGTTAAAGTTTTGGCTTTAAAGCAAACGCAGGGAGTTCCTGACATGGATCAGCAGAAATGAATCTGACTAGTATCCATGAGGATGTGAGTTTGATCCCCGGCCTCGCTCAGTGGGTTAATGATCTGGCAATTGCCATGAGCTGTGGTGTAGGTCGCAGACGTGGCTCAGATCCACGTGGCCATGGCCGTGGTGCAGGCCAGCAGCTGTAGCTCCAGTTCAAGCCCTAGCCTGGGACCCTCCGTATACTGAGGAGTGTGACCCTAAAAAGCAAAATAAATAAATAAAACAAAAGCAGGAATTAATTAATGTAGATTGATGCTGTTTAAATTTTTTAAATGAAAGTTTTTGTTTTCTTTTACTGCAGCATGCAGCAGCTTGATGTGGGATCTCTCTTCCCAGAGCAGGGATTGAACTTGGCCCTCCATGGTGAAAGCATCAATTCCTAACCACTATCCTGCCAGGGAACTCCCAGTTTAGATTTTTCAAAGGGCATTTGAAAGTAGACAGATGCCCATATAGGTGCTGGTGGGAGTCTGGGACAAGCTGTGTAAGTGCATCAACCCAGGAATTCCGCTGAAGCCCGGCCAAATGACTGGGTTGTGTATCCAGGGAAACCAAAGTCTAATGGAGAAGCTGAATGGTGGCAGAGGTGTGAAGGTTGGGCACACTTGACAAGCAGGTGGGTCCCAGATGAGGCACTGAGTTTCGAACAAAATGAAATGTGTTGTAGGATGTGAAATGGCAGGACCCCGAGCAGGTCAGTATGAGGATCGTCACATGGGTTAGAGCAGGCGGTTCTGGGATGAGGCTGTAAACCACAGGGGTTGCCGGAGGTCTGGGCTTAGGTGGGGCCAGCCATAGGATAACCACAGTACAGGATGAATAGTCGGCCAAAAGTAACAGCTCCTACCATTCGAGAGTATGTTAAAATATAAAACGAGGAGCTCCCGTCATGGCTCAGTGGTTAACGAATCCGACTAGGAACCATAAGGTTGTGGGTTCGATCCCTGGCATCACTCAGTGAGTTAAGGATCTGGCATTGCCGTGAGCTGTGGTGTAGGTCGCAGACGCGGCTTGGATCCCGCATTGCTGTGGCTGTGGTGTAGGCTGGCGGCTACAGCTCTGATTCGACCCGTAGCCTGGGAACCTCCATATGCCACAAGTGCAGACCTAGAAAAGGCAAAACAACAAATATATATATATAAAATGAGGTTAGATTTGATTTCTTAAATATAGAATTGTACCTCTTAAGTACGTTATATTTTTTTGGACATTGGTGATTTTTTTTTTACCAAAAAAATGTTTTTACAAAAAAATAGAAGCGATAGCTTTTTTGGTGGCCTTGGTTAATAAAATAAATTACTAGATGTTTGCCACAAAGCTAGAACCTTCAAAATCAGGAAAATTTAGTGGTTTTTCACAGCAGTGAAAATAGATATTTGGATCCTGTGTACTTTGAAGTTTCAGTGAGATCTACAGGAATCCAAAATCATAAGCAATAAAAGTAAACTAACAAAATTAACTAAAATGAGCCAGTAAGACAGAGGCAATTTGCACCCTTGTGTGAGAGAGGAATTTTGGAGTTTGCAACTGGAACATTCTGTGAGGACTGACCCCTTGCTGGGACTCAGGTTTCCTTGTCCAGAGTTCCATCATACGAGAATTGAGGAAAGAATAACTTGCCTGACATATTACGAGCTGAGAGTGAGGGACTAAGAATCTGAAGACATAATGCATTAATCTGCTCCCCACCTTTTGTCGCTCTGCTCATAGCGACCTGACTCTGGAAAACTACATTTCCCAGGCTCCTTTAACAACAGACTTCTTGTGAAGTTTGGCCAGTGGGAAGGTGGGTAGAGGAGAAGAGTCAAGGTATTTCTCCTCGGCTCCACCCACTACAAGCGGCATCTTTGGCAATAGCTCAGCCCAGTCTTGGCAGTTGCAGTTCCCTCAGTCCCTCCAGCTCTGTGAGTGATAGTGGCTTCCAATCGCTGGTTTTCCTCATCTCCCCTTATTTGCTCTTCGAGCACCTTTGCACCCCGTTTTAATCCCTTCTAGTGAACTGTCTGGCATGGACTCTGTTCTCCTGGCTGGACCTGGGCTGGTAACTGTGGGTTTGAATCCTGGCACTACCACTAGGTACCACCTAAGTTCTTAAGCCACTTTATTTAATTCTCAGTGTCATTATCTGCAAAATCGGGAGGAGGTTGATTTGTAATCTATTCTGAAGTCCTTTTCGGCTTTAAAAGTCCATGAGTCTCTAAACTTTGATCTTATGAAAATGAGTGTATTATCCCACCTCCATCGTGGAGACGTTTTTCTCATTGACTCCCCTGGACGTGGCTTAGCCTTCGTACTGTTCCGTTTGTACAGAGTGGTGAGGGCGTTCCCCTGGCAGCACAGCACTAAAGGCTGGTCTTGGCAGCTTTATTCTTTGGAGACGTAGAACCACTGGGGGTTTGAGAATGGGTTTTTTTTATATTATTTCGTAGAGATCGCTAATTTGCTCCGAAGAGGAGTTGCCTGTATCACAGAGGAGAGACCTCCATTCTGGCTCTTTAAATGCAGATGTTTCAGTGACAATCCCGGGGGCTTTGGAACAGCTCTCACCAGCGGCAGTAAGCTTGGGTGTAAAAGCTCCCAGCCTGTAGAGGTGAGCAGAGGCTGAAGAGCAGTCACTACGATGATGTTCTAGGACAGAGTGCTGGGAACACCTGTGCCGTGGAGCTATCAGCAGCTGCCTTCCTGGGTTGGGAAGCCGAGGACAGTCCCTTGCAGACTGCCTACCCTCCAGAAACGGGCTCCGAAATTTGTGCTCACTGCCATCTGTATCTCCTCAAGTCGGTCCCTAGGCATTCTCCCCAAAGCGAATTGCCCCGGGGAAGCTCAGAAATCTAAACCCCTCAGGCTCAGCAAGGGTAGCATCCTGTGGGTCTTACCTTAAAGGGTGTATGGGTTTCGGGCAGGGACAATATTCAAAATAGTTAACAACCTTCCTGGCGTTCCCTTCGTGGCTCAGTGGTTAACGAATCCGACTAAGAACCATGAGGTTGCGGGTTCGATCCCTGGCCTTGCTCAGTGGGTTAAGGATCCGGCGTTGCCGTGAGCTGTGGTGTAGGTCGCAGACACGGTTTGGATCCCGTGTTGCTGTGGCTGTGGCGAAGGCTGGCAGCTACAGCTCCTGTTAGACCCCTCTCCTGGGAACCTCCATATGCTGCGGGTGTGGCTCTACATAAAGGCAAAAAGACAAAAAACAAAAACAAAAACAACCTTCCTTTAAGAGCAGTTGCCAGGCATAGGCCATGAGAACAGCACCCACGGGGCAACCCACTGGCAGTCAGCCCTGTTTTAGGGGTGTGTTCGGTCACCCGTACCCGTGCTTCCTGGAACTGTGGGAGGAAAGGGAGACCATGGCACTTGAGATGGATCCTGGTGACAGTTGTACAGGAAGGAGAGTGAACCGGGTGTAGCTCACTAGGGGTGGAGTGGGGTTCCTCCAAGGCCTCAGCCCCTTCCAGATAGAGATAACAGGATTAGCTGATCTGAACTGCCAGCATCAGGCCTCACTCGAAAGGTCATAAAGCTGGCGGAGGGCTCCACTGCAGGCAGTGGCAGTACCAGCAGATCCCTTTACCCTTATGTGCTGGCCTGGCATCCGACTCCAGGAACTGCATCTCTGGGAATAGATGCCCTCCCATTTCCACACCAGCCCTCAACCAGCCACTGGAGGCAGCACATCAGTACTTCCTTCGTGACTCAGGTGGACAACTTGAGATGTTCTTTATAGACCAGAGCTGCGTGGCTCACTTACTTTTCTCACCACATTGCATGGAGGTTCGCCTGCCTGGGGTACAGCTTGAACATCAGATTTTGGTGCAACTTAAAATAACTTCCTGGGGAAGAAAAGTACATATGTGGGATACCTTTTCTTTTTGGCCATTTTGCAGTATTGTTCACATCATTTTACAAGCAAGGGAGTTTCAGGAGCTAAATACTATAAATTTTCTTTAAATACTCAGTTTTGGGAGTTCCCATTATGGCTCAGTGGGTTAAGGATCTGGCACTGTCACTGCTGTGGCATGGGTTCAGTCCCTGCCCCAGGAACTTCCACATGCCAGAGATGTAGCATCCCCCAAAATACTAAATTTTATTTTTTACCCCAATTTATTTTCTCTAGATTTCTATAAGTAACACAAGCAGAGCAGCGCCATTGAAAATTAAGTACAGATCAATCATGTTATATGTTAAAAGTAAAATACATAGAGTTTGATGAGGAACAGTTCTGACCAATAAAAATAAAATGCAAGCCCCATAGGCAATTTTAAGCTTTCTGGTAGCCACATTGAAAAATTAAAGTGGAACCAGTACAACGATTTTCATTTAGTATACCAAAAATCATGTAAATATATAATTAATACTAAAACAATGACATTTTTAAATCCTTTCTTATTTTATTGCAGTTAGTCTTAGAAATCTGGTGTGTATTTTACGCTTAATTCAGACCTACCACATTTCAAGTGCTCAAAAGCCACATGTGACCAGTGGCTCCAGTGTCTGGTGGCTCAAATCTAGAACATGCCGTTCAGAGTTGTCTCACTCATTAGGTGAGGGAGCTGGGGTAATTATGCACCAATTCCTGCTAGTCATTGGTTGAAGGCTGCTACTAAGTCAAGAGCTTAATTCTTAAGCACTTAGCTGGCCTGCA
The DNA here is from genome assembly GCA_004024745.2 of Catagonus wagneri. Classification (NCBI taxonomy): domain Eukaryota; kingdom Metazoa; phylum Chordata; class Mammalia; order Artiodactyla; family Tayassuidae; genus Catagonus; species Catagonus wagneri. The sequence continues at coordinate 22,933,815 of PVHT021183699.1, forward strand.
GAAAACAGTCCTCCAGCAAAAGATGGGGATGCTGGCAGGTGGAATTGCAGCCTTGAAGGCTATGGTGATAAGACCCTGGGGAACAGGAGCAGAACCACCCACAGCCTACTATGTTTTGTAATACCTTCATTTTGGTGCCTTATTATTTGTCAACTAATTACTTGCAACACGCCTGGCTTTGGTGACTCAAGTTTACCAGCCTAGAGGATCAACCCTAAACTCTGACATTCGTGGTCCATGGGAATCTGGACACATCCTACAGATCAATCATATTATGTGTTAAAAGTAAAACACATAGAGTTTGATGAGAATCTGGAACTGTTCTGACCAATGAAAATAAAATGCAAGCCACATAGCTTGCAAGCCATATTCTGCTTGCCTCCTACCCACTTAATTGGTAAGAATGTCCTTTTCCTGCCTCTTCTTCCCACACTGCTTCTGAGTTACCTCCATCCTTTCATCTGTTGGGTATTTTTCTCTGTCTGGGATGTCCTTCCAATTTGCCCACTCCCAACCCTGTATGCTCTTTGTTCTTTAAGATTTTCATTTTCTACATCTCTCAGGGAAGTTCCCGTGATAACCTCAGTCTTCAGTGATTTCTTCCCCCTGGATTTCTCTTGCATCTTATTCTGCATCTATTCCTTCAGCATTACTCATCCAATCAGTTAGTTTCATGGTGTATCTCCTTCACACAATAACCAGTTTAGTTGTGGTGCTTTACGTCTTTCCTCGGAAGACATCATATGAGCAACTGTGGTTTTACGTGGGTTTTCGTGTTTGTGATTTTAAGCACTAATCGTTGGAAAGCTCTGATAGTTGCCAAACAAGTGCCAAGAAGGAGACTGCACAGCAGAGCTGTGGGAGACACGTGGGATCACCCTGAAAGCCTCCACCAGTTTCAAGGGACTTTGTCAAGGGAAAAACAAACACCACAATAGCTTTGGTAAAGAGATGATGACACCTCCTGATATTCTAGATATTCTAAATGCTAAGAAGGCACCCCCAGTTTCACTTCTTATCTCATTACACCCAAACAAGTTTTATGGAAATCTCACACCATTTAGTTGTATTTTTATGTACTTTGGGAGCGACGGGAACTGAGGAAGGACCACTGGCGCAGGGGTTAGGAGGACCCCTAGCTCTGCCACCCTCTACGGCCTGGCCTCAGGGAAGTGGTCCGTTCTGGCCTTTATCTGCGAAGTGCTGACTCACAGGAGCCCCCATCCAGCTGTCACATTCCGTTTCTGATTTTACGATGTCTGCCCATTTTTAAGAATAGGAAGCATTGTTCACGATTTTAAATGGCAGGGGCTATCATTTCTGCCATTGCTTTTATGGCACATTGTTGACGGTGTCTGTGATTTGTTGGATGCTGGATCCTTACTCAGGAATGTGGCCTCCAATTTTGACATTTCTCCTGTGGGAGTATATGTCCTGTTTCACAACTTTTTAAAGTATGATTTCCATAAATGGAAAAACGAGAGAGAGAGAGAGAGAGAGAGAGAGGGAGTGTGTGTGTGTGTGTGTGTGTGTGTGTGTGTAATCATCTTAGCCACATTTTTATTGACAGGGCTATTATTCCATTAATTGTAGAATTCCCAGTTCACTTCCTTGATAATACCTTCCCTGATATCCCCCATGGCCCTCCCCTACCTGCTCTGTTCCTCCAGGATCCCTTCCTTGTCCTTTCTTACCTAAGGGATCTCAAAAGGATGTTTCTTATCTCTAAGAGTCAGCACTTAGTACATGTTGATGTCAGTTTATTTCTCACACATTTGTTTCCTCCATTGGACTGTAAAGTCCTTGAGGGCTGGGACCTGTATCCCTGGTGCCTAAGTTGAGAAGGTAGTTGTAAAAAGTGCTGGGTGGATAGATGGATAAATGACTAGAAGGAAGAAGGAAGGGAGGATGGATGGAAGGAGGAAGAGAGAAAGGAAGAAAAGGTGAATTTGGTTGTCCTTATGCTGTTATCCCTAGTTGTCATTATCAAAACAGCAGTGTTTCACAAATATAACAGCAAGCATAATAACGGTATAACATAAGTTTTGTAAGTCAAATGCAGTTGACTAACATGCAGTTGATTAATTGCTGTCTTAGCGTCATTTACTCAGACTAAATTTAAGCTAGCAGCTAAAGAAAATGAAAGCATTATATTTTATGGAAGATGGATTATAACCACAAGTTATACAACTAAGGTCTGGTTTATATCTTTAAGATTTAAGGAGAGTCTAATATGATATAATTAAACACAGTTCAACTGCCTTTTTTTTGGGGGGGCGCTGCACCCTCGGCATATGGAGGTTCCCAGGCTAGGGGTCGAATCAGAGCAGTAGCCGCTGGCCTATGCCACAGCCACAACAACGCAGGATCCTACAGCACAGCTCAAGGCAAGGCCAGATCCTTAATCCACTGAGCAAGGCCAGGGATCGAACTTTCATCCTCATGGGTGCTAGTCAGATTCACTTCCCTTGAGCCACGACAGGAACTCCCCATTCAGCTACTTTAATTTCTTTCCTTGGCATCTTCTCAAAAAAAATTATCTGCGTAAAACTGTTTCTGTGATGGTAGAAAGGGAATAATTTGCTTTAGTGGCCTTTAGTGGTTTGGTATATGGTGATTTGATATGGAAATGCATTGTATTAACCCAATAAGGAACTTTGAATGGTATGTACTTTCAATGTATGGTGATGAATGGGGTCAGGATCAAGTTCTGCAGTGATCCTCAGACCTCATGAAGCTACCAAGATGCCAGCATCATCATCTGACATTTGTAGTGTTGAATGAGTTGGTGCTATACTTAAATATGAACCCAGCGTGTTGCATGTGTTTCCAGCAGGCTGTATGTGTGCTCTAAGATAAGCTTTAGGGAAACTACACTCTGTCCCTTATGTTAATGACTAGTCGTGCTTTTCATATAAAAGTACACCAGAGTCATTGGTGTACGTAGACATCTGATCCACTTAAAAGACTGCATAAGCTAATTAGAATTAATGAGAAAATTTCTCAGAGAAGTAAAATGCCTTGAAAATCAGAAGATTGTTCTTCAATACATCAGTAAGCACCCGTGGAATGTCCGGCCCCAAAACTCTGTGCCTCATCATTTTCCTCTTGCAGCAGTCCTATCCAAGAGGCTGGTCTTTGTGGAATCCTGGTGTGTTTTGTTTTTTTTTCAGTTGTCATTAAAAGACATTTCTTGCCAAAGCCTTTCCTGACCCAAGTGGAGTTTATTAAGAGCTGTGGCTCAGATAACTTTCATCCAGAAGGAAGTTTGGCACCAGCTCCGGCCCAGTCCCTCCAAAGTCAAGTGACCTTGATCAAAGTGGGCTTCCCTGGGGAGTTCCTGTCGTGGCTCAGTGGTTGACGAATCAGACTAGAAACCATGAGGTTGCGGGTTCGATCCCTGGCCTTGCTCAGTGGGTTAAGGATCCGGCGTTGCCGTGAGCTGTGGTGTAGGTTGCAGATGCGGCTCGGATCCCGCGTTGCTGTGGCTGTGGAGAAGGCTGGCAGCTACAGCTCCTGTTAGACCCCTAGCCTGGGAACCTCCATATGCCACGGGTGTGGCCCTAGATAAGGAAAAAAAAAAAAAAAAGACAAAGTGGGCTCCCCTGTGGGGGCGCTTAGCATCTTCACCTCTGATTGTGAAGGTGGAACTGGTGATCTGCTATGGGGATGTCGTGTGTGTCATTCATTCATTCATTCATTCATTAGGGGTTTGTTGAACGCCTGTTATGTGCCAGGTGTCATCCTATCCCTGGGAGTTCAGTGATGAGCAAAACCCAACCCACCCCCTGGTGTCTAGATCCTAGTGGTGGGAGAGACCATCCTTAATCAAATAGCTACACAAATAAATGTATCATCACAACCTTGGGAAATGCCATGAACGGCTGGTGTTGCCCTGAGGCTAGAGAAGATCAAAATGAGGAAACTGATTTCATCCAGAAGGGAGACCAGAAAGGGCCTCCTGGGGCAGCGGCAGGGCAGGTTCTGGAGAACCTGGGCTATGGTGAAGGCACTGGAGGCCCTGAGTTCTAAGCCCAGCAAGTTGGCCGCCTTATTGCCCTGCATCTCAATTTCCTCATCTCTAAAAATGGGACTGATATCAGGAACATTTCATGCTATTGTAGGTTTCAGGACAACGTGTTTGAAAGTCGCCAGCGCCAGGCAAATATTTCATTTCATTTCTAAGAATAACTTTGGAGGCAGTGATGTCCTATTTTGCACATGGATTTTGAGAAGTGGAGAAAGAGTGAAAACAGCCTCGAGGCTTCTTTTGTCAAACGTCCGAGTTCACTTTCAGCCCCTGAAGGTGCCTGGCTTCTCTTAAGCCTAGAGCCATAGTTGCAACACTTGACTTTGAAACCCTGGCGGTGACCTTGTTGCATGATTAAGTGACAGAGGCCCAAGCTTTAGGGGCTGGCAGAAGGTTAGACATCCCTGGCCTGCCATTTACAGAGAAGAGAAGAAGGCTAATGCCCAGAACAACAAAACTGAAATGAGGAGGCAGCCCCTGCCCCACAGTCCTGTGCTTTTCTGACTTGTCTCTCAGCTTAATATTCCACTTGGAAGCTGTGGATACTCTGAGGCTACTCGTGGGTGCTTATGCAATTCCTTCTCAAGATAAGGCGAGGCTAACACTCTCTCATAACTCTTCAAGGCCTGAGGATTACTCCTTTAATCTTACAAAAGCAAACAGGAGGACAGAAATAACCCATCAATTGTTTAAAATGAAAATGGCCAACAATAATAAATAACGGCCACAATAGCTTGAGGTCAGGATCCTAATTTGTTGGAGGCCACTCAAGAATTTGAAACTTTCCTCCAAGTTAATTTTTTACATCTTGTTTGGATCCTCCAAGCTCTGGCCTCGAAAAGCAGGGCCATCAGAGCTCTCGTTGCACATGTTATTCTTGTTGACATGCCAGGCACGCGGGAAAATGAGGTCTTCTCTTCATGGATGGATAATAATGACTCCTCCCCTGCAGAAACCCGTTATTTCAAAGCATTATATAGCTTGCTGAGATTTTTGGAGAGTTCCCTTTCATGCTGTATTAATGGTTGCAAATAGCAACAACCATGGTCTTGTTAATTTAAGTGGAAAAAAGAATTTATTGGAAGAATATGGGCTGGTTCAGAGCATCAGCAGGAAGAAGAGGCAAGGCTTAGCCCAGGATGCCATCCCTGGGCTTTCAACTCCTATTCAACCACCTCAGATGATCTCAGAAGGCTCTGGTGTCTTTGGGCAGCCTTAAAATTCATAGCCTCTGTTGGCAGCAGCTGTGCCTCCCCTCCAACTGAGGCCACTGTATCACCCTTAGATCACATGACTACACTTAGTCAAGTGCCCACACTTGTTGGCCAAGAGAAGGGGAGAGGGAGGATCTGCCCCCTTTCTGCTGATGTGCTCTACCCGCCTGTCTTGAAATTCCCCCAGATAGGAAGGTGTCTGGATGCTGAGTGACCCAAAATAACAATTGTCCATTACTCAGACATAGGTTCAATCACATCCGCCGTTAACTAGTTGACAGTTAATAAACTGCGGATTTTTTTGTCCAAAGCTGCCATCACGTAAGAATCATCCTTCTTACATGTGTCTTCACCACCATCATCATCCTCACCTCCATCACCCTCATCCCCATCATCTCATTGATGGTCCATTCGCTCCCCCATTCTCCTGGGCTCCCGTAGGCCTCCGTTTCCTCACCCTTCAACATTCCTTCCTCCTCTCCCTTCCCAGTCTTTGATGCTGCATCTATTTCACTGCGAAGTGGAAGCAGTCACAGGGGAACTTTCATTTATGCCTACCCTCCATCTTCTAATGCGTTTGGGCCACCTCTCCATGTTTGCAGTTGATGCCAGCTGAGGCCACTCCCTCCATTTGTCCCCTGTCACGTCTTCATTAATTGTCCCCTGTCCAGTAGATCTTTCCCATGGTCATGTAAATATACTATGATAATTCCCATCTGAAAAGAAAAAAAAAATAATTCCCTTGAGTTCATTCCCCCACCAGCTATCATTCCATTTCTCTGCTTTCCTTTACGGAAAATCTCCAAAGAGCTGGCTGTGCTCACAGTTTCCGTTTCTCCCCCTACCTCTCTTAGACCAACTCCAAGGCTTCATCCCCATCACTGCACTTAAAGCACTTCTTATCCAGATCACCAGTGACCTCCAGATGGCTCACACCAATGGCCAGTTCTAATTTCTCACATTAGTTTGCCACGTTTGACCAAACTGATCCCTCCTTTCTTGAAGTGTGTGGTTGCTTGGATACCATCATTCTTGGTTTCCTTCCTGTCTCCTTAGCCACTCTTTTTCAGCCTCCTTTGCTGGTTCCTCCTCCTGCTCGACTCCTAAGCACGAGACCCCTTCTCTTCTCACGTGCATCTACTTAGTGATCATTTCTTGTCTACCCCAAAGGCATATCTCCAGCCCTGACCCCTGACCCCTCCTTCAACTCCAGACCCTTGCATCCAGCTGTCTCAGTGTCTCTTCTGAAAAATCCAATAGGCGTTTGGATGTTCTCTGCTGACATTTTATATCCGTGGTCTTTTCCACGTCTGTAAGTGACATCTCCTCCTTTCCGGTTGTTGAATCTAACATCCTTGCAGCCATCCTGGACTTCTCTCTTTCCCTAACACCCCTCATCCAGTCAGCCCATGAGCAAAATTGTTGATGGAACTTTTGAAACACATCCAAAATATGACCTCTTCTCACTACCTCTGCTTCTACCACTATGGTCAGAGCTGCCATCTTCTTACACCTGGGTTGTTATAAGAACCTTCTAACCAGGCTCTCTGCTCCCCCTGCCCTCCGACCCCCGAGCGCTCACTCCAGACTCTTCACATCACAACCAGTGCGAGCCTTTAAACATGGAAGTCAGGTCACACCACGCCCCTGCCCGGAGCCCTATAGGAGCTCTCATCAGAGTCAAACCAAGGTCCTTGTGATGGCACGCAGTGCCCTGCGTGGTCTGCCTGCCCCACTCCCTTCATCGCTAAGCCCATTTCCTCCCACTCTCCCTCGCTCAGTCCTCCCCAGCCACACACACACCAGCTATGAATTTCCTTTGCTTATGATCAGATATCTGTGTACCTTGCTCTCTTTTTTCCTTCTGGCATCTTCTGAGAGGTCACTTCATCAGTGAAGCTTCCCTGGCCAGCCTATTTAAAATTGCACCCGAGAGTTTCCTGGTGGCCTACCAGTAGGATCCATTGTTGTCGCTGCTGTGGTGAATGTTTGATCCCTGGGTTGAGAAGGGTTGGAAGTCTAACCTGCTTCTGGATTTTAAAAGGAGGCAGAGGAGGGGTTCCCGTCATGGCTCAGTGGTTAATGAATCCAACTAAGAACCATGAGGCTGCGGGTTTGATCCCTGGCCTTGCTCAGTGGGTTAAGGATCCGGCGTTGCCGTGAGCTGTGGTGTAGGTTGCAGATGCAGCTTGGATCCCGCGTTCCTGTGGCTGTGGCGAAGGCCGGCAGCTACAGCTCCTATTAGACCCCTAGCCTGGGAACCTCCATATGCCGCAGATGCAGCCCTAGATAAGGGAAAAAGACAAAAAATAAATAAATAAATAAAAGGAGGCAGAGGAATTTCCTGGTGGCTCAGTGGGTTGAGGATCTGGCATTGTCAGTGCTGTGGCTAGGGTCACTGCTGTGGCACGGGTTTGATCTCTGGTCTGGGAACTTCGGCATGCCGCAGACATGGCCAAAAATAAATAAAATTAAAAAAATAAAATTTCATCCCACTCTCCCTCCTGGTGCACTCGATTCCTTTTAACCCTTTGTAAGTTTCCTTCATGGCTCTTATCACAATCTGACCTGTATGTTTGCTTCTCTGTGCATGTGTTTTCTGTCCCCCTGAAGTCAGGACTCTTGAGTTCCCTGCTTTCTCTAGCACAGCTTGTAGTAGGTGCTCAGAAATGCTTGAGTGAATTACTGTGGGACCAAATTCCATGCATAGGTTATTAAATCTTATGCATTTCCAAGTTGGAGGTACTAGATGTCACATGAGCCATGGAACAGCCTAGTGAGTTAGGCCACACAGGACCACAGCGCCATCGTGCTTAGATGAGGAAGTGGAGGCCGGTGGGAGCTGATTGATTGCCCCAGGGTTCATGGCTGGTTAGTGGGGTTCCTGGGACTTGTAGTTCTGCCCCCAACGGAGTTTCTGCCCCCTGCGCTCAGCTATAGTAGTTATAGTTATAGTGTTATAGTAGTGACAGCTTAAGGGCACTCATTGCTGTTCATTTTTCATTTCAGCGTTGATGAGAAAACCCCGTATCTAGCCCTTGGGGCTGTGAAGAACATATCCCTAAACATCTCCATCTCCAACCTCGGGGACGATGCCTATGATGCCAATGTGTCCTTCAATGTTTCCCGGGAGCTCTTCTTCATCAACATGTGGCAGAAGGTAAGAAGGCATTTGCAGACTTCCATCATAGCTTGGAATCTGCAGGTATCCTGCAAAGACCGTTCCTCAATGTGGAGGATCCTTTGCAGTTATTAGGATTTTTTTCATCCTGGAATTTGAAAGCATGTTGATAAAGTCAAAGAGGAAACCGTCAATACCCACAGAGCATCAGTGCAATGTCTGTATCTCATGCCGCCTCTCATCTCTCTTCTCTTGTGAAACCCTCTCCCCAAGGTTGTGTGTCCAGTCCCTTCTCCAAGGTGATAACAGTCATCATCTCCAGCACATGCATGTTCTAGAGAATTCTTGCTTTAGGTCAGTAGTTGTGGTGAAAACCCAGTGAACACCAGATCACTGTTTATCACATGTGGTGCCCTGGATGTTGTCCATTAGCAAGTCATGAGCACCAATCTGTACTTTGGTGTATTGATTTATTCCTGGAATGTTTTGATGAGTTGAGGAAATCAAATTACTTCACAAATTGAGTATTTTAGAATGAACTGATTTATTTGAATGATTGAAGTTTAAATAGCATGACTGAGGAATTTCCTGATGTCCTCAAGACTGGGGATCTGGTGTCCCTGCTGTGGCTCAGGTCACCAGTGTGGATCGGGTTCAGTCCCTGGCCCAGGAACGTCTGTGTGCTATGGGTGTGGCCAAAAAATAAATAAGTAAATAAATAGCACAACTGAACAAGGAGTTGGAACCCAGCTCTATGGTAACTGAGAGGACGTGGCTGGTGGCTGGGTCATCCTTCCCCGCCCGGTCCTGCCTGCCTCCCCTCTGCCTGTCTCCTTTCCCGTCCCCCACATTCAGACTTGAGTCCACTTGTAATTTATTACTGAAGTTGCCTTTACCCAAGAGAACCCCTCCCCCATTGTTTTTAATGAGCTGCGACCTCACATCCCATCTCCGGTGTCACCTATGTAGGCCCCTCACCTGGCTGCACAGGTGATATGAGTGGGTGGCTAGGTGGGTGGATGGCTGGATGATCAGCTGTCTTTTGGGAGGGGAGCTTCTATATTTTTTTTATTGAAATGTAGCTGATTTATAGTGTGAGTTTCAGATGTATAACAAAGTGATTCAATTTTACATATATATGTGTGTGTATGTATATGTGTGTGTGTGTGTGTGTGTGTGTGTGTGTGTGTATCTTATTTTTCAGATTCTTTTCTCATATAGGCTATTCCTCTTGTCTAAAGTCACAAAGTAACTAAGGGCCCTGACCCTGACTCCAAGGTCTCCAGTCTGTGAAGCTTACAGGATTGCACACAGCAAGATACTAGTTTCTGAGATTGAACAAAAAATATCACTTGAGTTCCCACTGGGGCTCAGCAGTAATGAACCTGACTAGTATCCATGAGGACACAGGTTTGATCCCTGGCCTCACTCAGTGGGTTAAGGATCTGGCCTTGCCGTGAGCTGTGGTGTAGATTGTAGAGGCAGCTTGGATCCCACCTTGCTGTGGCTGTGACTGTGGCTGTGGCGTAGGCCGGCAGCTACAGCTATGATTCGACCCCTAGCCTGGGAACCTCCATATGTCACAGGTGCAGCCCTAAAAAAGAGACAAAAAAAAAATATATATATATATGTATCACCTGAGATAGGTTTTTTCTAGCACCTGCGAGGCTCCTTTCATAGATTTGTTCTAGTTCCTTTCTTTATGGGAAGACTGCTTCTACAAATGTTGGCTGTGTGAGAGTTCCCTGGTGGTCTAGTGGTTAGCACCCAGCACTCGCACTGCCGTAGCCATGGTTCTTTCCCTGACTGGGGACCTGGATCCCACATCAAGCCACTACATGCTGTGTCCAAAAATAAATAAATAATTCAAAAATAAATGACAAAAAAAACGTGGGCAGCATGTAGGTGGCCACCTGCTGACTTGTCTCACCTACATAAAGCTCGCATGAAAACACTGTAAAATGGGACTTGATGTGTTGTAGCCGCCAGCTGGTTGGTGGTTGGTATGGGCTGTCCAGCTGGCGCACAGCATGTAGTGGCCATATCATGGCCTCCTGTGGAGCCATGGGAGGGATCTCTTGGGGGCGAGGATGGGGGAAGGTGCATACAGTTAAAAGAGGGAATAAGGAAGAATGGAGAAAACATGGTTTGGAAGACCACCGCATCACATGACTTCAGGGTCACACTCACACTGGGCTCAATGTGAGGGACCCCCCCGGAACACAGTACCACAGAACATAATGTGAGCAGTGCCCTCCTGACTGGTATAGCCTCTTGATGCTGGAGTCAAAATAAAGTCAAATTGTGGTTTCTTGGTGCCACTTGGCACAAAAGAGTTTGGCCCTTCTCACGTCCGTGCAGCACGAATGGATTTGTCTGGACAGCAGTGGTGAAGTAACTGCCAGGTTGCTGGGGACTATACCAGCTGCCGAGAGACATACAGATGAGCAAGAGCTGGTCCCTGCTCCCAGGGAGCTCACAGCCTAATAGGGTGAAAGGCATGTCAGCCAGCTATGAAAGTATAAGATGCCAGCTGCTCTACCAGAGATGCTGAGAAGCACAGAGGTGACAAGGTGAAGCAAGTCATTACTGTCACAGCGAGTCTCAGGTTGGGCAGAATCCCCAGATCAATGCTTGGGGTAGATGGATGGCCCACTGCGGAGTGGGTGTCAGCTGGTACAAATGCTGCAGAGCTCGGGTAGATGGGTGGGTGGGTGGAAAAGTGGGCTGATTTATTTGGGAGGTGAAGACAAGAGCTGGTCTTACAGCATGGATGAGACAGCAGAGGAAGCGGGGACAGAAGGAATCCAGGAAGATGGAAAGAGGCTGCCCACGTGGGACAAAGGACCAGTACTGTTCTCATGGCAGGGTGACCTCAGGGCGTTTTCGGAGCGCTGCTGCCACCCGCCGCTCTATGCTGAGGTTGCTTGTCAGTGAGGACATGCACACTTGAAAGCCTTATGTGCCCGAAAGAGAGAAACTCAAAGAAGGGACTGGGATCATGAGTACGACTTGTATTGACTGCCATGCACGCGTGGAAACACCGTGGGCGAATGGTATAAGCTTCAAGCAGGTGTAGGAATGCTCTTGGCTGAACTCAGGTACAAAGGGGATGCAGCAGTTTGCCAAGGAGTTAGAGAGGAGGCCACACAGGGAGAGAAGAGAGAACGAGGCCGGCTTTTCTCCACAGCGCGAAGTCTTGGTTTGGGTCTCCCAGACTCTGACCTTGAAGCAGGGACTTGAGCGCAATTCGGTTCCTGGGGAGGGGCAGGAAACACGGGGAAGGAGGTGGAGTGATGCAGGCAGGGAGAGGCAGCTAGTGAAGAGGGTACTTTCACAGCAGCTGCCGCGGTAGGTGGTGGGGCTTCATCTCACAGGGTGACTCTGGAAAGCAGCTTGAAACATAAGCTTCGGGGGTCAGATCCCCTCCCAGCGAGTCAGTGGTTGAAGGCCTCTCGTAGTATTCATTCCCCAGAGCTAAAGTTGTGTAGTGTGTGTGGCCAGAGCAAGGACACAGTGCTGGGATAGTGCTGTCAGGCACAGAGAGGCGGACCCTGGCACTTGGAACTGGGCTGGGGCACCCAGCAAGGTGCACGCCGTCTGGGTAGGGCTCACCGGCGCCTCCAGCCTGAGCTCTTCACCTCTAGGCTTCCAAAAGCTGGCCTCATAGAACTTACTAGGGTTCTAATGGTGCACACCTCACAGTCTGAAGGAGCAGGGCCAGGCAAGTGTTACACATCAGGGAAGGGAACCAGGTGTGGGACAGTAGGAAGCAGTGGAGACTGTGGAAAAACGGAGGGTTCCAGCCTCCTCCACAGACGGCAACCAACGCCCAGTGACCGTCCCTGGTTGCCATGTGGGAGTGAGAGCCAGTTTGCCAGACTTCCTCTTTTCCGACAAAAGCCAGAAATGCACATTTTTATGTGAAATCTCATGGCTTTGGCAGCTAATTAAAATATCCTCTGAATGCTGGAAGGGCCAAACAAAACATGTCCACTGACCGCATCCAGCCTGCAAGCCTCCGATCGTGACCTCCAGCTTAGCTGTTTTCCACATGTTCCAGTCCCATTGTCTCGCCTCCATGTTTGGCACATGGGTCTGGATTTCTGGGAGTCTGTCTGCAGCCTTGATGGCATTTCATGGCCACCTCCGGATGGCAGATGAGCCAGCCAGAGACTGGAGTTGGGGGCCTTGGAGTGTGACTGTGTGTTGAGGGGAAGGAGGGAACTGGAGAGGGTCAACCCCAAATGTAACGTTCACACAATTTTTTTTACCCTTTTATAGTTACACTGTTGTGTTAGTTTCATGTGTTTAGTAAAATGATTGTTATACGTTCTTTTTCAGATGCTTTTCCATTGTAGGTTACTGCAGGGTATTGAATAGAGCTCCCTGTGCTATACAGAAGGGCCTTGTAGGTTATCTACTTTCTATGTAGTAGCGTGGATTTGCTAATGCCAGACTCCTAATTTATTCTCCCTGCTTCCCCCACCACTATCCCTCTTGGTAACTGTAAGTTTGTTTTCTATGTTTGTGAATCTATTTGCATTTTGCAAATAAGTTCATTTACATCATTTTTTAGATTACACATGGAGGAGATCTCCTATGATACTTGTCTTTCTCTGTCTGACTTCACTTAGTCCGATAACCTTTGGGTCCAGCCATGTAGCTATAAATGCCGTCATTTCATTCTCTTCATGGCTTAGTAATACTCCGTTGGGTATGTGTACCCATCTCCTTTATCCAGTCCTCTGACAGTGGGCACTTAGGCTGTCTCCGTGTCTTGGCTGGTATAAATAGTACTGCAGTGAAAGTTGGGCACTTCATGAATTTTTACAACGAATCATGTTTGAAAATTATTTGCAAGCTGGAGTTTTGTACTCTGAAGTGATTGTAAGAAGCAGTTTAAGCTGGAGGATTTTAGAATTTCTTAGGAGTGGTGAACAAACCGCCAAAGTGGAGTAGAGGGGAAGAAAGCCTCTGGCTATCGGCTATCCTCAGACGCAGAGGTGAATCTCCAGCTCTGCTTCTTGCAACCAGCATGGCCTGGGGCCAAGGGTTATAATTTGTCTGTGCCTCAGTTTCTTATACAATGAGATGGGCTGAGGATTAAATGAGGCCAACACCAGACTACCTGTGCGTGGTGCATACCTGCCATGGTAACGCCTGTCTCTCCACCACACCAAGCACATGCTTTGGCGTTAATTCGTTTACTTGGAAGGTATATATTGATCACCCACCTCAGACCAAGACTAAATGCTGAGGGAAAGAGGAGAAGAAGCAAGACTGTGAAACAGAGACTGTGAGTCGGAGAGTGTTGACTCTTCCTTTTAAATGGAAAATCAGGACTTGTGGTCTTTAGGAGTTCCCGTCGTGGCTCAGAGGAAACGAATCCAACTAGGAACCATGAGGTTGCGGGTTCGATCCCTGGCCTCGCTCAGTGGGTTAAGGATCTAGCGTTGCCGTGAGCTGTGGTGTAGGTCGCAGACGCAGCTCGGATCTGGCGTTGCTATGGCTGTGGCGTAGGCTGGCAGCATAGCTCCAATTAGACCCCTAGCCTGGGAACCTCCACATGCCATGGGTGCGGGCCTAAGGTGACAAAAGACAAACAAAAAACAAACAAAAAAAACCCTGTGGTCTTCACAAAGGACCGTGTGTGTGTGTGTGTGTGTGTGTGTGTGTGTGTGTGTGTGTGTATGTGTCTCCACACTTATCAAACAGAGATGATGTTGAGCTGAGCCTATTTTTATAATTATAAACTGCCTTTATTTTAAAAATAAAATTACATGAAAATAATGGAAAGCTTAGTAAATGTCAGCCCAGTTAAGTGTTTTTGTTAGCTTTTGCGGCTGTTTGCTTGTAATAATACTTGCTGATTTTTTTTTCATTTACATAGTGTTTGCTAAAATATTGGAATTTTCAGTTTGGGAATGTTGGCTTTTTCAAATCCAATCTATATCATGGTTCAAATATGTGATACATGCAAGAAATACTATCAGGGTTCAGAGAATGAGGAGAGCGATGTGGTTTTGAAAACAGTGGGTCGTGAAGACAGGGCCAGGAGGGGACCCTCCTGGAAGTCCACTGGCGTGTGAAGCCTTGTGGAGCTTGGCAGCAGGATCGGGTTTTTATCAGGTAGGCAGTGACGGGCCAGACTGAGGGTCCGGATGGAGTAAACAGACGCAAGGACAGAGGCTGGGACATCCTGGGGGAAAGAGCCAAGAAGGACCACACAGTACAGGGACGTCAGAAGTGGGATTCCGTCTTGGGACAGGGTGGGTGGGTTGGGTGGGTAAACGCATGATCGTGAGTCCAGTGGGGAAAACAGAGAGCCTCCACGGGGTGCGTTTGATTGCGTTCAGAGCACTTCCTGTTCATAAGAAGGAAGTTACTGCCCAGTGGCCATAAGTCACTAGATGACTTGTTGCATCACTCCTATTCTCCTGGAGGGACACTGTGATGGAGGCATGGGCCCGTGTCCTTTTATTTCTTCCATGACAGGATCTGATGTGGGAGGTTTGATGACATAGGAACTTGCCGGAAGGAAAGCCAGCTTTGCTCTTTCTCAGGATTGAGTGCTTTCAGTTCTGAATTAAACTCATCTTTTTTTTCAGGGGTGGAAAGGCACCAAGGTAGCTTGTGCACCTTCCAGGGGCTTATTCTTTATGACAGGAGGCCTGGAGGGCTCATAAGTTTTTTTTCTCTTATAAAGTGATTCTTCCAGCTTAAATGTGCCTTTACCCCCAGAAAGGGTAACTCTGTCATGTTCAAGGCCAACCACTCACGATGGCTCCCTGCGATAAGGCTGATCCAGCTTCTTACCCAGGCAGAACGGGAGAGGTTTAGACCCTTCTGTGTCTGCATACCTCTGTATTTGTGGGAGCGCCCGGGCCTGTTCTCAGACAGAAGATTTCACCCAGGAGCCTCCTGCATACACCTGGTTAAAATGAAATCTATTAAGCGGAGCTGGGAAGCCCAGCATCGCGCCTCGGAAGGATTTGCGGGAGGAAGGGCTTACCCCTCATCCTTCAGTGTGTGAACAGATGGCAAACAGCCTTCCTGCCCTCTGCCACCGCCCACACTCGTGGCAGGAACTGATTTTCATTGTGTTCTGCTTTCTCCGGTGTCTCTCGTCAAGTTAATAGTAGCCTCGAGTAAAATGCAGCCTTTAGATGTTTATAGTCATCTTGGCCGGGCCATTAAGATGATGAATGAACTTGCTGCTTGCCCTTGTAGGAGAGCCTTGAGGATGGATATCAGTACACAGAAAATAATAAGTCTTTTCCGCCCCTTTCCTGTTTTTAATCCAGGGCCCCAGGCCCCCTGGTGCTTTCCCTTGAACTCCCTGCTTAATGCCAGGCAGAGAAAGCTCAACTGGGTCCAGGCCCATCTGAGGCTCTAACAGAGCGAGCTCTTTCTGCCCCATCCTGCTCATCGGAGGTAAATCCCATGTTCCCTGGAGCCCCTCGGCATCTCTGGCTTGTTTCCTCTGGCCCTGACCTTCCCCCTGGAGAGGACAAGTATGGGCGGTGGGAAGCAGGGACCAGGCCAGGTTCGCCGGTCCTCGCCTGGATTATCTGTGGCCAGTGCGCTAGCATGTTTCGGGCCCTACATCACAGCCATCCTAGCCCAGAGCGCAGCTGTGCCTGGGAGGAAGGCCAGGCCCTTTCTGCACCGGCGAGGACGCAGTGGAGAACCCCAGACTCCCATGTCAAATCACAGCGTGGCCTCGGGGCTCCACGGTGGGGCTCAGCTTTCATGTCTATGAAAAGCCGCATTTGTGTACTCACCGCATGGGGAAGGAAGGCTGCGTTTGGCTTTAGAAATGTCAACAGAGCTGTGGCTACACCAAGGATCTTTAACGAAGGACGTTTTCCAGAGCTGCAGGACTTGGGCAAATCTGTGGCGGGGGCTGGGCCCCGGGCAGGGAGGAGGAGTTCAGAAAACATGTGTTTGACCTCTGTATTTTCTTTCTAATGAACTGCAAAGCGACAATTTAATAATTTCCTCTTTTAAGATGAAAGGGGGAGTCTTGGATTTTAAATCTTTTTTTATAAAGGAGTACAACACCTCTTAAATTGAAAACCCTGAAATTCATCTAACTCCAACAAAAGGAAAAGAAGAAGAAGAAGAAGAAGAACTTAGGTGGTTTAGGCCGGGTTTCCCTGAAGCAGATCCTGAGATGAGGATGCTGTCAAGTGGTTCATGAGGGACGTGCCTCTCAGGACAGGGAGGGCGGTGGTTCCACGGGGGAAGCAGGGCGGAAGTGGGTGCTTGTTCATGCAAAGCCTCACCGAGGGTGACCTCGCCTGGGCTCTGAGCTATGGATCACACCTCAGCACCGCCTTGTCTCAAGGCCAGGAAGCCGAGCATCGATTCTCCCACAAGTACCCGTCACTGGTTGAGAGCCACTTACAGAAGACATGACGTCCCAGGCACCCTTTGAGGGGGAGGTGTGGATACAGCAGCTCCAGGAGCTTGAGGGCAGGCCTTGAAGAAGACCCACGAGTACTGGCTCCTAGGGGAAAATGCACACTAACGCTCGAGGGTGAATGCATCAAGGTGGGCGTCCCAGGGGATCTGGATGGACCACTGAAAGCGCTGTCTGCGGTCACAATACCATTACCAGGTGTGCTTTGCAATCTAAGAGTATATTACAGGCACATGGACAAAGACCTTTGAGTTCTGGAGGTGTTATTTGTGTGATCTTCTCAGTATCAGTTGCACAAAGGATGTTTCAGGGAAATCGGCAACTGTGGAGGCCCTTGGAATTTAATAGAGACCATGAATGCACAACTGTGGTCCAGTTATAGTCCAGCCTGCCAGGTCGTTTCATCCCTTTGAGGCCAGATTTACAAGGTGTACCCCTGCTCCCTGCTGGCCACTGGCATCGTTCTTACCCAGGCCCTGAGTATAACTAGCCGGCCTGTCCAGTCCTCCTCAGCAAGTAGATTAAGCAGCTGAGTTTAAAGATCACTTAGGGAAATTCCTACTGTGGCTCAGTGGGTTAAGGATACCATGTTGTCTCTGTGAGGACGCAGGTTCAATCCCTGGCCTTGCTCAGTGGGTTAAGGGTCCAGCATGCCATAAGCTGCAGTGTAGGTTGCACTCGCAGCTCTGATCTAATATTGCCATAGCTGTGGTGTAGGCTTCAGCTGCAACTCTGATTTGACCCTGGGCGTGGGAACTTCCATATGCTGTAGGACTTATGTAGCAGCATAGCCTCACCTAGGATCCTGTAAGACACGCAGAACCTCAGGCCCAGATCTTCTGAATCAATATCTGCATGTTAACAAAATTCTTGGGTGTTTGCCCACATAGCAAAAAAAAATCAGCATATAGAAGTTCCCCCCCAAAAAAAATCAGTTTGGAATGTGTTTGGCTGCAAGTAACGGAAAAGCCAACTTTTAGTAGCTGATCCTAATGGGACTTTGATTTTTTTTTTTTTTTTTGCAATAATAAATCTCAAAGTGGACATTCCAGGACTGGTGAAGAGCTGTATGATGCTATCAGAAACCCGGTTCCTTCTGTCTTTCCATTCAGCCTTTCTTCATACATTTTTACTTCTTGGTTTCTACTTCCAGCACCACAAGAAGAAAGACAGGAGGCTTGGCCCCCTGGAAAGAACCTCCCTGAAGCTCCACATTGCAGTTTCCATATACATCTCATTGGGCAGAACCATGTCACATGGCCACCTCTGCCGCAAGAGAGGCTGGGAGATGAGGTTTCCTGGCCGGACCGCTGCCACCCCAAACACAGCTAGGTTCTGTTTTTGGACAGGAAGGGAAGCCTGGCGTTGGGAGGAATCAGAGAGTCAGCCAGAGCAGGAACCTGGGAGGGGTCCTTTGCAAGTGTCTGTCTCTGAGATGCAAAGCAGAAAGGGAGAATGAATCACAGACAGATAGGCAAATGACCAGCACCGTTACTGTCTTATTTTCCTTCTGCCAAAGTTCTTTCAAGCTCTGCATTACTTCATTTAGGATTTCTTTAAATGGAGAATACCTGTTGGGGTGATGTGGTTTGGCCATAGTCGGGTGTAAGTGTGGCAGAGCCCCTGGTGGGAACCAGCAGGTGAAGAGACCCAGGGCTGTCTTATCCAGCACTGCCCAAGGAGTTTACCGCTTCAGTCAGTAGGTGTTGGACCCCCGTGAATTATAAGATGATCTCTATCTGTCCGCCTTATTTGTCTTCATTGATACTTCATTTCTTATTTTCACAAGATGAAGCCATTCCAGTGATATTATCACTGTATTTGGATTCAGGGCCTCCAACAGAGGTGCTGCAGGTCAACAGTTCAGCCCAAAATGTGCAAGAAAGACCAGTCCCTCTATCCTTTTGACTGTTTTGTGTGTGTGTGTGTGTGTGTGTGTGTGTGTGTGTGTGTGTGTGTGTATTTCCAGCACCTTCTTCCCTGTTTATCTCTTTCTGTGCTCTTTCTAGCTCTTCCTTCTTAAAGCATAAAGCCCAGGCCCACACTGCTATCCAGTGAGCCCAGCACAGAATTATTATCACCCCAGATCTAAACATGGTATTTCTGTTAGCGTGACAAGCACAGCCCAATGGTATATATTTGTGATGTGTTTGCTCTATTCCTTCTAGTCTTCTTACGCTCTTTGGAAGTTTAGTTGTGTTATTTACAGCCTTACTACTCAAAAAGCGGTCGTGGACCAGCAGCATAGCCTCACCTAGGATCCTGTAAGACACGCAGAACCTCAGGCCCAGATCTGCTGAATCGGTATCTGCATGTTAACAAGATTCTTGGGTGTTTGCCCACATAGCAAAATTTGAGGGAGGCCACAGCTTCTGACTCTAGATCATTGAACTTGGTAGCTTACCTGAGACCTTGATGAGGACCCTCCATGCACTTGGAGCAGGGCATGGTGGTGCTTTGGGTGTGACACCCTCTGGGCAGATGTGGAGCGGCTCCTGGAGTGCCTGGGTGGGAAGGGGTAGGCCTTTATGGGGCATCTTTCATGCACTGGGCTGGGGGCTTTCTCTTGTTGTACCCTCCCCATAGCCCTGTGGGGTGGGTACTCTTATCTCCAACGTGTAGGTGAACGAGTAGAAGTGCCCAAGTTTAAGGGAACACAGTCATTTATGTTCAACTGCATAAAGGTTAATGAGCCTGAGGTCACACAACCCGGAAGTGGTTGAGCTGGCACTCACGTTACCTTTGGGCCCAGTTTTCCATGTCTTGGCCGCCAGGAAATCTCTCAAATGCTTTGCCAAGACTCTTCTTGTTGGCTGACTGGGGAAATCAGTCTCTGCCTCTGAGGCTGGAAGTGGTGCTTCTTCTCCCAAGGGTGAAATTTGAAAGTGGCAGCCACTGAAGGGCTCACCATCCCAGAAGTGCCGGAGTTTGCTCTTCGGTAAAGGGGAAGAAGGTAACTGGAGCTCGTGCTGGAGAAAAGAGACGTTCAAAGCCAGGAAGGGATCCCGAGGACTCCAGAGGAAAGTCTCAGGACTGTGTTCAGGGGTCCCTTCCTGGAGGTGAGAGGGTCACCGAGCCCTGGGCACAGCTGCCACACAGAGATAAAGAGTGTATGCACACCTAAGGAAAAGGGAAAGGACTCCCTGAGCCAAAGAGTGGATTGTCCTTAAAACTAGCTGTGTGACTCTCAGGTGACGTACAGATAAGCATCACGTCCACCTGCTGAATCCAGCGCTCATTCCTCAGTCCTCTTCCACCGCCCCCCGCCCCAGACCCATCAGCAAATATTTTTTAATTACTTAATGAATTTTATTACATTTATAGATGCACAATAATCGTCACAACCAAATTTTATAGCATTTCCATCCCAAAGCCCCAGCGCATCCCCCCACCCCCCAACTTGTCTCATTTGGAAAATAGAAGTTTTTCAAAGTCTGTGAGTCAGTATCTGTTCTGCAAAGTTCATTGTGTCCTTTTTTTAGATTCCACATGTAAGTGATAGCATTTGATGTTGGTGTCTCACTCTCTGATTACCTTCACTTAGCATGATAATTTCTGGGTCCATCCTGTTGCTGCAAATGCTGTTATTTCTTTCCTTTTAATGGTTGAGTAGTATTCCACTGTGTATCTATACCACATCTTCTTTATCCACTCCTCTGCTGATGGGCATTTAGGTTGTTTCCATGACCTGGCTATTGCATAGAATGCTGCAATGAACACTGGAGTACATGTGTCTTTTCGAGTCATGGTTTCCTCTGGATGGATGCCCAGGAGTGGGATTGCTGGATCAAATGGTAATTCTATTTTTTGTTTTCTGAGGAATCTCCATACTGTTTTCCACAGTGGTTGCACCAGTTTACATTCCCACCAACAGTGTAATAGGGATCCTTTTTCTCCACACCCTCTCCAGCACTTACTGTTTGTAGACTTTTTGATGATGGCCATTCTGACCGGTGTAAGGTGATACCTCATAGTGGTTTTAATTTGCATTTCTCTAATAACAAGTGACGCTGAACATCTTTTCATGTGTTTTTTGGCCATCTGTATGTCTTCTTTGGAGAATTGTCTGTTTAGATCTTCTGCCCATTTTTTGATGGGGTTTGTTTTTTGGTATTGAGCTGAAGGAGGTGTTTATAAATTTTGGAGATAAATCCCTTGTCAGTCGATTCATTTGCAAATATTTTCTCCCATTCTTTGGGTTGTCTTTTCGTTTTGTTTAGGGTTTCCTTTGCTGTGTAGAAACTTTCAAGTTTAATTAAGTCCCACTTGTTTATTTTTCTTTTTATTGTCATTACTCTAAGAGGTGGATCTGAGAAGATGTTGCTGTTGTTTATGTCGGAGAGTGTTTGGCCTCTGTTTTCGTCTCAGAGTTTTATAGTATCTGGTGTTATCTCTAGGTTTTTAATCCATTTTGAGTTTATTTTGGTGTATGGTATTAGGAAGTGTTCTAATTTCATTGTTTTACATGCCCATCAGCAACTATTACTGTAACTAAAAATTACTTCATTTGGAGGGTTTTATTTTTGGTCTTTAATAGCATTTTTTTCCTTGAGATACAATTTACATAGAGTAAAATACCTCTTACGTATACAGATCAAAAATTTTTACATGTCTCTACCCGTTAACCCACCACCCACACAATGAATGAGGGCATTTTTAACAGGAAAGAAGGATGTCCCAAGTCAGATCCTGATCCCCCCAAACCGGTTCTGTTTGCAGGACACAGCAACTCTATTCTTACCAGTTCCCTCTTCCTCTCACACACCTCAGCTATTTCACTATGGCCTGTTGGCTGGCCCTGCAGAGTCTAGCCATAAGGCAGCCACTTTTTGCCATCACCATTGTTTCCATCCTGGCCGCATTAGACTGCTTTGCTTACACCCATCCGATGGCTTCCTATCTCACTGTAAAGTTGTGTTCCTTACAATACTCATAAGGCTCCGTAAGACCTGACCCAATTTCCATCTCTGTGAGCACATCTGCCGCTCGCCTCTGTGTTCTCCCCACTGTAGCCACAGTGGCCTCCCTGCTGCTCTTAGCAACACACCAAGCCTGTTCCTGCCTCAGGGCCTTTGCACTGGCTCTTCTCTCAGATGCACACGTGGCCTACTCCCTCAGTAGCTTTTGTCTCCGCTCAGGTGGCCCCTGCTTAGAAATACTCCACTCTTGCAGACATACCCATTTCATTCTTTCATCTGATTTTCTTGATGGAACTGATCCTCAGACATAACGTGTGTTACTGATTGTCTTGAGTGACTTTTTAGTCCCTGATTCATCCCTAACATCCGCGGTGTCTGGAATGTTGTCAGATCTCAGTATTGTCAATTGTTGCATGAACAAACAAATGGGTGGTAGATGCATGCATAAACAGGTGAAGGATGTTTCTCTCTTTCTACCTACTTTGCGGTGACGCTGTCAGTTTTACTAGGTCTTCCACTGCACTAGTGGTTTTTAAGTACGCAGCGCTCTTTTTAAGCAGCTAGTGGTTTGGAGAAGGGATGCCAATTCCTTATCTCCCCGGAAGGAGAAACCACTAAGAATCAGAGAAATGGAGCAGTGCTCCCCCACCTGGTGACAGAGTCTTGCTGTTTGAGATCAAGATGCCTTTGCTGCTAAAATTTATCCCTCGGGGCAGCTCTGTGTCTGTCCCTTTGAGGGGTGCCCCGTGGCAAGGCAAGGCCACGCCTGCAGATTTTCCTGTACTCAAGCTTCACTTGAAGCAAGCAGAGTATCCCTTTGTCCACATGGGTGTCTGCAGTGGCCCCGGGTTGGCAGACCAGTGGTAGGGCTGGGAAACTGAGCTACAGTCCCACGGGCTTCAAACGCCTCTGTGCTGTGGGTTCTTTCAAAGAACCAAAAGTGACACCTGTGTCTTAGTTAGGTTGCTCCAGAAGTAAATCCTGAGGAAAGAATTTAAATGCAGGGAGTTCCCATCGTGGCTCAGCAGAAATGAATCTGACTAGGAACCATGAGGTTGTGGGTTCGATCCCTGGCCTTGCTCAGTGGGTTAAGGACCCAGCGTTGGTGTGAGCTGTGGTGTAGGTTGCAGAAGCAGCTCGAATCTGGCGTTGTCTGTGGCCCTGGCGTAGGCCAGCAGCTGAAGCTCTGATTATACCCAGAGCTTAGGAACCTCCATAAGCCGCACGTGCGGCCCTAAAATAAAAGACCAAAAAAAAAAAAAAAGAATTCAAATGCAGGTAAATTATTTGGGAGGTGAAGGTGGGGGAATGGGAAAGTGAGAGAGAGGGAAGAAAGCAGCTGGAAACGGACAGATTATGAAGCCAGGTGCTAGGGTGGAGAGCTGGGTTGCTCCCATGGGTACCTCGGGGTCCCTAGAATAAGCAGCTCAGAGTTATGCCACCAAAGTGGTGAGGAGCCCAGGACTTTACCCTCCACCTCCCAATGCTCAGCGGCTGAGGCCTGCTCCCAGGGGCGATAACATCCTGATACCTGCGGCCTGCCTTGCAGAGGAAACCAGAGCGGCTTTGTCACCAGAGCAACCCCTTGGGTGAAAAAATGCAGATGCCGGCAGCTGGAAGAACAGGGCGGGGACGTGGACCAACAGGGTCTGCCATGACCGCTCCCACCCCCTCCCTCATAACCGCCTTACAGGCAAGGACAGCCTCCCTCATCACACCCCACAGTCACCCGCCACAGTTCATTCATTTTCATTCGATTATTTCTGGTCCTCACTGAAATGGAGTGAAGGTTATGGAAGAGCAGTCCACAGGCTGTAGGATTTACAGAGATTAGAATAAGGGTAATCTCCACACCGCACAGGCCGTCTGGAAGCTTTGGCATCAGCGAGACCCCCTCAGCTTTCAGGGAATTCCCAGTACATGCAGCAGGTAAGGTAGCCTCATGTGCACACAGCCCCCCAGAGGTGTGGTTCAGGGCCCAGGGGAATTCTACAGGGTAAATGAGTGAGTTATTTGGTGCTCCAAGTGCCTATTTTTAGCAAGACAGACACCCACGAGGGGGCTGACAGAGCTTGTGTGAGAGAGCAGACCCACCTGTGAAATTGGGAATAATAGTGATTATAATCATCTGCTGTATTTTTTTTTAATGACTACACTCATAGCATATGGAGGTTCCCAGGCCAGGGATTGAATCTGAGCCACAGCTACAGCCACACCAAATCCTTTAACGCACTGCACCGGGCCGGGGATCGAACTCACACCTCCCCAGTGACCTGAGCGGCTGTGGTCAGGTTTGTCGCCCACTGTGCCACAGCAGGAACCCCATCACCCACTGTATTTTTAAGCTCCATTTTAAAATGAGGAAACTGAGGCTCCAGGCAGATGGGGACAGTTTCAGGATGATGCAGCTAGGAGATGGCGTAGCTGGGATCCAAGCCTGCTCTTTCTGGAGGCCAAGCCTATGTTTTGTCTACTGTGTGGGTGCTTTCCCTTCACCCGGGTGGCTGTGACAGTGATGGCCACAGATGTGTTCCTGTGAGTGGCCAGGTAGTTCAAGCTGTAGGCCAAGGGGTCTCCACCAAGGTTTCAGTTTCCCTCCAAGAGAGTTAAAGAAGAGCCAGCGGCCTTTGGATAGAGAGCTCTGTCCTGCTGGCACCGACTTGGCCCAGCAGGTAAGACACAGACCTCTAAAGCTTTACCCGACGTGGTGGCGGGGAGGGGGGAAGAACACCGGCCCGCTGGTGTCTCTGGCATTGAGCAGAGAGAACTGTCTTGGAAGGAGAAGGAGGCTCTAATTGGAGAGGGTGGGTGCTGTGGGGACCCCACCACGCGGTCAGCTGCAGGAGTCGATCACGGTCCTTCTAAGGATACCCCTCTCGTGAAAGTCACAGTTGGGAAGCTGTCCCCTCTCTGTCAGGCATTCTCTCGCTTTGCAAGCTCAACCCTTCCACATGCAGCCAGCCTTCCTTGAAAATAAGAAGTGACAATTCCTGAGACATCCCCTGAGCACCTAGGTTGTGTATGACGAGAGACTCAGGGGCCCAAAAGTGGATCGTGTGTTGTCCCTGCCCCCCAGGGAGCACCTGGCAGGGCCTTACCTCCTGGAAGTTTCCTGGGGTTGAGATCAGATGGGGTTCTGTTGCCCCCAAGCCTGGCAGGGAGCCAGCTCTGCCAAGCGGAAAGATCTGCTGGGACCCCGCAGCCCAGTCATGACCTCCAGGAATTGTTGTCCTATGTTTGTCCCAAATTTCCTGTTGTAATGTCTTTGTACTTACGTACTTGAATCTGTATTACGTGAAAGACATGTGGGTTGTTTTATGGATGTTACACCAGGAACAGTAACATGCCCTTTGCCCCTGGCATTTGTCCCCAAGTTGTCCTTTGTCCTTCAAATTTGTCACTATTTGGGAGTTCCCATCATGGCTCAGCGGAAACAAATCTGACTAGGAACCATGAGGTTGCGGGTTTGATCCCTGGCATCACTCAGTGGGTTAAGGATCTGGCGTTGCTGTGAGCTGTGGTGTAGGTCGCAGACATGGCTCGGATCCAGTGATGCTGTGGCTTTGGCGTAGGCCTGCAGCCACAGCTCCGATTAGACCCCTAGCCTGTGAACCTCCGCATGCCACGGGTGTGACCCTAAAATGACAAAAGACAAAAAAAAAATTGTCACTATTTGCCCAACAGAAGACTTTAACTCTTATGTAGTCAAATTCATCTGTCTTTTCCTTTACGCATAGCTTCTGACTTTGATGTTGGCTTAGAAATTCCTCCCCATCCCCAAGATACCTACCCAAATATTTATTAGTACTGAATAGCTTCTTTTTTAATTCAGCTTTTGGTGGAACTTACTTTGGCATAAGGAGAAAAATGTGGAGATCCAACTTGATTTCTTCCCAGTAGTCACCAAGAGTCGGATGTCTCAAAAAGATGGGTTGAACATGCCTTTATTCACCGGCACCACTACCTGACTCAAGAGTTACCTCTCTCCTTTCTGTGTTCTGAATTCCCATTTACATTTAGATCTGGTTCTGTCCCCTGATTCCTCTGTTCTGTCCCCTCATCTCTGTGCCTCAGGGTCATAACATGAACTGTAATTGCTGAAGCTTTATATATGACAGCTTAATATCCAGGAGAAGAATTTTCTCCCTTAGCACTCAGCTTCTTCAACTGTTTCTCCCTAGTGTCACATGCTTATTCTTTCAAATAAACCATTCTTTTAAGATCAAATAAGAAAAATCATAGCAGTGTGATTGCAATGATTTTAAATATGGAATTGGGGGAAAATGTATATATACATTTTTCAATTAGGGGATTTCCCCTCAAAGAACCTGCTCTGTTTCCATCTCCTTTTTTCCCTCTCTTTCTCGCAAAAGAACATCATCATTATCTCCGCTTCCACCCTGCACACAGTTCTTGTCATTCCTGGATATTTGCTGTTCTAAATGCGGTCCTCTTCCATTATATTTTATAGCTGGCTTTTACTTGTATGGGGCGGAGGAAAGCTTTCGAGTTTGGCATAAGTTTAACTGGTGACTTCGCTGAACTTAAATCTTCATTTTTCAGTTGCATCGATCTAGGCCTTTTTTGGGTAGGAATCACGTGCCATATGCAAAGAGTAATGTTACCGCCTCCTTTCTGGTCTTCAAACCTCACTTCTGCCTTTAGGGCAGCACTCCGCCACTCATTTCAAGGCAGTGGGAAACCACAGCAGGCACCTTTCTCACTCTCAACGTTAATGGGGTACAGTGCTAGTTGTAGACCTGAGCTCTGTATTTTATTAATCATGTTAAGGAAGTGCATTAACACAGATGGATGTAGCCCTCTTGTCAAATAGGCTTTCAGTCCATTTGTAAGATCCTTTCAAATCTGAAGAGTTCTTATGCACAAAAAGGAATGGTTACTTCTGTTAGTATTATTGTCTTATATCCAGTTCATTTATTTTCCAGCAACTACCCTTTTACAAATATTCACACAACACTTGCATAACGGGTAAATTAAAAACATGATTTTAAGAGGTTTATATTGAACCGTATGAGATGGATATTGCAGTGGGTCAAAGATAGCCGAATATTGGCCTTTTCAAGTGGTTCAACCTAATAGATTTTTCCCATTTCGCTTTGAACGCAAGCTAAACCAATTAATTTTTTCCCTAGTCTCTCTAAAATGCTCTCAATACCTTAACAAGCAAATCATGATTCACTGATCGATAGGCTAACACTAAAAACCAATTACACAAGTGCTGTGACCTGAGATTTAAATTTCTTTATTATCTCCAGTCCAATTCTAATTTGGAACTGAAATTAAATTCAGAAGAAATTAGAAGGTTCTGATGTCTTCCTGGAGCTACACTTGTACTGACCTCCCCCGGGAGTTAAGGGTGACCGTCTCAAGCCTGCGGCATGGCCCGGGGACGAGACAGTTCTGCTCTGGTCCTTTATCCAGTGGGCCCACATAGCCAGCAGTGTCGGCAGGCATTCCATCCTGCTGCCCTGCAGTCCTTCCCTGCCGTTTCTGCTCCTCTGCCTGCACACACACCCCACTTTGGGTTTTGCTTTTATCACTCGGCACCTGTGACCCTTGGGGAGGGACCTGACCTCAGGCTCCTAGAGCTGCTCTACCTGTAGTCAGCTGCCCCAAGGGCCCTGACCCAGGCGGCTCTGACCAGTGACTCTCTGGGGTACATCATGGGAGCCCAGCACCCCAGGTCGGGACAGCTCTGAGGTGTGATTCGCTCCCGGGCTCCCAGTGGGCTCAGGTCAGGCCCCCTCACCGTGGGACTCAGCCTGGGCACACATCCTTGTCTGACTTCCTCCCCGGCCCCAATCCGGCTTCCCCCGCTCCCACCCCCATCTCCCCGGGAGCACATTCTTAGGCATCTTTTGATCAGGACTCCTCATCTCAGGGTCTTCTTCTGGGTACCCAGACCTAAAACAGGCAGGCCCTCTTTTGCATACCTAGGCTTTGGTCATTACAGCAGACACTTCCCCAGTAACTGATCTGGCCAGAGATGTTTTGAATTTTCTCGTTATTGTGATTATGATCTTTTCCTTCAAATGACCCTGTTTGGAGTACCTGATCTTTGTGACCACAACCTACTGTAAATCGACTTCGTAAAAGCATTTGTTCTGGTTGAAGCCCAGTCTAATTCATTTAAGTCTGAAGTTTTTGATCAGTTGGGTCACTGAAATTATAACTTTTTTTCATTAACTATTAATGCGTAGGAGCTCCCATCATGACTCAGCAGTTAATGAACCCAACTAGTATCCATGAGGACTCAAGTTCAATCCCTGGCCTTGCTCAGTGAGTTGGGGATCTTGCATTGCTGTGAGCTGTGGTGTAGGTCACAGACACAGCTCGGATCCCGAGTTGCCGTAGCTATGGTGTGGGCCAGCCACTGCAGGTCTGATTCTACCCCTAGCCTGGGAACCTCCATATGCCACAGGTGCGGCCCTAGAAAAGACCAAAAAAAAAAAAAAAAGCAAAAACAAACTATTAATACTTAAAATATTGAGATATTAAGGCTTTCATATTGCTCTTCTTTTTGGACATTTTAGTGAAATCAACTGTATTTTTCAAGTTCCAGCTTCTACTTGGTCATTGTATATCATTCTTTTCCTATGTTGCTGGATTCAGAGTGTTAATATTTTATTTAATATTATATCTATTTTCATAAATGAGGTTTATATGTACTTTTCTGTCTTGTACTGTCTTTGTAGGTGTCAGGCTTCCGCTATTTTTTCTTTTTCTTTTCTTGGCTTTTGCTGGGTTTTGCAAAAATAAGTTTACATTCTTTTTTTTCTCTCTAGTTTATTATTTTTTTTTTTATTGGAGAGCAGTTAACCTACAGTATTGGGTTAGTTTCAGGTGTACAGCTAAGTGAATCAGTTATACCTATACATAAATCCTTTTTTTTTTAGATTCTTTTCCCATATAGGTTACTACAGAGTATTGAGTAGATTTCCATGTGCTCTGCAGTTGGTCCTTGTTTCTCATCCACTCCATACACAGTAGTGTATAAATGTTAACCCAGACCTCACAATTTATCCCTCCCATCTCTGTTTCTCCTTTGGTAACCACGAGTTTGGTTTTGAAATCTTTGAGTCTGTTTCTGTTTTGTAAATAAGTTCTTTTGTATCATTTTTTATTTGATTCCACGTATTAGTGATCTCACATGATATTTGTCTTTCTCTGACTTACTTAGTATGATAATCTCTAGGTCCATCCATGTGGCTGCAAATGGCATTAACACATTCTTTTTTATGACCAAGTAATATTCTATCGTGTGTATGTACCACATCTTCTTTATCCATGCCTTTGTTGATGGACATTTAGGTTCCTTCCATGTCTTGGCTGTTATAAATAGTGTTGCAATAAACATTGTCATGCATGTATCTTTTCAAGTTATGCTTTTTTCCGGATGGATGCCCAGGAGTGGGATTGCTGGATCATATGGTAATTCTATTTTTAGTTTTTTAAGGAACCTTCACACTGTTCTTCATAGTGGCTGCACAGCTTACGTTCCCACCAACAGTGTAGGAGGGTTCCCTTTTCTCCACATCTTCTCCAGCATTTATTGCTTGTAGACTTTTTGAGGATAGCCATTTTGACCAGTATGAGGTGATACTTGATTGTAGTTTTCATTTGCTTATCTCAAATCATTAGTGATGTTGAGCATCTTTTCTTGTGCTTTTTGCCCATCTGTCTGTATGAAGCTTACATCCTTTCTCTGTACAGGGACATACAGGGCATGATCCAGCAATAGGAGCTGATCCTTATTGGAGCACTTGTTTATGTGGCAGGCACTGTGCTCAGTACTTAACTTTTATTAACACTTTTAATCCTCACAGCAACCTAATGAGACATGTCCCGTTATCATCTGTTTTCCTAGTGAGGGAACTGAGGCTTAGCGAGGTTAAGGAAGAGCTGAAGTTGGTTAAGTGGCAGAGTGAGGATTCAGGTACAGACAGGTTGACTCCAGCATGCTGGAGTACATCTTCTTTGCAGAAAGAGGCTTACGTACATGTCTCATGCGGTGTGCTGGCTGCCCACATGGCGCGACTAAGGCTCTTACACTCTGGAGTGCCAGGTGCTTTGTAAATTAGATCTTTCTCATTACATCACCAGTTTGTTGTGTTTTTTCCTTTTCTAATGCAAGACGCAAAGGGCAAGGAAGCATTGATGAATTTTCAGAGACAGCTGCAATTTGTCTGAACAAGGCTCTCTTCAGTATCCCAAGGATATTGGCACACAGATCCAGTTCCCAACCAGCTCCTCCTGGAGCAAGCTTCCTTGTGGTGACTGCGTGTCTTTACTCTGGATCCTGGAAGGCTGGCAGCAGCCTCCCCTTTGGGTTTTCCTCTCAGGGATTAATTTGTCCTCAAGTGAACTCAAAATAAAAGGAAGCTCACGCATGGAATCTTTTTCCTTAAATAGGGTTAGGAAGGTGGAAATAGCCCAGTCCTTCCTGTTTTACCCTTTAGCTGTTGAGCATAGAACAGCTGGAAAAAGAGATGCTGGTGAACAGCGTAGGTCTGAAGCTCTTTTATGCACCAGGCAAACTGGTGGGTTAGGTTATATCATGTAGCAGCTGGAATCCTGGGCCATGTTCTCACTTCCTGGGGTACAGTGTACAGTGGCGGTAATGCAGGGTTCTGGAGACAGCTGTGATTTTCTTGGGATAAAACTTTACTGTAAATAAGTCAAAGCTGTATCAACAAGAGACTGCATGAAGAACATAGAGCCCCTGGTTTGCATGATTTAGAACTAGATCTGGGGGAGATAGAAAACCATTAACCTATATCCTTAAGGTATAAAGGAACTAACTTCCCTGCTATCTGTACCAAACTTACAAATGGGAGAGTGGGTGCTTAGAATGGTGTCTGTGGCAGCTGGCAAGATCATAAGTGAGATCAGGATGCTGTTTACTCATCCAGCAGTTAGAAGTTGTGTGATTAACTCGTATTAGGTGTAAGAGACACATGAGCAAAGCAGACCTCGGTCCTGCCCTCAATCTGCTTGCAGTCTGTTGGGGCCATTGCTGAATGCCTGATGAAACTGATTGTAACTGTGGTGAGTGGAGCCCACTTGGGTGCTGTGGGGAGATATCCCTGAGGTCCTGGGGGTAGTTTTCAGGAAGAGCAGAGATGCTGGGACCAAGAGGTGCAGGAAAGTTCAGTGTGGCTGAAATGGGGTGAGTGAGGGAGAGGAGGGACAGAGCCAAGGCTGAAGCCCTAAGCAAACCCCTGGGAAGATGTCTACACACTAACACAGGGAGGAAGATCGATCCTGTGTTTCAGCTTCTGTTTGCCTTAACATTGAAGCCTCCAAATATGTTTATAAAATGCCATAAAAGTGCTTATGCACTGGAGTTCTTGTTGTGGCTCAGCAGGTTATGAACCTGGCTAGTATCCATGAGGATGCAGGTTCGATCCCTGGCCTTGCTCAGTGGGTTAAGGATCCAACATTGCCATGAGCTGTGGTCCAGGTTGCAGACGCAGCTAGGATCCCATGTTGTTTTGGCAGTGACATAAGCTGGCAGCTGCAGCTCTGATTCGACCCCTAGCTTGGGAACTTCTGTATGCTGTAGGTTTGGCCCTAAAAGAAGCAAAGGGAAAAAAGCTTATATACTTATTTATTATAAAGCTTTAATCGAACAATCCTGGGGAAGAAACAGCATAAGGCCATCATTTCCCCTTACTTTAGAAGAGAAGCCATAACAAGCTGTCCTTAATGAAAACAGAAGCTTTTTAATGGAGACCAGAATCACCATTGTAAAAGAACCATTGACACATTTGGTCACTGCTGATGGTTGTTAGCCAGTTGACGGCTCTAAGCTTTAAATCTGAACTTGTTATGGGAGGACAGATGCTCAGGGCCTGAAAGCCCAGGGAGGTTCCGTGTCACAGGTGGGACAAGCCCCCGGAGGAGGAGACGGTCTACCGAAAGTCACAGAGTCAATCAGCATATTGGTTTTTTGGTCCTTGTTTAAGAAAACCAAGTCCAGGTTCAGAACAGTTCCTTCTTTCTTCAGCTGAAAGTGTGGCTGGTGCGAGAGAACCGTGACCCTTGGCCTTGTTTCCCAGCCCCGGGTGACGCTGCATGTTCTGTGAAAAGCTCTGCCTCTTCTGGGCATCGACTTTCAGCCAGTTGGCTTTGGAAATGATTTTTTCTTTTCCTTGGCTGCAAGTGTGCAGCAACCACGTTGTCTCGCTGGTGCCTCATGAGCTGATGGATCAGGAAGAGGAAAGGGCCTGCCTGGGGAGCATCTGGGCTCTTTGAAAGCCACAGCTTTCGAGAACCCGGCTTGTTCTTTGGGAAAGGAGGAGTGTTCTGGCAGTGCCAGGCCCCATGTGGTAGCTTCCTTTTCCTAAGTTATCCATTTGTTCTCTTCTCAATGGAGGGTTAAGGATGGAGGCAACAGAAAATGAAGAGCCTGACTGATGGTCTAGCAGTTTCCATGGAGTGGACTTCCCATCAGGGTGGAAACGTAGGACAGAGGTAAGACTAGAGGCAGCTTGGTCTTGGAGAGCAAGAACCTAGGCAGGGTAGTTTCTTACAGCCTGGCTCTCTCCCTCTCCCTGCGCACATACTGGCCTGCTCCAGAGGGGCCATTTGTCCTCCAGGACCTCGCCTGGTACCCCTTCAAGCTGGCAGGAGGCTTCTTTCCCATCAGCTCCCTCTCAGCCTCAGTTGGACTGTGCAGCCTTTTGATTCAGCTTTTTCCCAAAGTGCTGTTTTTCAGACCATTCATTTCCCTAAGGTTGACTGGCCACAGGCCATTGCCGCCTGCCATTCGCAAAAGCCTGAAATGAAGATGTGGGTGCAGGTGGTTTATGAGGCCCAGAAACCAGGAAGGAGGGAAGAAAAGCCAACATGAGTGTGTGTGGTTTATTTAGGCCACTGCTGCTGGTGCCAGGACCTTTTGAGAAGTATAGAAAGTCACCCACAAGCGTTTGCTGAAGGACAGTAGACTGGAGCTCCATGCCCGGGCTCCCGTTCCCAGCCAGCTGAGGGCTGCCTCCGAAGGAGTGGGTCGGCTGGTCCTGGCAAGGGCTGCAGCTGAGTGCGAGAGCCCATGGAACTGTCCGCCACGCCAGAGCTGGAGTCAGAGCGGGGCCTGGAGGAGTGACACAGGACAGGGCATTGGAGGCATATGCTAAACCCATTTCTGACCCCAGTCCCAGCCCAGGTCTCAGAACCTGAGTTCAGTCCATAGCTACTTTCTGCCATTGGAGCAAAAGCCTGAGTCAGCTCCTCTCCCGGCCAGTCAGTTGGCTGAGATTTTCCATGAGCCCAAAGGGAGGAAGACCATCTGCACTCTCAGTAGAGGTGAGCCAGTGAGAGTTTGTTTTTGGAGGGAGGCGGGTGGGTGTTTGGATCTAGACCTTCACTCTTCCTGACCTATCCTTGACACTGGATGTACATTAAGGCGGGGCAAAAAAGGAGTTACCTCGTGGCTCAGTAGGTTAAGGATCCAGCATTGTCATTGCTGTGGCTCTGGTTATAGCTGTGGTGTGGGTTCACTTCCTGGCCCAGGAATTTCTCCATACTATGGATCTGGCAGAAAGAGAGAGAGAGAGAAAGAAGAAGAAAGAAGAAGAAGGGAAGGAAGGAAGGAAAGAGAGAGAAAGGAAGGAAGGAAGGAAGAAGGAAGGAAAGGAGAGAGGGAGGGAGGGAGGAAGGAAGGAAAAAGAAAAAATGAAAAAAATTGAAGATGTCCGAAAAATTCTGACATTTGTACTATACTGTGCAAGACATTTTGTTTTGAGCCAGACAAATCAAGTCCAGACTTTACACAAGGTAAATAAGGAACTGATC
This sequence comes from Catagonus wagneri, assembly GCA_004024745.2. NCBI lineage: Eukaryota > Metazoa > Chordata > Mammalia > Artiodactyla > Tayassuidae > Catagonus > Catagonus wagneri. The sequence continues at coordinate 22,967,344 of PVHT021183699.1, forward strand.
ACTTTACTCACAAGCTCCTTCTATTTACAAAAGGATTAATACTAAAAAATTTAAAAGCATCTTAACAGAGGTGAGTGCAATTCAAATAAAAAGCTAAATGTGCTTCAACAATTTACAAATATTTAGTTCAGAAACACTCTTACTAGTGAGCGATTTTCTGTTTAAGTGGGGTCTCTGGGAGTGACTGTACCTTCAGCCAACGAGGAAAACAATTTCTTTGGAGGAATTTATGAAACGGTTTTCTTGCTTTGACTGTATTTGTGTTCTTCCTCTATTTCTTTCCATTCGTAGTACCCTCAAGTGCTTTAAAGCTTTGGGGACAGTAAATAAAATGGACAGCCATTTTTTGTCATCCATCTTCGGAGTTGATATGTTTATCTGGAGGTTCATGCTCCAGCCCCCAGGGGACAGAAGTACAGAGCAAAATGAGATGATGCCAGGGTTTCTGGTGCACTTTCCCAGGTGTCCCAGGCCCCGTCCGCCCCCTCACTAGCGGGTGGGCTTAATCGTGCGGTGCCCCCACCCGCAGCCTGGTGAAATCCGTGCCACTGTTCTGCAGCTATTTTCTGACACCTTGTCTCTCTGGTCTTTCCGCCTTCACCTTTGGATATCACTTCTTCCTCGTGTTAGAATTTAACTAAGAAGGGTTGCCCTTAGCTTCTTACAGAGTGTGGACGAGCCGGGGGCCTCCCTTGGCCCCCTTGCCTGGGCTCTGTGCGGGTGAGCGCACCACCGTGCCTACCTCTTCTGAGCAATTCCCGTCGGCTCCACTGGGCTTCGGTAACTCACAGGTACCCTCATTCACGCTGCCCAGCAGCTCTGTATCCATGACTGCAACAAACCACTCCAGAATGCAGCAGCTTCACAAACCACCGTTTAATATCGCTCATGAGCCTGGGAGCCATTGATCAGCTCTGGGCGCCACTCAGCTGCCTTTGGCTGACCTCGCTCAGGCATCTGCCGTGAGCTGGCGGGTCTGCCAGAGCCCAGCTGCGGTCTGGGTCAGTGGGAGCCACAGAGCTTGGAGGATCCCATCCTCCAACAGGCTAGCTCAGGCTTCTGTGGCTTCAGCAGGGGTCCAGAAGAGGGCATAGAGGTTCCAGGGCCTCTTGAGATGAGGGTTGGAGCAGGCGTTCGGCGGGTCGGAGCAAGTCACGAACTCCGCCCAGACTCAAGGTGAAGTGTGAAGTCGGTCTCACGGTGGGAGGAGCCTGCAGTGTAGAGCTGCACAGGGTGTGGACGCAGGAGGGATGGAGAAGGTACTGGGAGGCCTTGTCCTCCCCACACCTTGTCCAGTGGGGAGGAAGTGGTGGCACCTTCGAGAAGTTTGGGCAAGTCTGGGTTGGAAAGCGAGAATCCAGTGTTTCTAAGGAATCACCCTCTTCTCTTGATGGAATTTCCATCCTAACACAGGGAGGTGGAAAGGATTCCATCTGACTCTTGTGAGAGAGAAAAGCACGGACAGTGTGGTACTTCCTGTTCTGGGGTGATTCGTACAGATGTTCAGCACAGGACTGTGCTGGGGAGGGTCGGGACACCCCACCGTGTGCGGGGGCTGTGTTAGCGGTGGCCGCCCACACTGTGACATTCACGTGGGTCCAGGACCAGACCCCCCCCCCATCTGCTTGAGGACAATTACCATCCTATCTCGTAATTAAGATAGAGACTGATCCTGAATCAGGGACCTGGCAGTCCTGTCAAGAAATTAGTGTCATCCCCCATCTCAACAAAAGTAGAGTGATAACAGTAAACGGTGGTGTTGGAGGCTGGGCTCCGAGTGTGGTTCACGTGGGAGGGCATCTGGGTCCTGGATGAGCAGACCTCTCACCTGGACACTGATCAGAATCGTTCTGGCTACAGGTGGTCCTCGAGAGGAACTGTGAGACCTAAACACTAGGGGCGGGTCCCTTCTGTGGAGGGATGACCATACAATCTCACAGGCTGGGATGCTTTAGGGACTTAAAAGGACCCTTATTGATAATTTGCCCCAGTAAATAAATTTGGGGCTCCCACTTATGGCCAAAATACGGGGAAGGCTTGGAGCATCTGCAGGCTCCCTGAAATGGACACAAAAGGCAAGACTCTAGCTTTGGAGCCAAGTGAATTGGACCCTACTGAAACTCCCTTTCCCCCCTGTCTGACTCTGAGTCTCTGCTTCCTGATGGGCCTAGATCCTAATGATCAATGCCCAGTGTATTCGTTATCTCAAAACCCAGTAAAACAAGTGTTTATGACCCCTCACAGAGTCAGGAACGCAAGGGTGGCTCTAGCTCGTGGTCGCTCACGAGATTGCAGTCAGGATGTTGGCTGGGCTCCTGTTGCCCAAAGGCTTGACTGGGTTGGAGGATCTGCTTGTCTGGTGGCTTCTCACATGGACAGCAAGTGAGTGGTGGTAGCTGGCTGTATGGAATCCTCTCACAGGCTGCTTGAGTGTTCTTACAACATGGTGGCTGGCTTCCCCCCTAGGAACCAGCTGGGAGAGCAAGATCTAGGCCGAAGCTCACCTGTTTATGACCTTCTCTCAGAAGTCACCCAGCGTCACTTCTGCCACCTTCTATTCTTTAGACTCAAGTCACTAAGTCGGGCCCATAGTCAAGGGGAGGGGAGTTATGCTCCACCTTTTGAAGGGAGGTGTGTCAAATAACTTATGGACATATTTGACACTGTTCCTATTCAGGATGGATGTTACAGACTTACAAGTTAGGTGCTGTAGGTAAAGTGTGAACAACAGTACCTGGTACTCATTAAAAACAGAAATAATTGGAGTTCCCATTGTGGCTCAGCAGGTTAAAGACCCGTTATAGTCTCCGTGAGGATGCAAGTTCGATCCCTGGCCTTGCTCAGTGGGGTAAGGATCCAGCATTGCCTCAAGCTGCCCCTTAAATCACAGATACAGCTTGGATCCTGCATTGCTGTGGCTATGGCGTAGGCTGGCAGCTACAGCTCTGATTTGACCCCTAGGCTGGGAACTTCCATATGTCACAGGTGAGCCCATTCAAAAAAAAAAAAAAAAGCAGAAAGAATCTGTTGGCCCTGCCAAGTCCAGCAGCAGCATTCCCAAATGTGGATGAGTAAGGGCAAGGTCTGCTGTTCAGTAAACCTGAGCACCTTGGCCAGATAGGAATAAACCCAAGACAGCTTTATAATTAAGGGCCTGAAAAAATTAGGTCAGCTCTGGGGCTTCTTCATGTTTAGAGCATTGTTCCACGGAGTCCAGGTGGCCAAAGTGTTCCCTCGGTTTGGACTTCCACATGTGTCCTCTAACATCCTCTGATGAGCGCTGCGCCCCCAACCCCCGCCTTGGTGCCTGGAACCGTCAGGGCCGAGTCTCTTTCCTAAAGCTCAGGGGAGCTGAGCCCCAGAACTGCAGCACAGAGGCCTACTCCGTGAGCTCTCCTCCATCTTGCCCTGTGCTGCGCCCTTTCAAGGACTCATATTTAATTTGTATTTCAGAACATTGTGAGATTTGTATCTGTTTGAATGCCATTTGTGGCAAGAAATAGAAAACCTAGATTGGCTTGAGTGAAAAATAATTGTTTTGTAAATTGGAGAAACCTGGGATTGGCCTTGGCCACAGATTATGGCTGGGCTTCAGAACATTGTCACAGTGTCTCTCTCTCCATCGGTCAGCTTCACTCTCTTGTTTTGGCCCCATTCTCAAATAACTTGTCTCCTCAGGGTGGCAAAACGGCTGCCAAGTCTGGGGAACAAGGAACCTCATTTCACAGGAATCCTAGCAGAAGTTTCACTGAGTCTCATTGGTCTTATTAGCATAAGCCTGGGTCACGTGGCCCACCTTTAGGGGAGTGGGAGTGAGGTAGAGTGCCCCCCAAACTCCTGGGCTCGGGGTGGGGAGGAGATGGCTCCCCAGAGGGGACTTGTCAGGGGGTCATCAAAAAACTGGATGGATGCAGGTGGCAGGACATGGGTGTCTGCGCCCGCCTTGTTACCAGACTTCCCAAGGCAGAAATTGGGCTCCAGCGAGTAACTGGGGCAGAGTCTCCTGCTGGTTGATGGATCCCAATCCTCCAGACCTGTTCATGTTGATGGAGGAAGAGGTTCTCGCCACCCCAGTCCTGATGCCTAAGTGCTCTGTGGCCATCTTAAGGGTCCACTCAGAACTCTAAGACATGACCGATGGCTCTGGAAGTGACTGGGTTAAAACGCCATTGGCTGGAGATTGTGGCATGGGATGATGACCTGCCAGTAGAGTGGATGGAATTTCTAGTTAGGAAGTCACCTTCTCAGAAACCCTGAAGAGGAGTCGGCCCCTGGGCAGCAACACCGGGGTCTTTTGTTACCTCAAAGTTCGTGTGACTTTTCCTTTCACCTTTTAGTGCTGCTGGATCCTCAGATTTAAACCCGGAGTTCTTTTCCCACACGTGTCAATTCCAGCAGTTAAAATTTCTTCTGCTGAGGAGATACAGAGCTGGCGCTCACGACAGGGAGGCCCCCCTCCTCACAGCCCCGCATCTAGAAGGTTCGAGCTGAAGGGACTGCCTGTTGTCTGCAAACACGGCGGGGGCGGGGAGTAGTGGGTTGATCCCCAGATGGAGGAGGGAGAAGTGCCTCCAATGCAGAGGAGAAACAAGCAGAAAGCCTGAGCTGTGAAGCTGAGATTGTTGGCACTGGACAGGGGTCCGGGGGCGGGGGCTGAGTCCACGCTCCCCCCTGAGGTCACTGGCACAGAGCAGGCAATCTGAACCTCGTGCCAAAGAAAACTCTCTTTGCTCTTTATAAAAAGCCTGTTGAGCTTTGCTCACGATGGAGCTGCCAGTCGGGGCTCACGGATGGGCACACTGGCGGCCAACAGGGGGTCTCCTGGCCATTTCTGAAGGCCCGGGGCCCCTCCACTTGCAGTCACACTGCTCTTTCTGTCTGGGCTGAGGACGAGCCTTGGGTCCTGGAGCCGATGAGGCAACATTTGACCTTTTTATTTCTGGTTGGGAAACCCCACACAGACCAAAGTCTGTTTCAGAGCTTCAATCACTGCCTGTGAATTCCCTCCCTTCGCAGCCGAAACTGCACATGGGGTCGCAGGCCTCTCTCTGCAGCCCGCTCGGTGCCATTTATGCCCGGGGCCGGGTGTCCCCTGCCAGGGACACAGTCCAGGGCAGAGGAAGTGCAGGGGCCGTGGGGCCACACTGACCTGAGTTTGAAACCTGCTTCAGTCTCTTAGTAGCTGCACACATTTTAACAGGTTGCCCAACTGCTCAGAGCCTCATTTTCCTCCCCTATAAAGTGGTGGTTGTGAGACCTCCCTCACCATGTCAGGATTAAATAAAATGGTACTTCAAGGGCCAGTCGTGAAGAAGACACCCCATAAATGTCTGTCTGTTCTCTCCTCCCCCTTTGCTTCCCCTTCAGTGTTTCCTCACCATAACATCACTATAAAGTTCATTTTTGGGAGTTCCCGTCATGGGTCAGCAGTAACAAACTCCACTTAGTATCCATGAGGATGCAGGTTCGATCCCTGCCCCAGTCGCTGGGTTAAGGATCTGGCATTGCTGTGAGCTGTGGTGTAGGTAGGTCACAGACGTGGCTCAGATCCCGTATTGCCGTGAGCTGTGGCTGTGGCATAGGCCAGCAGCTGCAGCTCTGATTCGACCGCTAGCCTGGGAACATCCATATGCCGCAGGTACGGCCCTAAAAAGAAAAAAAAAAGTTTATTTTCTAGCCTCATTTTGCAGAATTGGGGTTGGAGGCAATCTGGAGAAAGGTGACATCTGGATGTCACAGTAACAGCCGTATAGATTCCCGTACAGCAGTGGCAGGAGCCCTGTAGACTTCACAGCATCCCCAGAGGGGGCCCCTCAGGTGTCCACTGGCTCAGGCAACCAAGCCCCACTCTCCCCCGTGTGACTCTCCTCCACCGTGTGTCCTGCCCGGGACCAGTGTTTCCAATGTCAGTGCCATCCACACGGGGTCTCCTGACACCAGCACCCACATCCTCTGGAACTTGATTAGAAAAGCACATTCACGGCCCCCTCCCCAGGCTGGACCTGCTCCATCAGAAACTCTGCAGGTGAGTCACAGCAGAGTGTGTTTTCACATACCTCCAGGTGGCTCTGATGCACAAAAACATCTGAGAACTAGTCGGGTTATGGCACAGCAACTGAGAGAAACCCCGCGATCACCATGCACCCCAAGGCCCCTGTGCAGGCTGGCATCTGAGAGGCAGGACAAGCTCTGGTTAGCCTGCTGGATGCGAGTTCTAGCTCTACTGTGCAGCTGCTGTGTGACCTTGGCCAGGTTCCCTCACCCTCCCTTGGTCTTCAAATCCTGATCTGCAAAATGAATGATGTAATACTTACCTTGTCAAGTGGTTAAAAAACATAAATCAGTTCATCCTCACCAAGTGCTAAAAGCAGTGCCTGCCTCATGGTCCAAGTTCAATACACTTTAGCTCTGACTTAGCTTTCAGGCAGCCCAGCCATGTTGAGGACCTTATTCTGAAGGTGGTTTGAAGCCTAAGGATTTGCCAGGAACCGTGGGTGGCTAAACAAGGAAAACCCTGGAAAAGTCGTGCTCTGGAGCTTAATAGCATCAACAACCACTATGGTGGCAGCCAGAAGAGTAAGTCCTTCCGTCCTTATAGCAAGACTGAGGGGTAGGAATTACTCTCAGTATTCTTATGGGGAGGTCACTTGAGGTACCACTTGGTAAGTGGTAGAACTAAGATTTGAACCTAAGTCAGTTTGAAAAAAATCATGTCATCACAAGTTGGGAAGTTTCCAGGGTCCCAGGTCCTTCCCCTCCAGAGGTCTGTAAAGAGAAAAGCAAAGTGACCATTTTTAAGTGGCCATTCAGGGCCCCTGCCAGCAGCTTGACATGGACAGCGCAGAAGGCATCTTTCCCAAAGTGGACGGAGAGAAGATGCGGAGGAACAATAATTAAATGAGTCCATGTTTAAGAGGCACTTAAGTGAATTAAAATCAATACGTGAGTCACGTACGTCTGCACAGCTGCCTTCGCTGGCATCCTTAACATTTGGCGGCTGGAATTCGTTGTCTGCAGAGGCCCTAGCTTGCTTGGAACCGGCATTCCCAAGGAGGCAGCTCGGCCCCGCATCGTGCCTTAGGGAGCTGGAGAGGTTTCCAAGACCCAGGAGGCCAGTCTCTCAAAGCCTGAAATGCTCCACTGACGCGTTTCAGTAGGCGTCCCGCTCCCCCCGAGGCACAGAGCCAGCAGGGGGTGGGCGGCATCGGGTGTTTCTGTGATGGCTTCTCTCCCGCTGTCTCAGTCTGAGCTCCCTAGAATGAAATCCGGGGACAAGGCATCCTTGAAAAGTAATTTAGTAGGTTGGGTTCCCAGGAGAAACCATGAAGGGAATGGGGAGGAGGCTTAGGAAGGATGGCAAAGTCCTCGGGGGGAGAAAGAAGGTAGGTCACTTTGGCACAATCCAGAGTATAGGTCGTACCTCAGAGTGTCCCAGGGGACAAGGGGACTTGGCTGAGGGTCCCCCCGGGGGGGGGGGTGTGAATTCCAAAGCCCTTCCACCTGTCTGTGTTCCAGCTGCCCAAGGGCCCTCTTCCAACAAAGGACGTACAGGTCCCAGTGGCTGGTGGGACGTGGATGGCCCGGCTGGCACCAGGTACTCACCTTCCCCCCGCCCTGCTGTGCCACCACCTACAGCAGAACCGCAAACCAGTGTGGGACGCGAGACAAGTGAAACACTTTCCAAAGGAGACTAAAGAATGAATGAAACTGTCCCGTGAGGGAGAAACGCAGAAAATGCTGGTCAGTCTCTTACTTCTGCAGGCTCAGAGCCTGGAAGGAAGAAATAAACTAGTCCATGCATCTCGCCCTACAACCAAGCCCACTTCGCGTAGAGTCCTAAATTTAGTTTATTCCAGCAAGTTCACAACACACATGCTTAGGCATCTTGGGAACCTGCAGCTCATCCTTCTTTTAAAGGACCAGGAAAAATTATCCACTTTTCATAAACAGCTCCAGGGAGGCTGAATTTAAAACCTCGCCATGAGGAGTTCCCGCTGTGATACAGCAGCTTAATGATCCAGCTTGTCTCTGTGGAGGCACCAGTTCAGTCCTGGCCCAGTGCAGCGGGTCAAGGATCTGGCCTTGCTGTAGCTGTGGCGGAGGATAGATCACAGTCCCTGCTCAGATTGCGTTTTTGGCCCGGGAACTCCCGTATGCTGCATGGGCAACCAAAAAGGGATTAAAAAAAAAAAAAAACCTCACCATTAAAATAACCCAAAGCAACTCCTCCTCTTTGTGAAAGTCATTTCAAACAACTAACCAATTAATTGAAAATGTTGAAACCACATATAGAGAAAAGCCAGTGTCATCCTAGAAAACAAAGCTTGTCTCTATTTTTCTTGGAAATATGCTTGACTTTGGCATTTATCTGTTAGTGAGACCTTCTTATTCAGTGCTGGCAGTCGTAGTTGTGTTGACTCTGGAGGACCTTGGCCTCGGGGCTTTTCGTTGCCCTGCGCACAGTCTGATTACCTGAGATACAGCCGGTGCTCCCAACTCTGTCCTTCTCTCGTGGGCATTCCTTAATGCTTGGACCGTTTCTGTCAGATCAGCCACCACGGCAGTTACTCTGTGTCTGGTATTTAACAGAAAAGCGGGCTAAGGATGGAGATATACATGTGGACCCCCAGGCCTGGTTAGTCCAGTAATGTCTGTGGAGGAGTTCCCTGGTGGCTCAGCAGGTTAAGGACCCAGTGTTGTCATCACTGTGGCTCAGGTTTCTGCTGAGGTGTGGGTTTGATCCCTGGCCCAGGAACTTCTGCACGCCGTGGGCGTGACCAAAAAAAAAAAAAAAAAACAGTAACATCTGTTGAATAAGTTAACAGAGCACAGATCCCACACCCACCCCAGGGACCTCGTCTCAGGCTTTTAGTCGGCTAGACACAGGTTGGAACAAGGGGACCTTCAGCTGGCTCTTGCCGTTTCATGAGTGGTATTTTTGGTTCTTGTCATTTGTCGTTATTTTGACCTGTGCGTTCATATGATGACCTAAATTTTCTCACTGAAGTCGGCACCAATGAGACCCCGTGATGAGTCATTCTGTCAGGTCTTGGATTCCATAATTTAAAGAACCTGTCGATTTGTTTCGTTAATTAAAAGGATTAAAGCAATGGTAATAATAATGAGCAATAATGAAAGCATCTAGTAAAGTATATAATAAGTTATAACAATGAAATAGGACTGGCGGAAATGATTACAACATTGTAAATCAACTATATTTCGATAAAGCTTTAAAAAATGGAAAGAAAATAGTGAAACAGGACTAATGACAGTGAGTCATTAAGATTCTCTTGACAAGAAAGACTGATTTCAGCGCTTTGAGTCACCTCGCCTGAGCACGCGTCACAGGAGTCCTTCCTCAGACAGCCTGGTCCTTCTCTCGCCTTCCAGCTAGGAACATCCGCTGGCGAGAGCAAGGACTATATGATAACGGCCTGTGACCCAATGCGAGACGTCGAGGCTGCCTAGTAGATAATTATTAAGTGCGAGGGACTGAACAAAGGAATGTAAGACGTAACAGAAAACATGCCTGTCTCATACCTAAGAATTATCCTACAGAAGCTGTTTCCCATTTGAGACAAAATGAGAAACATTTGTTGAGTGAATGCGTGGGCTTCCTCCTGGGCGGCAGGGGGCAGGCACCCCAGTGGGGCCGGCCTGGGTCTCAGCAGAATCCGCCTGAGTCCCTGCCCTTGGGGCAGGGCAGGCAGGGCTGTAGTCTGAGGACCTGCACCAGGGTTAGAACCCCAGGGAAAGCGCTTTTTTCCCTTTGGTCTGGGTCTTGTTCTCTTAACTTCCAAAATGGCAGTGACTCTGCTCGCCCTCAGGGCCAGCGTTTCAAAGGCTGGTACCGATCCTTTGCCCCAGGGGATTCCAAAATCCAGATTCCCTGACCCTGCTTCTGTGCTAAGGAGGGAGTTGGAATCTGGAAGATGGGGCTTCCATTCTTCGTCTTTAACAAGGATTTCAGTGTAAGCTAACTTTTGAGGGTTCTTAGCGAGGGTGTGTTTTAGGACCACCCGGGAACCCTTCAACGAAGGCTGGCCTGTGTCAGATACTTGATTCACTGGGTCCACAGTGGGCCCTCTGTGGGGGGCTTTTTGCCAGCTCTCCTCAAAGTCTTTCCAGCATTATTATACAAATTGCAGAGGAGTGCCCCCTCTGGTGGTCCGCAGCCTTTTACCAGGGTGCAGGGCTTGGTGAGAGCAGCATGGTCTGATTGCAACCCCGTCCCTCCTCAGGCAAGTCTCTTGTGCAGTGAACAACCTGCACAGCTGTGCATGGTATCAATGGCGTGGTTCTGGTGGTGCTGGTGGTTCCGGTGTACACCCCAGTTAGGAATCAGTGACAGGTGCAGCTGGTAATAGCCTTTGAAGGCTTCCAAGCAACAATGAACAAAGTGGTGTGTTAGGATTCACCTGGGGCAGCTTGTAGAACAGACTGGGGCCACCTGAGAACAGGGTGTGTCCACAGACAAGCTGTTTTCCACTTGCCTAGTTGGGAAGAGGGTGGAGCTGATCCACTGTGGCAGTAAGAAAAGAGAAAGGGGGGCGCCATGCTGAAAGAGGATGCCTGTTCTTGCAGGACAGTCCTGAGCTGTGTCCAGAAGTAGCAAAGTGGATGTGCCATGGAGAGGGGAGAGATTAGTAAGCAAGTGCCCCCGAAACACGACTGCAGAAGCCCGCAGCACGCTCCGGGGGTGCTGTGCTGGGGCAAGGGCCTCAGTTAGGACCCGCCTCTTCATCTGTGGCCAAAGGAAGTTCACTGTCCCTGGAATAGCTCAGCTAAGCAGAGGCAGGTGTTGGCAGAGACATGGCCCAGGTTTCTCACCCATTGGTGGCACACATGCTCACCCCTTCAGGGAGCACCTGGGGTCACCTCCCAAACTATTCAAAACCCAGTCCCTGCCCAAGAGTGCTTTTGGGGGAACCCAGACCAGGAGCATGTTGATAGGTGGGTCCCCAGCTCCAGAAAAATGTGTCCTCGCTCTGACAATAGCCCTCCAAAAGCATCAGCTGCAAAGTTCCTGTTGTGGTTCAGCGGGCTGAGGACCCAATGTTGTGTCCATGAGGATGCAGGTTCGATCCCTGGCCCTGCTCAGTGGGTTAAGGATCCGGCATGGCTATGGTGTAGACTTCAGCTGCAGCTCCAGCTCGACCCCTAGCCTGGAGAGCTTCCATATGCCACAGGTGCGGCTGTAAAAAGAGAGAAAAAAGCATCAGCTGTGTGTCTGTTTTTCTGGAGGGCAGGGGGCATGGGAACACGGCCCCCTCGGCCCGACATTGTGTTACCTGAGTGGTAGGTCCGTGACGAGTGATGCCGAGTGGGGTTCCTCAGATGGTCGTGTTCATGGAGGTGACCTGGAGATCTTGTGCAAAGACAGATTCTAACTCAGCGCATCTGGGTGGAACCAGAGAAGCTGCATTTCCAGCAAGCCCCCATGCGATGCTGACCGCCCTGGTCCGAGGACCACCCTTTGAGTAACACGGCCCTCGGCAGCCAGATCCTTCACAAATGAGTTCTGAGCACGTGGGAGTCTAGGTAGGCTGGTAGGTGGGGTGAAACCCTTCAGTGTAAGTACATCTCTAATAACTAGGATTCCTGGCCAGGCCTTTAATGAGTACCCCTCAAACACTTGACTCCTACAACGCCCTTCTATCCAAACACCACTCATAAATTGTTCTCCTGCCACGATGTGAAATTCTTTCCGCTCATTTCAAGGGAGGTCCCCACCTTGTAGAGTTTTCAGCCAGCCTATAGGGCAAAAGAAAAGAGTGATAGAAATTCAAAATAATTTGATGCCTGAAATGGAATTCAACTTTGAACTCTTAGTTTATTGATCAAGAAGTTGCAGCTTCTGAGAGATCTTTGTTTAATTTAAGGATGGAATCCATTTTTTTTTTAAATCTAAAGAATAAGAAACCTTCCTGGGTGAAAATCAAACACTTCTTAAGCCTTAGAAGACCCGGATTGCTGGTCTCTTCACTTTGGGCTTTTCACTTAGAGCTGGTGGATTTGTTTTTATTTATTTCCTTAGTTTAGATTCTTAAGTTTGTCTCACTGTCATCACAAAAAGGGCAGTCACCAGCATTTGGGCAAGTATTTTGATTTGCCTGCATACTGGGAAAATACAAAGATGAGCTCTGAGTAGAGCTGAGGTAATGCACAAGGAGAGGCGTGTTACAAGAATAAGACAGCTTATCCAAGTCAATTCTAATTCATATTGGCTTTTTTAAAAGGCAGTATTATTTTTACTCACTTTAAAGCTTTCAAAGTCCTTTTTCTAAGGGCCCAGAGGAGTGTTGGGGAAAAGACTGTCTTGTCTCCACTTTGGTCAGATAATTATCCCCCTGGGCCATCTGATGTCCCACTGCCTACAAAGAGAAGCGATGCAATGCGAGGCAATGCAATGTTGAAAATGCTCGCTCCAAATCGAACTCTCCTTAGCTTTGGAGGGGAGCTTGGCCTCAACAGTTATGTGGTTCAACTGTCTCAAACATTTGTTTTGACTCTAGCTCCTGCTTGCTTCTTTTTTTTAAGTTTGGAAAGAACAAACCCAGAATAGTCTGGGCCTTTGCTTCCAAATGAGGGTTTAGACAGGATTTTTTAAAGAATCTTGCTTCGTAGTACTTGCCTGGCCCACTTTTCCAGAAAGCCCCCATGTGTGGGTAATCCATCCCCTCTGCGGCAGGAGGCCTGGAACCGCTGCCCCAGCCTGGCCAGGCCACCAGCCAGAACTGGCCACTGTCCTAGAATCCCGTGTGCTCCAGGTTCCTTGGAGGCCGCGTGTGGTTCATTGGGTTTATGCGTCCCACCCACTCAGGCTCAGTTTCTGTGGATTCTCTGGGTGGGTGGGGGAGAGGGGACTCTGGCTGTGCCTTGTTCGTCACTCCCCACCCAGGACCCGCTCTGAGCCATTCCTCCATCGCCAGCTAGGGAACCCTGGGCAAGGGCTGTAACTTTGTGTTCCAGTTTCCTCCTTGTAAAATGGACATAAAAAGAGGAGCTGCCTGGCCTGTGGTAAGCCCTTACTGGGTAGGGGCCGTCAACATACTCACATCCATCAGCACTGGCAGGCCAGCACCGGTTATATAAGGCAGGTGTTATGGCTTCATTTTACAGGTGAGAAAAGGGAGGCTTGTAGAAATCTTTGCCTTGACGACACAGGATCGTTACATCTCTGCGCCAGCCGTCAAAATTGGGACGCTGGTGCCAAAGCTCTTGCACTTTCTATGCTGCAAGCCCGTGTGCTTTTCTGCAGGCAGAGGAATTTCACGGGCCCTGCCCCAAAGGATTCACGTCTGGAAATGGGACTATTTCTTCTGGTGAGGCTCAGGCTGACTCATCCTTGAGTGGGGCCAATAAAGCATTTCCTGGGAATGAGCTCTCTATTAACCCGCTAGGCCAGGTCACTGGGAACCCCTGCTCACCTTTGACTCCTCAGTTAATTAGAGAATTGGAGAGAAGGTGCTTCCAAAATACACCCAATTTCTCATTTAAGCAAAGGAGTAACGCAGAGCTTACCAGCTCACAGGGGTCACACCTCATGTGTCTGGAAGAAGTGAAGAAGGTCTTAGATGAACACGAAACTGCAGCCAGACATGGGACATGAAAGGCCATCTTCAGTTTGACAACACGTGAGGAAGTAACAAACGGGAAGTTAAACTTCACACTTGCCCAGGTGCCCAGCATAAGCCCCGACCCGACTTTGAGGATTGGCAGACTTGCTGCTCCCACAGAGCATGGTTGGTGGTCAGACTGAAATCAAAATACTTTGCGATTGGAAGGAGGGACCGCGGAGGCCAAGGAGGCTCGCTACACGATCCGGTTCTTCCTGCCAGCCACACCGCATGTTACAAGCAGGGCTGGAGCTTGGCTCCACTGGCCAAGCTCCTGGGGCTGGGGCGGCCGAGGTATGTCTGGAAAAGAGAGGGCCTTTGCCAAGGCAAGCATCTCCCATGCCAGGCAGACCAGCAAATAAGCTGCCTCTTGCAGTCCCTTCATCCAAATCCCCAAGGAGCCAAGGCCCGTTCAAGTAATAAGTGCAAACTCGTGCTGCTCAGTGCCAGGCTCTGAGAATACAGAGGTGAGTGAACATGCACAGACCAAGTATGCTTTTGTCATGTGTGCTAACAACAACAACAAAATGTTAGTTGATGTTTTCCTGATCCTGAGAGTAATGTGTCTTGGTTAAAAAAAATATATATATATATATATATAAATTTTTTTTTGAAATTTAAACCGAATCACTCAATCTCCAGGGAGAAACCTTGATAGCATTTTATGGCCATGGATGCCCCTGCTAACCTAGAAAAAGTGGGACTTGGAAAAAGGCCAGTCTTGTGAATCCTCTTAAAATAGGGTCCAAAATTTTCATAGTAAAATTTTTTAAGTTTTAATTGGGACTTGAGTTGAAAAATAAAACTAAAGTTTGGGAAAGTAAGTGTATGTTATTCTATACTTAGCAGCTCTTATACAATTGTAATTGTAATTGTCAAGGATATCTTAGACCCAAAGCAAAAGCTAATTTGCTTTAGTAGCATCTTTAAAATAGCAGCCCATTAATTTCTGAAACAAGAGAAGTAAATGAGTTCTGGATGGGCAGTTTTGGGGTGTGAATATTCCTGTTATATCATAAGGTAGCATTCTTGGCTTCATATTTTGCCTTTTTTTTTTTTTTAAGTACAGTCAACAAAAGGTTGTTGCTATGCCCCAAAGGCTTCTCTTGATTGATTATTTATTTATTTATTTATTTAATTATTTTGTCCTTTGTCATTTTAGGGCCGCACCCGTGGCGTATGGAGGTTCCCAGGCTAAGGGTCTAATCTGAGCTGTAGCTGCCGGTCTACGCCACAGCCACAGCAACGTGGGATCTGAGCCGTGTCTGCAACCTACACCACAGCTCACAGGCAATGCCAGATCCTTAACCCACTGAGCAAGGCCAGGGATCGAACCCGCAACCTCATGGTTCCTAGTTGGATTCGTTTCCGCTGAGCCATGACAGGAACTCTTAAAGGCTTCTCTTGATCTTTTAAATTTAAATCCTTATCTTCTGAACGTATCATCTTCCAAGTATTATCCTCCAGGGATACTTTTGACTTCTTCCACAGTTCACTGACCTAACTCTGCAAGATCAAGATTTATCGTTGGCTTTGAGTGGCTTTTTCAAGAAAGCCTGCACCTTTGCAGAAAGTTTTTAGTAGAACTACATTTGCATCAGGTAATCAGATTCTGCGCTGTCTGGCATCCATTCAGGGACAACGGGTAGAGTCTTTTCACTGGTCCAAGTGCCCCAGCAGAACTGGTAATCACAGGTCTTGCAGCGGTGCTGGCGTTAAGCTCTCCTGGCGGAAGTCAGTATAAGTCATGATTGGGGGCATGAAAGGAGTCAGAGCCAAGGAGAAACCTGGTCCCCTGGGTCCCTGGAATCTCTCCTGTGTATCTCCTGGTGAGTAATACGTGCCTGGCAGAGGTAATAAGCACATCCCCCGACTAGATCGCTATTCCTGATGTTGCCTAAAGCCAGGGAGCAGCGTAGTTGAGCCACATCTCCCCAGAATTCATTTTTTTTCTTTTTAGGGCTCAACCTGCGGCATCTCGAAGTTCCTGGTCTAGGAGTAGAATCAGAGCCACAGCTGCCAGCCTGTGCCAGAGCCACAGCAACATGGGATCCGAGTCACATTTGTGACCTACACTGCAGCTTGCGGCCACGTTGAATCCCTAGCCCACTGAGCGAGGCCGGGGATCAAAACTGTATCCATGTGGATATTAGTTGGGTTTTTTACCCGCTGAACCACAATGGGAACTCCTAGAATTAATTTTTTTAAAACTCTCCTTGGGACTTTCTGTGCCTGGAGGGCGCTGGCCTGACAACTAGGAGCAGGTGGTACCTGGCTCCATAATGATCCTGTTTTTTAAGTTTCTGCCCCGGGCATGATCTGAAGCCAGCACAAAGTGGGTGCTGATGCTCCTGATGGGAGGAGCTATGCTGACTTCATAACCTGCAGTTAGGGAGTTTCTCGTGGTTAGTATGGATTTGAACAACATTTATTAGTATGTTCCCCTTCCAGTGCCTCTCCCCACCTGGTAACATGCCCAGTACTCTCCAGAAACTCTCATCCACAAAGAGTATTGTCTTGGAGTTCCCTTGTGGCCTAGCAGTTAAGGATTTCTTAAGGCTTATGTCCCTGCTGTGACATGGATTCATTCTCTGGCCCAAGAACTTCCACATGCATGTGACCAAAAAAAAAAGGAAAGAAAAAGGAGAAAGATTGTCTGTGGTCAGGTTTGCCAGAGCAAAACCTGAGATGGGGTTTCCTGTGCAAGTGACTTATTTTGGAAATGCTCTTGAGAGACAGAGGCTGAAGGGAACAGAGTGGGGCAGAGGAAGGAGCCACACAGGAGTGTGCTGTCAGCCTAGTCCCTCGGGTGCTCCAGAATAGGAGTTGCACAGCACAGCTGGTCTCTCCTTGAGGCAAAGGGGTGGCCTTTCACACCCATGTCAATCACAGGCTGCAGAGTGCTGGTGAGGAAGGGTGACCCCGCCCCCTCCACCATGGCCAAGCAGCTCCCATTTAGTGGGGAACTGGAACCCATATAGTAAAGGGGTTCTGGGTGCAGCACCTGGGCCGCCCACACCAGGAGTCACAGTGTTTGCCAGACCCCATGCTCTGGGAGACCTCCTTCTGCCATAGCTGCAGTAGGAGAGCAGAGTATAGCCTTAAAGCCTTTTGGTCATGGAAGCTTACATAGTCACAGGAGGGCTGCACTGGTACTGACAGGTGGCAGAAGGGTAATCCGTGGCATCCCTCCCCACGGCGCCGTCCAGGAGCGCATGAGTCATGGACCCTGTGCTCAGCACCGTCCTTCCTACAGAAGTCTTTGGTTCTCCCTCTTTCTGCCTGTCTCCCTCCAAGGTCCCACTAGAATTCTGTCATTCCTGTTAGACTGAGAAGGATGAAACAGAGACTTGAAATTGTGCAGTAAATGCTGGTTCAAATGTTATTTCCTAGCATTTTGGAATTAGCCAAAATAAGGTAGTCCAGGGGCTCTCAGATCATCAGAAGCAGTCTTAGGTCAAAGCTAAATAAACAGAGGTCCCCTCACATGCGAGAGTAAATTCTTAAGACCACAGTCAGTCTTTCACATCCATGTGGGACCAGAAATCTTCAAGGCAATAAGTCTTTAAGGATAGATAGACCTTTGACTTCAGCTGAAAACCCCTCTTCCGGTTTGAGGGAGATTTCCAGTGAGGTATTCGGCTCGACAAAAGGAGCTTGGAACCAGGCTGAATAATGTAATTTATGTATATGCTGGGAGATTCTTGAGAGTTACTACACCAGGACGTGAAACAGGACTGCCCCCAAGGAATTAAGGTCACCTAGGCTTGGGCTCACTGCCTCTAATGCCCACAGGCCAATTAGCTAGGATTTAGAGTAGCTTCTACTCAGGCCAGTGGTGGACATTGCTCTTGGGAGACAAATATGAGGAAAGGAATGGTGACAAGAGGCCACCCATACTGAATCATTAGAACCAATCTTTGGGCCATGCTGTTCTTTGAGGAACGATTCTCTGGTTTTCCTTATTAAAATATGCCAGTGCGTGTCCTCCAGGTTCCAAGAGCAGCCTCTCATACTGCTGTGCCAAGGTCAGCTTCTCTGCTGGGAGGTGTCCCCCTTCCAAGCCTCGAGGTCTTCAAGGACAGGGACGAACATCATTCAGACCTGTGACCTTGGTGCTGGTCAGGGGAGAGGATATGCGGACTCAGCCACCCAGTGGAAGCTCCGTCCATCCCAAATCCACGTCCGTACGACATATGCGAACTTACCACCCATGAGTGTTTGGGGCAAGATGGGTGAAGAAGGGCTGAAGAAAGGTGTTCCTGACAGTGGACATGACTTAAACAAAAGCATGGAAATAATGCCGGGGAAAGAAGAGAATAGTGACGTATATGCTCAGAGGGGCAGCGACCAAATGGATGCCGGTGTTAAGGTTTTGAGCTTTGTTCTGCTCGCAGTGGAGAGAGGCATTTTGAGAAGCTTCCTTGAGCAGCCTGTGGAATGAACCACAGAAAGGCAGACTCGTGGCCGTGGCACAGCAGAACACTTACTTGACCACCTACCCTGTGTTGAAAATGCTTAATCTCAAGCCCCACAGTCTGAGTCTACTCAGAGACGACTCCACTGTTACCCAGACCCTGGGGTTTGGCCCAGGAATCTGTAATTTTTAAGATGCTCCCAAATCAGTTCGAACGCAGGGCATCCCGAGCCCACGGGAAGGCTGCCAAGGTCACGGAGAACCATTAGAAAATTCAAAGTCAAAGAGATCAGTGATCCCCACTAGACTGGATCCTGAAAGATCAGCTACAATTTCCTTTGAGATTTATATATTCGCTATCTTTTATTTCCTTCTATTTGGGGTTTTGTGTTGTTCTGCTGCCATTTTCTATTTAAAGTTTTATTGATGTTTAAAAACAGGCAGAAGCGGAGTTCCCGTCGTGGCACAGCAGAAACGAATCCGACTAGGAACCATGAGGTTGAGGGTTTGATCCCTGGCCTTGCTCAGTGGGTTAAGAATCTGGTGTTGCCATGAGCTGTGGTGTAGGTTGCAGACATGGCTCGGATCCTGCGTTGCTGTGGCTGTGTCACAGGCCAGCGGCTGTAGCTCCAATTAGACCCCTAGCCTGGGAACCTCCACATGCCGTGGGTGTGACCTTGAAATGACCAAAAGAAAAAAAAAAAGGCAAAAGTGCATACATCATTAAGTGCCCAGCCCAGTGAATTTTCACGGTGATCACACCTGAAAACATCCTCACACCCCAAGAACTCCTTTCCATGTACTGCTTCACCAATTATCATCTTGACTTCTAACCCCTCAAATGAAGGGCTTTTTTTGGTCATTTATACTTTTTGTGTGTTTGCTAGTGTTCTTAATATATTAGTATAGTTGTATACATGTATATCTTTGACCTAAATAGGTATTTTGTGGTAAGGGCTCACATTTTTTTTTTTTTTAATTTTATGGCCGCACCCATGTCATATGGAGGTTCCCGGGCCAGGGATTGAATCCAAGCTGCAGTTGAAACCTCTGCTGCAGCTGCAGCAACGTTGGATCCTTTAACCCACTGTGCCGGGCCAAGGATGCAACCCACACCTCCTCAGTGACCTGAGCCACTGCAGTCGGATCCTTGATCCTTCCACAGCAGGAACTCCCCACATTTTTTTTTTCCCTGATTGAACACACAAAGTTTTAAATTTATTTCACCATCTAACTGGAAATGTTGGTCTGAGTGCCTCTCAGAGATCAGAGGGAGGGAGGGAGCATGGATAGTGTTTCAGAGCCAGAATGCACACAAGTTGGTTCCTTTCGTGTGCCGTCGTGTTGTCGGCTATGCTCATTCCCTCCAGAAAATCAGGCCCTTGGAAGGAGAAGGAGGCAGGTGGCAGTTAGCCAGGACAGACCTTGGGGAAGTCACGTGACCTCACTGAACTCCAGGGCCCCAGCGTCTAGGCTTCTGCAAGTGCTTGTTCTGTTCTGTGCTTTCTCCTTTTCTGTAATCTGCAGACATTCTGCCTCCCCTTGGAAGTCTTGACTTGGCCGCAGTGACTGTGGGTTATGAAGAGCCTCCTGTTTTCCTTTGAACTTGGTTATAAACCCTGTGTCCAGGTGGAAAGACAGCAGCTTCCTGTCTCTAGAGTCCAGCCCGGGCCGGCCACGCTGGGAGCCCCTCCTTGCCCTTGCACACCCCCGCCTCTGGGAAGGCTTGTGGGGAGCAGGGGAGCTCAGCTCTCATTGCTTCAGGCTGTAGAAAGAATCCCCATGTTTTCCTTGATGTGATTCTCTTAGCATTTCTCTTTCCTCAATTAATAAGTAAGACCTTGAAAGTCAGGATTAGTGTGTGGGCGTGGGAGAGAGAGGCCAGAGAGGCAGCTTGGATGCCTTTTAACCAAAAGCCAAGGAGCCGTCCAGGTCCAGCTCACGTGTGGCCCAGCCCGCTTCCCCAGGAGTGCACCAGGGTTCAGAGCCAAAGCATGGCTGAAGAATGCAGAGGGGTTTTGGCCTTTGCACACTCTTCCCAGGAAACCTCTGGCAAGGGTGGGCAGTCAGAGGAGGACCAGGGCCTTGGCCTGTCAGAGGCTCCTCATCGCAGCGCCACCCACAGCGGCCGTCGTCTGGGAATTTCTGTAAAGAAGGGCTGCATCTGCTGAAGTCCAGCCCAGCCTCCCCGAAGCCCTTTCCACACACCTGTCTGGGTGCAGCCGGCCCACTTGTTGGTGCTTTTTGTCTTTCAGGAGGAAATGGGCATTTCCTGTGAACTGCTGGAGTCAGACTTCCTCAAATGCAGCGTGGGATTTCCTTTCATGAGGTCAAAGTCAAAGGTAGGGGGTGGGGAGAAGGCATTTCCTTGGCAACAGGCCCCCAGCCCTTCCCACTGGCCACTCACCCTGCCAACCACCTCCCCGAGATCTCCTCTGCACCCCTGCCTCCCGCAGCAGCTGGAGTGGTCAGCAGAGCCCTGCCTGGGCATGGCCACCCCTGTCCATGGCCACCTCCAGGTCTGCTCTGGAGAGGCCGTGCACGTGTGTTCTTTACGCTTGATCCATGTGACATACCCCAAATGTGAGACACACACCATGGCCTTTGTCCTTTGTCAAGCACCATCTGGCTGGCCTCTTAACATGGTTTTTCTGGGACATCCCATGCCCCTTTAAGTCCCTGAGATAGCGTAAGAAAAGATGTGACCTGGGCTAGTGGTCACATAGTCCTAGCTGTCACTCTACCGGGCACTCACAGTTTTTTGAAGCGAGACCTTAAAATTCTTAAATATAATAAATAATTGCATTGTACTTCATTTTTTAAAAAAGTATAAGAAAGTACAGTCGCATTGGTGTTTGTAAGAGCCCGAATTTCCTACGCTCAAATAATAATATGGTGTAACCTCTTCAGAGATTCATAGAGCATTCTAGTATGTGCCATCATTATAAGGAGATGCAAAGATGTAGAAGATGTGATTTTTGGAGGCAAAACTAGGCTCCAAAAGACCAGGTCAGCCTCTTAAGATGGAAACTGTTTTCTCTGTTATGATTTGAAGGAAATTTCATCTTCCTTTGTCCCCTCCCTAAAAAGACAAAGGTTAAACCTTTTCTCCTCCCTGTTCCGTACACTTAGATCATTTTAATCTCTAAGGCTTTTTGGTCCTGGGACAGAGTAGCTGTTTTCCAGACCAGCTGTGAGAACCACCTAGTAAGAAAGATCTGCTCATTTCTTAGCGAGTCATCAGAACCCGTCAGCCTCCTTGAGTGTACCTGCTGCAGACTCTGGTGGCTTTTACATCCATGATTCCTCAGTCTTTTTCTGGCTCTGACCGTCACTCTGTCCACAGTCATCCCA
The DNA here is from genome assembly GCA_004024745.2 of Catagonus wagneri. Taxonomy (NCBI): domain Eukaryota; kingdom Metazoa; phylum Chordata; class Mammalia; order Artiodactyla; family Tayassuidae; genus Catagonus; species Catagonus wagneri. Next base: position 22,988,734 of record PVHT021183699.1, read on the forward strand.
AGAGAAGGGAAGCCTCAGGAGGCGGCTGCCCTTGGAAAAGCTGGCAGGATACCAGGAAGGGTGAGGATGTGGGATGAAGACCCTGAAGTTTGGGACCTCATTGCCTGTTGTGAAGTGTGCAGCATCCCCTGCACGCCCCCCCCCCCACATGCATTTAACTGAAACCTTTTGAGCCACGGAAAAATAGACTTAATTGAAAAGTTTTGAAAGTGGCCAATGTATCATAACATCCAGCCTCCATCCCATATCAAACCAGAGGTGTATCTTTCTAGTTTGAAGGATTATTTTTAAAGGAAAACTTCTCTCACTGTCACAGAGGGGTCCAGGATCACTTACCCTAAAGAGAGAGTGAATAAATGAGTACAACGAAAATAAAGCAATGCTGTCTTCTGGGGCATTAAATTTTGTTAAAATTCCTTAACCCTCAAGATAGTCATAGAGCCAACAGGCGTATGAATGTTGGAGGTTGGATTTTTTTTTTTCCCCCAACTTGTTAATGCCACTCCCTTCTCCCCCACCCCACCCCACCCCATAGAGAAGTTAAGACTTTAGCCAGGCTAAACCTGGAGGCAGGGGGCCTGGAGGTGAGTTCCTGGAGAGAACCCAAGGAGTGACCCAGCAGGGATGGGACGCCCTTTATCCACAGCCCGGCTTGTCCCCCCCGTCCCTCAGACCCCGTGGGTTCTGAGGCCCTGGACCACCTGCTAAGCCTCCTGAGCACACTCTGCTTGCTTTGCTGCTTGTACGTTTCTGTCTCACGACCAGCCTGCTCAGTTCCTGACCCTCTGTTCCCCCAGGCCTCTGGCTCTGATTTTGGCTTCCTGCCTAAATCGTTTTGCTTCTCACCTCACTTTGACCTCTAGGGTGTTTAATTCAGACCTTCTGCCAGTTCGGACTCTTTGCTGGGACGGGACCTTTGACTTTCCCTTCCTTTGTGTCCTCCAGCTCTGTTTCCTGTCCTATATCCATGCCCCACCCTCACTGAGAGCTGACAAGTCTCACTGCAACAGAAATGTCTTCCCAGAAAGGGATGTCCAGTGTCCGCTACAGGTGGTCCGATGTCATGGTCTCATGTTCATTACTTCCAGGTAGCATTCAGTTCAGTAGAATCTGGTATTGCCAAGTTAGACCATTGCCTGGAATTAGTCATGAAGGAACTTAAATATTTAGATATTAAATAAGTCACAGACTTTCAGAACTTGATGGAATTCAAGGTTCATTTTATGCACCCTCTTTTTTTTTTGAGCTGTAAAGAGATTGAGTGTCTCGGCTAAGATCGCATAGTCAACTTGTGGTCGATCCTGGCTCTTTAAGCCCTGCCCATGGGGTCCTCCCACATTCCCACACCATTGGCTTAGGGCAGCGTTCTCCAACCCATGGGACGTGGGGTAACACGAGTACCTGAGATGACTGCGGGTGGCTCATGAGCTTCTCTTGGGTGATGTATAGACACAGCACTAAACAATGTCAACTCTAATGGTGAGAAAGTTATTACCTTTTCAGTGCTCTTTAAATCCTAACCCAATGCGAGAGCCAGCCTGTGGTAGTGCTGGCATATCTCTAACACCTCCTTATCCCTTGTTAATCTCCCTTTTTATCAAAATAGAGTAGCCCTCAGGCTCATAGTCTTCACCAGGCAACAGAATCCAACACTGCTTTGTTTTCGTTAACATTTATTTTTACGATGACCTCCTCTTTATGGCAAGCGGTCCTGGACTCCCATCTGTGATACATCTTTCTCCTTAAAAAAAGTCTTTAAACAGAAAGAGTGAGGTGGTAAAAATACAAAGTCCATATCACAGGTGATGTGCTAAGCAGATGTGGCAAAACTTGGGAAGACGGCAGGTGAGTGAAATTTAGAAAGTCCCGGTTTAAGAGTTCAGGCATATCATTTCCCAGCGAGAACTTCAGCTGCGGAAAGGGACAGCGGGCCTCTTGCCAGAGTGGGCTCTGGGCTGAGTTTTATTGCTGAAGTTGTACCTCTGGCCTGATCATCAGAGAGATATACGTACAAAATAAAGCTGGCTGTGCAGATGAGCGTCCGGAGGTCATAAACTGCAGAAAACTGTAGCATTTGAGTTTGGAATGCTTGCAGATGCCAAACGTCACTTTCTTTTCCCCTAGTATGAATTCAGCGTCATCTTTGATACAAGCCACCTGTCTGGGGAAGAGGAAGTTCTTAGCTTCATTGTTACCGCTCAGAGGTAAGGGGAATTTACATTTTTTTTTTCCAAGATGAAAGATTTATGGGACCAAGAAAGGTCATGCCCTGGTCACGCATTGATGATGCTGCCTAAAATGCCACGGAGGAAGAAACCACTCGGTTGTAAAGCCCCAGAGCACTGGCTGGAATCAGGTCTCTCAAGGATGGTGCTTATCTGGTTCTGCTTGTGCAGACACCAGGTCCCCTGAGCTTGAGAGACTGGGGATCTTCCGGTCGGAGGTGACGATTCTACAGCTGGGGAGAGCCAAGCCTGGAGAGGTCAGCGTCCCACCCAAGCTCAAGTAGTTGCTTAGTTCATAGATGGCCTCTATGGGTTCCTCATGAACAGGCCGTGGCAACCCCTGATGCAGGGCGAGGGCACCTGCAGCATGAGGGCCCAGCCAAGCTTGTGGGTAGAGGTCCCCAAGAGATGGTCCTCAAGAGAGGGCTTTCCCAGGAGCCGAGGGAACAGATAGTCAGGGAAGGGGACAGTGCAGTGGTGATGAGCCCCTGCCCTTCTCTCTCCCATGTAGCCAAGGGTTTGAGAGGGACTGTGGGGTCATGAGCTGCCTCCACAAGCCAGAATCCACACGTGCCTTCAAGTGCCATCTGCGTGGCACTTGGCTGATGGTTGGGATGGAAGGGCAGGTATTTGTGTAGGTGAATATGGAGATACAAGTTTTGATTGGGGTGTAGTTTGACTCCCCAAGGCAACCTTTTTATTGGAATTTTTATTAGGAGATAATTTTAAAGTTAACAGAGATGTTGCAGAGAATGGTGTGAGGAATTCCTAGACACCCTTTCCCTGGAGTCACCCAGTCTTGATGCTCTGCCTCATTTATTTTATCATTCTTTTTCTATGTGTGTTTTTTTTTTCCCTGAACCATTTGAAAGGAAGTCACAGAAATCATGCCTCTTTACCTCAGTGTGTGTTTCCTAAGAATGAGGCCATTCTCTTAAATAACCCCAGTATGCTTATCAAATTTAGGAAATTTGACACTGATACAATATTATTAGTTTCTAATCTCTAGTCCATGTTCCAATTGTGCCAGTTGTCCCCATAATGACTTTGTAGCCATTCTTTCACGTACAGAATCTGATGATGGATCAGGCATTCAGGTATCATATCTTCTCTCCATTTGCCTTAATCTCCAACCCAAACTTTCAGGAGTCCTAAGTCCATCGCAGAGGTGGTTTGGAGATCTGAACCAAACACCCTGAAGGCCAAGGTCAGGCAAGAGCCCCAGAAAAAGGTGAAAAAAAAAAAACAGAATCAGGAACCTCGTAGCTAATAGAGGCTGGGAAAATGGAAGGCCAGGCACTGGGCGAGCAGGCCACGAAACCAGCCGCTGGAAGTCAACCGGGGAACCAGGGGCTGGAAATCCCCCAGGGAAAGGCAATCGAGATCAGCACATGGTCAAGCCTGGAGACCCGCAGGGTCCGGGGCACAGAGTGAGGCAAGGCAGGCTAAGCATTGTGAAACTAAGGCCCCCACCCACATGGTCACCTCTGAAATGACTGTGCTCAACCCAAGCCTTCCTCCAAGGAGCCCAGAGCCCCCAGACACTGAGAAGGAGTTCCTGGTCCCACATTCCGAGTTGCAGAGAAGGTCACCTCCCAGACTCTTCAGCTGAGCCTCACTGTGCAGCGTAATGGGCCCCAGCTCAGCCCTGCCTCTGACCCCCCAGGTAGAGCAAGGGGGCCTGCTCTGGACCACTCCTCTCAACCTCATGTGTATCTATTAAGCCTAAAGCACTGAGCGGAACCTGAGAAGGAGCAGGGACGAGAGGGACTCTTCCATCAGATGGATCAAAGGGGTCAGTCTAGAGATGGAGGCAGACACAGCTTAGCACGGGGGCGGAGAGCAGGGCAACCCAGGCGGACGCTGACCCCCACTCATTCTACACGCGTTTGTCTGAGCTCTTACTACAACCAGCCACTGTGCGAGACACCAGGGGAGATACTACAGGGATCAGAGCTGGCAGAGTCCCTCCTCTTGGGGAGCATTGTGCAGGTGGCAGGGGACAGATCGTGAACAAAGGCACATAGAATGTTAGAGGGAGATGGGGGCAGAGCGATTCCTCCAGCAAGCACGGCACGTTTGCTAGCAGTCCTAAGGCAACTTCATGTCCGTCCCCACCTCTCCCGAAACCCCTTTGACAGGGCTAGTTCTTTCCTCGGACTTGGAGACAATCTAGGACAGTCCTCTGCTTTCTCAGGTTACTCTTGGTTGATGCCAAGTCCTACAATCCCTTCAAAATGCAAAGCAATTCACAAAATCCATAACGAGAGTGTCCAGTCCCATGAAATCGTCAAAACTCGATTTCAGGTCAAGGCTTCCTCCTCCCCTCTGCCGGGGCAGGGCCACAGGAGGGCGGCAGGCCTCCCTTTGGGAATGGCTGAGCTCTCCTCCAGTGGTGCTTCTGCTAGTCCTTTCACCCCTTTTCTGGAGGATTCCCCCTCCCCGACCCCAGGCTTACAGCAGCGGTTGTGAGAGAAGAGCGTGAAAGAGGAAGGGTCCTGCTGTGGGCTCTCGCTGGGCCGGGCAGGTGTCCAGAGCTGGCTCTTCCTCTTCGGAGACCCCCCTCCCGACCCCCAACTCCCGGGGCTGCTCTCCTGGGCTGGCTCCCTCATCGCCTCCTCCAACCTCTGCCTCTAGGTAGCTGAAGATGCCGTCAGCTCCTCCTGCCAGGGCTATGCCCGGGACGGGACCAAAGGCAACCCCTCGCTGGCTCTTGCATGTAGATCCCACCTGGGAGTCTTGGCCCTGACAGTCTCTGGAAATGCAGGTGGTCCTCGTGGGGTCAGGAAGCGGGGAAGCCGGCAGCCCCTTCCCCTTGTGTTTCCTGGGCCTGCATCTGACTGTTCCAAACAGGGTTCCTTGAAGCGCGACTTAAAGGGCAGGCACCCCTCCCCCCACCCCCGACCACAAACCATTTTCTCCAGACTCTGTCTCCAGGAATCTTCCTTTCCAGACTCGTTACAGCCTTGACGTCTTATCTTGGATTCTTTCCACCAGACATAGTAAATCCTGGTTTAGTGCTTTCCTCTGAATTTTGGCCTCCCTGAGGCCTCAGCCCAAAGCTGTGTTTTAACATCCTGTCACATTCACCCCAGGCTGAATGAGTCTTGGATTTTCACAAAAACACCAATTACCCAGAGGTTAAGCTAAGATCCTTCCCAAGTCCTGACTCTTTCACCGTCACCTGCAGCCTGTTCTTCCCTCTTCCTCATTAGTGGCTTTGCTCGCAAAGCCTGAAGGCATTGAACACGGGGAAGCTCAGGTCAGGCCCCACCAAATGTCACCCACCAGGGGACAACCCGGGACTGGTGAAGTGCACACGTCACGAGGCTTTATTTATTTTTTTCATTGGAGGCTTTCCTCGGTCTCAAAGTCATTTACAGCTCACAGAATTAAGATTAATTTTCCTTTGGGAACCACTGCGAAGCTGGAAGCATGCATTTTCAGAGTCCCTCGACCCACAACCACTATAGCATATTTTTGTTTTAACGCTACTTTATCTATTTGTGGGGTTGTTTCATTTTGTTTTTTAGCATTTTCTTTGGTATTTTGGAGACCATACTTTCTCCTTGAAATGAGAGCACAGCACATCACAGTGGTCCTTGAACTTTCCTTCCTGTGTGTCATCATATCCACCTTTCGCTCCAAAGGGAATGACTTTCTGGCCTTTGGTTCAGCACGAGTTGGACTTACCGAACAAACACTAATTGTATCCTGCATATTACAACAGGTTGTGCAAAGCAGATGCAAATAAGAAACACAGTGAGTGTTAAAATACAGTCCAACAGGAGTTCCCATTGTGGTTCAATGGGTTAACCTGAAATAGTGTCTGTAAGGGTGCAGGTTTGATCCCTGGCCTCGCTCAGTGGGTTAAGGATCTGTTGTTGCTGTGAGCTGCAGCATAGGTTGCCAGACGTGGCTGGGATCTGCATTGCTATGGCTGTGATGTAAGCTGGCAGCTGCAGCTCCAATTCAGCCCCTAGCCCAGGAACTTCCATATGCCACACATTCGGCCTTAAAAAAAAAAGGGAAAATACAGCCCAGCAGTCCTGCAAATCCTGCACAGTCTTCCCAGTGCAGTGCTGTTCCTGCTGTCTGTCCGGGTAGCATTGCTACAGGGTTATAGCCTCTCGACACAAATGACAATTGGCTGGGCTTGGGAGTTTTGAAATAATGCAAGACGTGGTTACTTTTTATTCACACTCATGTTTACATAAGACTTGGCTGTGATCTAATAGAAACACGTGCTAAGCATAGAGAAGGTAGATGTGTTCCCACTGCTAGAATCCAGAAGGGCTTCCCTGAGGAGGCAGCATTTGAATAGAGGAATCCGTTTGCAGTCTGGAGATGCCTAGGCACCGTGCTGAGGATGTGCGTGGCATGGCCTGCTCTGTCACACCCACATGGGAGGTGGGCTTTGGAGTGTGTTGGGGATTCCTGAGCCGTCTCTGAGGAAGGATGGGGAGCGTGTGAGGGCAGTGGATGGAAGACAGGGCTGAAAGAAGAGAAGGGGCTGAGAGCCTGGAAAGTCTCAACTCCTTTCCAAAGGCATTGGGGAACCACTGAAAGTTCTTGAAGAGAGGAATGATAAGATGCAGTGGCTTTCCCATTGTTGCGGTGTTTGTTTGTAATGGCAGCACCTGCAGTGTATGGAAGTTTTCAGGCCAGGGATCACATCTGAGCTTCAGCTGCAACCTACACCACGGCTGCAGCAATGTCGGATCCTTAACCCACTGTGCCACACCGGGAACTCCCGAGACTATTGGATTTGATAATGGGGGCGTATGCCCATTCGGACCTGAAAATCCTCATTCTCCTGCTGTTTCTGGGATCCACAGAAAACTCTCCATTGTTGGGCAGATCCATCAATGTGCTGTCTGAGTCTCTTAACACCTGGGCAGCTGATACTCCTAGGAAGGAATATTTGGGGAGGAAATCTGGCATGGAAGAGGCTCTCCTTGTCAAAAAGTGGGAGCTGGGAGTTCCCATGGTGGCTCAGCCGTGACGAACCTGACTAGTATCCATGAGGATGCAGGTTAAATCCCTGGCCTCGCTCAGTGGGTTAAGGATCCAACGTTGCCATGAGCTGTGGTGTAGGTCGCAGACAAGTCTCACATCCTGCATTGCTGTGGCTGTGGTGTAGGCTGGCAGCATGCAGCTCCTATTTGACCCCTCATCTAGAAACTTCCATATGCCAAGGATGAGGCCCTAAAGAGACAAAAACAAAAACAAAAAAAACAAGAAAAAAAAATGGTGGAAACTCCATCTACCTCTCAGTGCCACTCAGGGCTGATCTGAGGTGTCAAAGAAGAGGAATAACAATGCGATGGTGGAAACTTCACCTTCTAGAATCCCGAATCCATGGACACTGGTGTCCTGATCCTAGGTGCCCACTGGAATCAGCTGGGAGCCTTAAAAACTCCCAGTGCCTGGTCCACTCTACAGGGACCATCATCTAATTTGTTCAGGGTGAGATCTGGGCATTGTGATTTTTTCAAAAGCTCATCAAGCAGTTACCCCGTGTAGTCCCTTACTCTATACTGCATACATTTTCCCTCAACACCGGTCTCTTAAATACCTATTATGTACCAGATGCAGTTCTGGTCACATAGGCAAAAAGTTAGTAACTTACCTTAACTTCAGAAACATCCCTTTGTGTACATTTATAATTCTGTATAGCATTGGAGAATACCTAGCATTGATGGCTTAAATAACTAAATATCAGAATTTTCTGATTCCTTGAAGCACAGAGGTTAAGGAAGCTATATTATCTGCTGAACACCCAGCAGACTATTTCACGCACCCATTTCTCTCCAGACTTGGGTGAAAATCTGGTCTTACTGCCCCAGAGGGCCCCCACAGCACTTGACACCCTGCTCTGATGGGAAGGCCCTTCAAGCTTCTAGTCTTGAACACTGCTGTCCAAAATCTCAGTCATTGCTTTTTTCTCGTCACCACCCTTTGAAGATCTCTTGCTTCCATGTGGATTTCGGAGGACAGCGAGTGTGAGACTAAACAGTGGCTCAAGAGCTCCTCTCTCAGCAGCCTGGCCTCGCAGACAATGGGAAGTCTCCCAAGTCACGAGCTTGCAGAGCCGCTGGGAGCCTTTTGATGTTCAGCCTCTTTATCTCACCTTTTTAACTTCACTCAGTCTGGAGCAGTCACCCGCTGACAGATGAGACTGTCAGGCCTGAGCTGCCAGTGGCCACAGGTGGCTGGACAAATGACAGGGCAAGGGGTGGTGCTTTCCACCAGGAATCGATGACTCAGACCTGGCAGGATGCTGGGTGGGGGAGGAGCAGGTCCAGGCGTTTCCATCCGCCCATCCATTTGGGGCATCACCTCTGGTCTGCCGGAGGCAGTGACTTACAGCTTTTATTGCCCCCCCCCCTCCCCCGGGAAAGGAAGGACAAGGAAGGGAGGCCAGGTGGCACCTGATCCAGTTGCTTCTGTAAACTTGCGATGGATGTCGCCCCATAGGCGGAAGACAGATGAGGAGTCAGGGGTCAGAGGCACAGAGCACCATTGTTCCAGAACAATAGGAGAGCGGAGAAGAGGGGATGTGAGCCTATCGAAGTAGTGCTGCACTCAGCACTTGCTGGTGGCAAGAGGAAGGCAGTGGGGGCAGAGGGAGGGCAGGGAGCAGGCTGGAACTCTGCATGGTTCGGGGAATGCTGTGATGGGGAGTGGTCCAGAGGAGCTGGTCATGGGGACTTTTAGGTTCCACCCCTGGAGGGTGAACTTGGCTTTCAACAGGAACACCGTGTTTAACTCTGTGAGACAGAACCAAATGCAGGTGCTGGGTTCACCAACATGTACTCAATAGCCATGCTTTTCCCCAAGGCAGTTGCTTCCCTGGATTAATCATCACAGTTCAGATTTGAAATTTAAGGAAGTAATAAAGGGAAACTAGGTTTTCTCTCTCTTCCTCCTTTTCCCTCTCTCCCTCCTTCTCTTCCTTCTCCCCTCAGCACTCGCTAAATCTTGTATCAGAGATTATCCCGTAAGTCTTGGATCAGGAGACGGCATCACAGTAGAAAAGCACCGGTTTTGGAGACTGACCCGGGGGCTGTGGGTTCTTGGGGCAATTTACCCAGTCTGTCTGAGCTGCTCCTTTACCTGTCAAGGGAAGGTAATCCCCTCCCTCAGGGTTACTCTGAAGACCCAGCTCCATCACCATGAGGCGTGTGCCTGGCATATGGTAGCCCTCAACAGCATCAGCCCCCTTGCATACACGTTTCCAGAATGACCCTGCAAGAATGCCCATTCTGTGCCCCCTCACTGTGAGAGGAAGGCCTGTGTGTGAACATGCCGGAGCCAGCCAAGTCCACAGCAGGAGCTCCCATGATACTTATCAGGTTGGGGTTGGCCGGGGCCTCTATCTTGGGCATGCTTGTCCTTGGATGATGGTTAGAGCCTTTAGATGGGGAATGGTTGCCAAAAAACAGCAAACGCCTTCCTGGCTGCAGTGCCCTAACCTTGCTGGCCCATGATGCATGGGACAGGCCTTGTAGAAGCAGCACATTCCATTGGTGCCCATGCACAACTGTCAGCGCTCACCTCTCCCACACACATACTGCACAGTTCCCAGCTCCGGCCCCTCTGCCTGAGGCTTTCTCTGGCCCAACCCCACAAATCCTGTGTATATAGGGCAGGTGCCAGGGAATCAAAGGTGGTTGAATCAGGGAATCAGCCACCCCCCAGCAGGTCTCAGAAGTCACTGGATCAGCTCCAGTGTCTGCAGTTGGTCGACCTGGGGCGGATGCTCCAGTCTGCCTCCCAGAGTTCCCAGCCCAGAGCCAGCCCAGGTGCCCTGACCTCCTGGATCTCATGCCCTGACTGCCTTCTTGCCTTTCCTCTCTCCCTTCTCTAGTCCCCGCTGGTGTTTCCCAGGGTCACCCCCCCCCCCCACTCCACACCCCATGCACTGCTTGCACTCACATCTTTGTGAGGGGAACACAGCTGAGACCAGTTGAGGGCCCACTGTGACGGCCGTACAGAGACCAGAAACCAAGCTGAGGGTAAAAAGGTGTAGAACGGGAGTTCCGTTGTGGCTCAGTGGGTTAGGAATCCAACATTATCATTGCTGTGACTCCGGTTACCATTGTGGCGTGGGTTCGATCTCTGGCCTGGGAACTTCTGCATGCCAAGGGCGCAGCCAAAAAAAAAAAAAATGTACAGAACAGAGAGCCGTGACAGGGAAGGAAGATGCCTGCTGTGGGCTGGCTATGCTGACCTGTGCCCTCTTCTTTGTACCCGCACAGTGGCAATGTGGAGCGCTCCGAGTCCTTGCACGACAACGCCCTCACGCTGACGGTGCCGCTGATGCATGAGGTGGACACATCCATCACTGGGTGAGTAGCCAGGACACAGCTGCCTGGAGCGGAACCCTGTGCTTCTCTTGTGTCTGCTGGTGTAGCCTGGAGCCAGTGGTCAGCCCACTTCTGCCCAGCTCTAAAACGCCGGACGAAGCTTCAGTTACAGTGACTGTGCCTTCTTTCCTCCCTGTTTTGTCCTCTTTCCCAGCTCCCCACCCACCTGGGAGGTAACACAGGACATGTAAGGACAGATGTAAGCCCCACAGTTTGAACATTCTGTACACCATTACATAAATCTCTTCCCAGCACCCACCCCTGCAGGATGCCATATGGTAGCGGGCAGCTTGATTCCTGGGATTAAAATCTCAGCCAAAGGTATCGCCATGGCCTGCCTGGCTCCCAGGAAGGCTGGGCGCCTTTCAGATGCGCCTCGAAGTCAGCGCTGGCTTTGTGTGTTTCCGCTTGCTCTCCTGCCTGGCCAGTGGGCAAGGGCAATCACAGCAGGCACGGCACCTGCCCTAGTGAAGTCCACGGCCACTCAGCGCTGCTGGCGCCGTAGGAAAAAGCAGGGCTGCAGACTGCGGGGACACAAAACAACCCTGGGTGGTTTTCAGCCAAAACTCAGGCCTGGAAAAATGAGAACTCAGTTCCTGTTTCCAGAAACCAGAGCGCATACCTCTTTGATAGTGGAAAAAGGATTTGCACAATTAGTTTAGATCAAATGAGGACCTGTTGAACCTTTGCCCCTCAGGGAAGCTGAACTTTTCTGGAGGTTCAGAGTTTCTCAGTTTTCAGTTCTCAAGTGCTTCTGGGCCCTGGCCTCGTCTGGAAGTAGAGAAGTTAATATGTTGCAGGAGGAGCCATCAGGGCAAAGCCCCTGCTCTGCTGGGTGTTGGGGACTGAGTCTCCCGGCGGGCGTTGCCGCCTCTTGGCATTTTTCATCACGTTCTTTAGACATGAGGCATTGGTGGAGTATATTTGCAGATTAACAGATTTGCCTCTGTTCATGGCTCTATTTTTAACCCAAGAGTTTATTTACTTGTCCCCTCAGAGGCACAGTGATAATATCCCCAGGACCGAGTCCTGTCCTTGGGGACGAAAGAGAAAGTGCTGGCTCACTTGATCCTGTTGTCAGGCCCCGGAGGCCTCATTGTGAGGTGTTAACAGCCCATGACGTAACCATCAGTTAAACAAACGAGTCAACCTCTGCTCTTTCCGGGCACATAAAACAGGGGATTTTAAATGAACCAGCTCTTACTTACTATTGGGTAATACCAGGAACTCGCTGCATCTCTAAACCAATACACTCAAGCTGGAAATGGGTGAATTGCTGTCCATTCAGACCTGGTACCAAAACGCTTACATTGTGTTTAGGCAGGAGTATAGCTTCTGGAATCTCATCTAGAATCCAATTATTTGTCTGCGAATTTAAGTGAGTCTGGGTTGGTTTATGTGGGCAACGTCGAAAGTTTTGCTATGAACTGAGCTGGAATTCTTTTTTTTTCCCATTCCTTAATGAATTTTATTACAGTTATAGGTGTACAAAAATCCTCGCAACTCAATTTTATAGCATTTCCATCCCAAACCCTCAGTGCATCTCCCCACCCCCAGCTTGTCTCATTTGGAAACTATAGGTTTTCCAAAGTCTATGAGTCAGTATCTGTTCTGCAAAGAAGTTCATTGTGTCCTTTTTTTAGTTTTCACATGTAAGTGGTAGCAGTTGATGTTGGTGTCTCATTGTCTGACTGGTTTCACTTCACATGATAATTTCTAGGCCCATCCATGTTGCTATAAATGTTATTTAATTCCTTTTAATGTCTGAGTAATATTCCATTGTGTATATATACCAGATCTTCCCTATCCACTCCTCTTTCGATGGGCATTTTGATTGTTTTATGACTTGGCTATTGTATGGAGTGCTGCAATGAACACTGGAGTACGTGTGTCTTTTTGAGTCATGGTTTCCTCTGGATAGATGCCCAGGAGTGGGATTGCTGGATCAAATGGCAATTCTATTTTTAGTCTTCTGAGGAATCTCCATACTGTTTTCCACAGCGGTTGCACCAATTTGCATTCCCACCAACAGTGTAATAGGGTTCCTTTTTCTCCACACCCTCTCCAGCACTTATTGTTTGTAGACTTTTTGATGATGGCCGTTCTGGCTGGTGTAAGGTGTTACCTCATAGTGGTTTTAACTTGCATTTCTCTAATAACGAGTGATGCTGAACATCTTTTCATGGGTTTTTTTGTTTTTTTTTTTTGCCGTCTGTGTGTCTTCTTTGGAGAACTGTCTGTTTAGATCTTCTGCCCATTATTTGATTGGGTTGTTTGTTTTTTTGGTATTGAGCTGAAGGAAGTGTTTGTAAATTTTGGAGATGACTCTCTCGTCAGTCGATTCATCTGCAAATATCTTCTCCCATTCTGTGGGTTATCTTTTCATTTTGTTTAGGGTTTCCTTTGCTGTGCAGAAACTTTTAAGTTTAATTAAGTCCCATTTGTTTATTTTTCTTTTTATTGTCCTTACTCTGACAGGTGGATCTGAGAAGATGTTGCTGTCGTTTATGTCAGAGAGTGTTGGGCCTATGTTTTCCTCTAGAATTTTATAGTATCTGGTCTTATCTCTAGATCTTTAATCCATTTTGAGTTTATTTTTGTGCGTGGTGTTAGGAAGTGTTCTAGTTTCATTTTTTTACGTGTGGCTGTCCAGTTTTCCCAGCACCACTTATTGAAGAGGCTGTCTTTTCTCTAATGTATATTCGTGCCTCCTTTGTCATAGACTGGTTGACTATAGGTGCGTGGGTTTAATTCTGGACTTTCTATCCTGTTCCACTGATCTATATTTCTGTCTTTGTGCCAGTACCATATGGTTTTGATGACTGTAGCTTTGTAGTATAGTCAGATGTCAGGGAGCCTGATTCCTCCATGAGCTGGAATTCTTAATCACATTTTACATAGCCACTGTTTGAAATCCAAAGAAAAAGGCTATCAGTGAATGGACTCAACTTTTAATACTTCATTTCTAGTAATATGAGTAGTCTAAAAATGTTTTTTTTTTTAATAATTTTGTCACAGAGTAGGGTTTAGGATGCCAGATATAATTCATTTATATTTATTTCTTTAAACCTTGCTGTCGTCTTCCTCAGTCCACAGAGCATTTTTCAAAAATGACAAGCAGGAGTTCCCTGGTGGCTCCTCAGTTTAAGGATCCAGCATTGTCACTGCAGCAGCTGGGGTTGCTGCTGTGGCGTGGGTTTGATCCCTCACCTGGGAGCTTTCACATGCCATGGGCTCAGCCAAAAAAAAAGGCAAAACGGAACATACGTAATTTTATAATCCAGTAAAACAATAATTAAAGCTACCATTTTCCTCCTCATTTTAGAAATGTAATCCTAGTACCTATTTGTATATGTAGTTATTGATTTGACCTAAGATGACAAGACCTTACTGGAAATGTCTGTTTGGAAAGCCTAGGTCTGGCTGTGTCCGTTGACAGGAGAGAGAAGGAATAGTTCTTGAAGAGAAGCACTTGGTGGAGGACACAGGGGGAGCCAGGTTCTGGATTAGATAGAGACAGATGTTTGAATTATCAGGAGAGCAGTGGCCCCAGCCTGGGGTGACACAATTCATGCTTTTCTCTTTCAGAATCACATCTCCAACCTCCTTTGTGTATGGCGAGTCTGTGGACGCATCCAACTTCATTCAGCTAGATGACCTGGAGTGTCATTTCCAGCCCCTCAACGTCACCCTTCAGGTACCCACCCTGGAGACCCTCTCTGTCACTGGGGACCAGTGGAAGGGCCCACGGGATGTGCCTGCTACTGAAAGGCAATGAAAGAGCTAGGCTTCTTCTAAAAGAAGCTCTTCTTAGCTGGTTGGCTGGGGCAGACTGTGTGTGTGTGTGTGTGTGTGTCTGTGTGTGTGTGTGTGTGTGTGTGTTCCATGACCACACACAGAATTAATCTCTTTGCTCTCTGGTTCTCTGCTGTGTGGACCCCTCTGCTTTTTAGCATTTGGAGGGAGACCTGCATGAGGAACACTAGTCTTCCCCAGGCAGGCCCCTGGATGCTGAGGCCCAGGCCAATGTCTCTGCCCAAATAAATGGCCCCAAAGCGCCCCTTTCAGTTCTCCATCAATTCTTCACACTGTGCGTGGGGCAGCCTGGAGGACTGGCCATGTCGCCTTCCTCCCGGGCTCCTGCCCGCTGACTCAGCCAGGGGCCCCCTCCTCCCACAGAGGACGGCTTCTCTGAAGTGGAGTTTTGCAAGAGCAAAGTGTGAGTGGTAGAAACTCCCCCTAAGGGAAGTACGCTGCAGAGCAGGGCTGGCTCTCTCCGTCACCCGGTGTGGACCTTGGACACCGTGAAGGACATCGTCCTTGTCTAAACCAGGGGTGGGCCAGCTTCTGCAGAGGCCTACAGGGTAAAGTATTTCAGCTTTGCAAACAGCAATTTAAACCTGCTTCTGGGAGTTCCCATTGTGGTTTAGCGGAAACAAATCCAACTGGTATCCGTAAAGATGAGGGTTCGATCCCTGGCCTTGCTCAGTGGGTTAAGGATCCGGCATTGCCATGAGCTGTGATGTAGGTCGCAGACGCGGCTTGGATCCCGTGTTGCTGTGGCTGTGGTGTAGGATCGCGGCTACAGCTCCGATTCAAACCCTAGCCTGGGAACTTCCACGTGCCACGGGTGTGGCCCTAAAAAACAAAACAAAGCAAAAAACAAACAAAAAACCTGCTTCTGTAGCACAGAAGCCACCATTGGCCATGTATGAAGGAAACTGTAGCTGTGGGCACTGACTTTGGAATTTCATATCATTTTCACATAGCATGAAATGTTCATCTTTTGACTTTTTTTCCTATTTAGAAATGTAAAACCATCTTAGCTCACAGCCTGGACAAAAACAGGTGGCTTGCCAGAGCTGGCCTGCAGGCTATAGTTTGCTGAGCTCTGCTCTAAGTGCAAACCCCCAGGCCCACACTGTTCAGCAGCAGGGTCTTTAAATATAATCTCTAGGGACTTAGCGGCATCTAGGCCTTAGGTGCACTTGACAATGCAGGAACTGTAAGCCCAAGAGGGAGGAGACATGCTGCAGGGCACAGAGCTGGGCACGGTGGAGCTGGAGCCAGGCCCGGGCAGGCATAGCCTAAACAGCCCTGTGTGGTCCAGCACCTTCCCGGAGCCAGGGCTGAAGTGATGGAGACGGTGCCTCATCATCTGCATCCCGAGTGAGTCCTTCCAGCTCTAGCTCCTGGGGCCCTCCTCTGCCTCCGCTCTGCTGGCTTCCCGGTCTGACATCCACTGCTATGGCCAAATAATTAATTTTTTTTTTCCTGTGACCACTCCTAGGTGGACCAGGGAAATGACAAATGATGACAGGGTGAGGGTCCAGAGAAAGAGGCAGTAAAATATTTGTGATCTCTCACAAACAATGGTCTTCCTCTCTCCAAAGCATTCTCCCGGGCAAGAGACCTTCCGAGCCTTGATGGATGATAGCACAGGTCCCCAGCCCAGAGAGGGGGTGCCGCCTGGCCAGCTAAGCCCCAGCTGTCACACCCTGTGCTTGATTTACAGGGGAAAAGGGAAAGCTGGGGTTAGCCTTGCCATTGAGACCTTGGAGTGATTGCTGGGAATAGGACCTCTGTGTTTCTGAATTGCTTCTCAAAATTTGTTTCTTTTTCTCCATTGCTCTTTGTTACAGACTAAAAAACCGATAAAGGCCAGATGGGGTATTTCTTTTTGCATAAATCACTTTTTTTTTAATTGTAAGGGTTTTTTTTAAACAATTTTTATGATTGATTTACAATGTTCCATCAATTTCTGCTATACAGCAGAATGACCCAGTCATACCTATATGTACATTCTCTTTCTCACATTTTGGAGTTCCCTGGTGGCTCAGTGGGTTAAGGATCTGACATTACCACTGTGGTGGTACAGGTTCAAGCCCTGGCCCAGGAATTTCTGCATGCTGCAGGCATGGCCAGATCAAATAAATAAAAATAAGTAACTCACTTTAATTTTAATTACTTACCTTCTCTTAGAGTGTTTGAGGTGTCTTATAATAAAAGATACAGTCAAGAAAATTATTCAGAAGGATTTAAATGACACACGTCGTGTAATGAGGAGGATGTAGGTGTGGAAGGGAGGCAGCTAAGAGGAATAACAGCTACACAAAAGATATACAAAATGTTCTTTTTACCCCCTTTAAAAAAAGGAAGCAAGAAACCTCAGGGCCTGTGGTTACATCACCTCCAAAGGCATTTTTACAGGGAGCTTCAAGTTTCATATTCAGGAAAAGAGTTTTCTTCACATCTGACCTGACGTAGGATCCAGGCTAGGGCATCCGGGGCCCCGGGAGCCAGTGATCGGCAGGACCCTGGGATACGCCTCTTAATTATCAGCTGCCTAAGGAAATAGATAGCATTCCGTTCAGGATTAAGAAAGTTGGCTGGGTCTGAAAGACAGATAGTGTGTGTCCCTGATTAGAAGGAAATCCTCTTGTGTTAGCAGAACTTCCAGTTCCCTTGAGAATTCTCTGTTGACTTAAGTTCCGTATGATTGTCATCATTCTGCCCGTCCTACAGGAAAGTCACTGACCAGGTTAATGGTGATAGCGACCCCTGCCACCACCACCACCAAAAGATAGAGAGAGTGGAGGAGGATGGGGTCAGGAATCTGGATAAAATTCTTCTATAAGAGTTCCTGTGGTGGCTCAGCAGGTTACAAGCCCTATTATCCATGAGGATGTGGATTCGATCCCCGGCCTTGTGGTTTAAGGATCAGGCATTGCCGTGAGCTGTGGTGTAGGTTGAAGACGCAGCTTGCTTCTGGCATTGCTGTGGCTGTGGCGTAGACCAGCAGTTGCAGCTCCAGTTTGACCCCTAGCCTGGGAACTTTCATATGCCGCGGTTGCAGCTTAAGAAAGCAAAAAAAAAAAAACATAAAAAACAAATGCAAAAAAAAAAAAAATCTTCTATATATCCTTATAGAAAATCTTCTATATTTTCCTCCTGCAGAAAAGCACAAGACTTTCCATATAAAGAGGTTTTTTCTGTGTCTTTTCAAACTAATATTAACGACTCCGTAGCAAGTGTTGATGGGAAAAGAGCAGAGATACTAGTCTTGGACCTGGTTTCTCAGTTTCATCAAAGTTTGCTAAATAGAGACATAATAATTTGTGGACAATTGAGAGTTTTTGTTTTTTTTTTCATCAGTTGTTTCCCTCACCTGAAAAATAGTGATGAAAAATAATGCAGATGTTACACAAAAACATTTGCAGAGAGTCAAACATTAAGACATTCGCAGAGTTCCTATCATGGCGCAGCGGTTAACGAATCCAGCTAGGAACCATGAGGTTGCGGGTTCGATCCCTGGCCTTGCTCAGTGGGTTAAGGATCCAGTGTTGCTGTGAGCTGTGGTGTAGGTTGCAGACGCGGCTCGGATCCCACGTTGCTATGGCCGTGGCTTCGTCCAGCGGCTACAGCTCCGATTAGACCCCTGGCCTGGGAACCTTCATATACCGTGTGTGCAGCCCTAAAATGCAAAAAAAAAAAAAGACATTTGCTAAAAATAAGGTAATACAAGCTCTCCCATCTGTCTGTCTCTGATGGGTGAAATAATGCAAAACAAAATCATCTTCTTTTCTTCCAGTCCGAATTGTGCTTTAATTGGATTTCCCAGGCAGGGCAGTAGGTTTCTTTTCAGTTCTGTGCTCTCACGTTTCACTTCAAATTAGCTATTTCAACTGTGGTCAGATAGTCCTTCCTTTTCTGGTGCCTTGGGGTCGTTGTTTTGGGTGAATTGTGTTCTTGCAGAATTAAAGAGTTGGCCACAATTCCACATCCACTCCATCATTTTTTGTGTCTGTTCTCTGAAGCAGAACCCGCTATTGCAAAAAAACAAAGACACGGTTTTCTAGGGACAGACGACTGGAGCTGGATCCTTCCGTATTTCGTCACATGTGAAGACCAGTTACATGTCTAGCCCACCTCCTGGCTCTGCCCTTCTGACCTTGGCTTCAGAGGTTCCTTGAATAGACTTGAATTCTCTCTCTAGCCCACAGGCCACCGCGAAATGTTTCATTTCTTCCTCTTGCTTGCTCCTTCCCATCTTTAAAAAAAAAGAAAGACATCTTTATTGAGATACCATTTACATATCTCAAAGTTCATCTGTTTAAAGTGTATAATGCAGAGAATTCCCTGCTGACTCAGCAGGTTAAGGATCCGGTATTGTCCCTGCTGTGGCGTGGGTTCAGTCCCTGGCCCTGGGAATTTCCACATGCTGCAGAGGTGGCCAGAAAAACAAATAAATAACGAAAGTGTAGAATGCGATGACTTTTTCAACATCTCTGTGATTATGCAGAATTGTGTATCCATCCCCATAATCTAATTTTAGAACATTATCATCACCCCGAAAGGAAACTTCCATACCCGTTAGCATTCAGTCCTTATGTTATTTACCAACAGCTGCTGGAACAAACTACTGCAAAGTTAGTGCCCGAAAAAGTACAAATTTTGTATCTTGTAGTTCTAGAGGAGAGATGCTGGGAAGGGGTCTCACTGGGCTAAAACCAAAGTTATCAGGAGGGCTGTGTTGCTTTCTAGAGGCTCTAGGGGAGAATCTTGCCTTTTACAGCTTAAGTTTGAGAACTACTCATCTAGGTTATTTCTCACTTCCCACCAAGTATAATAGTCTCTGAACAAGTTTCCAAGTGGGTAAAAAAAAAATACAATTTTTAGCCAAAAGGCCAGAAAATACCAAATGGGAGAATAAGATAATTTCAAAGTTTGGGGGTTTCTAATTACATGCTAGGATTTCTGGGGCATTGAAATCTCCCATCATTAGATATTTCACTTTGAGTCGTAACTTTCTAGATCCCGAACCCTTGAGTGTGTGTGTGTGTGTGTGTCTCCCTTTAAAGGATTTTTAGAGTGTACGTTACAGGTTATGAAATGAAGATCTCTGATTCAGTTGGCACTTGCTGTGTGTCTCACACCCACAGGTCTATAACACTGGGCCAAGCACCCTTCCTGGGTCATCGGTCAGCATCTCTTTCCCCAATCGCCTGTCACCTGGAGGAGCAGAGATGTTTCACGTCCAGGAGATGGTGGTGAGTTCTCACTTGTTTTCGCACTCGCTTTCAGACCTGGAGCCGGCCCATTCACATTTTTTATTCCACTCAAGAGCCCAGAAAGCTTAACCCATTCGAAACTTTGGAAACGTACCTGGAGAAGCCAGGAGACCTACAACCCCTGAATTTTAACATTGAGCCAGTTTGGTTAATGCCTGTTTGGGGACGGGCAAGGGTCGGTTATGAACCTCACTTCCGGAATGGACTTCACTGGTTCTGGGAACCACTAGCAACTGCCCGCATCTTGTGCATGTCTGAATGTGTTTTTCTAAGGGGAAGATCCACACCGCTCATCACGAATCTCAAAGGGACACTGATGCCTGAGGGAAAAGGATTGGTTCATAGGATGTAAGTGTAGGCTGAATCTTGAGTTTATGCAGATTATGCACTTCTGCTTGCTCCTAAGTCCTCTGTATGTAGTTTTGTCTCAACTAGCCTGTGGTCATTCCTGCCTGCCTCCTTGGCTTCTGGGACTTTTCATTCCCTTGATTTCTTCTTTCTCGCTGGCTTTCTCATCTCGCCAACCTCTGCAGGGCCCAGGGTCTTTTTTTTTTTTTTTTTTTTTGCTTTTTAGGGCTGCACCTGCGGCATATGGAGGTTCCCAGGCTAGGGGCCTAGTCAGAGCTACAGCTGCTGGCCTGCACCACAGCCACAGCAACGCCAGATCCGAGCCATGTCTGCGACCTGTATCACAGCTCATGGCAACGCCAGACCCTTAACCCACAGAGCAAGGCTAGGGATTGAACCCACAACCTCACGGTTCCTAGTCGAATTCATTTCCGCTCTGCCACGATGGGAACTCCTCTTTTTTTTTCACACCCAAACTCAGAGATCTCCCTCATATTCGTGACTTTATATTCAGTCTGTGTTGATGACACCCAATGTTTCCTTTCAGCCTAGACCGCTCCCGTAAAGCCTAGACTCTAATAGTCATCTCCCCTCGGGCCATCTTTACCTGGATACCGAACAGGAAATCTCCATCTGATGCAAAAACTGAACTCTCTGTGGTAACCCCTCCAAATCTGCATCCCCCACAACCTTCTGCCTCTCAGCGAACCACTAGTTGATCCTCCTAGTTGCTTCGGTCATCCTTGACGCCCCTTCCCCACCCTCCACACCTGATTAATTAGCCAAGCTGATTCATCAGCCCTTCTCAACAAATTCGAACGTTACTGCTTTGGGCCCCTCCACAGCCAGCTCCCTGGTCCCAGGGACTGTTTCCTGGTGTCCGGGTTATGGCAGTGTCCCCCTCACTTGGGTCCCTGCCCTGACCCCCCTGTGGTCTGCTCTTGCCTCGGTCACAGAGCCAGCCTCCTAAATGTAAATCAGGTCGTGCCACTCCCGCTCAAAAGCCTCCAGTGGCTCCCCCAACCCCATTCTTCCAACCCCTCAGCCAGCCTCGTACCCTGTCTCCTGCTCATCTCTGACTTTGCCTCCCCCTCCTCTTCACCACTCTCGCTCCTCCAAGTCATCCTGCCGCCTTGCCCACCCTAGAGCACAGCAAATACTCTCCCACCTCCTGAGTTTTGCACTGGGTCTTCCCTCTCCCCGGCATTCCCATCCCCAGAGAGCCACATGACCTCCACCCTCACCTCCTTCGGGTGCTTCTCAAATATCACCTCTTCAGGGAGGCCCGCCCTGACCAGCCACTGTCCCAGCACCCCTCGCCCTCTTTCTTGCTCCTGTTTCACCATCACCTGCCTCACCAGGTGGCATACCGTATCTTTTCCTGTGTGACCAGTTTATCCGCCTCCTCCTGGCCCCCTGCCATTTGAGGACAGGGGTTTCTAACTGCTCGCTGCTGTATCTCCGGGGCCTAGAGCAATGCTTGGCATGTCATACATGCTCAATCAATATTTGATGTTAGGCTGAAAGAAAAAAAATCCTCAGTATAAAACAGAGGCATTTACTCTTTCTACATGAAGTCAAGGAAAGTTTCACGCCGATGGAAATCACCTCGGCGCACCTGGGGGTCTGGAGTGGCTGGGTGTGGGGGTGAGCCCTCCTGCGGAGGGGGCACCTGGAGCTTGGAGAGTCAGTACCCACGGGGAGGTCTTGTGGTCCGTGCTCAGCGTATCATGGTGCTATTGCTCTTGGGCGTGGGAGGGACAGCTGGCCAGACAAAGGGACATTTTCTCCATGGAGAGCTTGAACGTCACGGCAGCAAGGCCCACAGCATGTGACACATCTGAGCCCCACAGCTGAAGAGGACACAGCCCACAGGAGGCTCAGAAAGCGTTGTGTGATGGCGGTGATGGTTTCTAGCACTGGTGTCCTCTTGGGTCATGTGGGCTGAAACCCTGGACCCCACGAAGCACTGAACATGGAACAGGGACCCTCCTAGCTCGCCTGCTCAGCCAGCCGCATCCCTCATGGCTCCATCCCCGCCCTGCAAGGCGCCCATGCCTGGGAGCTCCGTTTAAACAGCAGACACCCCCCACCCCCCTCCTGGTGCTCTGTGCCAGCCACATATCGCAGTTTGAACTTGGTGTAAGGTTCCCAACTCCCACGTGCTCCCATCTGCCCCTTAAATAATATTCATCTCACCAGCCACTCCGCTTTTCCCCCCACGTCTGGGGACTCTCTCCTCATAGAGCATGTGCTGTGAGCCATTCACATAAACATCTAAAGTGTTATAGAGAAAAAAATGTTCCCCTGTGGACAAAATTATTTGTTGACCAAAACAGGAAATGTAAGTCACTCAGATTCTGAAAGCATCTCGGCACCGAGTATGCCCCCTTTTCTCTTTACTGATCATCGGACCATGGGAGAGCCTCTCGAAAGAACTTTGGAATGTGTTTATAAATGACTGGCTTGGCAAGAAGGCATGAGAAGCAGTTTTGCTGAAGATTTGCAGAACTGCCCGACTGGTCATGCAGCTAAATGGACTCGCAAAAACCCCAGTGCTGCGAGCTGCTTGCATTCCGTTCTCTGAGTTCTCAAACACAAACCCTCCACATTTTCAGAACGGTACTGAGAATTTTCAGAAGTTCGTAACAGAATTCTCAAGGATGGCCAAGCCTTGAGTCAGATACACCAGCCTGTGTTCCATGTCTGTGCGGTGCAGACAATCAAGCTCGCTGGCAAACGTCACTAAGCAGGGTGAGGTATTGTGTTCTCACGGACAGTTATCACCGGAGATCAGAGTGACGATGGGACTAGAAACATCAAAGGTAGTGCAAGGTAGATGCAATGATGAGGCAAGAGTCCCGGGTACTATTTCTGAGGCTAGTGGACAGCACACCCTCTGCACTAAAGCCAACAGAGCCGAGAGCAATGGCATCCTGCAGCTCAGCCAAGTTCTCGGCCTCGGCCACTTCTTTGCTCAGCAGAGCCCGAGAATACCCACTGGGGCATGTGTGGCTTCTTATACAGGTGGTGACGTCCTCCACTCTGGCCTTCTGGGACTTTGAATAGAGTGGGGCTCTCGTTCTGAGGATTTGGGTGGCTTGGTGCAAGTTGGACTCACTCCTTTTAGGAGGAACCAGAACTCGTTCCCTGTGTTGCACAAGGAGGTGCCCCTGAGCCCCGGGGGCATCCTCTCCCCCTACACCACCCCAAGCCACCACTGTTCCCTAGCCTTGGGCAGCCCCTGGCCAGCTACCTGTTGTGCCAACTGAAGCCCAGAGGCAGAGAGCAGATATTGGGGAAGGGCATGTCTGCCATGCCTCCCCACGCCCCGTGGCACCCTAAGATGGTTTCTCTCCCTTCAGCAGTGCCCTTGGCATCAGTCATAGCATAGAGACTGCTGGCGGGCGGGTGCACTGGTCCTGTGGGCCCGACCCATCGCTGCACCTACGGTCTGACTCTGGGATGCAGTTTTCTCACTGTGGGTTCAGAATTTATTCAGAAGTGTCTGGGGCTGCAGCTGGAGTCCTAGGCAGGAAAGACCTGCCTCTAGGTTTCACCAAAGGGTCCTTTGCATCTTCCCAAAGGGTTTCTTAAGGTCCAGCCTCCTGAGAGTGGAGGGTGCCTTTGCTTACGTGGGATAGATTGGTATGGGGAGCCCAGTGAGGTGGGACCCCCTTCATACACCCACCCAGCCGTGGTCCCTTTCTTCTTTCTCTGTAGCTAATGTCCCAAGCCCCATCCACCCTACTCCCATTTAATTTAGAAACAGCCATGGTGGTGGTCGCAGGCATGCATCTCAGTGCCTCTTGCCTCCCACCCGCTGGGGTTGAGCCAGGTCCTCTGGAGACGCTGACTGTGCACACCACAGCCAGGGCGTGGGCAGGCCGCTCTGACCCTAGTGACCAGCAGGTGCCAGGAGGCCGAGTGGGCAGAACCATGAAAATAAGAGAGAGTGAGAGAGAGAAGAGGGACAGATTTCTCTGGCCCCTCTAAAATAAAATCACCCCAGGTGATGGATCATTCTGGATTCATTCAGCAAACACTGGCAGAGAAAGCAGCGATGAGGGCCAGCCTCTGATAAGAGGAATAAATCTCGCAACTCTGG
The DNA here is from genome assembly GCA_004024745.2 of Catagonus wagneri. NCBI lineage: Eukaryota > Metazoa > Chordata > Mammalia > Artiodactyla > Tayassuidae > Catagonus > Catagonus wagneri. Next base: position 23,012,858 of record PVHT021183699.1, read on the forward strand.
AATAAGTCCAGTCTCGGGGGGAGAGATCTGTGCAGTGTAATTGCAGCACCGCGTCCGAATTATTGGAGGTGCGCCCGGACCCAGGCATGGTGCAGCGGAACAGAGCCCGCCCTGGGGAGGGGACAGCAGATGCTTCACGGAGCAGGCTCTTGGAGCCAGGGCTTAGGGGATGTGGAGGTGCTCACCAGGAGACAGCGTGAGGAGGACATTCCAGACAGGGGGCGCAGTCGGCGTGCGTAGGGGTACAGTGCAAGCGGCACCTGCCTCTCCGTTCTCTCTTAGACACACGGGCAAAGGTCACACCTCTCCGTTCCTCCCGTAGAGCATCCCCGCAGGTAGCCGCCTCGGCCATGTGACGGAGTCCTAAACCACAGTCATTTCCTGTGACAGTTGTCCTTTGCGGGGCGGGGGGGACATCATGTGTGCGCTTGTGAACCTGCACCGTCATGTCTCTGACTCAGGGATGGGGAAGGCCAGGCAGCCCGCTCGGATGCTAACTGTCCATCAAGGACGTTGCCCGCAAGTGATGTGGCTGCTACAGGGGGCAGTGGCTTCCTGCGGCCCAACCACCCACGTGAGGAGAGCCAGGGGCACTTGCTCCTGAAATAAGGTTCCTGTTTGGATGGTGGATGTAGCTTCTTTCGCTCGACTTGATGGGAACTGGTCTGGGGAATGTAATGACCTCACTTTGTCATGGGCCTGCTGCAGAAATGAGCCTTTTATTTTATTTTGTCTTTTTAGGGTCTAATCTGCAGCATATAGAGGTTCCCAGGCCAGGGGTTGAATCAGAGCTGCAGCCACCAGCCTATGCCAGAGCCACAGCAATGCAGGATCCAAGTCGCATCTGTGACCTATACCACAGCTCATGACAACAGTGGATCCTTATCCTATTGAGCGAGGCCAGGGATCCAGTCTGCATCCTCGTGGATGCCAGTCAGATTCGTTTCCACTGAGCCACGACGGGAACTCCCAAGATGAGCCTTTTTAGCAGATCCCCTGCGCACAGACCTAGGAGAGGACAGGGTGGCACAAGTGTCACAGGCTTTATGGCTCGTGAAGGGAAGACCTTTGGAACTTGGGGTGGATCCTGTTGCAAAGCTAGGTTTCCTCACAAGGGATGACAGGTCACAGGAGAGGATGGCACGTTGACCCAGGACTTGGGCTTCAGGTGTTGACGCTGAAAACCTGCCTATGAGCAACTTTCTAACACTGGAGGAGGCAGCTTTGGGATCTGGCTCTTAATAATATGCAGGAAGGAAAAAAGTCGTAAATGCCACAGCTTATGGAGAGCAAAGGGCTGGAACTTTATTCCAGGGGAAAGCCGTGGGTCTTTCAAAGAACGCTAATATTAATCTAGAAGAAACATGAAATAAAGGCCATGCCGTTCTTTCTTCCTCCTCCAAAACTGTCTGAAAAGCTTTGCTTCTCTGGCTTATTCTGTCACCACCATTGGGCAGTGATTCTAAAGGACTGACCTGATTTCCAGGCACTAAAATCGGGTGAGAATGAGGGATAATTTTCCAAGGAGACACATCAATAACTTTGCCACAGGGTACCATTAGGCTATTGGTGAATGTCAATACCAATATCCATTAGACTATCCGGTTTGGTGGCAATACTTATATCTTAGTAAATTATAACACATACATACCCCCACACATGCACACCAGACAGGGCTGCCCATGATCTAATTTCTGCCAAAATAAGTCAGTTAATACTGGAACTTCAATTCATTTGCAATGATGATGCCCCTCTCCCTATGGAGAAAAGATGTATCTGAGATAATCTTTGACCACACAGAAGCTTAAACTAAGAAAGAGAGGACTGAAGGGAGTTCCTCTGTGGCTCGGGGCTAAGGACCCGGTGCTGTCACTGCAGCAGTTTGGGTCACTGCTGTGATGTGGGTTTGATCCTTGGCCCAGGAATTTCCAAGCCGCATCTGTGACCTATACCACAGCTCATGACAACAGTGGCCACAGACGCAGCCAAAAAGGGGAAAAAAAAAGGAAAGAAAGAGAGAAGAAAGGGGAAGCTTCTTAATGAAAGTGGTGATGGGACCATCAAATCAATCACATTTCATCAAAGACGAAAGACTGAAAAAATTTCTCCTGAATAACTGACCAAAGAAAAAAATGAATAAATACCACTAACTGCTGTCCTGAGGCTTTCATAGCCTTTTAAGTGTGCTGTCAAATGTAATCCACACAGCAGCTCCAAAAGGTAAGGTCATTATCCCAGAATGAAGGAACCAAGACTCAAGGGCTTGCCCAGCATCTCACAGGTGGTGAGTCACAGAGCTGGGTTTTGCAGTCAGGTCTGTCTGACTTCAGCGCGTGTGTGCTTCCCCTGAACTGGACTACACGCCCCTCCTGGGAGCACTGCCCGCTCCTCAGTCGTCAGAGGCAGATGCAGTCAACAGAACAGACAGGTGATGAGCAGACCACCAGGAATCACCCACTTAATGAGGAGCATCAACCCTAAGACAGAGGTACCAACTGCTATCAAAAGAAGAACTAACACCAGAATGCGGTAATGAGGCAAACAAGGTTATAAAACGGGCGAGACTGGTGCCTTTAGAGACCTGCAAAAAAACAGTGTTCCCACGAAACAGAATAAACTAGAGTTTTGTAAATTTAAAAATTTTGTCATTCAAATGAAGCCTTAGGTATATGAGCTGTGTAGTACAATGGATGTAAAAGAATTAGTAGTGGATTGGAAACCTGAGGGATTTCTCAAGAATATGGTATAAAGAGGACCCCCCAAAAGCCAGTTAAATTTATTATTCCATTATCTTTTAGCAAGCTGGAATGAAGATCCAAATGATATCAGTGAAAAAGTTAGGAGGCTGGAAAGATGGGAATGAAATCAAGCCAAGACTCTTGTTTTCCTTGGGGGAAGTTTGTGTACCGATTAGCTCAAGGCTTTAATAAAATAAAGTTTAGATATGCAAAAATTTTAATGGCAACTTAGAAAAATAAAAATGTAGGACCTCCAAACCACTAAAGAATAAGAGCTTAAGGAGTTCCCTTCGTGGCTCAGTGGTTAACGAATCCGACTAAGAACCATGAGATTGCAAGTTCGATCCCTGGCCTTGCTCAGTGGGTTAAGGATCCGGCGTTGCCGTGAGCTGTGGTGTAGGTTGCAAACGCGGCTCGGATCCCGTGTTGCTGTGACTGTGGCGAAGGCTGGCAGCTAAAGCTCCTGTTAGACCCCTAGCCTGGGAACCTCCATATGCCGCGGGTGTGGCTCTAGATAAAGGCAAAAAGACAAAAAAAAAAAAGAATAAGAGCTTAAAAAGAAGAATTCAAGAAGCAAAAGAAAAAATTTTATATCTGTATATAAATATATATTAAAATCATTTGTATATATATAAAGTCAGAGTAACTAGTAAAAAGTAGAATTGAAGCAAACAAAGTGTTAAAGAGGGCAAAAATATATATATTTTAGAATGATTAAAGATACAGTCCAATGAGAATTTGTTATATAAACCAACTTTTTAATATAACCAGACAGCTATTAAAAAACATATAGAGCAATATATAATGGAAAAACAGAGAAATTTACACATGCACAGTTATTGCAGGAAAATTTAATACACTTACCCCAAAAAATCAGATGGGTACTTGAATAATACAACTAAAATGAGGGTCTCTTAGAGAAAGACTGAGACAAAATGAGTCGGAATGTCTCAGTTTCATTAGCGTGCCCCTGCTTCCGAGCTTTTGGTAACCTTAAGGAAGTTATCTAACTCTCCAAGCTTATTTTCCTCCTCTGTGAAATGGGCTACCTGCCTCACATTGTAAGGATGGAAGAAGTTGATGCATACGGAGCAATTAAAGAGTTCCTAGTACATAAATAAGGAATGCACATTTTTTTCAAACATATGTGAACGTTCACAAATCACCCATGTATTATACCACGAAAGCAAAACCCAATAGAAATTCAAAAGTCAAAGTAATACAAACCACATTCTCAGACCACAGTGCAATAAACTTGGAAGTTAACAACAAAAGGCTTAGCCAAACAGCCTACCAAAAACAGAACTACTTGGGAATGTTTAAATACCATTCTAATTAACTTTATAGATAAGCAAAGCAATCAAAGAGGAAAGGATAAACAAATTAGAAATGAATGACAGTGAAAGCCTGTTCATATCAAAACTAATGGTTGTAGACAAAACCCACACAAAGGAAAATGTCACTACTTAATAGGTGGAAAACAAGAAAGACTGAAAAAAAGTGGCCTAAATTGACAACAATAGCTCTAGCAAAGGGACAGTGAAATAAATTCAGCTCTAAGAAAGTGAAATGAAGCTATTATTGAAGATAAAGCCAAAGTCATGAAATAGGGAGAAAAAACAACAGAAGTATTCTACATCAACAAAACTAAAACCTGGGGATTTTCATCCAGTGGAATAGATGTACCTATAGCAAATTTGATCAAAACATGAAAAAAGTGATAATGCCAAAACAACACTAGAAATGATAAAGAACTATATACATACGGGAAATATTTTTAAATTATAATGTGTGATTCACAGTTCTATTCCCACAAATATAAAAAGCTTCAAAGAAGTATATAAGGTAAGAACTAGAAGAAACCATGTTTAAAGAATTAAAAGGAAGTATGGGAGTTCCTATTGTGGCTCAGCAGTAGCAAACCCAATCAGTATCCATGAGGGTGCTGCTTCAATCCCTGGCCTTGTTCAGTGGATTAAGGATCTGGTATTGCCATGAGCTGTGGTACATAGGTCACTGACAAGGCTCAGATCAGCGTTGCTGCTAGGCCAGCAGCTGCAGCTCTGATTTGACCCTAGCCTGGGAACTTCCATATTTCGTGGGTACAGCCCTTAAAAAGGGGGGTGGGATTAAAAGAAAGTATAACAATGACTATCAAATAGAGAATATGAATAAAGATATGGAAATTATAAAAAGAACCAAGTAAAAATTCTGGAGTTGAAAGTAAAATACCTGAAATGAAAAACTGGAATTCACGTCTTGGCTCAGCAGTTAGTGAACCCGACTAGCATCCATGAGGACTCTGGTTCGATCCCTGGCCTCGCTCAGTGGGTTAAGGATCTGGCGTTGCTGAGAGCTGTAGTGTAAGTCACGGACTCCACATTGCTGTGGCTGTGGTGCTGCCCGGCGGCTACAGCTCCGATTGGACCCCTAGCCTGGGAACCGCCATATGCCTCAAGTTTGGCCCTAAAAAGACAAAAAGACCAAAAAAAATTATTTGAGGGGCTCAATAACAGTTGAGCTGATGACGAATCAGCAACATCAAGATAGATCAGTAGAGTCTATTCAGTCTGAAGAACTGAAAGAAAAGAGAATACAGTCATCCCTCAGTATCTGTAGGGAAGTGATTCTAGGAACCGCCCCCCCATGGATACCCAACTCCATGGATGCGCCAGTCCCTTATGTAAATGGCATAGTATTTGCACATAACCTACACACATCCCTATCATAATCATCTCTAGGTTACTTACAATAACCAATACAATGCAAATGCTATGTACATAGTTGCTAGAATGCAGCAAATTCAAGTTTTGCTTTTTGGAGCTTTCTGGAATTTTTTTCCCCAGATATTTTCAACCTGCATGTAGTTCGTTGGATCTGCAGATGCAGAATGTATAGATAAGGAGAGCCAACTATAGGAGTTCCTGTCGTGGACCAGCAGAAACGGATCCGACTAGGAACCATGAGATTGCGGGTTCGATCCCTGGCCTCGCTCAGTGTGTTAAGGATCCGGCGTTGCCATGAGCTGTGGTGTAGGTTGCATTATGTGGCTCGGGTCTGGCGTTGCTGTGGCTGTGGTGTAGACTGGCAGCTGTAGCTCCGATTAGACCCCTAGCCGGGGAACCTCCATATGCCATGAGTGCGGCCCTAAAACGACAAAAGACAAAAAATAAATAAATAACCAGCTGGCATCCCCTGGGCCCCTGCCCTGAGGCCAGTCCAGGCTGGGCAGTGCTGGGCATGTGGCAGTGACTGCTGGACTCCTGGCAAGGAGAGCCAACTATGAAGAAAAATAAGTAAAGCTTCAGAGACCTGTGGGACAACGTAAAGCAAAATACACATAATTGGAGTTCCAGAGGGGAGGATGGAGAGGAGGTGCCCAAAACAAAAGCAACCAATGAAATAATAACCTCAAACAGTGGAAGTGTATATAAACTCCCTCACAATAAACTATATGAAGAAAATTGTCTATCCACTTGGGAAGAAATTATAGAAAACCTGCACCACACTGAAAAAAAAAGATGGTTTAAAAAGTCATATGTAAAAAAGAAGTATTAGTAGAAAATACTGAGTATTTTCATAGTCTTTGGATGAGAAAACCCTTCTTCCTAATAAGCAAATCATAAATTCTAGAACCCGTAAGAGAAGACTGACAAATTTAAATCTATAAAAATATCAAAACTCTTGTGTGATCCAAATACATCAGAAAGAAAACTAAAAGATATTTGGGAGACTGTCCTGGCAACATAATTAACAGACAAATAGTATGTAAATCACTTCTGCACATCAATGAGGAAAAGGCCAAAAATTATAAAAATGGGTAAATGGATAGGAACAGGAAATTCACAAAAGAAGAACTTTTAATGACAAACATTAGCCTCACCAGTACTTGCATCAGAGCAATGCAAACTCAAATGAAAATGAGGTTTGTCTCCCCCCATTAAACTGGCAAAATCTGAAAGACAGTTAATATCCTTTGTTAAGATGAGGGAAAATGGGTACTCTCAAATACTGTTGATGTGAAGTGCAATTTGACAATTACTATCAGAATTTAAAATATGTATACCAACAATCCCACTTTTCAGATCCTGCCTCAAATACTATATTCAGTAGAAATTTCTAACGTTTTGATAGTAGATGTGGTTGGTCATCGTCCTCAGCTTAAGTGTAGCCTTTTCCTCTAGTGGTGAAGTCAAAACTAAAAATAATATTCTGTTAGGATTCTGAGAAGGAGCTGTTAGATTCAGGCTAAAAAAATTAATAACAATAATCATAATGATGATAATAAATTTTTATAGATGAGGTGCTGTACCAAATACTCTACCTGGACAAATTCTTTTAATCGTCATTATCATTTGATAAGGAAACAGAGATACAAAGCAAGGGACATCCAGACAAGGTCATAGGTCGGTAAATGGTGAGATCGATGTCCACTCTTAACCGCTGGACTGTACAGCCACTGCAGGACCTCCTAACATCACTTACATCATTTTGTCTGGACCTGTAGCTGTCCAGCAGCTGTAGCATCGTCTGGAAGTGAGAAACGTAGAAAGGCAGAATCTAAGGCGCCACCCAGGCTTGCCGAATTAGAAGCTACGTTTTAACAAGATCCCCAGTGACTCCTTTGCACATTAATATTTGAGAAGCTGTGGTCTAAAAGCATGTTACTTAACTCTCTCTGAGCATCCCCTTCCTCATCTATTGAGTGGTGATGGTAATCTTTGCCACGAAAGGCTATTGTGGGGATTTTTTTTTTTTTTTTAATTTTTAGGGCTGCACTCACGGCATATGGAGGTTCTCAGGCTGGGGGTCAAATCAGAGCTACAGCTGCTGGCCTACACCACAGCCACAGCAACACGGGATCCTTAACCTACTGAGTGAGGCCAGGGATCGAACCCACAACCTCATGGTTCCTAGTCAGGTTTGTTTCCACTGTGCTATGACGGGCACTCCCATATTGTGGGGATTTTTTAGTTCATACCTCTGTTCATTCAGGAAATATTTTGCACACACCCTGTGCCAAGCACTGAGTTACTGTGGGGAACCAGAACAGAGCAGAAAAATAATAATTTCCAGCCCTCATGTCTCTGACATTCTAGTGGAGGGCATTGCAAGACGGGAAATGCTTTGGAGGAAACTAAAGGAGGCCGGGGAAAGGTGAGAGTGGAGAAGTTTGTGGTTTTCACTAGAGCTGTCAGGGCAGGTCTTGCTGAGACCTTTATTCAGCCTGGCGGGATTCAAGCTGGTCTCAGGGGTTGGTAAGGTGATCTTTGCTCATAAGGCTTTGCCACGTCTCTGTTTCCTGAGAATCCTCTTTCCTTGATTTTAGCCCTACTTGGTTTCTCTCCTGTCAAAACCAGTCCTCATGCTGCCCCTGGGCGGTAGGGACACCAGGAATCTCTGCGTGTCCTTGGCTCTCACCCTGGAGGAGCTCTCTGCCACAAAGTGAATCACTTCTTTCCCTGGCTGCAGCGTTGACAGTAATGCCGATTTTTGAAGCTGGCTGGTTGTTAAGGCACATTTTGCAGGAGAAACGTCCTGGGTTTTATGACTTAGGCTTCCAGGGTAATTGCAACAAGAAATCTCCCTGCAGCAGGCTTGCCGGAGGCCAAGACTTAACTTCTGTATAAGCCAGCCTTGGCACTTGAAAGCAACCCAGCAGATAACTGAAGCAAAATTGAATCCCCCCCCTTCTTTTTTTCCCCTCCTTTCCCTCTTGGTGAATGAACATGCTTCTTTTTCTTCCCTCCTTCACCCTCCATTTCTTCTGTAGAAACCTGAGGGCTCACCCTAAACCAAATCAGCATTCATCTTGATTGGAAAATTCCCGCTACCAAGAATTCGAGTCTTAGAAACCCACACCAGGATGCCAAGTCCTTGGGTGATAGTCATTCTTTTCCCTGTTAGCCTATAACTTAAATATGTCATGTAAAGTTAACTGTTAATAATACTGTTTATGTTGTATGATAAGGGGATAAGAGAGGGAAGGAGTGAAATAAAGAAGAAACCCTTCTCCAGCGGGAGCAGGTAGCTTTCCCGCCCTGGGTGTGTTGGGGGAAGGTAATGATTCAGCCCTCTGCCTTTGGACAGAATACAGTGGATTCGGCTCCCCCGTACAACAGACCCGTGTTTCCAGCAAGTTCTCCTGGTGAAGCCATTCTGATAATCCCTTGAACCCCATTTTTTATGACTGTCTTCAATTCACTGAGCTCTAGTTTCCCCACCTCTGCTGGGCTAAAGTGGAAAACCGTTGCCGAGCTCCCTCCATGGAGAAGCTGAGCTGTGACTCAGTCCTTCTTCCCGCTTTTCTTACCCCGCAAAGGTCACAGTTCCTTTAGTTCGCTTTTTCCCATCCTGAGCCGTCCTCTCGGCTCTCTCCAAATTCTTCCAATAAATAAAAATTCAAAACTGAGCCGCAAGTACTACGCCCCTCTATCCAGCCTCTCCTTATTACAAATGGTTATGACGCTGTGGGGGAAGACCTGGTTTACCACTTGAAAACATGCTTCTACTCCTAATCATTTCCCTGTGTAGCCCTCAGAGACACCCTGAGGTTCTCTGTAAAAAGATAACAGGGAGATTTTAATGACCAAAACCATGAGGACCAAAACCCTGCATGACCTTCCTTTCACCTTTCCAAGCCATGTTCTGCAACCTCCTCTGCCCCTAACTTCACCCTGACCCTGGCTTCCAGCCACTGTGGACCACAGAGGCTGCTGACCTACCCCCGGGCACTTCTGTGGGCCTCCTGACCTTGCTGATGCCCAGAGTTCCCCTTTGCGGGGAGGTCTTCCCTGACCTCCTCCGGAAAAGTTGCAAACCCCCAATCAACTTTCGTTTCCCTGTGTGCTGTTTTCATCATACCACTCACCACTATCTGAAATTAGTATTTCTGATTGGCCATCTTCTTCCCCAAGATTAAAAACATATTGACCGTCAAGGTCATGATGGCTTTGTTTTCTGTGTATCCCCAACGTTTGGTGCCTGGATCATAGGCTGTGCTCAGATAAATGAAGGCATTGGTTGCTCCCACCCTGTATCACCATCTCAAGTATGTCTCTGTGTGTTAGGACAGGGTGTGTGTCCTCAGGCACCTACACACCCTGCCACACACCCGAGAAGCACCCCTGTGTACCCAGGATTGAATTGCAATCCCCAAGTGGGGGTGTTTTGACAACTTCCCTTAACGCACAACAAAGGTTGCTTTAATCTCAATGTAAAAAAAGTAAAAATATAAAACCATGAGATAGGGTCTGAATCACTTATCAGAAACGAAGGTTTCTAAGAGCAAATTTAAACTCCACAGTTGTGGTCAGAGAGATGAAAAAGTCATCTGTCACTCACACACAGACATACACAGACACACACACAAAACGCATCAAGTCTGTTGATTTCAGCAATGGCCTCAAACCGTTTTTTTTTCTTTTTTCTTCTTTCTGCACCTGTCTGAATGTGAGCTGAATAGTCAGATTCCTGAAATGGATCAGGTTTAGGTTGAATTTAATTTTTTTTTTCTTTTTCTCAACAGAAGCCAAACACTTAAAAGAGGGGAGATGGATGGTGAAATTCTGGAGCGAGAGTTACGTTCCTGGGCTTTTGGGTCAGGGTTAGTTTGGGCTGGAGGGAGGAAGCGTGTGTGTTCCTGGGCACAGCTCACGCTCTCCTGCAGCCTCTGCGGGGTGGGGAACGGCTGCCGCCTGCGCTGGGCGCACACGGGGTGGTGCAGAGGCTGACCTTCGGCCCATGTGGACGGAGCAAATGAATCCAGGCAACAGGGCGTTTCCTGGCGACTAGGGCACCGCCTTATCAGGGATCATGGGTTTGTGCACGTGACATCCGGGCGCCTTAAGGCTTCTGGATACTGAGGTGCACATTCTCTGTCTCTGATACCAATTGGCCTTGAAAGTTGGTGATGATGCCGTTTACTTTCCTTCATTCCTTTTTTTTTTCCATTCCTTAAAAGCCACATAGCCGTGTCATTGCAGGGGTGATGGGTTGTTACCAAAGTCGGCAACAGGAAATCTCACTGAGGATAAACAGACCACATGGGTCATTGCCGAGAAGCACATGGTGCTCTTTGAACCTGCCAAGGACTAATTGTGAGTGGGTTGGAAGCATGAAAACAGGAAAACTGCTTTCCTATAGACACACCAAGTCTCTTCTGAGCAAAAGGAACCTTCCCAACATTGTTAGACACTGAGTAATTATCTCCCCAACTGTCGGGGTGCCAAGGCCACTTACTTCTTCAGAAGAATCTAGACATAGGACACAGAGCATGTTTCAGGCCTCCCATGAAGTCGTGAAGCCTTAGACTCAAAGAATACCGTCTAGGCTTCTCTTTTCACAGCTCTGATGTATGTACCCTCAGAAAAGCAGTGTAAGAAGTTAGACAGTGAGTTCCCATTGTGGCTCAGCAGTTAACGGACCTGCCTAGCATCCATGAGGCCACAGGTTCAATCCCTGGCCTCGCTCAGTGGGCTAAGGATCCGGCGTTGCCATGAGCTGTGGTGTAGGTCGCAGACATAGCTCAGATCCTGCATTGCTGTAGATCTAGCATAGGCTGGTGGCTACAGCTCCCATTGGACCCCTAGCCTGGGAATCTCCAAATGCCATAGGTGTGGCCCTAAAAATACAAAAAGACGGGAAAAAAAAAAAAGAGGTTAGACAAATGCTCATACCTGAAATATAGCATCCAGAAAATAATTATCTACCTTTTGGCAAAAGAGTGATAATAAAGCGATGCTTCTAATAAATGCAAAGATAACTCTGTGAGTCCATAGGCCAGCTGCTTTATCCTCTAGATGGGTATGAGCTTGGTTCTATACCATAAGATGGGGTTAAGAGCTAGAACCGGAGCTTAAATAAACCAGTACAATTCCAGGGACTGTGTTATGTCCCACATGGGGGCTACTGACTCATTTATTATCCAAATCATCAGAGCCTTCCGCTTCCAAAATGCTTCATTATCTGTGGAAGGAAAATATTTTTGGCATGCACGCCAAGTGCTCAGATAACATACTTCTGTCTCTCTTTTTTGCTAAAAAGAGTCTACCACATCTGGAAATTCTTTGGTGTCACTGCCTCTGTAAAACTACATCCCATTTGTATCACTTTAACTTCAGTAAAAGGCCATCCCCAGGCTGCATAGGGGGAGTGGGGAGACTTGTCTTTCTCTGATTGAATGTAAATGAATTGTTTTCCAGGGCAGCCTGGTGGTGGCCTGAACTCTTGACTTTTCAGCATGTTGGCTTGTCCCACCCAGAGGAAAAGGGTGTGGGGGATGGGGAGGAACGCCATTGTTTCAGCCAAACCCTAGCGCTGATGGGGGAAAAAATCATTGCCTTTTATCCTAAGAAGTGATAATCTTTTATGAAATAATGGCAGATGCATACAGAGGTCAGAATTGTCCAGAGGATCGTGCTGTTTCTTTCCTCTGGAATGTTGGTTTGAGGCTTTGCCCCCTTTATTTTCTGTTTCAGTTCTGGTCTCAGTAACACCCTGAACTTTCAGATCAAATACAACTTTCCACAGTGGTAATGGCCTTAAGGGGATGGAAAGGGGCTTGGGGAGGCAAGTCTTTTTTTTTGTTTTTTGTTTTTTTAAAGATTTTTTGAAGTATGGTTGATTTGCGATGCTGATACAATTTCTGCTGCCCAGCAAAGTGAGCAAGACTTTTATTTAGAAGGTAATTTTCAACTAGGAAGAGAGAAGACATCTAGAATTGAAGTTAGGGTCTTTTCAGTCTTCTTAGGAAAAGCCTCTCCTTTTCTAAAAATTAAAAGACATTAGGTCATTCTTACATTTCTTGTTCCTCCTCCTCCACTGCCAGCTCTGCCGTGGGCTGCTATTTATTGGCTGTTCTGTGCTCTTATTTGCCCATGTCAGTTCAGAAGGAGAACATAGCTCTTCACTTGAAGATGGATGCTAGAAGGGCCCGTCCCAAACTAGAACTTCAGAGTCATTTGCCTCGTCTTGTGGGGCTCATCAGGATGGTTTTCCTTTTTGTCTCTTTGTATGAACACCTTTGAGTCTCTTGCTACGCCCAGAGGTAAACATCAGAAAATCAGAACTTGCCAAACTCATAAGCAAGGGGACCCTTTGCAAACGGCAAGACAATCCATAGCTCTTGCCAAATCTGCCAAAGAATGCTTTGAGAACTCGTACCTTTAAAGGATGCGTGCACACAAAAATTGGGCTCTCAGCCTTTCAGATACATTTGCAACGTAGAGCTAGGCATATCCATGAGAGGGAACTGCTCAAGCTGGTGATCGGCATTTTTCTGCCCCATGTTAAATAGTGTTGTTGCAAGTGAAGACATCCAGGGGAATAAGTGGAGACATTGAGCATCCGCCCCTTCTAGGTTATCCTGCGATTGCAATATTATAGAGCCTTGGAATGAATGGTGATACATATAAGTATTTGTCTTAGGATTTAGTATTAAAATATTGTCATCTCTCTTTGGTCAATATCAAGAAACATAACTGTGATTTAACATAAGGGATAATACAAAGAGCTCTCTAAGACTGGAAATCTTTCAGAGTTTACATTTTGTTGAATGAAAAATATGCAGCTCTTACTCATAGTAAACATCTGAGATCAGTCTAATTAACCAGTTGGTATCATTTCTCGCCCCTTTAATCAGGGCTATTTTTGTTTCAAACACTGGAACTCTAAAATTAATATCAATTAAGCCCTTGTGGTCAGTGTTCAGCCTCCCGTGGGAGAAAAGGAACTTATTATCTCTTGATATCTTGGTTCCAAGGGTAGGCGATATCGGTAATTGAATTAGCAGAGTAGGCATACACAACATTCTCTAGGTTTTCAAGCTCAGGGGGCGTGTGAATTCAGAGGAGCAGGTGGTAAGTCAGGGCTTGGGTCATGTTTACCCAGTTGCCATCAGCTGTGATCGGTGTAACCTGATATGGGAAAGCGGCCCAAGGATGTAACAGAGACCAGAAAGTCAATGATTAACAGATCAGTGCGAGTTAACGTGAAACACGTGTTACTTAAAAATGACCCTAGGCCCCTTTAATCCAAGTCCTTTCAACAAACATAGTTTTAGACCAAATTGCACCCAAGACCCACACTGGCAAAGTCACCAGGCATAGCTCCTGGGGAATGCTCTTATTGAGTTTATTCCTCTGCTCATTAAATCTCCCATTTCGCTTTTATTTCCTATGTTCTGTGTCCAAGTGGCATCAGGCCAGGGACACTTTGGTGACACCTCCCATCCTAGAACCCAGCCAGCTGGAATATGGTTAAGGAATGAGGTTGCTGCTTGTAGACAAGGAGCATCCATGTTTTGGCCCCTTAAAAATACGCCGGTGATACCACATCCCTGAGGTGACAGGTGGTTCCTTCACTTTGAGACACGGTAATCCACCTTCTGGAAAACGTCCTGCCTCTAAGATTTGCTACAAGGCCCTCCTTCGGGTCTCCCACCTTGTTTCTGGCCACTGCCACCCAACATGCATCCAGTGCTTGACCACGGTGAACTCCTAGACTCAAGCCTACTGTTTGCACCTCCATGCTTTTGCACATGCTTTCTTCCTCTGCCCGGACTCCCCTGCTCCTGCCCCCTTTACGCTCTAGAAGTTCTCTTTATCTGCCAAGACCTACCTGCAGTGACACCTCTTCCTAATCAGAAGTGCAGTTCAGGACAGGGGCCGACTTGCTGTTGAGAGAGAGAATTGTAGACAAGATTGGTATTCACGATGGGAGTCCTGCTCTGCGGGCTGTGAAAGGATAAACCATGAGGTGACGGTCCCGGCAGGCAGAGGCTGTGCAGCCTGGGCACAAGGAAGGTGGCCCATCAGGGAGCTTCCTGCTGGGGACTTTGGAGATGACACCCTTCCCACAGTCAAAGCTGATGGGGACCTGACAGGTTACTTAACCTCCCTGGGCCTCAGTTTTCTCATCTGTCAATTGGGAGTGACACTTGAGGAGAGCAGATAGCCCAGTTTGCCTGACCCAACCCTAACCTAGGTCTCTGTCTTGCTATTCTGTATAGTTGACTCCCCCACTTCATTCTCTAAAATGTCCTGGTTTAGACAATAAATTTTATGGTCACCTACTGATAATAGAACCCTCTGTGCAAGAATGTTATAAGGATTATCTGATGTATTCCGTAGTTCTTAGAACGGTACCTAACGTTAGCCAGAAGTTATTCCCATTTATATCTGAGCTCAGCATAGAGATGGAGCATTAAGCAACTGGAAATTGTTTCCAGGGTGATGTGCTTGGAGCAAGAGACTTAGAAAATAGGTTGGAGGACTTACCCGTCCCTCCAGGCCCAGGGACAGGGGATCTGTTAAACCTTCTTTGTTCTGGGGACCTGGGAGAGAGCCGTGCCCTCTCTCTTACTCTCGATCGGCCTCCAGCGCTAGGATGTACCTTGCACAAGTCCCTCTTTTGAGGCTACACCATGGAAATGCCCTGTTTCTTCTTCTAACTTCTTTGTCTCTGGGCCTCTGCAGCCCAGAGAGTCTTTTGTAAAAGCTCTAGATGCCCTTTTCCAGCTGGTGGCAGGTGACGGTGACATTCGACACGGAGTCCACTCTCTTTTTCGGCTTTCTACCCATGCCTCAGCCCCAGCTCATCCTTTGGACCCCGTGTTGCATGTAATGAGGTTTTGCCAGACTACCTAGAATGCACTGAGCCACTTCACCCTCAGACAGGCCTGGGACCTTAGAGGCTTCTGACCACAAAGGCTCCCCTGACCGAGGCTGACCCGGACTCTGCCACCGAGAGATGTCCACATTTTCTTGGGTTCCCCACAATTCCCAGATCACCACCGTGTCTTGGTTTCAACTTGCACAATGTTTTCTTTGGGGTCGGGACGAGGGGCACAGCAGAGGCCAGTTGGCCACAGCAAACCCTCAATAGCTGCCTTGGCAGGATTCCGCCTTGACACTGGGTCCCTCGTCCTCTTGTCCTTTCTCGTGTGCTTGGGAAAGTCTTTTCATTCACATCCCAGTAGACTCGGCCTCTTCCAGTTCCCAGAGGTCCTGGAAGAGGAGCCGCGGTGTCATGGGAAGCATTTGGACCCAGATAGTCTGGAAAACTGATGAGAAGTGAGTGGGCTGGGATGAGCAGGGGGCAGTGGCCGCAGAGTCCTTGGCCAGCCACGGCAAGGAAGCCATTGGACATTGGCGCCGTGGTGCTTAGATTGTCTGCAAGAAGAAAACATTGCTCCCCCTTGATGACTTCACCGCCAGAGAGGATGGGTTAGAACCGGGTCGCAGGGGGTCAGTAATTGCTGTCTACATAGCAGGAGATGAGGTGACCCCAGATTCTAATGAAAATGCAAGATAGTCTTCAAAAGGCACAATCAGCGACTGAGGACAACCTCAGTGACCACACCGGCCACCATCCTCATTGCACCCATGAGGAAACTGAGCCCCTGGAGACCGGAACTGGCACGGCTCTTAGTAGCTGAAGCACAGGACCATCAAGTTCATCAAGGCCATCCGTGCCACAGGATTCCTTCACTGTGTACCACACGCCGCCAGCAACCAGTGATGAGTGACCGGCACTCAGGGACCTCTGGTTCCTTATCTGTCAGCCGAGGCCACAGGACTGCATGATCGTGGAGCTGCCTTCCAGAAACAACATTCCAGGGTGTTCTGTTCCCCTTCCAGCCCAAGACAGCATGGAGTAGCCTGGCCTCCCAGCCTATCTCCCATGGTTTATTTTGCCGTGGAGCAGAAGTGGGTCGGGGTGGTGGACTCTGGGATTTCTGGCCTTGGAAGCTAATGGTTCCTTCCCTTTGATGGGGTAAGAGCAGAAAGGAATGGTTTCCCTCCAACCCCCGCCCATGCCTCCCACCCCAGAGCAATCCTCAGCTGCTGTACCTAAGAGGCAGGGAAGTGGTTGCAAACGGGTCTCTGGAGCTGGATGGCCAACATTCCTGCCCGGCTGTGCTGCCTGCCTCCCAGAGACCTGGCCTCCCCTTGCCTGTGGGCTCCTCCGTCTGTAAGATGCTGGCAGCAGTGGCACGCCCCTCACGGGGCGCACAGTAAGGGCTGCACAATGCCGTGTCCGTCACACGCATCCTACCCGCACACAGGACAGTCCCTCACCCTCATGACCCTGCCCACAGACTGGGTTGCTCACTTTCAGCTGAGGGGACATCGACAAGCGTGTTAGCTGGTCTGAACCAGACCCGTGCAGCTCAGAGCGACACTCAGCCTCCTTGGAGAGAGGACCACCCTGAACCTCCCAGAAAAATGTCTTTTTCCCCATTTGAAGTGATTCCCGTGTAACCACATTGGGGAGCATTGCCGGCTGAGACTTTGATTCACCACAGGCTCAGTCCCCACTTCCCTTCTCCAGAGCCTCCTGGGGCAGATCAGATGTCGCATCAGATCTCGTCGCATCCCGCCATCAGCCTGTTCTCAGGCTCAAGACTCTCAGAGGAAAGAGGAAGATGGAGCACGTGTTGGCGCCAAGCTTGCCCTCCCCTCCTTGCCCTGCGGTTCCAGCCCCCCTGCCTCCGCTGTGCGAGCGTCCTGTGGGGATGGCAGTGAGACTGGCTGGTTTGGGGCTCTGCTCCCGCATTACCCCACCCTGCCCGGAAACCTGAATCTCTCATTGCAGAGCTGGGAGGAGCTCTGCTCAGTCCCTGATTTTAATTAGGAACGGATGTATCCTGTAAGACTCCGAATTCTGTCTCGACACAGACCAAAATGCATTCAGGTGGCCAGGCTGGGTCATCTCAGCAGAGGAGTGTCACTGTCGTGGGACTGCAGAAGGGCCATTCCTCCAGTGGCCTTTCAGCAAATGTCCACTCCAGGAGACAAAGGACAAGTGGAGACCCACCTGCTTCAGAGTGAAATGGAACTGAAATTAACATGAACATATACCTTCAAGTTCTCAAATGCTCAAAAAACAAAACGTTTTCCATCTGCGGGGTACTGTTGTATATGCCCAAATACAGGGCAGCCCCCAAAGAGCACAACTCCCATTTTTCTAGTGAGGTAATTGTGACAACCTTTTTGGGGCCAACTTAACGGGAATCAGAACCGTGATCGCTTTTGATGTGAGGGATGGGGATTAAACTGGAAAAGGACCATAGGGACCTTTCTGGAGTGATGTCCCTTCAGTGGGGTAGTGGCGTGTGGGTGATTTCCTTTGTCCAAATTTATCAAGTTTATCACCTATCTTCTCCCAAATCATGTTGTTGCACGCTTAAAATTGTATAAGGATGGTAGAGTAATTTATCTTACTCTTCATTTCACAAAATGATACGTTGCAGATGTACCTCTTTTGAGATAAATGGATAGCATTACTAAGCCACTCTTTTTAGTCAGTTGTTTTCAAAGTGTGTCGTCTTTCAGTTCATCTACTTTATTCGAATTGCTAAACATTTTGAATCCGTGTTTGATGCTAAAACTTTATTGCAAGTCACAAATACCCATTTGTGTAACATTATAGCGGTTGTTTCTCTCCTTTGTCTTAGAAGTGATTGTTCTTGACATAAGCAACTTATGTTTTGCTTTCTAAAGTAAGCAAAACTTACTTATTTATCACAACTTACAACTGCACCCCAGGAATAATCACCAGATCTATGTTAAATCTCATTGCCTCCTTGCCATTAATTTCCTCTGGTGACCTCGAAAAGCATCCAAAACCAATATTGATGGAGACCATTTCAGGCTGATCGGTCTTCCCAGATTTTGTGGTTCAAATAAAGCAATCAAAAGAGTACCAAATTACAAGGTACTTTTAACGGACAGTAAGTCTCAAAACCATGAGAGACTTTTAAAGGCATCACATTCTTTTCTAATAGCTAATTTGAGGGAAAAAACCTTCATGTTGTTTATTTTCAGTCATATTTAGTAAATCCTGGCATATGTGTTCAGACCAAAGATAAGACAGATTAATTTAGCAGGTTTGGGGGTCTTATAGTTCGTTATTAAAAGATTAACAGTTAGCTTAATTTAGAAGTTTCCATGTAGAAAAATTTAAACCAAGCCTTCCTCCCTACCATGAATGAAAAGCTGAAACATTTTTTAATAAATGTAATTAATTACACTATATTTTTCTTAAGGGCATTAAAGATGGAAAAGTTTAATTGAAATGAGTGATTCTGGATAGAAATAAATTATGAATTAGTAACTATTAATTTTGCAACTTGACCTAAAGTTATGTCAAGGCTTCACCTACTAACAGTGTGATATGATGATACATAAGGAAGACTTCATTTTTTTTCGAAATTTCCTCAAGTTGGGCATCAAAAATAGTGTTGTTCTTAAATCAGCATGGAAGACTATGCATTGTTGTTGTGATTTGTTTTCTTTTTAATATTGCTGTTACTCAGCACTGCTTTTCTGAAGCTATCAGAAGCAAAGTCAATTCAATCACCAAGAGCTCACTGGGCATATAAGCTGCAGTGGATGCCCTTTTGTTTGTTTGTTTGTTTGTTTTGTTTTGTTTGTAGCAGAGCTCTGGTTTTAAATGACATTATGTGTGATTGATACTCTAGTTGGAACAGATATGGGAGCCCACAGCGGTCCTTCTTGGTTCCCCTTCTCCTCTCTAGGGAGTCCACTGAGGGGGTTCACAACACCCTAGGGGTTCCGTGGAACACAACTGGAAAAGCCCTAGCAGTGAACCATGCATGAAGGCTGGATCTCAGAAGATCTGAGTTCGAAACCTGAGTTCTGGTCTGTGTGACCACTGGCAAGTCTCATTTTTCTCTGAGTCTCATTTTTCTCATCCAGACAAAGAGCATGAATGCTCATCTCAGAGAGTCACTGTAAGGATGTTTTTAAAGTCGATTTTGTTCCTTAAGTCTCACTGTTTGCTGGTCACATCTCACTTGTGTGTTGAGTGCCATCTCATCTTAATTACTTAATGACTTCGCGTCTGTATTTTTTATTATTTAGCCTTGTTGACGCTACTACTTCTGTCGTCCAGCTTTTCAGCCATTATTGTTCAGTGGAGAATGGGCCAGAGGGAACAGTTGACTTTGGAATCTACTGCCACCACCTCTGCAATCACAGATTCTAGGCTCATGCCCTTGCGATGGACCACTCTGACAAATTTCTTTTCATTTCAGGTGGGCCAAGAGAAAGGAAACTGTTCTTTCCAGAAAAACCCAACTCCCTGCATCATCCCTCAAGAACAAGAAAATATCTTCCATACAATATTTGCTTTTTTCACGAAGTCCGGAAGAAAAGTCTTGGTAAGAATTTGCTTACTGG
Source organism: Catagonus wagneri (assembly GCA_004024745.2). NCBI lineage: Eukaryota > Metazoa > Chordata > Mammalia > Artiodactyla > Tayassuidae > Catagonus > Catagonus wagneri. The sequence continues at coordinate 23,032,803 of PVHT021183699.1, forward strand.
TTGGGTTCGCATGGGTGGTCCTTACTAGGAAGGCGAGTCTGAGATGAGAGGCCAGTTTTCTGTTTGGCATTTATTATTTCCCAAATCTGCTTTTAATCAATTGCCTTAGAGAGTCACGGGGACTATAGTCAACTCCTATTTTTCAGCCTGAGGTTTCCATCAATGTGTTAAAATTTACATTTCAAATTCCATTGGCTGGCAAAGGGAAAACCTTTGCAACCCACCAAGCACAAAGCAAAACATTTCTCCCACTAGTATGAATCTAATCAAGAACGATGGTTCTTTTACAACCACTTCGTATAGCCCAATTGGGCAGTATATGCTAAAACTAAACATATCTTACCCTATGACCCAGCCATTCTCCTCCCAGGTATATCCCCCCAAAAAATGCGTACATGTATCCTCTGAAAGACATGGACAAGAATGTTCATAGCAATCTTATAATAGCCAAAAGCTGGGAACCATCCAAATATCCATCACCAGGAGAATGTGTAAACAATTGTGGGTATCCATACACTGGAGTGTTACAAGCAATAAAAAATGGCTATACCAACAACACGAATAAATCTCACAGATATAATACTGAGCGAAAGAAGCTGGAGGCAAAAGGACACATACTGTAATATTTCCCTCCCATAAAGTTCACAAATAGTAAAACTCTCAATGGCAATGGAGGTCAAGATAGTGGTTACCTTTGGAGGAATATTGATAGGCGGGGACATGAGGGAAAATGCTTAGGTGCTGGAATGTTCTACCTCTTGATCTGGTATAAACATATCTAAAAATATATCGAGACGGACCCTTAAGATTTATGCTGTTTACTATATGTAAGTTATACTTCAATTTTTTAAGAAGCGAAGGTATTGAAGATGGAGCCACATGTTTTTCCAATTACAGGTTCCTAGCTATAATTCGCGTGCTTTCTTGGTTAATGTATGTTTTTCTTTTCACATGTGGTTTCTTGAGTCATGTGACTTCTTACTCGTCTAAGTTGCCCAACCTAAAAAATGGGCATGAAAGTGTATTTATCACGTCTTAGGCAGAAATCACATAATTGAAGGAAATACATCTTGTGTTCAGAACTCATAAGAGGAATGCTTCTGGAGTATGTACATGTGTTTCTTTTAAGAAACAATTCTTTCTCATTGCAAAATCCAATTTTGGGGTAGGGTATACCAGTAAGCTTTGACTTGAAGGCATGTTCTGGTGCCCACCAGACGAGAAGTCCCTTGATTGCCCTCTAGTGACAAGGAGAAATGATTGCACCTTCCTATGCAATACCTCTGCCTGGAATTGCCTTAGTCCCCAGAATAAAAGCTCTCGCAACCCTCTGTTCTATAAATTGCTGTGCTCTTGTCTTTGTCCTTAATACCATTTGACAGTTCTCTGATTATTCTTCCCAGGACTGTGAAAAACCAGGAATTTCTTGCCTAACACTGCACTGTAACCTGAGTGCACTCGCTAAAGAAGAAGGTCGTACTATAGACATTTACATGCTGCTCAACACAGAAATACTGAAGAAGGTAAGGTCGGAGGAACTGCACTCTCAGGGTTCATTTAAAGTATTGGACAGAGTTCCCTGGTAGCTCAGTGGGTTAAGGATCCAGTGTTGTCACTGCTGTGGTGTAGGTTCAGTCCTTGGCCCTGGGTACTTCTGCATGCCCTGGGCATGGACAGGGAAAAAAAAAAAGCATTTAAATTGGTTTCCTCAGGAAAAATGCTGCCTGCCCCTTTTAAAACTACCCTGCAGAACTGATAATTCTGCTGCGGGACGATGCCAGGGAAACAGAGCAGACCCTTGCTATTCAAAGTGTGGTCCGAGGACCAGCAGTACCAGCATCACCCGGCAGCTCACTAGAATGGCAGGATCTTGGACTCCACGCCAGCCTTACCAAATCGGCATCCCCATTTGCACAAGCTCCCTAGGTGTTTTTTGCACAGTTAAGTTTCTCAGAATTTAGCTTGCATCAGAATTACCTGGAAACCTTTTATTAAAACATAAATTCCTCACGGTGGGGTCTCAGATTCTGTATTTCTGACCAACTTTCAGGTAATGCCAGTACTGCTGGTCTGGGAACCACATTTTCTTTTTTTTTTTTCTTTCTTTATTTTTCGTCTTTTGTCTTTTTAGGGCTGCACCTGCAGCATATGGAGGTTGCCAGGCTAGGGGTCGAAGCAGAGCCATAGCTGCTGGCCTATGCCACAGCCACAGCAATGCATGATCCCAACCACGTCTGCAACCTAGACCACAGCTCACGGCAACGCCAGATCCTTAACCCACTGAGCAAGGCCAGGGATAGAAGCCACATCCTCATGGATACTAGTTGGGTTCGTTAACCACCGAGCCATGACAGGAACTCCTGGGAACCACATTTTCATTCACATTTTCATAAAGGGCTATTAGTAAATAGTTTAGGCTTCATGGACTCTGCAGTGTCTTGCCACTCACTACTCAACTCTTACCTTGTATTGTGAAAGCAGCCAAAGACAATACACAAACAAGTGGGCGTGGCTGTGTTCTAATAACACTTTATTTATAAAAACAAGCAAAGGGCCGAATTTGACCCATAAGTCATAGTTTGCCAGCCCCTTATATGACACCTGTTTCATAGAATTTCAACTTTTGAATCTCAGATCACTTTGTTGTTATGAGTTTATAAAAAAAGTGGCTCATAAAAAAAGTCTCAGTCAGTGAATTAATGGCCCTGGAAAACAGTCATACAAGTTCACTATGATTTATTTTAACACAAGAGCTGCTGGGTAGGAAATGCTACATCCAACAAGATGCTTTTAAAATAATCACATGAGAAGATAAAATAGGCATTTTAGCCACAGAGAGTCTATTTATTTTCCTTTGGGAAAACGAAATGTGTTAGTCCGTGTAAACCTGTCACAGTATGAATGAATATCCTCAGAAAAGTCATTCCAGTGTCATTTTTAAGAAATTGGACAAGGCAGTAACATGTTGGCCTGATACGTCACAGGTCCCGGGGAATAGGAGATGTTTTACCCACTTTCCACCTCTGGCTGGTGCAGCGTCCACACTGTGAAGCGCTGTGAACAGTTCTGCTTTCCTTCAGCTCTTTGGAGGGAAACTCGTTTGGGGCAAATTGGATTTTTAAAGTCTCTCTTTAAAAAGGACCATGTTGGAGTTCCTGCCATGGCACAGTGGGTTAAGAATCTGACTGCAGCCGCTTGGGTCGCTGCAGTGGAGGTGCAGACTCTGTCCCCAGCCTGGCACAGTGTGTTAAGGAGCCAGTGTTGCTGAAGCTGTGGTGCAGAAGTCGCATCTGCGACTTCGATTTGAGATTCAATCCCTGGCCCAGGAAATTTCATATGCCGTGGGTGCAGCCATAAAAATTTTTTTTTAATAAAAACATGAGAAGGACAGTGTTGGAGTCCCTCTTGTGGTGCAGCAGGTTAAGGATCCAGTGTTGTCACTGAGGCAGCTGGGGTCACGGGTTCCATCCCTGGCCCCAGAACTTACTCATGCCATGGGTGTGGCCAAAAAGGGGAAAAAAAAAAAAGGGACAGTGTTGGGAGAGAACCAGGCATGAACTGGAGCACCGCTGGCCACCCTGTGAGTCCAGAATGTCACATCACAGAAAGTGCCTTCCTGGGAGTTCGCTTCGTGGCTCAGTGGTTAACGAATCCGACTAAGAACCATGAGGTTGCGGGTTCGATCCCTGCCCTTGCTCAGTGGGTTAAGGATCCGGCGTTGCCGTGAGCTGTGGTGTAGGTCGCAGACACGGCTCAGATCCCACGTTGCTGTGGCTGTGGTGTAGGCCAGCGGCTACAGCTCTGATTCAACCCCTAGCCTTGGAAGCTCCATATGCCGCGGGTGTGGCTCTACATTAAAAAAAAGAAAAAAGGCAAAAAGAAAGTGCCTTCTTGGCCTGGGTGCCCAAGTGAGGTTGAGAAACTGTGATTCCATTTGCTTTCCCGTCCTGTGCGTCTTGACAGCTGGCCCCGGTGACAGTTTTATTCCCTCTGTTACACTTGCCACTGTTGACAGAGCCCTGATATGGCACTGATGGCGATAAGCTGCTGTGATTTCCCCTTCACCCTCAGCCCAGACGGCTGCTGCCTGCTCTTCAGTGACCGGCACTTCATTTAATTGCAGAGCCTTAAGCCTGCCTTGTCCCCAGGTCTGCCCTAGTCTTCTGTGTCTGCCCCACTCAGCGATCAGTGGCGACCCTTTGCCGTAGAACACTCTCCACGGCCCACTCTGCCCGCGGGCCATCCAGCCCATTCTGCGCCCGAAGACAGCAGGAAGCCACGAGATGTCACACGTGGGTGTTGGAGGACCAGTCTCCCTGCACAGGCCCTTCCAGCAGAAATTCCAGGGGCAGAGGAGAGTCTCCGTGGGTCCCCGGAAGCCAGCCACACCTCCCTGGGGGCTCCAGGAGCCCTCCTGCCTCCCTAAGGCTATGGGGCAGCACTAGCCTTGTGGTTCCCCTGGCCCTACACTTTTGTTTATTTTCCTTTGACGGAAGGTCTGGCCCCTGACAAGGGAATCAGAGGTTTTATTGTTTGGACCTTAACGAGTTTTTATTTGAAATGTAGGATCTGAGTGTTTTTAATTATCAGAGGATTCTGATTTCTTTCAAAGTGTTTGTTTCCTGCACGAGGAGCCTTTTCTGTGCCAGCCTCTTCATCTGCTCGGCCTTTGACTTTGACAGTTATCATCATCGTGGTTGTTATTATTGTCATTAGCCCCATCCAAGATGATAGGATGATGACAATTATCCAAGACTGAAAATACAGTAGATCCTGACACATAAAACCACAGATCCACCAAACTGTTCAACTGGTGAAAGAGTGCTGTCTACAGAATTACTTACTGCTTAGTGTGAGCTACCTGGAGCAGTTCCCTTAAATGATGTGCTTCCCAGAAGCAATTCACATGGGTTTTATTGCTATTTATTTATTTATTTATTTAGTCTCTTTTTAAGACCGCGCCCGCGGCATATGGAGGTTCCCAGGCTAGGGGTTGAATCGGAGCTACAGCCGCCAGCCTACACCACAGCCACAGCAACACAGGATCCGAACCGCCTCTGCGACCTACACCACAGCTCACGGCAACGCTGGATCCTTAACCCACTGAGCGAGGCCAGGGATCGAACCCGCAACCTCATGGATCCTAGTCAGTGTTGTTACCGCTGAGCCACGATGGGGACCCCTTATTGCTGTTTTTTAATAGGACGGTAATTAGTGCACAATTCCCGGGTCAGGTGCACAGAGTGGCATCCCCGTGTGTCCTCCCAGGAAGGTTTTTGTGGCTTCTTTGGAAGAGATGAGCTGAGCCCTTCAAAACAGTTTTCTACAGAGAGAGTCCCCTACTTCCGTTTTGGAGGGTGGGTTTAACCAAAAGTGGATTCAGAGCCAGTATGTATGTGCTGTGGACCTCTTCACGTGGCAGGCAAGCTGAGTGACTCTAGGTGGGGTGAGCCCAGCCACCCCCTCCCCAGGTAGTCATGCCACTCAAGGCCTAGGCACACAGAAAAGAGAGCCAGCACCCTCTGGCTTTGCCAATGAGCTATACAGTGATGCTAATTTTTGGCATTTCCTTCCCTGGCATTTACTTCTCTCAGGGGAGACTTTGCCTTCTCATGGAAGAGCCAGTAGTGCTGTGACAAATTTACCAGAGTGTGAAATTCACAAAGATGGTTTGCTTCCAGAAGAAAAAATTGTGAACTGATTTCCCAATAACAATGGAGACACCATAAGTCTAGATATTACAGGAGGGGGATCAGAGCAAAGTTCACGCGTATGAGACCCTGGTTGGGAAGGGTTCATATAGAAAATGAGTAATTCCTATTCATCCTGTACCAGCTGATGTTCTTGCGTCTTGCTTAGGACTGGGTTCGTGAAGGTCCTGGGCTCTGGCTGTCTGCCCTCTGTTTCCAAGACAGGAGCCAGCCTGCCTCTCCCTCCACAGCCAGTGCAGCTCCCGCTGGACCACTGGCTGGACATTCTGGCCCTTCCCCTAAGCCTTAGTTTTGCCAGCCCCTGTGTTTTTCCACACTCCTCCTCCATCCCTGCCTGGGAGCCATCCTCCCATTATCTGGATCGGTGGCCTTGAATCTGAGCCCACATCAAGGCTTCCAGCTGCTCTGGCTGCTGAGCTCTTCCCAGGTCTTCCCTGCGCCCACTGCCACCCGGGCCCCTCTTCATCAGGCCATTGCCTAATTACAAGCCAGATGCTTCTCCCTCTCTCATCTCGCCACCAGGGACCCTCTTTCCAGCTTAAATGGCTTAGAGCCCCCCAAAGCAGCTGCCCTGAAAAGCAGAGAAAGAGTTAAGAGGAACTCGCATGAGGCGTTTGAGGCTTGTGGTCAAGGCAGAAAGATGCTCGAGAAATGTAAATCAGATGGCTTCAATGGAATGCCAGGCCCTGATTTGTTGTACACCATTAAACAGCTTCATTTGTTCTCTACTCTTTGTGAAGATGTCAGTACCAAGACCCAAATATCTATCTGGCTCTTAGCCCTCGGCAACTGCAGTGCACAAGACCACATGTGCTGTTGACTCAGCAAAACTCCAGGGCTTTTCAGCATCTACTGTGTTAGGGGAGAATCCTCCAGGGAGAGGCTGGACATCTCTGTTCCCGGCTAGGATTCTTGTCCGGCCCCCATGGAATCTTAGAATTTCAGTTCTGCCTGGGACCTCGAGGCCCAGCCATGGTGATTGACGGTCCTTGCAGTGAGGCGTGTCGTTTCTTCCACAGGACAGTTCGTCTGTCATCCAGTTCATGACCCGCGCCAAGGTGAAGGTGGACCCCGCCCTAAGGGTGGTGGAGATAGCCAGTGGGAACCCGGAGGAGATGACGGTGAGTTCGCTTTCCTTGGGGAAGGAGGGAACCCGGGTGACTTGGGCGGTTTGGTGCTGGAATTGGAGGGTAAAGATTCTGAGCCAGGATGTCAGCTTTGTGGTCCACCAAGACCTTGCCAGCCCTGGCTTCGGTGGTCAGCTCTGGTTGTGACAGCGTTGTTCTTGAGGATGCTGTTGTTATGTGAAAGCTCCCCTGGGTGAGCAGCCAGCGGGATAATTGTCTGGAAGTGCCCTTGACGGGGCTCGGGTTTCCACTCTGAAGCCAAGACTATTTTTATCTTTCTCAGACCTTTCTCTGAAACCTCATCTGCCTTCTGCGTCGCATTGCTCCGTGGATAAACACTGGGGTTTCAAAAAAAAAGTTGTTTGAGTAACTTAAAGGGGCCACAGCCCAGTTGCCAAGTCCTCGAACCTCCTTTTTTCTGTGTGTAACCCTGCATGCTCTGTCAAGTGCAGTGGGCAAGCAGACCTCAAGGTGTGGGGGGTGCAGCAGTGGGGAGCTTAGATGTGCGATGTGGGAGAGGCTGGCGGGAAAGGGGGGCCTTGGCATTTGACTGCCTTTTATTATTTTTCAGGGCCTGAAGAGCAGGCTTATCCTTTGACACCCAGACGCAGGGTCTAGGCACATAGAAAAGAGAGCCAGCAGCCTCAAACTGGTTTTGCCAATGAGCTATACAGTGATGCTAGTTTTTGGCATGTCCTTTCCTGGAGTTTAATTCTCTCAAGGGACATTCCACCCCTCATGGAAGAGCCGGTACAGCTGTGACAAATTTACCAAAGTGAAAAATTCACAAAGATGGTTTGCTTCCAGAGGGGAAAAAAGCGTTAACTGCTTTTCCATTAACAGTGGAGACCCCACAAGTCTAGATGTTAGGGTGGGGATTGGAGCAATGTTCACACTTATAACACCCTGGCTGGGAAGGGTTCATGTAGAAAATAAGTCCGCCACCTTAATGAACCCTCAGTTCTAAGCAAGAGACAAAATCTTGCTTAGAATGAATGGGAATCTGTGCCTGGGTGATGAGGTCAAAGCTGCCCCAGGGTGTGCGCCTTCCATGCCTGGTGCAGACCTTAGCGGGAGACTGTCCACACAGTCTTTTTTTTTTTTTTTTTTTTTTTTTTTTTGCTTTTTAGGGCCGTACCTGCAGCGTATGGAGGTTCCCAGGCTAGGGGTCGAATCAGAGCTGTAGCTGCCCACCTACACCACAGCCACAGCTACACCAGATCCAGGCCGCGTCTGCGACCTGCACCACAGCTCATGGCAAAGCGGGATCCTCAACCCACTGAGCAAGGCCAGGGATCAAACTCGCAACCGCATGGTCCCGAGTCGGATTCGTTTCCGCTGCACCACTACGGGAACGCCATCATTTCTTTTTTTTTTTAATTTTTAAAATTTTTTATTGAAGTGTAATGATTTACAATGCTGTGTTAATTTCTGTTGTACAGGCAAATGATTATTATACATATATATACACATTCTTCTTAAATATTCTTTTCCACTAAGGTTTATCATAGGACACTGAATACAGTTCTCTCTGGATCATAGGATGAGTAGGACCTTATTGATTATCCCCTCTGTGTGTACAGTAGTTCACATCTGCTAACCCCAAACCCCCACTCCATCCCTCCCCCAGCCCCCTCCCCCTGAGCAGCCACATGTTTGTGGCCGTGAGTCCACACAGTCATTTTAATAACAGGAACTTAGTGGGATGAAATGGAATGACACTGGGACCCCCTTAGGGTCAGTGTTTCTGGCAAATCACCTATTTGCAGTTGGCTCTTGCCTTTTCCTCTCGGCCTTTTGGTCCACTCACGGCTAGTCCAGACCCTCCCCTGGGAGGTAAAGGAGAAGGGGCTTCACGGCTCATTGTCAAAGCTCTGGTTTAAAAGTTTCCTAGGGGGCGTTCCCTGGTGATCTAGTGGTTAGGACTCAACGCTTTCACCACTGCAGCCCAGCTTTGATCCCTGGTCTGGGAACTGAGATCCCACATCAAGCCCGCCCCTCCCAAAAAAAAGTTTTATAGAAGGAAATACATGCCCAACATGAAATGTTTGGAATGTTCTCGTAGAACGCAGTGTTCCCATTTAAGAGCTAACAGAAGTAATTAACAGGTTTCCTACAGGTGGACTCCCTTGTGCAGATGAAAAAATACCGCTGGCACATTGCCTTTGATTAGAACACTGATCTGTGGGATCCAGGAAGACGCTGCCTCACGTCCCATTGTTGGGTTCTGAGTCACCAGTACACCCCCAAAATACCACTTCCATTCATTACCGTTCCACGTCGAGCACTCTGGTGATTTTTTTTTTTTTTTCATTATCAAGAGTTCTTTGGAGGAAGCTCTCCTTTTCAACTGATTTTTCCCCTGTACTCCCAAGACCAAAGCAGCACCGATCGGAACCCCACAAGGACCCCCCGTCTCCTTTCTTTCCACGATGTTGTCTTTCAACCTGTGAGCGAAGATGAAGTGCTCCAGTCGGTTCTCAGCTTTCCTGGCAGGAAAAGGAAAACAATCTTTTCTGAGTAGGAAGGTTTGCCTTTTCAGGCAAACACGTTCCTCCCCGCATGATTCTTCTGAATGGGTGGCGCTCTGTCGTTCGTTGGAAGGGCCATTTCCATAGAGGTTAGCCACCAACCTGAAATTGGGCAAAATCTCTCACAAGATTTGAGATCAGGCACCACATCTGTATGGCCTTAGAATGAACTGGAAGTGTTCTTATGGCTGGTAACCAGCAGGGTGTAGATGAGACGAGGAAAACAGTCCGGTTTTTAACCACATCAAGTGGACATGGTGATAATGTCAATGGACAGGGAAATCAGATAATTTTCCTGCGATTCTTTGTGTTTTTTATTTGTATGCCCTGGTATGAGGAATGCATTAGAGAGTATGGGTGAATACCTAGAAATACGAACTAGATATTTGAGGCATTTTCCTTGATTATTAAAAAATACATCCCAGGACTCAGTGGGTTAAGGATCTGGCATTGTCACTGCTCTGGCTCGAGTTGCTGCTGTGGTGTGGGTTTGACCCCTGGCTCAGGAACTCCTGCCTGCCATGGGTGTGGCCAAAAAAAAAAAAAATTGCATTCATGGAGTTCCTGCTGTGGCACAGTGGGATCCACGGTGTCTCTGTAGCAGGAGGAACGTGGGTTTGACCCCCGGCCCGGCGCACTGTTAAGGATACCGTGTTGCTGCAGCTGTGGCGTAGGTTGCAACTCTGGCTTGGATTCGATCCCTAGTCCAGTGACTCCATATGCCATGGAATGGCCAAAAAAGAAAAAGAATACATACATTCAAGGTGCCCGCCCCAGGTGGTGTTTGCCATCTGTCCAAGGCCAATCACACCAGCTTACCTGGCTTTGTACAGACCCAAACCTGCGAATTCTGCATGAGATCCATAACCACCTTCATTGTTGATTGTGCCAATAATATGTTGGATTTCCTGTCGTCTTCATCCCAACCCTTCTTACTTTTCCAAGAGCCACTAATGAGGCGAGAAACCACCCCAGGGCAAACCAAGAATCTACAGCACCAGCTCCGAGAGCCGCCACCCCAGACTTCCTTCTTAGACTGTATGAGCAGCTTGTATGTGTTACAGAGCAAACTTGTCTTCTTAATATTTTAAAAGAGAGGAACATGTGCTGAACATGGAAATCCACAGATGACTTAGTACGTCATTGCCGTGAGGAGGGTGCACTAGGCCCAAATTCTCGGTGCCAGCAGGAGAGACTGACCCCCATCTTGTCTTGGCAGAATCAGAATGGATTATGAAGATAGCAGGCGGCTCTCAGAACTGCTAGGAAGCCTAGAGAACCTGACTGGGGATATGGCACCACAGGCTGGGTCAGGCCCCAGGAAGAGCCTGATGTGGGACCCTGGACACGGCTTCCCTGGCTTCTCATGGCCTAACGCTCGGTATTTATTGGGAGCTTGCTATGAGCCAGGTGATTATTAGGTATTGGGGATGCAACAGGGGACAAAATAGCCTTGGTCCCTGCCTTCCCAGAGCTGACACAGGGCGACAGAACATAAGCAAGGAAATAGACTCACATCGAGGTGCATTCAAGGGAGGTAACCTGCTTTAGGTTGAGAATCTGAAGGAATGCTTCTCCAAGGAGGCTGAGATCTAAAGAGTGAGGAGGAATTAGCTTGCCAAGCGCAGGGGCGAGTGTCCCGGTGAGGAGGGAGAGCTTCGCATGTTCGAGGCGGAAAGACCAGTGTGGCAGGAACCTGGTGAACAGTGAAGAAGACATCCATGAGGGAGACGGGTGAAGACAGCCAAGGGTGGCCTTTCAGGGGCCCCAGCCTCAGCTTGATTCTGTGGTAACTCGGGAGCACAGACAACCCTCGGGGTTGGTTCTGCCTTGACGTGAGGGGGCTGGGCTCTCTCACTCTAGTACATGTCACTTATCGGCTGGGAGCTAGCTGGGGGGTACCAAGTGCAAGGTCCTCCCTCTCCGTGTGCCCAGGGGAAGGTGGCCTCTGACAGTGCCATCCACTAGAAGTGAATGCAAGGAAAGGGGAGGAGAACATAGCAGATGGGCTAAAGGAACCTGAAAGATCTGGCAGAGACCAGCAGTGGAGGACCCCGATGGCAACAGTCTCCGTGCAAACATCGGGGGCTTGGCTCGGCCTTCTGTGTCCCCATTACGCTTATTGATTTCCTTCTTTGAGATTCGTGATGTGCTGGGTCTTTGATGTGATTAGTGCCAATCGCTCTCACATCACCCTGAGAACAAGATGTCATTACTCCTATTTTCTGATGAGAAAGCCGAGGCCCCCCGGAGGTGAAGGGACCTCCAGCCCTTGATGCCGCCGCAGCTCAGCAGTGGAAGAGCGGGGTCTGGCCCGGGGCCGCCTCCCTCAGTCCTCTGCTCCTCTGGCCCGCGCTGCCCTGTGGCCCCCGGGCCACACACGGCGGGAGCGGAGCACTGCTCCGGCAGATGGTAGGAAGTGCAGTCTCGGGTGGTGAACAGCTGGCCCTTCGTCTTCGGAGTGACCTTTGGCTCCTGTGACCTCAAGAAGCACATCGTGTTCTGACTTAGTGGTCTGTTGATTCTGGATCTCTTCCTGCTGTGGCCTGGTCCCTAACCAGATGCAAGCTACTCATCAAGAGAATTAGCGCTCACCCGGGGCCTCGCGGTCGAGGAGCTGCATTCCCTTCCCTTTAAAGAACAGTCGTGGGACTTACCAGGAGTAATAAGAATTAAACCTCACAGCGCCGTGTCTGGCACACAGTAAGTTCTCAGCAAGTGCGACCCGTTAATAACAAAGCAATTAATTAACACCGGCCAGCTCATTCCTCTGCAGATTCTAAGAGAGCAAGGCATTCCTGAAAGCGGCACCTGGCAGCCAGGGGCACATCTGATGTCTTTGTTTATTGCACCGCAGACTCACCCCGTCCATCTTGCCAAACGCACTTTATTTTCTGTTCACTCCTGTCATCTCCAGGCTCCCCGGGGCGGTAAGCTTTCTGAAGGCTCTGGCCTGAGAGCGGTTGAGGATGCGGTTCTGCTGAGAACATTTCTTCCAGCCCCCACAACCCGTCTCCCTCCCCCTTCCCCACCGGCTCTTCCATGTAATTAGAAGCAGGTGAACATGTCCTTTCAGGGTCCCAGATGTTCTTCTTGTCCCACTTTTTATTTTACATACATTCCTTCGTGCTGTAAGACCTGTGTGGGGATGTTGGTTGTGGCAAGCATCTTGCCCTCATTGACCTCCAGCCAGCAGGGCCTGGGGCTGAACCTCCCCTCGGATGCTGCTGACACTGAGCTGTCCCTTCAGCCCTCGACACCCTCCTTCCAGCCAGGCCTGGGCCAGCTGTACCCCTTTGTGGTCATGTTCTCAGGTCGTTTGGAGACCTGAGCCTTCCCAGCTATGCCATATGGGCATATTGACAGCGGTCGGAGTGTAGAAGTTTCCAGATCGGACAAGTGAGTCGAGTGCTGTGGCTCAGGGTTGCCAACTGCCTCAGACTGGAAGTTGGCTCCTGGTGGTTCCCCAATCCTGGCTTGCCAACCGCAGGTGCATTCAAGTTTACAGCCACAGGCAGGATGCCCAGCATGTGGACCTGCCATCTCCCCAGCTGGCTGCCTGTCTTCCTCAAAGAATCTGTTCAGGCAAATTCTCATGCTCCTCAATTCTGTTACGTTTTACTAGTTAATGTCCAGCACACGAGCTCTCCAGCCCTAGCCCATGGCCTCACCAATCAGAACTTCTGCCTGCCCCATCTCTCAGCCCCCCCACCACCCTGTGAAGCCAGCAGATTCCCCTCAGCCTCAATCTTTTTCTCCTTTCTCATCACCTCTTTCCTCCCAGGGAGTGTGGGTCTCCCTTGGAGAAACCACTTCCCCGTGCACCCCTTTTCCTGGGCCTGTTTGTTCCTTGAACCCCACACACAAAGTTCTCCCTTCTGATCTGTATTCAGATTAGCCAGAATGTTCTTTGCAAAATGCAAACCATGTCACTCCCCTAGTTAAAATCTTACATTGGCTTTCCATGCCTCTTAAGATAAAGTTTATATTCTTTTTTTTAAGGTTTAACTCTACAAAAGTATCTTTAATGACATGTTTAAATCATCCCTTACTTTTCCTGTACTTATTAATAATTTTCTCTGATGAATTTGTGAATTATTCTGAGGGATTATGTAGAAGGAGTTTTCAGGGCTGTGCATCCAGAAGACAAAAGAAGTATTGCATTGCTTTTTGGAATGATTTTTCTCTCCAAGGGAATAGAGAAGAAGAATCAAAAGCTTGAATTTCAGTGTTTTATAAAAAGAAAAATAACCTAATAAGTTATTTAGGACTTAGAAATTAAGTTCAAGGAGTTCCCGTTGTGGCTTAGCGGGTTAAGAACCCGACATCGTGTCCCTGAGGATTCATGTTCGATGCCTGTCCTCATTTAGTGGGTTAACGATCTGGCGATGGGCCAGCAGCTAGCCTGGGAACTTCGATGTGCTGCAGGTGCGGCCATAAAAAGAAAAAGAGAGAGAGAAATTAAGTTCAAAATGAGTACAGATTTGGTTTGATAGTGCTGGCCATCTAAAAGGTAGATCGGGCCAGTTTTCAGATGGAAGCTGCATGCCTCTTTAAGATAAAGCATGTAATTCTCGACACAGCCTCTAGCCCTTTCCATCTCTCTAGCTTCATCTTGAACATCTTCCAGTGACTTTTTGCTCATTCCATTTGCTCCAACCTCACTGTCTGCTGGCAGTGTCTCAGCCCTGCCAAGCTCACTTCTGCCACAGGGATTTTGCACACACTGTTCCTTCTTGGAATGTTGTTCCCTCCCCTCTTTGACTAGTTAACTCCTGCTTATCCTTGAACTCTCAGCTCAAGAAGTTCCTCAAGAAACTCTTTGTGACTGCGATGCTTATCTCAGAGTCTTTTATAACCATGAACCTCTCCTTTGGGGCACTTTCTAAAGTTATAGTTTTGGTGGAGTTCCCTTCATGGCTCAGTGGTTAACGAATCCGACTAAGAACCATGAAGTGGCGGGTTTGATCCCTGGCCTTGCTCAGTGGGTTAAGGATCCAGCGTTGCCGTGAGCTGTGGTGTAGGTTGCAGCCGTGGCTCGGATCTCGCATTGCTGTGGCTGTGGCGAAGGCCGGCGGATACAGCTCCTGTTAGACCCCTAGCCTGGGAACCTCCATATGCAGCGGGTGCGGCTCTACATAAAAGGTAAAAAGACAAAAAATAAATAAATAAATAAAGTTATAGTTTTGGGAGTTCCCATCGTGGTACAGTGGAAATGAATCCGACTAGAATCTATGAGGTTGCGGGTTTGATCCCTGGCCTTGCTCAGTGGGTTGAGGATCCGGCGTTGCTGTGAGCTGTGGTGTAAGTTGCAGACATGGCTCGGATCTGGCATTACTGTGGCTGTGGTGTAGGCTGGCAGCCACTGCTCCGATCTGACCCCTAGCCTGGGAACCTCCATATGCCACGGGTGCAGCCCTAAAAGGACAAAAGACAAAAAAATAAATAAATGAAGTTATAGTTTTGCACTGATGTGTCTACCTGACCAGTATTTTCCACAAGCTGGACAATCCATGAGGGCAAAGACCGCCTGTTTTATTCATCAATGAATCCCCACAATGCCTGGCACATAGTAAATCCTGTACACACATTTGTTGACTGGATGAATGAACGAGCAGATGGACGAACAAACAGATGGATGCGTGGATGGATGGCCAGGACTCTCCCCAAGGAAGTAACATTCTCAGATATGTTTTTGAGGTAGGGAAAAGAGAAGCACACTCAGCAACTCCTACTTCAGATCCCGTCCTCTCTTTTTTTGTAGACTGAATCATATTCAGGCTTCATCGAATGCTCTGGCAGAAGGGACACTGAATTGATGAAAGTGTGCATTCATGAGTCATATAATGAATCACTACCTTGGTTTAGGTGACGGGAGAACATGCATTCAAACCCTTGTCCAAAAGAATTCATGCGGAGTCTGTGGACAGGAAGATACATCATTACCTTACAGAGTGAGAGGAACTTGGAACTGAGATGATAAAGTGCCCCGCAGTGGTTTTAAAACTAAGCTTTGTGTTGGAGGTCAGTAGTAATAAACCCAACTATTATCCATGGGTTCGATACCTGGCCTCACTCAGTGCGTTAAGGATCCTGTGTTGCTGTGGCTGTGGGATAAGCCAGCGGCTACGGCTCTGATTGGACCCTTAGCCTGGGAACATCCATCTGCCGTGGCTGAGGACCCTAAAAAGCAAACAAACTAAGCTTTGTGGAAGTCGTGGGTTCTCTTGAGTTGGTTCTGAGGCTGCTGGGGCTGAGTTAGAAGGGACTGGCTTGGGAAGTGGTGCTGATCAGTCAAGGCTCTCGCTGCCCACCTTCTTCATAAGCTGAGAATCTCCACTTTATTTACGTCGTATACATCAGGATGCTCTTTCAGGCTTTCTTTAAGAGAAGCCGAAAATTGCTGTTTCCAAAAGTTCAGAGAATGATTAGTTCTGCTGAAAAGAGTAGAGTAGGTCAGTCTTTTTGAAACAGGAAACCTTGGAGCAGAGTCTCTGCTTCTAATTTTTTTTTTTTAACTTGACCTTTATATGTCAGTTGAACAGAGTTCCCACGGTGGCTCAGTGGTAACAAATTCAACTAGTATCCATGAGGATGCGGGTTTGATCCCTGGCCTCTCTTGGTGGATTAAGGATCTGGCATTGCCATGAGCTGTGGTGTAGGTCGCAGACACGGCTCGGATCTGGCATTGCTGTGGCTGTGGCGTAGACCGGTGTCTCCGGCTCTGATTCAACCTCTAGCCTGGGAACTTCCATATGCCATGGGTGCGGACCTAAAAAGACCAAAAAAAAAAGTTCAGTTAAAAAATTTTTAAACAGTTGAAAGAAAAGAGAAAAATACCCATAGTATCCCAAAACACCTGTGTACTTTACATTTTTCCTGCATTTTTCTGCAAAGCTCAGGTCTTCTGTAGGTAAAATGGATATTGATTTTTTTTTTCATGTAACCTTATGGCATTTATCGTTTTTTCCATTTTATTGTCGTGTTTTCAGAAGTCTGTAAAAATTGGAAAGCAGGCAGAGAATGCTTACATGTCCTCTCAGTGGCAGCCTGGCTCATCCCCTAGCCCCTTCCTGCTCAACACGTGGTCCATGGTCCAGCACCATCAGCAGCACCAGCGGACGAAACTGAAATGTCCAACCCAGACCCGATGATTCAGAATCTGCATTTTAACTAGATGCGATTCTTATACACATTAAAATTTGTGAGAAGCACTAGTTTAACAGGCCTGCTGGACACCATAGGGTCCAGATTCTGTGAAGTTACATGTACACTTATAGAAAACTAAGTTATAAACACCTTTTGCCAGTAAAGATGAAAATAGTTTCTGCCTGGCAGAAACTATAATCCCAGAGGTTGTAATTTGTTGCCCTGTGGGGTATTAACCAGTTTTGTATCTGATTTCAACATTCCCTTTTATTTTTTTTCCTTTACTCACATCCTAAGATCCTTCTGCCCTGATTCCCTCAGTCAGGAATTAAAATAATCTTTAATAAGGATTGGCTCTCTATTTGTATGAGAGTTATGTTTTTAACTTTTTGAAAATCATACTTGGATAGTGAGACATGATCATTTTGACAGCTCTATGTCATTCCACTCTGTGATTGCCATAATTTCCTCACCTCTTGCTCTCCTGTTAGACTTTTAGAATATTTCTATTTTTTTCATTGAAGCTTTGGTCATTTTGCAATGTTGTATCAGTTTCTGCTGTACAGCAAAGCGACTCAGTTATCCATATATATTATTTTTCATACTCTTTTCCATTAAGGATGTTTCCAACTCTATACCAATATAAATAATTCTGCAGCGAACATCTTTGACCATAAAATTTTTTCTGTGCTTTATGTTTCTGGCCTTTGTGTAAATTTTCAAATACAGAATTAATGGGTCTGAGACTATGAATGTTTGTAAGATAAGCAATATTGGAGTTTGTCAAATGGACATGAATGGAAGAGCATTCCAGGTGCAAAAGCAGCCTACAGAGGAGTTCCCGCTATGTCTCTGCAGCAGCAGGAACGAGAATTCGATCCCGTCCTGGCACAACGGGTTAAGGACCTGGCATTGCCACAGCTGTGGCGCAGGTCACAGCTCCAGCTCAGATTCGATCCCTAGCCCAGGAATTCCATATGCTGCAGAATGTCCGAAAAGGTGTGGCGGGGGGGTGGGGCAGGGACAAAGAACAAAAACAGCCTACAGAGAGACAGGATAGTTCTCGAAAGGAGATAACTGGCTAAAATGTGAATACAGGTCCTGTCAGGGGCTAGAAAGGTAGTAAAGAGACCAGATTATAAAGAGTCTGGGAGTTCCTGCCATGGCGCAGCGGAAACGAATCTGACTAGGAACCATAAGGTTGCGGGTTTGATTCCTGGCCTCACTCAGTGGATTAAGGAGCAGACATGGCTCGGATCCCGTGTTGCTGTGGCTGTGTTATAGGCTGGCGGCTATAGCTCCGATTAGACCCCTAGCCTGGGAACCTCCACATGCCGCGTATGTGGCCCTAAAAAGACAAAAGACAAAAAAAAAAAATTGGTATCTGAATTGTATTTAGTATAAAATGAAGCCATCTATAGTATAAACTGAAAAATGACGTGATGAGACCTGTTTTAGGAAGACAGCTCTTTAACAGCAGGGAGGCTCCTCCAGGGCTCCTGAAATCATGCCAGTGAGAGAAGCTTAAACTTGAACCAGGGTGGTAGCTGGGGACAGAAACAAGAAGATAGAAAGATATTTGAAGAGGTGCTAAGGATGGGATTAAGAGATGCAGACTACTATGTATAATATAGATAAGCAACAAGGATATCTTGTATAACCCAGGAAATTATAGCCATTATCTTTTAATGGAGTATCTATAAAAAATACTCAGTCATTATGTGGTATACCTGAAACTAATATAATAAGTCAGCTATAGTTTAATTAAAAAAAAAAAATAGGCGTTCCCGTTGTGGTTCGGTGGTTAAAAAGCCCGACTAGGATCCATGAGGATGTGGGCTCAATCCCTGGCCTCACTCAGTGGGTTAAGAATCTGGCGTTGCCGCGTGCTGCGGTGTAGGTCGCAGATGCGGGTCTGCCGTGGCTGTGGCTGTGGCTTTGGCTGTGGCTGTGGCTGTGGCGTAGCCCGGTGGCTACAGCTCTAATTTAACCCCTAGCCTGGAAACCTCCATATGCCCGTGGGTGCGGCCCTAAAAAAAAGAGAAAAAAGACTAAATAAATAAATAAATAAATAAATAAATATCGTAGACTGATTCAAAATTTGTTTTAATTTTTTAATTAGAGAGGTTCAAGAGCTTGACCAGGATCATCCCCTTCATTAGTGGTGGAGACAAGACTGGATGGTCAGTGCTTCTCTCCCTGTGATCCGTGCTGCTGTTTCTTTGGGTTTTTTTTTTTTATGGAAGTCGTGACTTCTTAGAACTGCAGGCTGCTCAGATCATCCCCCACAATGATTTTGCTAGAGTCGTGATGAGCAGGAACCAGCTCTGCCAAAGCATAAAGCACACGTCCAGGCAGATGAACAGCATCTCTAAAAATAATCAGAGATTAAGCACACATTCCGGGGAAGTGACAGGACATTCTGATGGAATTTACCAGACTAAACTGTAGTGGATACTCGTCACTGTCTCTGTAACCACAAAACCAGACCTCCAAGGCGGCTTTGTCGGGAGGCAGATTTTGGACCCCGAGGGGCGGGCAGTGTCCCTGTGCAGCCATCGGGGTTACCCAAGGGGTTAGCCTTCACAGCTGACCCCCCTGAGCCCACAGCCCGCCTTAGCCATCAGTTGTCAGCGAGAAGGCTCAGCGTGCCTTCACTCTGAGACAGGGACCAGGAGCTCTCATAAACCATCGCACCTGCCCTTTTGCAGAGCAGGGAACTGAGAAGGGGATCTTGTTTGCCTAAGGGGACGCCTCTCAGCCACATTTCCCACCCCACCCCCACATTTCCCGTTTGGTAACTATCAATTTGATTTCAAAAGCTGTGCGTTGTTTCTATTTTGTTTTTGTTTCTATTTTGTGAGTTCTTTTGTATCACATGGTATTTGTCTTTCTCTGTCTGACTTATTTCACTTAGAGTGATCATCTCTAGGTCCATCCACATTGCTACCAAAAGACAGGATTTTCTAATCCGAACCAGGTAGAAGAGAGTAGGCTCCCATGGGGAACCGGCTCACTTTTGCTTTGCCTCTCAGGTGGTCTTCGAGGCGTTGCACAACCTGGAGCCCCGAGGCTACGTCGTGGGCTGGATCATCGCCATAAGCTTGCTGGTGGGGATCCTCATCTTCCTGCTGCTGGCCGTGCTGCTCTGGAAGGTGAGTGGAGATCACAGGTGCCCACGGAGACCCCACCCAGGTGCCCAGCTCTCCCGCCTCCTGCCTCTCCTGAGCGAGAGCTTTCCTGTTGGGACTCTTCCCTGGTGGTGCAGGTGCAGCGCGGGGAGTATGGTCCCCTCCAGGCGGCGAATGGGATCTTGGCTCCTCTTGAGGCCATTCACGCCTGAGGACTGGACCGCTTTAGAGGCATCCCCCAAATCTCAGCCCCCTCTTCCCCTGCCTTCCTTCACGGAGTAGCCACCAGTCCTGACACAGGATGGTGGGAGCCCAACTCCAAAACAGAAGCTTGGGGAGTAGCAGCTGGGACGGGGACGAGAATGGCTAACTTGCACACTTCACATAAAAAACAAGAAAAGAAACTACAGATCAGCCCTTTGTTCTCTTCCCACGTGGAATGCGGAAAAGGTTTCTGCCGAAAGACTCCGGAAACGGAGGTGGGCTAAGTGTCCAGACTACTGCCTGGGTCAGTTCACCAGAAGTTCTCCCAGCAACTGGCAGGTTCGTTTGTGCCCCAGGGACCACCTGCTCATCCTTTGTGTTCTGCCCCTTGTCACCTTCTCAAGGGAAGAGGGGGTGTCCTCACCGCCAAGTCTAGGATGGTTTCTCTGCCTCGCATGCTCTTCTCAAGAGACCTTGGAGTCCTTGACTTCAGAGCCTCTGTGTTCATCACTAATGGTTTCGGAGTCATGATGTGAGGAAGGTCTGTCTCTTCCACGGGGCGGTGATGTGCCAGGTGAGTGGGGTCCTGTCTGTCCTTGTTTCCACCGTGTCGCCAGCTCCTAGAAAAGCACCAGGGACCTCAGATGGGACTCCCTGACGCCACATCCCTGCTTTTGCAGTGTTCCAGCTTCCAGAGGCAGGTGGAAACAGTCCCTAAGACAATTGTGGATGGATGCTTTAAATTCAAGGGATTGGTTTCTGTGGGATTCCAAAATAATTTGTATTTATTGATCAGACATAGAAATGTATCAGTAAGAAAACAAGTTGTCAGATACTCAGGAGTGCCCGGCCCAGAAATAGCCATGGTGAACCCAGCATTGTCTCTTCTTGACCTTTTTCTCTGTGTGATAGACAGAGACCCAACATTCTCATAGCACCTGCCTACTTTTAAACAATGTGTTAAATTCTCTAGTAAAACACTTGCTATATTTACAGGTGCAGGACCTCTAAGATTAAAACCATGGCTTCAGTTATCAATCTGAAAAAAAGGTATAATGAATATATATCAAAGTATCCAAGAGATCTAGAAACACAGGAAAAATCGTAGTTTTCTTGTACATTTTTTTCAGATTGGCACTTGGACTGATTGTTTTAAGTTTAGAGATTTTTCACCTGAAAAAAAAAGGGTTTGGAGGTCGAAAAAGAAGTAGATTGAGCGTGTTACTTGAAAATAAGTTTACCTCAGGGCCCCCTGCTTTTTGGACCTCCCACGTACTGTTTTACAGCCTGTCTTTCCCTGAATGTAAAGTGGCGACCGTCTTTCTATGTTGTTAAAAACCTGGGTCCAGCACTGCCCGAAGGCTGCAGATGTCTGAGGATTACTCAGCCAGTCCTCGGGTGTTGGGACTCGGATACTTCTGGGCTTCACACTCCTTTTAACAGTGCCACAGTGAATATGCTTGGAGCCAAATAGTTGCACAGATGCTTCATTACGTCCTTAAAAGGAAACCGTAGAAATGGCATTACCGAGTCAAAAGAAATGCATTATTTTAAGCCTTTTATTACACGTTGCCAATTGCCCTCTAAAAAGGTTCTACCCATCACCCCCCACAAGCAGTGTATCCACAGTGCCCAATTTCCTGCATATTTTGCCAGGAGCGGATATTACCTTTTAAAAAAAAAATACTCCCCATTTGTTGTTTGTTTAATCTGCATGGCCAGATAGAGTCTTAATTCACCCTTTTCTCCATCTCCAACTCCTTCCTGCCAAGGCGTCTGGTCTGTGGGTAGAGAACAAAGCCAGCTCAGTGTTTGGGATCTGAAAAGACAGTAAGGGCTTTGGGATATGTGTGTGTGTGTGTGTGTGTGTGTGTGTGTGTGTGTGTGTGTGTGTGTGTCTCTACGAGAGAGAAACTTCCTTCTGCCTTTGTATGGACATTTCGGAAGAAAAGAAACCCATCCTCCACGGCTGGGTGCGTGGGACCAGAGACACAGAGTGGCCAAACGTGGTGGCCGTGTCCTCCCCACTCTCAGGGCGGGCATGCCCTCCCTCTGGCCGCCACTTGGCCCTGCCACTCAGGAGCGCCCCCCCTCTCCCAAGCACACACTCCTGCCTCTGTCACCTGCCCTCTGTTTCGCTTTGCTCCTGTTGTGTTTGCTTAAAGAATGTGGTTGCAGGAGAAGGTGTCACGGGGTAGCCAGCGCCCTGAGGTCACCCAGCTGTGTGTGGTCCAGAAAGCCAGGACCCAAGAAGGCAGACATCCGCCTCTGCCACAGACTGACCCTGAAAGCAGAGTGGTCAAGGGGCCATAACCCAACAAGGCCTCTACAGCTGTAGGTGGAAGGAAGGTTCTAGAACAACTCTGAGGAAGCTGGCGGGCGACACCGTATGGGTCCAAACAACTTTGCCAGGAGTTCCCACTGTGGTGCAGTGGGTTAAGAGTCCAACTGCAGCAGCTCAGGTCGCTGCGGAGGAGTGGGTTCAATGCCTGGCCTGGCACAGTGGATTAAAGGATCCGGCGTTGCCACAGCTGGAACTTGGATTCAACCCCTGGCCCGAGAACTTCCATATGCTGTGGGTGTGGCCATAAAAACCAACCAATCAAACAAACAAAAAGCTTGGCTCACCATCCAAGAGCAATATTGGTTTTAACTCGATTTATTGAGCACTTACTTTGAACCAAACACTGGGCTAGGAGCCTGGATGCCGCAGTGATTGCAGCTCTGCCTAGAAAGCCTCTCCATCTCGCACACAGACCTCCAAACGTAATTGAGGGTGGTGGCTGCTGTGCAGTGACTGTTCTGGAAACTGAGAAGAAGGCACCATTAATCCCCCTGCCCCCTCTGCAGGGGGGTGAAAAGGCAGTTGGGTACAGCCTAGTAGGTGAGGGCGCAGCCTGTGCAGGCTGACGGCGGTGAACTGAAACCCTGGCTCTCCCACTTGCCAGCTGTGTGACCTTGGGAGAGTCGCTTGCCCTCTCTGACCCTCCATTTCCTCCTCTGTAAAACAGAGCCTCTAACATCTAACTTGAGGTGTGGAGATAACATAAGCAAAATGCTTAGCACTACATACAGGGAAGCCCCCAGCTGTAGTCAGAGGCTGTTTCACAAATGAGGTGTCATTCGAGTCTGAGCGCTGATCTGATGTGAGTCGTCCCGGTGGGGAAGCGCAGATGAATATCCCATACAGACGGGGGAGAAGCTGAGCAAATGAGCAGGGTTTGTCGGGAGCAGCTTGTGAGGTGTGTCTGGAGGGGAAGTCCCTGAGCTGTGATGAGACTGTCTGCCTGGTGGAGACCGACCCCACTGACCTGGAGAAAGGGGAGCCAGAAGCAGAGCGGTGACCTGACCAGATCTGCTTCAGGAGAGAGATCTGGGGACAGGGTGGGGGCCAAGACAGTCACCGTTGGGGGGAGGGGAGGACCGGTTAGAACAGGCAGGATCTGTTGGTGTCCCACTGGACTCGTGAAGCCAGGAAGGAACAAACTGGCCGCCCCTCTCTGTTTTCAGCTTAGGCAGTGGACCAGTGGATGGTTCCTTTTAACCAGAGTGAAGAAGGTAGGGCTTGAAGTCTTTCGGGAGGACGAGCGTCGGGCTTTCTGAGTGTATGATGCCTGCAGGAGATCAGACTGGGTTTCACTCACTCCCAGTCCCCCTCGCCCGTCACCTCGCTGGCTGGGAGGCTGTCCCTGTGGTTTCCAGGACTGAGCGTACTCATTTCAAGCATCACAGAAGCATTTTTTCCCTATTGCAAAACACCAGGAATCCATTCACACTCACTTCAGAGAGAGAAGATGAATGTGAGAGAGGATGGATTCTAGGGGTGCAGGGGACTCCTCCGTCCCAAAGGAAATGCATGCATCCAGACCCAGAAAGAGTCCAGAAACCCAGGCAGCCGTCCTCCCTTCTCCTCTCGCTCTCTTTGCCTACACAGCCCTTCTCTCTGCTCCCCTGCACACCCACGCCATCCTTCCCCCACAGTAGACCACGCTTCCCTACACACAGGGGGGAATGGTTGCGCCCAGCCCCTCCAGGCTCATCTCAGTGACTTCAGGCTACAGACACAGGCTGCTCAGCCACCTCGGAGTCCCAGTCCTACAAGCCTGGGAGAGAATCCGATTGGCTAAACTTAAGTTAAATGCGCACAACCCTAGCAAGAAACCGGGAGGTGGCAGGGAGATAATCTGACCAGCCCAGGCTGGGTCACTTGTCCCCCACTGATCCAGACAGCTAAGGCCAGGGCAGAAAAAATACGCAAGGTGGCACTTTGCGGAGGCTAGGTTGGGGTGGGGATGGAGGGTATCTTAGGAAAAAAGGGAAACTAGGCTGATACCCCAGCGGCCTTCACAGCAACAGAGTGACACGGTTGTCAGTGAGGCTATTGCCCAAATGACAGTCTTCTGTAGGGTACAGAGTAGCTTTACTGCCCGACAAACGGTCCCCCAAATTGAGTTCCCTTCTTGCTTACAAAGGAATGGGGCAGGCAGGAATCAAGGAAGGGTTTGGCTGGGTGATTCTTCTATTCCATGTGACACTGAGTGTTGTCATGCAGGCGCATTTATCTGGTGGCCAGGCTGGTCTGCATCACCAGACAGTTTTATTCACATGTTGGCACCTTGGGTAGGAATGGCCGGGAGGCTGGACTCAGCCGGGCCCCCTCCCTCTCTGTGCAGACTCGGGGTCTCTCCAAGGGGCCTTTCCAATAGAACATGCTAACCTTTTTACATGGTGGCTTTGGTTCTGTGAGAGCATGGTGACAGCTGCCAGTTCTCTGAAAGGCTGTCCCAGACCTGGCATGGCATCGTTCCACTGTACTCTGTTGGTCAAAGCAGTCACGTGCCAGCACAGAGTCAAGGGACGGGTGAAAAAGACTCTGCCTCCCAATGGAAGTGGTAGCAAAGGGTTCGTGGCCGGGTTTTACCTGTCACATTCATGATGTTCACAAACAGGAACAAAATCTGGAGTTCCCTGGTGGCTCAGTAGTTCAGGATTCGGTGTTGTCCCTGCTGTGGCTCTGGTTTGATCCCTGGTCTGGAAACTTCTCCATGCCTTGGGTGCGGCCAAAAAAACAAAATATAGGCAAAGTCTTAACCTTTCAAAGTCACTACTCGCCTAAGTGGAAGTTCTGTTGTTTTAAAGTAGATGCAACCTCATCTCTCTTCCATTGTGTCATAGATTAAATTACCGTTGAGCTCCTTGGAGGGGAAAAAAAAAAAAGTGCAAGGTTCATTGGCACGCTCAGCATTCAGAGTGGGCAGTCCATTCGGCAAAGCGACAGGGTGGCAAGGAGCTTGGCAGAGTTTCTTTAGGAAAAATATTTTTTTCTTAAAGGACTAACTAAATCGAATGACTTTATAGGACATTGAGAAGGGCAAATGAGATGTAGGATTGTTTTGAAGACCTAAATCTTCCAAAAACTTCACCTGCAGACCTCTTGTTGACTCAGATTCCTAAGTCTGTAACCTAAGAAAGATGTGTTATATCCAGAGGTCAAGTATCACATTGACTGTCCACTGCACAGGTATCTATTGATTAATGGGCCTAATAGTGGAGTGACATGGGAGGTCTAATTGGTTCTGGTGTATTACCATATTTCATGTATCATTCCTTCCCACTGGTTCTGGCTTATTACCGTATTTCACATATCATTCCCTCCAGTCCTTTCAAGGGGAGAGCCACTGTATGGTACCCAGTTGCCGTGGCTGGCCAGGAAACACTTCCCCGGGCCTTTGAAGACAAGTGGGCAAATGTTCAAGTCCTCTTCCCTTTCTGGAGCCAAATCTCTTGAAGTTCCCTCCCTACGGTTGCTTGCCATTGCCTTGCACTCATGAGCCCAAAATGGTTGTTCTCCAAAATGTATGATGTAAACGCGGATCGTGGCATGGTGGCAAAAACTCAGTAAGGCAGCTGGCCCTGTGCAGGTGGATGTTTTGGTGCCTCAAAGGCCTGCAGGTTAGCCTGCTTTATACTTGCAAGCTGGCCAGTGCCTTCACTCAGCAAACAGCTTGTGGATCCCTCCTGGGGCCAGCTCGGGGCAAAGGGACAAAGGTAATAAGCAGCAAAGCCCTCACTCAGACTTGAGGACTCTGGGGAAAGCAGTTCAGGGAGCAGATGGTAGCTTAGCCAGTCACCCTGAGGGGTGAGCAGGACTGGCTAAGTAAAGAACCCAGGCCACCAGCTCCGACTGCCGCTTACGTGTTACACGTGTCCCACATGTCACCATGTGCCACTGACATGCCCGTCATGCTCTGCTTATCCTAAATAGGAACCCCTCGTAGGGTCAGCACATGCTTCTCCAAAGCTGAATTCCAGGCTTCCCACCCCATGCTCAGCCTCCTCCTCTGCTTATGAGCAGACCCGAGGGCCTTCCAGAAGGTCAGCTCACTGGCATCTCGGGCACTCTTCCTTTCTCATGCTTGGCAGCAGCAGGCCCTGGCTCCAACGCAAAATCCACAACAAGGGCCCCGAGCTAACCAGACCCTTCTTGAAATACTGAAATGGATCCTAATCAGCCTTCCCAGAGCTGGGCTGTTAGCAGACACTGGAGCCATAATTTAAACTTTATGTGCGAAGATTACAGTAGCCTGCCAAACCACCACGCAGCAAGAAAACTTTGAAATCAGAAACTCTTTTAAGGGAGAACAATCCAAACGAGCCCCCTCTCCTTTCTCTAGCTCCTGACCGGGGTTTAAAACCGCCTGGGCATGGTGCCTCTTCAAGACAATCCTAAAGGTCTGTTTATAGGGGAAAGTTTAATTGTTCAGAGACTGTACATGGACTTGCACATTGAAGAAGTGCCTTCAGCTCCTCCAGCCTTTGAGTTGATTCGTGAGAGTGTGGATGCTGAGATGTGTCTCCTTCAGAAGGAAAAGCCTCACTGAGGGCCCCAGCCTTCCCTCTCCCTCCTCCCCCCACCCCAGTCCCCTCCCTGGTACGGTTTGCCAAAACCCACAGGCCACCACTCCATGAAGGAGAAAAACTCACATCCTCTACTGCTTTGGGCCCAGGAACCTTTCCCCCATCCCCTTTTTGCCCCTTTTTGCAAGCTGAGCTGGCTTGAAGCACACAGCCGTGCCATTGCCTGGCCGGCCCTGTGACCAGCCTCTTCTTCCCCCAAAGGCCCAGGACCTGCCAGCTCTTCCCTGTCTCAAGTAGTGAAGAGGTGGGCTGTGGCGCGGGTTTGCCACCCTCCCTCTGAATGACCATCTCAAACCCTCTGTCGGCCGGCCCTGTTTTAAGGGCCTGCTCCTCCAGAGCTGGCTTTGGGGCTCCTGGTTTTTATGTGAGAGCCCTGCTGCTCACCTGGAGCAGAGACACTTAGAAAAATCAATCTGTGAAATGGCTCAGAGCTTCGTGTCGGTTTGGCAGCACCTGTGGGGATCACTGGGCTTCTCACCTTACCCCCAGCTGTGCTGTGAGGACCCATCCTTGCTTCTCTTCAAAGAAGAGGACGGACACACACACACACACACACACACACACACACACACACACACGTGCGCACCCTTCACTGTCTCAATTAAAACCATGTTCCAGAAACACTCCATGGGGACTTATTTATGTTTGGAAGTAAATATTGGGCTGACGTTGCCCTGTGGACGTCTCGAGACAGAGACGTGCTATGTAAATAGTCAAGGAACTTGAAGAAACTGTAAACAGGAGGCTGCGTTCGTCCAAAGAAGGAGCGTGTCTGAGGCCCTTGGAATGGCTGCCCAAGAGGCAGGGAGGAGGTTGTGGGGTCGGCACCAGGGACCAGATGCCCCGTGAGGTTGTGCAGCCGCCCCTCACTGCCCCCCGCCCCAGGTGGGCTGGGAAGGAGGCTGTGCTGTAGGCTGCGGAACCCAGGACCCAGTTAGTCCTCATTTCTTCTTGGGCCCCGGGCCTCTCACAGCATCTTCCTAATTAGGGCTGTTTAGGCAAAACCCGCTGTTTCCTCTGGGGGTTTTCTGGCAGCTTTTTGATGCAAATTTATATCAGAAAATTGCGTGAGTCTGTCCGGAGGGGCTGAGGGAGCTGCCCTGTGGGGGTGCAGGCCCCCCCTCGACCCGCACAGACAGAAAGCCACAAAGGCCTCTGCTCCCTCAGCTTCCAATGGAGCCAAGTTTGGCTGGAGTCTTTCCTCCTGTAGGCTTTCCATGAGTGTTTCCTCTGTGATGGACAGAACAGTTATAAACAGAGCCTTTTGCCCCTCAAGTGGCAAAGAGAGTCCTGGAAGGTTCCAGAAAAAGTGCAGGAAAACATAAACTCCACTGACTTGGAATTGAGCCTGGGGCTGCCGAGGGTCCAGCTTAACTCATCTCAAGTCATTTCCCAGCATCCCCAGTGCAGACTCTGCAGGCTGCAAAAATGTAGGTTTGCCCACTATCTCTCCAAGGTTTTCCCCAAAGTAACCGTGATCGCTAATGAGAACGAGAGTGTAGGCCTGAGGGAGGCCTGCTGCAGGAGAGAAATGTCTTTGAGTCTTGATTTATCTTAGTGTTTAAGACTTTTAGATTTCTTGATAATGTATCTGTACTTTAATGTAAAAATTGGAAATTTAAGTTTCCACAAACTCTGAGAAAAATTGACATCAGGCAAGGACACTGTGCCTGTTGCCTGTGTGTGTGAGGGCTGGGTACACAGCCGTGGGCCCCATAGGCTGCAGTCCCAAGCTTGCTCTGGGGGCCAATGTGGAAAGCTTCATTGTGTTTCAGAGATGGAAAGGGGTCTAAGAATGCCACGGTCTCTTGGGCAGAGATAAAGACACTGGGGTTCAGAGCCAGGAAGAGACCGGCCCTGTGGTCTGGGGGTGGGGGGTTCATGGGAGCGTGAGCAGTAATCATAATGCCAGCCTCTCTCTGCAGTGCCTCTCTGGTACCGCCCTTCTGAGTGGGTCCTATATCACCGGGCAGGCCTGGCATGGCACAGTGGTTTGGCAAACTTAGAGCCTGGGCTTTGGGTTCTATATCAAAAGCCAGAACCAGGCTCTAAACAACAGCAACAGTAATATTCTCTTTTTATGAAATGAAATTAGTTTGATTCACAATAGCCGAGACGTGGAATCAACCTAAATGTCCATCGACAGATGAATGGATAAAGAAGATGTGTTACATATATACAATGGAATACTACTCAGTCATAAAAAATAGAGTGAAATAATCCCCTTTGCAGCAATGTGGATGGACCTAGAGATGAACATACCACGTGAAGTAAGCCAGACAGAGAAAGACAAATATCATGTGACATCACATATGTGGAATCGAAAATGTCATACAAATTCACTTTTTTACAAAGCAGAAAAATAGAATCACAGACATTGAAAACAAATGTACTGTTCTCAAAGGGGAAAGGCAGGGGAGGGATAAATTAGGAGTTTGGGATTGGAAGTTCCCTTGTGGCACAGGAAGTTAAGGATCCGGTGTTGCCGCAGCTATGGTGCAGGACGCAGTTCTGGGACAGGTTCAGTCCCTGGCCCAGGAACTTCCACATCCCATAGGCATGTCCAAAAAAAAAAAAAAAAATAGGAGTTTGTGATTACCAGGTATAAAATCCTATATATAAAATAGAAAAACAATAAGATCCTACTGTATAGCACAGGGAACTGCATTCAATATCTTGTAATCACCTATAATGGAGAAGAATCTGAAAAAGAGTATATATATATATGTGTGTGTCTATACATATATGTATATATACATATATATGTATGATTGAACCACTTTTCTGTACACCTGAAACATTGCAAATCAACTATACTTCAGTTTTCAAAAAAAGAAGAAAAATGGGGAGTTCCCGTCGTGGCTCAGTGGTTAACGAATCCAACTAGGAACCATGAGGTGGCAGGTTCAATCCCTGGCCTGTGCTCAGTGGGTTAAGGATCCGGCTTTGCCGTGAGCTGTGGTGTAGGTTGCAGACACGGCTCGGATCCCGTGTTGCTGTGGCTGTGGCGAACGCCGGCGGCTACAGCTTCTGTTAGACCCCTAGCCTGGGAACCTCCATATGCCACGGGTACGGGCCTAGATAAGTCAAAAAGACAAAAAAAAAAGAAAAAAGAAAAATGGAATCAGTTTGATCATGTAAGAAACGATATGAGTTTGATAGAGCCACCACTAGACTATACAGCATCTTGGTACAGGCTAGTAAAACAGCGCCCTTTCTTCCAGAAGCTTTACTGTTAGAAAACTCAGAGAATCTCCTGGTTTTGTTAGTGAAAGACACTCGACTGCCATCTGCTGGAAAATAGTTGTAATAAATATACACGTCTATGATATCTATGATATGAGTGCCCATTATATGCAGTGCACAGCCTGAACTCCTGTACTGAGCACTCCCTACCCAGGAGAATGGACTATGTTTTAAGAAATGGTCTTTGGGCTCCAAAAAAGAAGGACAAACATCAGTGGCAGCTCCAACCTTCCATCTAAGAGACAACACTCAAGGTTGTGTTGGGAACAGGGTGCTTGAGACCCTGCAGCGTTGGGGTGGAGTGTAAAGTTTGCAAGGCTGTTTCCAAGAGAAGCTCTACGGACACTGGCGGGGGCAAGGGTGTTATTTTCAAGATCAGTGCTGACACCCCTCCACTTGAGAGAAAAGAGCTTGCTTCTGCCTGCCTGCAGGAGATGGCACGCCTTCACTTGGTTGGTAACAAGTACAACACACATGAAACATGACAACAGGAGAGGCCCCCATGAGAGTTGGGCCGGGCGCTCTAAATTCCTGCTACACGGTGCACTGCGTCAAATCCTCAGGCCGGCATAGCTGTGAGAGAGTAAGCCGACCTGTCCTTCTTAGAGCTGAACAAGAAAAGTTTGCTCGCAGGCCAGGGCACAGCGCTGCTCTTGCCATTTACAACCCGCTCAGCTGCCCCTCTGCCACCCTTCCCATGGGTGTTGATTTGTTCAGCGAGTCAAAAATATGGAGTTCTGTATCAGTTAACTACTGCCATGTAATAAGCCAAAGCTTAGGGGCTTAAAAACAACCACCATCTACATAGTTCACAGTTCTGTGGGTTGGACTGAGCTTAACGGCCCTGCTTCCATCTCGGGGAGCCTCACACCACACCCTCCGGCCCTTGGGGGCTGACTGGGCTAGGAGAACCTCAGCCCGGTGGACTTGACTTTCAGCAGCTGGACCAAACTTGTTCACACGGAGGGCAGACAGGGTTCTGAGAAATCGAGCCAGGAGTGTGCCAGGCCTTAGAGGTCTTAAGTGTAGAACTGACCTAACATCACCTCCGTTGCATCTGAGTGTCAAAGCAAGTCGCTGCACAGATTCAGGGTGAAGGAAACAGACACCATCTCCTGCTGGGACTCGCTGCAAAGCCACGTGGCCCAGGGCACGGATACCAGGGTATTTTTGCATCTTATCACTGGCGTTAAGCAGAGGTGATAGATATGCTGAGCTCTGGGGATAAAAAGTACAAATCCTTAAGAGCCCCGAGACAAATGACAACTGTGAGAGATGATAAGGAAGCAGACAGGTGAGGCTTGGCTTGATTAGTGCCACAGCAGAGACATGTCACTTTCCTGAACTTAAAGTGAGCAGTAACCTGAGATCGCTGAAACATTCCACTATCAGCAGGCAGAGTCACGTGCTAAAGAATCTTATTCTCATGTTATATCCAGCCCTCTTTCCAAGATCACATTCCCCTCAGCAGAGAAGGCGCACACAGCGTATTGGCCCTGTCCACTACACCTCTATCTTCGCAGAATGAGATTTCAGGCAGTGACTTATGAGTTAGACATTTCCATTAAGTCTTGGGTTGTCTTCCTGGCCTCCTGTGCGTGTGCTCTGAGTTCGGCAGCAATGACCTTTTTCTGATTATCCAGAACGTTCGGGCCAAGACCCCTTCCCACCACATCCCCTGCAGAAGGGAGAAGGCAGTAGAGATTTGAGGAGAGAAGAGTATACCCATGGGGATGTCAGAGAGTGGGGTTCTGGCAGGTGTGGTCTGTTGCTGGGCAGGCACCTTCAGGAAACTCAGTGTCTGTCTGTGAAAATGGCCTTGAGGATCGAAGCTGATATCACAAGACCTTTGCCAGCTGTTCCGTGAAAGCTGCCCCTCCCAGCCGTCACCCGGCACCGCTTTGCAGGCTGTGTTGTCAAAGGGAACTCTCAGGATGCCCTTGGCAGTGTGGGTGGAGGTGGCCAATGCTGTCTTGGCAGCTCTCCTGACAGTCCCCAATTTTGGCTGGACCGGTAAGCTCCCCTCGAGGGGTAAGGAGCTGGTGCAGTGAGACTGTGGTGCTTTGCTCATGGTAAAGGGGCTAGGGATAGATGTGCAGAGAAAAGTGCAGGATGCACCCAGGAGCCTGAGTTTGCTTGACAGTGTGTTGAGGGTAGGTTTTATGTGTGCCTTTCCCATGGGCGGCAGACTGTAGAGACTGCTGGTCTCGGGGGCTTTCAGATTTGACCGTGGGACTTGGACGCTGATGACAGTGTGGTACCGCACACCTGCAGCACAGCCCAGCTCCCAGAAGCAGGTCAAGTGCGCGTGTCTATTTCAGGTCCCCTGTTCAAGGAGATCGAAACGAGGGTTGAGGGCAAATCATCTCTTTGGAAGGTGATCTTGGAAACATGGATAGGGACCAGGGAAGTGAGACAGGGGAGGGAGGAAGATAATAGAGGCTGCATTATCAAGCCGGTTACCACCGTGGGCCAGCTGCACGAGAAGCACGCACTTCAGGGTTTTCACGCCCCAGGAGAGAGGGAGCTGGGGTATTTGTGCACCCGCTGCAGTCAGGCTCATGGAAAGGCAGGTACAGAATGATGTCGGTCTTAGAAACAGTGGCCACCAAGGCCGGTGGTGAGCACAGGATGAGATATCAGGGCTCCCGGGAGAAAAGGTCATTTGGGGGCTACAAAAAAAAAGTTGCTTTCTATGGCAGAGGTGCCCACACTGACTGTGTGGGAAGAACTGGACGCTCATCTTAACCGTATGTGAAAAGCCAGAGACCCTGGAAGGAAAGGTCTTTTCAGAACTAAGCTGAAGGAAACTGCCACCGCCCACACGGCAGTGCCCAGGTCCTGGGTTTGAAAGAATGATCTCGAGCACAGCAGGTAGGATGCAGACTTGCAGACGCTTTTAAATGCCTATCATGGGAGAACAGTGCTTATCGAATTTTTCCACGGTGGCTCATATCTCTCAGGATGTTAATAGATTTATCAAAGGCCAAATAAGCTTGGGAAATGTCAGGTCCCTGAGTTTAACCTTTCCCGGAGGTTGATTTGATCCTTTACTGTTCTGCTGTACGTTGCAAATCTCTTAGAGAGTGTGTTGCCATTTATTTGACCAGAAATCCTCAGTAACTAGTGTTCCCCGGCACACCGTTTGGGAAACATTCCACCAGAAGCACGTCATAAGGAACAAGCAGCTTATCATAAGATAGCCTGCAGGAAGTCTATGCATTTTGAAAAGTGCCCGCATGTATTGCGTTTTCTAAGTCGATCTCATCTGAGGAATTTTCCAAGCCTTCCCAGCTCCATGAGTTTAGATCACGCCCGTCTGCTTTGGAATCAGAACGGTTGATGGCCCGATATCTCTAACCCATCCTCTCCTCTTTCCAGATGGGCTTCTTTCGCAGAAGGTACAAAGAAATTATCGAAGCTGAGAAGAACCGGAAAGAGAATGAAGACAGTTGGGACTGGGTCCAGAAAAACCAGTGACCTGCCACCCCCGTCCCGTGTGACCCAGTCGTTCGCCTGTCGCCCTGATCTTTGTATCTTCCATATTTGGAAGAAAGAATCTTCTCCAGATTTTTCGGAGGCCCCACTGATGCTGATTCTTGTCCTCATTCTCTCAAGCCCAGGCGCCAACCTGAGGCAGCCACTTCGGCCAGGTCACCTGACTGGAAACCACCACCACTCGCTTTTCAGGCTGAACTCGGAACCTCGGAAAGCCAGCTGCAGAGCTGGGCAATATTTATGGATGCAACATGCGTGGTCAACCCTCAGGGGAAAACTGTCACCTAAAAGTATTTTTATAAATATAAGCCTTTTATACTGATTATGTCTTTATATTTGTATCAATGTTTTATTATTTCTATTAAATGGTTATATAATTCACTCAAGCACTGATATCTGGCCTGAAATCTTGGAAACACATGTAAGTTCATGCAAATGTTAAAGGATAAAGAACTTATTGTACTTTGGAACTTGCCATTAATGAAATAATGCTATGAAATAATCTGAAGAAACCTCGGGTGATGAGTCCCAGCAGGAGGTGCTGCATATCAACTGTGGCGGTGGCTGACCCCAGGACATTTCACATCTTTGTCGCCTGGAGTCAAGTGTGAAGAAATGTGCTAAAGAACCATGAGTGGTGGGTTTTTTTTTTAATGTGTACCTTTCATTGGAAGATTCCCAGCAGGAATTTGGCTGGAAAACCCTGATTTCTGAGGTCTGCTGTGCATCACTTCATACAGCACACATTTCACCCTCTTTCCACTTGGATGTAGACATGAAAACTTGGAGCCAAGCCAGTCGGTCATCTGGTAAACCTCAGAATGGCGTCTCATCCTGGACACCGTGCCTCAGAGTCCACACACCACAAGGACTCAGTCAGTGCCCATCGAGCAGAGACTTGTGTCTGAATGCTGGAGTGTGTTTCCTTTGTATGGTAATTTGAGTCCAGCGGTCTCCCTTTCCTCTAATCACTCTTGCTGTCCCAGCTAATGGTAATTGCAGAGTCCTTCTCAGAGACAACCATTCAACCTGTCCTTATGGTTTTTTAAATCGTGTCTTAGGTAGGATGTTGAAGAAGCAGGCCCTGCGAGAAGGACCTTCATGCGATAACTTATGGAGGAAGTGTCCCCTGGGTCCCCCCCCAGGAAGGACGTGAGGGAAGCAGGACAGGGAAGGGAAGAAGCCAGGGAAGGGAGCCATTTCTGGACAGGTCCCGCGAAGGGGAGCTTCAACCTGATCCCGCAGCGGGGGCTAGTGAGGGTAAGTTATGCCTCAGAGTTGTCCCAACCCTGGGCGAGGGAGCTGAGCTTTCATAGCCTTGCAACCAAGGAAGATGTAAACTTTCCGCTTTCCGCTCCTGCTGGCAAAATAGACCTGTAGCTCGGGAGTGGCCCTCAAAAAGAGAGCTGCACCCCCAAGCTGGGAGGCACAGAAAAACGATGCCAAAGAAATGATGCAAAGGGTCCTGAGCGTAGCATTGACATCCTCGCCTGTCCCCTGCACGAATGAATGCTGAGTGATGGCCTTTGCTATCCAAGCTCTCTCTTAGACAGTGTTTGTGACCCATGCACAGTGCTGCCTAGTTTTGAGTGCCATGTCGTTCTCCTAAAGGATGCAGCCGGCTCAGCACCATTCCTGGCCCCTAGTGAACCCTCAGTAACAGCAGCTCTGTCTGCTGCTACCACTGCTGCAAGGCCATCTGGTTCAAGAGAAAACGTGCCTGACAGTGAGTCTTACAGAGTCCTTAATGACATATCTCAGCTTGTTCAAGCCCCGGGTACAACCAGATGGTATCAGGTGGAAATGAAACAAGACCAGGGCCTTGCTGACTGGGAGCTAACATGTTGGGGGGCCTGTGAACATTGTTGCAAAGATACAGAACTTGACTTCAGGGGAGACAGGTTTTGCTCTGCACATTCTTGGCTACTATGTGCAAAGATTTCTAAAGTTTTGGTAAAACTACGAGGGTGCTGGACGGTTGCAAACCTGACAGGGAACATGTGTGTCTTCTTGGTTCTTAACCAGTTGACTCTGATATAGGAAGATAGAGAATGCATCATGCTTCCCTTCCTGGTGAACTTGGAAATAGACAAAAGCCAAAGGGTCAAGGGCATGAACTAGGCCGGTCTCTGAATGAAGGCAGAAATACCGCTTTTCACAGAGGGACGGAGACCCAGAGGTAACAACAAGCAGATGCAGGCAAGGAAACCAGTTCTCAGAGTTCACCTGTGAGTTTTATCAAAAGCAATAAGATCCATCTTGAGTGGGTTTTGGTCACTCAGCAGATATGTATGGGGCCCCTGCTGTGCAGCAGGCATTGTGCTGGGTATTAGAGGTTCCCCAGGGCACACCGTGGGCGCATTTTCCCCAGGGGGAGGCAGACCTTCCCACAGTGGAACATAGAGCAGGTTCCTTTACACGCCCTCATTTGCAAACTTTCCTTTGATGGATTCTCCATCATTGTGTCATGCTGTCCTTTCATGAATCGTTTAGGATTCTTAGGTGGTGGGCCTGGGGCAGCTCCGTCAGCAGCTTTGGCCAATTGCATTAATAGCCACTAACCAGCCTCCTGCAGACGCATCGGTGACAGTGTAGCAGGGTGACCCGTAGGCCCACGGTTCTGCCAGCTGGATTTGGAGAAGGGCGGGCTCCAGAGGTAGGCTCAGAGCTGGGATCCATGTACTTTTGGCTGATTCTGAGTGAAGGACACACTTGAGTGGTCACCTACCCAGAAAATGAAGGAGGCTTCATAGGGCAGTTTTTAAAAAATCCTGCCTGGCATCCTCTGGAGTAAAAACCGGCAGGCTCTCTGGGACCCGTTTGCGGAAGGTGGTACCTCTGCTTACCTCTTGATGCTGAGCAGCAGGCAGGGCTGCAGGGCCGGGGCGGGGGGTGGGGTGGGGTGTGGACCATTTAGCACAGAGGTGGAGAGGGAGGTAAAGCAGGTTGTCAGCGCTCTCTCGACTTGGCCAGTTCACCTGTTCCATCCGGTTCAGAAGCCCTCTATAGGCTTTTAGGGGGAGCAGACAGGATTGGTTGTTGGTGTCCCTGTTTCCTCTCCAGAAAGTTCTTTGCAAACGCCACAGTGCCTTCCAGTTTTCATCTTCCCTGCTTCTATGGGTTATCTGCGGAATCCTATCCTGTTCTCTTGCACAGCATTATTTAAGTCGGTTTCAGCTTTTGGTTGTGTATTATTCACTAGGGTTTTAATCAACTGTCAGAAGGATGGAGATGCTTTTTAAATATGAAAAAGGACCTTTATAGAAATGAAGTGAAATAATGCCCACCTTTCCAAAAATTATTTGCTGGAGTTCCCACTGTGGCACAACAGGATCAGAGGCCTCTGGAGCACTGGGACGCGGGTTCAATCCCCAGCCCAGCACAGTGGGTTAAGGATCCAGCATTGCTGCACCTGCGACATAGGTCGCAACTGTGGCTCGGCTCTGATCCCTTGCCTGGGAACTCCATATACCGCAGGGCAGCCAAAAAGAAAAAAAAATGTTTGCTTACACTCAGTTTACATGGGAGTAAGTGAGGAGTTTAAGTGAGCCCTGAACCCTCACAAAGAAGAGGCCGTGAGGTTCAGGGATGATAGGATGCTAGCAGAAGTTAGTGGGCCTGGTGGCTTTCTGGTAACTGACAGGCACACGTCCAGAATCACTTGTTACTGAAGTCACTAAGGTGTTCTCAGTTCTTCAGGAAAATTCCATCAGCATCATCAACCCGTCAGCATTCTGAAGCTGGGTGAGCTTTGCAGAAAATCCAATAGAAAGTCCTCCTTTGCTAAGTCATACATAGCCTGCAGCCCTAGGGCCAATGGCAAGGAGGTTCAGAACAAATCCAGTGGGCCTCCCGGCAACATCCAGGACCGGTTTTCAGCATGGAAGTGGAGTAGATCCCTTAGGTGGTATGTGATGGGTGATGTGCGTTCCCTGTGGAACCCCAACATAGTCGTTTATAAAAAGCTCATTCTACTTTTATTCTAAGGCACCATGCCAGGCAAATGCAGTTATGCACAGGATACATGGAAAACCTATACCTGATTCAGACCTCCCAAAATTTACAGGTAGGGCAAAGGATTGGTATTTGGGGGAATTGGCCCTTTAGCAGAAAAAACGAGGAAAATGGCCCTTAGAAATGCTCCAAGCATGCAGGGTTTTAAGTCCGTGTTTTGTTTTGCTATATAGAGCAATAGCAGACACAGTGGAGAATATGTTCTGAAGCAAAGAATAGATGAAGGGTTAGGAAACGGAGGCAGTAGGGCCAAAAGGAACCTTTTTGAATATCTTCTGACTTTCAGCATGTTAAGGGAATAATGAACAAATGCCCCGTGTGGTGCAATGCTTTTTAGCACAGTGATCTAGATTTCATACTTTGTTAAGGTTTTTTTAAACTTCGGATGTGCACGGTGTGACTGACAGAGCGAGTTTAAAAGCTTTCAGAATGATTAATTGCATGGCAGGCACCCACGCTAACTTTGCTTCCCGAACTTGACTGCTGCACCCATGTATGTTTCCGCTGAGGAATTTCAGTGGGAGGGGTATTCCTCTACACGAAGTCACGTGTATTCAAGTCTCTGCAGTCACTTCTGATTCACTTGCACTGTTTGGGAAATGCAGGTTTACAAAAATACATGTTTGGAATAAAAAAACAATGGCTGCAAATGATTCAGGAGTTCAGTCTGTAATTTCTTTGCTAATTAAGACCCTGAGGAGTTCCCTGGCGGCTTAGCAGGCTGAGGATCCATCACTGTCACTGCCACAGCTCGGGTCGCTGCTGTGGTGAGGGCTTGATCCCTGGCCTGGGAAGTTTCACCTTCCCCCAAAAATAGAAGAAGACTGCCTTGAACCTTTTTAGGGTGTGGAAGATGGGGGTTTCGGTGTTGTAGAACATGAGCTTTTAAAGACCGTGTGTCCGTTCATTTAATTGCACATAAACAACCCACTTGTTATGACCAACTGCCCCTGATGTTTGGCCTCCGTTCCACAGCCCCCACCTTCGCTGTGCATCACCCACCTTCCCGCGGCCACACCTGGGACCTTGGTCTTAAGATGAATGTGCCCAAACTAACTGGAGCAGATTCCTTGTTGTTCGTAGACTGCCTTCACATACGTCTACCAGTCACTAAGCATTTTCCTGGAAGCCTTGTTTTCTGTTTCACTGATTACCACTTTTATACTTATTAAGATTGATTTTACTCCCCTATGGTTAAAATTCATACCCATACATATTACACAGTATAGAAGGTCTGAAAAGATATACACCAAGGGGTTAAAAATGGGAGGTTGTCAGTATTTTCGCTTTGTATTTCGTTTCATTTTTACTTGTCTGAATTTTCCTTTTCTACAGCCTGCATGTATTTCTTTTGTAACAATGAAACGGATGCAAATTACTATTTAAATAAAGTTACCTATGGGAGAGTATGAATGGCTAAGCCAAAGGCAGATCCTAACTTCTAGGTCTAGAAAGAGATTGTTTGCAGCAAAGAGCACCAGTGAGCCTGACACATAGGACAGTGGTCCAGTGAGAAATTCCAAGCTTTTTAATTGCAAATGGTTCCTGCCAGATCACTAAGGCTAATTAAATATGCTTCTCTTGTGTTGCCAGGTCATGTTTCCTTAAGCCAGGAAAAAGCCTTGACTAACTCAAAGGAATCAAAATATAAAAAAAACAAGAGGAAGGAAACTGGTCAATTAGTGAATTCTGCCTCCCGTCTCAGTCAGGAGTTGTTTGGCCCATTAGATTACCTCTGGTCCTTAAAGTCTGTCTATTCTTATTTTTTCTTTTTTCTTCTTTTTAGGGCCATACCCATGGCAGATGGAAGTTCCCAAGCTAGGGGTTGAGTCAGAACTGGGGCTGCTGGCCTATGCCACAGCCACAGCAACGCCAGACCCAAGCTGCCCCTGCCGACTACACCACAGATCATGGCAATGCTGGATCCTTAACCCACTGAGCAAGGCCGGTGATGGAACCTGCATCCTCTTGGATACTAGGCAGGTTCATAACCCACAACAGGAACTCCAGAAAGTCTGTCTATTCTTCAGGGTACTGTGCTCAGTCATAGAATTAGTGCGAGTGCGTAGTTAGAGCTCTGTCCATACTATCAAACCAGCTGGTACCTATCCACCAGCAAAGCCACCTGACCCTGAGATCATGTTCATTCATTCCGTGTAACATCTGAACTGAAGTGAATATAATAAGCTATCACCAGTTCTGTGCTGAAATCTGCGGCTGAGCCATCTGGGCCTGCTGCCAGGCCTCTGCTTCGTCTCAAAGTCTAGTCCAGGTCATTGTGTACTTCATTTGATATGATTCTTCTATAATTGAAAAAAATACCTAAAAATTAAAACCGATTTCCCTGGAGGAGTAACGTCTAACCCTCTGAAGACACCAAATAAATGAATAAGCAGGGGGGCATTTTTAAAAGGATCTTGAGGAGTTCTCTGGTGGTGCAGTGGATAAAGGATCCAGCATTGTCACTGCTGTGGCTCGGGTCACTGCTGTGGCATGGGTTCAATCCCTGGCCCCGGAACTTTCATCTGCCATGGGCTCAGCCAAAATAATAACAGCAACAGCAACAACAACAATAATAATAAAGGATCTTGAGGAAACCTTTCCTCTAAGAAACAGCAGAATCAAAAAAAAAAAAAAAGAAATCCTTTCTGATATGACATCTATTCAGAACGCACCTTGTCAGTTAGGAGGATATTTGGGTCCATATAACAGAAAAATCCAAAATAACAATGATTTAAACAGACTGGAAGGGTTCCTCTCTCACATAAAAGAAGACCAGATGTGGGCCACTGAGTTCTGGAACAGCAACTTCATGGACGGTCGGGACCCCAGTTCCTATCTTGATAGGCATGTGGCTTCCATCCTTAAAGCTACCCCATGGTCCCAAATGGCTACCAGGGCACCAGCCATTGTGTCTACATTCCAAACCAACAATAGTGGAGGAAGAGAAGTGAGCCCATGTCCCTGTACCTTTTGACTACCCTTCCCAGAAGTCGCATACAACACTGGCCAGAAATTAGTCATATAAATGCACCTTCCCACAAAGGAGCCTGGAGAATGGATTACTAAGGAGGAAGAGGAAAATTCATCTTGGAGACATCTAACAGTTGGCACATCCACTTGTATATAACATACTCAGAATATAGCTGCCTTAAGCCCTGGACATGTACCCTTCAGATCCTTACATCGGACTGGATTCGAGTAAGAGGAATACCTTTATTTGGACTGGGAGTCTGGGGTATGCTGAGCTGATTAATCATCCTCATTCCACACAAAGCCTTTTCTTGTTTTATGTTATTTTTCTCCTTTATCCCCCACCACCCCCACTTACATTCCTCTCTCTCCTGGAGGCACCAAATCTAATGAATTGAATATATGTCCTTGGAAACGTATATACATAGTAGTATTTCATATGTTTTACTTAAGTGATGTTGAGTCTGAAACCTCAGGCTGAATTTTATTTAAGTATGTATGATTCATGGTCTGAGATGACATCCTGGTGTTGTTTCCGGCCACAGCACTCCAGGCAACATTTTTTCCACCGCATTTTACTTCTCCAGTGCCTCTGAAGGAGACTTTTGACTGCTTCCACCCGCCTGCTGCAATGAACATCCTTTCCCCTGTCCTCCGGTGGGCCTGGGCTAGAATCTATTGAGGTACACAGTACATATCTTACATCTTAGCATGGTTACAGTCTCACTTTGCTAAGCACGGCCAGATTCTAAAATGACCCACAGCGGACGCTCTCAGCAGCTGTGCATGTTCCTGCATCCTGGCCCGTCATGGGATTCGCTGACTTTCTTGCCGATCTCGTGTGCACGCTGTTGTACGGAGTTCGTTTTCAATGTGTTTGACAGCCTCACACACGCATCTCTTCATGGTCGTATTAGTCGTCTGGAATTCCTCTTCTGGGATCAATTTCACCTCCTCGAACAGTCTCTCTCTTTGATTTCCAGGCTAACACACCTCCCACCTCGCTGGCCACTTCTCGGCTTCCTTGCTGGTTCCTGCTTTTCTTCCCAGCCTCTTGATGTTGGAAGAGCCCCGGAGCTCAGACCTCGGAATTCCTCTCCGTTTGTACTCCTTGGAGATCTCCACCCAGCCTCCAGGCTTTACATGTCACTGGAGCCTGACGCTGAATTCTGGACTCATGTTTTCAGCCACCACTCAGATAGATCATAGGCCTCTCAAACTCAGCATGGTCAGAACCCAACTGCTGTTGTCCCCAGCCCAGGAAATAAGACTATTTTTCTGCTTGCTCTGGCCAACATCCTTGCAGTTAACCTTGACTCTGCCCTCCCCCATGATACATCCAATTCATCGGAAATTCCTGCCAAAAAACAAAAACACTAATTCAAAAAGATACATGTACCCCCACGCTCATAGCAGCACTATTTGCAATAGCCAAGACATGGAAACAACCTAAATGTCCATCAACAGGGGAATGGATAAAGAAGATCTGGCCCGTGATATACAATGGAATATTTCTCAGCCATTAGAAAGAATGAAATTTGCTGTTTGCAACAACATGGTTGGACTTGGAGGGTGTTATGCTGAGTGAAGTAAGTCAGAGAAACACAAATACTGTATCATATCACATCTGTGGAATCTTAAAAATACAACAAATGAGTGAATAAAACAAAAAAGAAGACTCACGGATAGAGAGAACAAACTAGTGTTTACCAGTGGGGAAGGCTTGATATGGAATCTGACTGTTGATATGGAATCTCACCGACTCTACTATCAAGGTCCTGCTCAGGCCACCATCGTCTGTTGGCCGGTTGATGGCAAGAGTCCCCTAAAGGTATTCCTGGCCCTGCTCCTACGGGATGTTCTCAGCAGGGCAGCCAAGGGGTCTCGGTCTTCCTTGTTCCTTTGCTCAAACTTACCAGTGGCTCCCATCTCACTCAGAGTGAAAACCCCTCTGCTTCACGGCCCTAAATCCTCCATCCCCACCTGCCTCACCTTATCCACAGCTGTACTCACAGGACTCATAACTGCGTATGGCACCTATTAGGCGCTCAGTACATATTGGCTGCATTAGTGACTTAAGGTGTTTTTTTTCTAACTTCCTAAAATGAATGCTTAACCCAGCAATTTTAGCCTTTTTTTAAACATATAGCATGCCTTTAAGACTATACGGTTTTCCTCAAGCTGGGTCCCACAAATTTGGATACACTGACTTTCATTATCCTTTGATCATAACTATTTTCTACTTTCTCTTATGATTTCTTTTCTTTTCTTTTTTCCTTTTTAGGGCCACTTGTGTGGCATATGGAGGTTCCCAGGCTAGGGGTCCAGTCGGAGCTGTAGCTGCCGGCCTACACCACAGCCACAGCAACACCATATCTGAGCCACATCTGCAACCTACACCACAGCTCACAGCAATGCCGGATCCTTAACACACTGAGCAAGGCCAGGGATCGAACCCGCAACCTCATGGTTCCTAGCTGGATTCGTTTCCGCTGTGCCATGACAGGAACTCCCTTATGATTTCTTCTTTGTTCCATGAGTTATTTAGAACTATGTTTCTTAATTTGCAAACATATGAAGGTTTTCTAGTTTGCTATTAATTTTTTATTTAATTTTGGCATGGTCAGTGATTTGTATTACATGAATCGTTTGAAATGTGATAGATTTTTTTTTAACTTAATAAATTTTATTTCAATTATAGGTGTACAAAAAATCATCACAAGTCAGTTTGATAGAGTTCCCGTCGTGGCGCAGTGGTTAACGAATCCGACTAGAAACCATGAGGTTGTGGGTTTGATCCCTGGCCTTGCTCAGTGGGTTAACGATCCGGCGTTGCCATGAGCTGTGGTGTAGGTTGCAGACGTGGCTCGGATCCTGCGTTGCTGTGGCTGCGGCGCAGGCCAGTGGCCACAGCTCCGATTAGACCCTAGCCTGGGAACCTCCACATGCCGCGGGTGCGGCCATAAAATGACAAAAGGCAAAAAAAAAAAAAAAAAAACAAGTCAGTTTGATAGGATTTGCCTCCCAAACCCTCAATGCATCCCCCCGTCCCCCAGATTGTCTTATTTAAAATGATAGATAAGACTAATTTCGGGGAATCCCCTGGTGGCTCAGCAGGTTAAGGATTTGGTGTTGTCACTGCTGTGGCCAGGGTTCTTCTGCATGCTGCAGGTACAGCCAAAAAAAAAAAAAAAAAAGGACTCGTTCAATAGCCCATTATATTACCAATTTTCATTTTTGGTCCTTTGTACTTGGGAAGAATGTAGGTAGAGTGCATTGTTCTATAGATTTCTGTTATAGCAATTTTGTAAATTGGTTTGGTCAAATCTAGATCCTTCCTGGTCTGCTTTATCTATCAGTTACTGAGAAAGGTATGTGGAAATCTCCCGCCTTGAGTTTGAAGAAGGGCCCAGGGAAGTGCTGAGGCCTGAGCGGTTAGGGCAGCAGGTATCAGATCTCCAGGCTTTCAGCTTCCCAAGAAGAGGGGTGCTTGTGCTGAATGTGGCTGGAATAACCAAGACAGGCTGGGATCAGGGACCCTTTACTCGAGTGATTGCTCCTGGACAAAGGTCTCCTCCAGCAACCGAGACAAAGAAATTAGAAGGGACTGAAAATAACTGCACACACGCTCAGTGGGATAATTATGAACAATGAGGTGCAAAAAGGGCACAAACCACCTGCCATGTCTGAGGTGCAGGGAGCAAAATTAGGGTACTGTGCATGATCCCTGCATAGAGTATCGCCAAAGGGAAGGGCAGACCACCCAAGCCACCCCCCTCCCCCAACCCACTGATCTGCCTTGACTCTCACCCCGTTTAAGGAACCAGCCAGCCCCTGTGAGCAAAGGAACTTGTTACTTGTTTTTGTTTCCTTGTGCTTTACTAAATCCCAGTAAAGCCATGCCTGAACCCCTTATTTGGATTCTTAACAATTTCTTTTTTTTTTTTTCTTTTTTTCTTTTTAGGGCTGCACCCGTAGCATAATGGAGGTTCCCAGGCCAGGGGCTGAATGGGAGCTGTAGCTGCCGGCCTACACCACAGCCACGGCAATGCCAGATTCGAGGCACGTCTGTGACCTGCACCACGGCTCCCGGCATCGCCAGATCCTTAACTCACTGAGCGAGGCAAGGGATCAAACCCACGTCCTCATGAATACTAGTCGGGTTCGTTAACCACTGAGCCATGACGGGAACTCCAGCTTCTTATCAATTTCTATTGATTAAAGAATAACCATGGGTCATGCTCTAGGAGAAGAAACCCACCTGCCTTTTATAAGGCTAGTGAAAGAACCAGCTTGTGAGTGGGGAGTGGTGGGGGGGCTACCAGGTGGGCCGGGGTGACAGGTGTTCAGGGAAGCTGCACATCCGTGACAGGAGCACCAGCTGCTAGCATCTGGGGAAGTGCAGCCATGAAAGATCCTCCCCGGGGCTGTGAATTACATCTGGCTCCTGTAACGCTTTGCCAGGCAACCAG
The DNA here is from genome assembly GCA_004024745.2 of Catagonus wagneri. Classification (NCBI taxonomy): domain Eukaryota; kingdom Metazoa; phylum Chordata; class Mammalia; order Artiodactyla; family Tayassuidae; genus Catagonus; species Catagonus wagneri. The sequence goes on from PVHT021183699.1 coordinate 23,077,777, forward strand.
GAGAGTTTTCAGGATCATTCAGAAACCATCCTGTTTCTCCCTCCATATCCACTACGGCTGTGGATTTTTTTTTTTTTTTTACATTTTATGTGTACGTTATTTGTCACAGACCTGTCCATCCCTCTCCGCATCCAATCACATCTGATTTTTACGGATTTCAAAGTAGGTTGCAGATACCAGTACATTTCCCTCTGAATGTCAGTGGTTTCTATGTGTTTTGTTTGAATTGATAATCCAATTATATTTTTCATTTCTATAAGTTCTGTTTGATTCTTCTTTTTTTAATAACAATCTATCAAGTCAATGTGATAGATTTTGTGTCCCAAACCCACAGTGTATCCCCCCACCCCCCAGATTGTCCCACTTGAAAAACTAAGCTTTTCCAAAGTCTGTGAGTCATTATCTGTTCTTCAGAGAAGTTCATTGTGTCTCTTCAGCTTCCACATGTAAGCGGTAGCATTGGGTGTTGCTGTCTAATTGTCTGACTGGTTTCACTTCACATGATAATTTCTAGGTCCATCCATGTTGCTGCAAATGCCGTTATTTCGTTCCTTTTAATGGCTGAGTAATACTCCACTGTGTGTATGTACCATATCTTCCCTATCCACTCCTCTGTTGATGTGTATTTAGGTTGTTTCCATGACCTGGCTTCTTCCCTCTCTAGCTGCTTTAGATGTAAAGTTAGGTTGTTTATGTGAGCTTTTTCTTGTTTCCTGAGGTAGGCTTGTATTGCTATATACTTTCCTCTTAGAACTGCTTTTGCTGTATCACAGAGGTTTTGGAGTGTCGTATCTTTGTTGTCATTTGCTTCTAGGTATTTTTTAATTTCCTCTTTGATTTCTTCAGTGATCCATTTGTTGTTTAGTAGCGTGTTGTTTAGTCTCCACGTGTTTGTATTTTTTGCCATTTTTTTCTTGTTGTTGATTTCCAGTCGCATACCATGGTAGTCAGAGAAGATGCTTGAAATGATTTCAATTTTCTTAAAGTTACTGAGGTTTGATTTTAGCCCAGGATGTGATCCATCTTAGTGAATGTTCTGTGCACACTTGAGAAGAATGTGTATTCTGTTGCTTTTGGATGGAATGTCCTATAAATATCTATTACGTATATGCCTTTCCTGGTGAGCCTTGTCATTTGTGGTGTTTTTGTTTCTGGTTGTGGCCTTTTCTGACTAGAGAAGTTCCTTTAAGATTTGTTGTAAAGATGGTTTAGTGTTGCAGAAATCTCTTAGCTTTTGCTTATCTATAAAAATTTTGATCTTTCCTTCAAATCTGAATGAGAGCCTTGCAGGGTAAAGCAATCTTGGTTGGAAGTTTTTCCCTTTCATCACATTAAGTATATCATGCCACTCCCTTCTGGCCTGCAGAGTTTCAGATGAAAAATCTGCTGATAACCTTATTGGGGTTCCCTTGTATGTCATTTGTTTCTTTTCCCTAGCTGCTTTCAGTATTTTCTCTTTGTCTTTAATTTTGGTCATTCTGATTAATATGTGTCTCGGGGTATTCCTCCTTGGGTTTATTTTATATGGTACTCGTTGCGCTTCCTGAATTTGACTGAGTGGTTCCTTTCCCATATTAGGGAAGTTTTTGGCTATTATCTCCTCAAATATTTTTTCTGTCCCCTTCTCTCTCTCTCTCTTGTCCCTCTGGCACCCCTATAATATGGATGTTGGTGCGTTTAACAGTATCCCAGAGTTCTCTGAGACTCTGCTCATTTCCTTTCAATCTTTTATCTCTTTTCTCTTCCGCATTAGTGATTTCCACTATCTGTCGTCCACCTTGCTGATTCGTTCTTCTGCCTCCTCTATTCTACTGTTGGCTGCTTCTAATGAATTTTTTATTTCAGTTATTGTATTTTGCATCTCTTCTTGTTTAATTTTTATAGCTTGTATTACTTTGCTCAGTGTTTCCTATAAATGATCAGTCTTTGCCTCCAGTTTATTTCCAATGCCTTGCATCATCTTCAGCATCAAAAGTCTCTTTCTGGGAGGCTGATTGTTTGATTCTTCTTAAATCTATATCATTTCTCATCCCTGCACACAGGCTTAAGCTTTTATTTTTTTAAGTATGTTAAACTTGCCTTATGATATGTGTGTGGTTTCCAATAACTGAGGTCTTTTGTTATTATTGTTTGTTTCTCAGTCGTGGTGCCTGGTTTTCTTTGTGCTCAGCCAAGTTTTATTGTAAATGGCTTATTTTCCTCAGAGCTTATCTGTGGGAATTTGAGGTCGTTTCCTCCAGGGAAGATTCCCATTTGTTTCTGCAAAGTGGCTGAAAGAATTAATAAACTGGGACGGTTGGAAACGCAATTCTTGCCTTGAGTTTTTTCAGACCACCCAGGGTGTGGGTAGGCAGCCTGCAAACTGATGTCTGGGCAAGAACGAGCTTTTATGTTCTCTGGGGAGACATGTTTTCTCTTCTCTTCAACACGTGGGTTCTAGTTTGGCCATTTTTCTTGGTGTTCCTTGAGATCGGGTGGCAGTGAGTTTACTTATTTAATTTACACGGAGGGTAGAGCCCTTTGGTGTCCTGGATCCAGGGACCCCCTTTCAGATGGCTCTCCTTGAGTGGCTCCAGGACTCTGTCTCCAGGGCTCCCTTCCCCATGATACTATGAAAACCCATGTGCACGTTTGTCCAGTTGGACAAATGTCTCCAAGGCACAAGCTGGCTTCAGCCTTCTCCCTCCCTTCCTCGCTGGGGTCACCCCCTCAACCTGGTGCTTAGCGTGGATGTACCTTATTATCTTGCCATGTTGTCAATAATTTATGAAAAACAAAGATTATTTCTTATCTTGCGCTTTTAGGTGATTTCAGCAGAAAAATCAGCCATGCTATCAGAAATAGAAGTCTGGATTTTTCTGTATATTTGAACTACATCATAATTTTTTTTGTTTTATTGAAGTATAGGTGATTTACAAGGTTGTAGTAATTTCCGCTGTACAGCAAAGTGATTCAATTATACCTAGACATACATCCATTCTCTTCCAGATTATTTTCCCATATACATAATTTAAAAGAATCTAACAAAAAGAAAAACCTAGTAATGTCTTCTACTCTCAAGTGATGCTCATGTGCTCTATTAAGAATTTCCTCAGGAGTTCCCGTTCTGGAACAGCGGTTAACGAATCCTACTAAGAACCATGAGGTTGCGGGTTCGATCCCTGGCCTTGCTCAGTGGGTTAACGATCTGGCATTGCCGTGAGCTGTGGTGTAGGTTGCAGACGTAGCTCAGATCCTGCGTTGCTGTGGCTGCAGTCTAGGCCGGCGGCTAACAGCTCAGATTAGACCCCTAGCCTGGGAACCTCCACATGCCACGGGTACGACCCTAAAAAATGACAAAATGGCCAAAAAAAAAAAAAGGAATTTCCTCAAACTCTAACATACTGTGAAAGCTGATTATACGAGATACTGAAAGCAAGAAGATGAAAAGCCATGTATGTGTGACTGGGTCACCTTGCTGTGCAGTAGAAAATTGACAGAACACTGTAAATCAGCTATAATGGAAAAAATAAAAAATCTTTATAAAAAAAAAGGTAAGAAGCTCTGTATGCCACTTTTACAAATTATTTATTCCCCGTGGGTTTTTCATTTAAGTTGATCTACCTCAGCGTTAAAGGTTTTATTAACAATACCGCTGTGAATGTAGCTATTGGCAGTAACTCTATGTAGTAAAACTTAGACTGTGCTCTGACTGATTGTTGAAGTGTGTATGAACATATGAGCTGGTGGAAGTTAAGTATAAATTAGATGCCTACTCATCAGCATTTAATATCAGCAGCAGCAAATATTAGGATTCATTTTTATGGTGCTTATGTGTCCATAGCAAATGTTGTAAACGCAGACTGACCTGAAATGTGTAAGAAGCTTCGGATCTGAGAAGATCTAAAACTTCAGACAGACAAATACATGGCCTTCCTCCTCTAAACCAGGCTGAGCAAGTTCACTCTAACAGAAGCCAAAGAATTTCTTGAGTGCTCCTTGCAGACTTTTGAGACAAAAACCATAATATTTATGCAGAACCATGAAGACTGGGTGGCTCTGGGCCTCTGAGGATGAGTACGTAGAATATTAGTGCCCTGTGATATGATTTTGCTTCCGTGTGGAGTTGTTGTACAGATAGTGGATTGAGGGTCTGTTCTACGAGAGGATGGGCAAGGTCAAGCACAGGTGATTTGCCTGATTTTGTTTTCATCTTCAGACCTTCTCTATGACCTTCTAGTCCCTGCTAAGGTATCTCCTTAGGGTAGAGGCTTGAAACATGGGAATAGCAACATGTACCACATACACCACATGTTAAGTTATATTGTATAGTGAATGGTATGGCTTCCTAAAGGGGCCCTTTATTCCTGGCACAGGAGGTAGTTCTAAGATACTCTACAGGGAGTTCCCATCCTGGCTCAGGGGAGACAAATCTGACTAGCATCCATGAGGATGCAGGTTCGATCCCTGGCCTCACTCAGTGGGTTAAGGATCCAGCGTTGCCGTGAGCTGTGGTGTAGGTCGCAGATGTGGCTCGGATCCTGCGTTGCTGTGGCTGTGGTGCAAGCCAGCATCTACAGCTCAGATTCAACCCCTAGCCTGAGAACCTCCGTGTGTCACAGGAGTCGTCCTAAAAAAAAAAAAAGACACACAAAAAATACTATACTTTAATCATTAGAATACTTAGTACTCCTTCCACAAGTAAAATATAGATTATTTACCAACCTCTTCTGAGAACTGATGAGCATCCATGGACTCTTTCTGTAAGACTTCCCCAGGATATTTGTAATAGCAGATACCTATCATGTTCTCATGCCGCGTCCAAACCTGCTGGTAGATGATGTATGAGGTCTAATATAGAAAGGGATTTCCATAGTGGCTCAGGGAGTTAATAAGTATTGGCATTGCCACTGCTGTGGCTCACGTCAGTGCTATGGCGTGAGTTTGATGCCTGGCCCAAGAACTTCTACATGCTGTGGGTGCGGCACCCCCAAAAGTATGAGGTATTGTATAGGGGTGTGGTAGAGAGGACGAGCTCTGTGTTTAGGTAGATTTTAAGGAGAACACCCGACAGAGAGAAGTACCCAGGAACAGCAGAGGACCACTACCCCACCCCATCTCCCAAGGGCCCTAAGGACCAAGAAGGAGCCCTGGTCACTGGAGAGAGAAACCCACTATGAGCACAACCCCACCTTGCCTATAACCTCCCCTAAAAGACAGGCTGGTGGCAAGAGGAGCCCTGGTCCGTGGTGAGACAATACCCACCACTGCCACAGCCCCATCCTGTCCCAGAACCTTGCTCACGGGACCTTAGAAAGAAGCTGAGCTCCCCAAGGGTCCTTGACTGTGAACCTGGGGAATAATGCAGCTGCATGAAATCATGACCATGCAGAGGAGAGGATTCAGGAATATTTGGTTTCCTGATCTGGCCGGAGTATAGATTCTTGGGTACTGTGTGATTATGACCGCTCTATACCTTCATAACAGCAAGGCCTAGCATCTATCAGTCACACCTAGAATCTGAATCTTGGAGTTGTCACCTACTCTGGAGGTCACTCACTATAGGAACTTTGGCACTGGTGAAGTTACATTCTTCAAGTGTCTGCTCAAACGTTCTCATTGATGGAGCATTCACTGTACTTCCTGCGCCCAGGGTCAGTGCTGCCTGAACCTTGGAACTCCCTGCCTCCCCAGCACCCCCAGACATCTGTTAAGTATACCTTTTTTTCTTCTTTCTTTCTTTTTTTTAATTCTGGTCAAATACATGTATCCTATAATTTACCATCTTACCCATTTTTAAGTCTCTGGTTTAGCAGTGTTAAATGCCTTCACATTGCTGTGCACTCTTCAATACCATCCAGCCCCGTAACTTTTTTCATCTTGTAAAACCAAAACTCTATACCTACTAAACAATAATTCCCCATTCTCCCTCCCTCCAGCTCCTGGCAACCACCATTCTATTTTCTGTTTTTACAGTTCTGACTACTCTATCTCATGTAAGTGGAACAATACAGCATTTGTCTTTGTGTGGCTAGCTTTTTTCACTTAGCATGATGTCCTAGAAGTTCACCATATTGTAGCATATGTCAGAACTTCCTGCTTTTTGATATTCCACTGTATCAATATACCACACTTTTGGCCATTCACTAGTTTATGGGCACTTGTGTTGCTTCCATGTTTTGGCTGTTGTGAATAATGCTGCTACGAACATAGGTGTACTCATATCACTCCGAGACTCTGATTTCAATTCTTTTGGTATATATATCCATAAGTGGGATTTTTGGATCATGTGGAAATTCTATTTTTAATTTATTGAGGAACCACCACACTGTGTTCCACAGTGGCTGAACCATTTCACATTCCCCCCAACAGTGTACACAGGGTCCAATTTCTCCACATCCTTGCTAACACTTCTTGTTTTCTCTTAGTTTGTTTGTTTGTTTGTTTGTTGAAAGCCATCCTAATGGGTGTGTAGTATCTCCTAGAAGTTTTTTTTAATTACTTAATGAATTTTATTACAATTATAGGTGTACAAAAATCATCACAACCAAATTTTATAGCATTTCCATCCCAAATCCTCAGTGCATCCCCCACCCCCCAACTTATCTCATTTGGAAACCATAAGTTTTCCAAAGTCTGTGAGTCAGCCTCTATTCTGCAAAGAAGTTCATTGTGTCCTTTTTTTAGCTTCCACCTGTAAGTGATAGCATTTGATGTTGGTGTCTCATTGTCTGACTGGTTTCACTTCGCATAGTAATTTCTAGGTCTATCCACATTGCTGTAAATGCTGTTATTTTATCCCTTTTAATGGCTGAGTAATATTCCATTGTGTATATGTACCACATCTTCCCTATCCACTCCTCTGTTGATGGGCATTTAGGTTGTTTCCATGACTTGGCTATTGTATAGAGTGCTGCAATGAACATTGGGGTATATGTGTCTTTTCAAGTCATGGGTTTCTCTGGATAGATGCCCAGGAGTGGGACTGCTGACTCAAATGGTAATTCTATTTTTAGTCTCCTAGAAGTTTTGATTTGCATTTATCTAATGTTTAGATGTTGAGCATCTTTTCATGTGCTGATTGTCATTTTTATATATTCTTTGGAAAAATGTCTATTCAAATCCTTTGCCAATTTTTGAATTGGTTTCATGTTGTCATTGTGGAGTTTTAGAAGCCCTCTGTATATTCTGGATAGTAAACTCTTATAAGATATATGATTTGCAATGCAGAAAAAGCATTTGACAAAATCTGACATCTGTTCATGATCAAAACTCTTCCCAAAGTGGGTATAGAGTGAATATACCTTAAAGTAATAAAAGCCATTTATAACAAACCCACAGCTAATAGAATACTCAACAGAGAAAAGCTGAAAGCCTTCCCACTAAAATCTGGAACAAAACAAGGATGCCCACTCTCACCACCTTTATTCAACATAGTATTGGAAGTCCTAGGCACTAAAAAATAAAAGAAATAAAAGGTACCCTAATTGGAAGAGAAGAGGTAAAACTGTCACTCTGTGCAGGTGACATGATATTGTATATCAAATATCTATACATGTATCTATATCATATATCATGTATCTATATCATGATACTATATAGAGAAAACCCTAAGGACTCCACACAAAAACTACTCCAACTGATCAATGCATTCAGCAAAGGAGCAGTATACAATATTACATTTGAAATCAATTGCATTTCTATATATAAACAATGAAATATTAGAAAAGGAATATAAAGATACAATACCTTTTAAAATCTCACCCCAGGAGTTCCCAATGTGGTGCAGTAGAAATGAATCTGAGTCTTATCCATGAGGTTGAGGGTTTGATCCCTGGCCTCACTCAGTGGGTCTGGGATCTGGTGTTGCCATGAGCTGTGGTGTGGGTTGCAGATGCGTCTCAGATGCTGCATTGCTGTGACTGTGGCATAGGCTGGGAGCTGTAGCTCTGATTCAACCCCTAGCCTGGGAACTTCCATATGCCATAGGTGTGGCCCTAAAAATTAAAAAAATAAAATAAAACAAAAAATGAACCCTCAAAAGTTAAATAACTAGGAATAAACCTGACCAAGGAGATAAAAGACTTTTATGCTGAGAACTATAAAACATTAATCAAGGAAATAGAAGAGAATTCAAAGAAATGGAAAGATATTCCATGTTCCTGGATTAGAAGAATTAATGTCATTAAAATGACCACACTACCCAAAGGAATCTACAAATTCAATGCAATCCCTGTCAAATTACCCATGACATTCTTCACAGAACTAGAACAAACAATCCAAAAATCCATATGGAACCATAAAAGACCCAGAATTGCCAAAGCAATCCTGAGGAACAAAAACCAAGCAGGAAGCATAACTCTCCCAGACTTCAGACAATATTACAAAGCCACAGTAATCAAGATGGTATGGTACTGGTACCAAAACAGACATACAAACTGATGGTACAGAATTACAGAATAGAGATCCCAGAAATAATTGATACCTATGGTCAAATAATCTTCAGCAAAGGAGGCAAGAATATAAAATGGGAAAAAGACAGTCTCTTCAGCAAGTGGTGCTGGCAAAATTGATGATTACATGTAAATCAGTGAAACTAGAACATACCCTCACACCATGCACAAAATAAGCCCAAAATGGCTTAAAGACTTAAGCATAAGACAAGACACCATAAAACTCCTATAAGAGAAGATAAGCAAAACATTCTCTGACAACCATACAAATTTTTACTTAGGTCAGTCTCCCAAAGCAACAGAAATAAAATCAAAAATAAACCAATGGGACCTAATCAAACTTACTAGCTTTTGTACAGCAAAGGAAACCATTAAAAAAGAGAGAGAGAACCGAGAGAATGGGAGAAAATAGTTTCAAACAATGCAACCAACAAAGGCTTAATCTCTGAAATATACAAACAACTTATACAACTCAACAGCAAAAAATCCAACAACCCAGTTGAAAAATGGGTAGAAGACTTGAATAGACATTTATCCAAAGAAGACATACAGATGGACAACAGGCACATGAAAAAATGCTCAACATCACTGATTATTGGAGAAATGCAAATCAAAACTACTATAAGGTACCACATCACACCTGTCAGAACAGCCATCATTAACAAATCAACAAATAACAAATGCTGGAGAGGGTGTGAAGAAAAGGGAACCCTCCTGAACTATTGGTGGGAATGCAAATTGGTACAACCACTATGGAAAACAGTATAGAAATACCTCAGAAAACTAAATATGGAAGAACTACCATATGACCCAGCAATCCCACTCCTGGGCATACATCTGGACAAAACTTTGATTGAAAAAGATACATGCACCTGTATTTTCATTGCAGCACTATTCACAATAGTCAAGACATGGAAACAACCTAAATGTCCACTGACAGATGAATAGATTGAGAAGATGTGGTTTGGGGAGTTCCCATCATGGCCCAGCGGTAACGAACCCGACTAGCATCCATGAGGACTCAGTTTCAGTCCCTAGCCTTGTTAAGGATCTGGCATTGCTGTGAGCTGTGGTGTAGGTCACAGACGCAGCTCAGATCCCACATTGCTGTGCTTGTGGCATAGGCAGGCAGCTACAGTTTTGATTTGACCCCTAGCCTGGGAATGTCCATGTGCTTTGGGTACAGCCCTGAAAAATTGGGAGAAAAAAATGCCATTTGCAGCAATGTGGATGGAACTAGAGACTCATATTAAGTGAAGTGAGTCAGAAAGAGAAAGGCAAATATCACGATATCACTTATATCTGGAATCTAATATACAGCACATAAGTGTATATCCATCACTTATGATGGAACATGATGAAAAATAAAGTAAGAAAAAGAATATATATATATAAATGTATGTGTATGACGGTCATTTTGCTGTATAGCAGAAATTGACAGAACATCATAAATCAACTATAATAAAGAAAAGATATAATTTGCAATATTTTCTCCCATTCTGTGGGGTTTTTTTTTTTTTTGCTTTTTTTGTTTGTTTGTTTTTTAGGGTTGCATCCGTGGCATATGGAGGTTCCCAGGCAAGTGGTCAAATTGGAGCTACAGCCGTCAGCGTACGCCACAACCACAGCAACGCAGGATGCAAGCCACCTCTGTGCCCTACATCACAGCTGTGACAATGCCAGATCCTTAACCCACTGAGCGAGGCCAGGGATCAAACCCACATCCTCGTGGATCCTAGTCACGTTCATTAACCACTGAGCCACGAAGGGAACTCCATCCTGTGATTTTTTATTTAGTCTGGAGAGTGTCTTTTAATGTGCAGATATTTTAAATTTTCATGAAGTCCAATTTGTCTGTTTTTTCTTTTGTTGCCTGTGCCTTTGGTGTCATATCCAATCAATCATTTTCAAATCCAGTGTTGTGCAGATTTTGTCCTGTATTTTCCTCCAAGAGTTTTATTGCTTTAGGGTCTCACATGTAGGTTCCTGATCCATTTTGAGTTAATTTTTATATACGGTGTTAGGTAAGAATCTAACCTTTTTTTTTTTTTTTTTTTTTGCATGTTGGCTATCCAGCTTCCCAGTACCATTTGTTGAAAACTGTTCTTTCCCCATGGAATGATTTTGGTACTCTTGTCAAAAATTATGTGAGGGTTGATTTGGGGGGTCCTGGTCTGTGTGTCTCTTCTTCTGTCACCCCATACCTCCCAGCCATCTGTCCCGAGACTACCTTTAAAAATATCTACTTTGTCTCCATGACAGCACTCAAAACATGTGAAAAGCGCTGCTACACAAAATCAAAAGTAGCTGCTACTACAAGGTCTCTTTCCTTCCTAAAGAAATCACTAGTTCCTTAAACTGTTTTTATGACAGTTTCCACATCCCGCTCTGACAGTAAGAAGAAAATAACTGTCACCCTGTAATGAAGCTACCCCTCAAGTTTCCTTCCTTTCTTTGAGCTGCCAGCATAGAACTAAAATCAGTAACGAGAATTTTTATGGGTCTTACTGGCAGCTTTGCTATCGTGTTGCCTCGTATGAAAGTTGTGGGCAACTCCTTGGTATTTTATTTTATTTTATTTTTATTTTTATTTTTTGTCTTTTCAGACCAGCACCTGCAGCATATGGAGGTTCCCAGGCTAGGGGTCAAATCGGAGTTGTACCCGCCGGCCTGCACCACAGCCACAGCAATACCAGATCCAAGCTGCCTCCTCGACCTACACCACAGCTCATGGCAACGCCGGATCCTTAACCCACTGAGCGAGGCCAGGAATCAAACCCACCTCCTCATGGATTCTTAGTTGGGTTCTTAACCCACGGAGCCACAAGGGGAACTCCCTTCAAGGTATTTTAAAATTCACTCCTACAAAAGGAAAAAGAAAAGATCTCCCCTATGCCGTCTGTTTTAATTCGGAACTCAGCTGCCTCACAGGCAGTTAAAAAACAGTGTAATGAAGTCCCACTTACTCTCCACCAAGCTTTTGCCTGTGGTAACGTCTAGCATAACTGTAATGCATACAGTACCAAAAAGGGGAAATTTTTTTTTTGTCTTTTTGCCTTATCTAGGGCCGCACCCATGGCATATGGAGGTTCCCAGGCTAGGGGTCTAACAGGAGCTGTAGCAGCCAGCCTACACCACAGCCACAGCAACGCGGGATCCGAGCCGCGTCTGCAACCTTCACCACAGCTCACGGCAACGCTGGATCCTTAACCCACTGAGCAAAGCCAGGGATCGAACCTGCAACCTCATGGTTCCTACTCGAATTCGTTAACCACTGAGCCATGACGGGAACTCCAAAAAGGGGAAATTGATATTGGTGCAATCCGTAGGTCTTACTCAAATCTCATGTTTTTATATACATTCACTCATTTGTATACGATCTATCATTTCATGCCATTTGGTCACATGTATAGATTCCTATAACCATGACCACAATCAAGATTAATTACCACATTACCTTGTGCACCTGAAAATAATGTAATGTTACATGTCAATTACATCACAATTTTAAAAAGTGTTTTTGGGTATTCCCTTGTGGCGCAGCGGGTTAAGGATCAGGCATTGTCACTGCAGTGGTGCAGGTTTGATCCCTGGCCTGGGGGCTTCCATATGTGACAGGTGTGGCCCCCCAAAAAAATGTTTTTAAGGATTGATCACCACAAAGGGACTCCCTCCTGCCACCCCTCCCCCACCATCCCTAATCCCTAACTACTGTTCTTCTAATCTCCACCTCTGTAATTTTGTCTTTTAGAGAATGTTTTATAAATGGAATCATAGATTATATAATCTCTTTCCATTTGTAGGTTCTAGTCAGATTTATTTCTGTCACAGAAATCATCCCTTTTTTTGCTCTGCGGGCAGTACCCGCTTTCCGTGTGTGTCTTCCATACAAACGGCCACGTGTGAAAAGCCCTCCTCAGCCAGGTGAGCAAAGTGGGAAGAGGGACCATCCCACTTCCACTAAGAAAATTGAACTCAGTTTCTCAGAGAAAATGCATCGGGTAGTAACCACAGGGGCAGCCCTAGTATTCTAGTGCTACTATCCTTTAGGTACGTTATGGATTCAGGAGGCTTTTTTGACTGGACAAAGTACAATTCATAGCAGTGCTCCTGTAAGAAAATGCAGTCAAAGGCCAGACTGGAAAGCAACCTGTTTGTTGATGTTTGCAAACATCGTGTTGGAACTATGTGCCCAAACTTTGCTTTGCAAAACATTGTGTAGACTTGGAATACCTTTTATCTGACTGGGGTCAGAGAAAATAAAATATTTGAATTTCTTTTAGTTGTGGCAAAAGCAAAAACAAAAACATGATTCATGAAAAAAAAAATCAATTGATAAATGAAAAACAAGTTACAGACTAGCCAACCTTTGAGACTGGTTTTTCACTCGGTATAGTTCCCTTGAGATCCATCCAAATTTTTACAGGTGTCAATAATCTGTTACTGGAGTTCCCTCTGTGGCTCAGAGGGCTAGAACATGGCTAGTATCCATGAGGATGTGGGTTCGATCCCTGCCCTGCTCAGCGGGTTAAGGATCTGGTGTTGCTGCAAGCTGTGGAGTAGGTTGAGGATGTAGCTCGGATCCCGCGTTGCTGTGGCTGTGATGTAGTCCGGCAGGTGCAGCTCCAATTCGATCCCTAGCCCAGGAACTTCCATATGCCCTAAAAAGACCGAAAAAAAAAATTCTGTGGCTTTGTATTTCTATAGCTGTCCATGGTATGGATGTACCACAGTCCAACCATTTACGTGCTGAAGGGCATTTGGGGCTACTACAAATAATGATGAATTACGACGTTTGTATTTCAGGGTTTTGTGGCACATAAGTTTTCATTTCTCTGTGATAAATCCCTAAAAGTGAGATTAGTGAATTGTAAGGTAAGTACACCTTAAGTTTTATAAGAAACTGCCAAATTATTTTCCAGTGGCTATAACATGTCACATTCCCACCAGTAATGTATGAAAAATGTAGGCTCTCTTCAGTCCCACCAATTTTTGGTATCATGACTCTTTTTTTTTTTTTTTTGGTCTTTTTAGGGCCTCACCCGTGACATATGGAGGTTCCCAGACTAGGGGTCCAATCTGAGCTGTAGCTTCCCACCTACACCACAGCCATAGCAACTCAGGATCTGAGCCAAGTCTGCTATCTACACCACAGCTCACAGCCCACTGAGCGAGGCCAGGGATCGAACCTGCATCCTCATGGAAGCTAGTCAGGTTCGTTTCCACTGAGCCATGATGGGAACTCCTGATCACTCTTTTTTATTTCAGCTAATAGGCATAATGGTGTGTTTTATTTGCATTTCCATAATGGCTAATGATGCCGAACAGTTTCTTCACGTGCTTTTTTGGGCCAGTATATCCCCTGTGGTTAAATGTCTCTCTAGGTATTTTGCCTCTTTTTTAATCGGAGTATTTGATGTTTTACTGCAGAGTTTGGAGAACTCTTTATGTATTCTAGATAGTAGTTCCTTACTAAATATGTGGTTTGGAAATATTTTCTTCTAGTCTGTAACTTATTTTTCATTTATCAATTAATCAGTTTTTTTACGGATCATGTTTATAGTATCTCAGAATGCTTCATCTAACCTGAGATTGTGAAAAATTTCTCCTGCATGTTTTCCTAAAAGCGTTATAGTTTTATATTTAAATCTATGATCCATTTTAAGTTCATTTTGTATAAGGTATGGGGTTCAGGTTTTTCACAGTTTTTGTTTTTTGGCTTTCTTGCTTTTTCAATAGACTACTTTTAAGAGTGGTTGTAGGGGAGTTCCCGTCATGGCGCAGTGGTTAACGAATCCGACTAGGAACCATGAGGTTGCGGGTTTGATCCCTGCCCTTGCTCAGTGAGTTAACGATCCAGCATTGCCGTGAGCTGTGGTGTAGGTTGCAGACGCGGCTCGGATCCTGCGTGGCTGTGGCTGCGGCGCAGGCCAGTGGCCACAGCTCCAATTAGACCCCTAGCCTGGGAACCTCCACATGCCGCGGGTGCGGCCCTAAAATGACAAGAGGCAAAAAAAAAAAAAAAAAGAGTGGTTGTAGGTTCACAGCAAAATTGAGCAGAAAGTACCATTAGTTCCCTTAACCCCCACCTCCCACTTCCAACACCCAGCATCGCATTGTACATATTTTCTCCATAGTTTTGCCTTTTCCAGAATGTTATTATATAGCTGGAATCATACAGTACATAGCCTTTCAAATCAACTATTTTCATTTAGTAAAATTAGCGCTTAAGATATTCTCCATGTTTTTTTCATGTCTTGAGAGCTCATTTGTTTTGAGCACTGAATTGTTTTTTCCATCATATAGCTGTTTTCCATTATACCACTGCTATGTATGCATTCACCTACTGAAAGGTGACTTGCTTAGTTCCAGTTTAAGCAATTATGAATGAAGCTGCTAAAGTATCCGTGTACAGGTTTTTATGTAGATGTCAGCTTTCAGTTCATTTCAGTAAATACCAAAGAGTGCAATTGCTAGGTCATGTGGCAAGAGTATGTTTAGTTTCATAAAAAACTGTTTTTGACCCAGCAATCCGACTCTTGGGCATATATCTAGACAAAACTTTCCTTGAAAAAGATACACGCATCCATATGTTCATCGCAGCACTATTCACAATAGTCAAGACCTGGAAACAACCCAGATGTCCATCAACAGATGATTGGATTAGGAAGATGTGGTATCTATACACAATGGAATACTACTCAGCCATAAAAAGAACAAAATAATGCCATTTTCAGTTTTATAAATAAGTTCATTTGCATTATTTTCTAGATTACACAAATAAGTGATAGCATATAATACTTGTTTTTGTCTGACTTACTTCAGATAATCTCTAGGTCCATCCACATTGCTGAAAATGGTAAAACCTGCAGCATATGGAGGTTCCCAGGCTAGAGGTCTAATCAGAGCTGCAGCTACTTGCCTACGCCACAGCCACGGCAACGTCAGATCCAAGCCGCATCTGGGACCAACACCACAGCTCATGGCCATGTTGGATCCTTAACCCACTGAGCAAGGCCAAGGATCGAGCCCGCAACCTCATGGTTCCTAGTCAGATTTGTTTTTGCTGCACCATGACGGGAACTCCACTTCATTCTTTTTTATGGCTGTAATATATATTACTTACACACTCCATATATATATATGTTTATATATATACATATGCACATATATGCACATATATATTACACATACCACATCTTCATTGTTCATTTATCTGTTGAAGGACAATTTAGGTTGCTTCCAAGTCTTGGTTATTATAAATAGCATTGCAGTGAATATTGGAGTGTGTGTATCTTTTCCAATTAGAATTTTCATCTTTTCCAGTTATATACCCAGGAGTGGTTGCTGGATCATAGGGTAGCTCTATTTTTTTTTGTCTTTTTGCCTGATCTAGGGCCGCACCTGCAGCATATGGAGGTTCCCAGGCTAGAGGCTGAATCAGAGCTGTAGCTGCCAGTCTGCACCACAGCCACAGCAACGCCAGATCTGAACTGCATCTGAGACCTACACTGCAACACCATATCCTTAACCCACTGAGCAAGGTCAGGGATCGAACCTGCGTCCTCATGGATACTAGTCAGATTTGTTTCTGCTAAGCCACAATGGGAACCCCAAAACGAAACATTCTTGATGAAGTTGAAGCCCCTTTGATCCCAATCCCAAGCCCTTTCTCCTTTGTCCACTGAGTGAACCACCACCAGGAATTCAGAATGCATCTTTTCAGTCCTTTTTTACATTTCACAGACTTATAGATATGAATCTGTGAACAGTACAGAGTATTGCTCTATAAGTTTTTAACTTAAAAATGCTTTCATGTCTTATGTATCATTTTTACTTGCTGGTTTTGCTAAATATTTTGTATTTAAGACATTTTCATGAAGCAGTCCAGGATAGTCGGAAGCAACCATCTTGCCCCTTTGGGAACACATACAGAGGATCCCCGACTTAAGATGGTTCGATTTACACCATGTGCAAAAGTGAATACACATTCAGTAGAAATCATGCTTTGAATTTTGAATTTTGATCTTTTCCTGGGTTAGCAATATGCAGTAAAGTATGCTCTTGTGATGCTGGCAGCTGCAGCTCCTATTCAGCCACATGATCATTAGGGAAAAAATGATATGCTTACAGCCATCCTATACCCAGACAACCATTCTGTTTTTCACTTTCAGTACAGTATTCAGTAAATTACATGGGCTATTTAACACTTTATTATAAAATGGGCTTTGTGTTAGATGATTTGCCCAACTGTAGGCTAATGTAAATGTTCTTTGCATATATTTTTTTTGGCATTCACAGAGCTATTTTTTATTTTATTTTTTAATTAATTGAGTTTTATTACATTTATAGGTGTACAACAATCATCACAACCAAATTTTTATAGCTTTTCCATCCCAAACCCTCAGTGCATCCCCCCACCCCGCAACTGTCTCATTTGGAAACCAAATATGTTCTTTGCATATTTAAGGGAGGCAAGGCAAAGCTCTGACGTTCGGTAGTTTAGATGTGTTAAATGCATTCTCAGCCCAAGATCTTTTCAACTTACAATGGGTTATCGCCATCATAAGTCAAGAAATATATGTATAAAATTAGCTGATCCCCCCCCCCCGTTTTGGCCATACCCACAGCGTGCAGAAATTCCCAGAACAGGGATGGAACCTGTGCTATAGCCGCGACAATTCTGGATCCTTAACCGCTAGGCCGCCAGGGAATTCCCAGTTCGTTTCCTTTTGAAACAATGGATGTTGTAGTCCATGATACAATTTTACAGCATTTAATTTAATTAATTTACTTATTTGCTTTTTTTAAGGGCTGCACCTGCAGCATGTGGATGTTCCCAGGCTAGAGTCAAATTGGAGCTACAGCTGCTGGCCTCCACCACAGCCACAGCAACACAGTCTGAGATGCGTCTGCAACCTACACCACAGCTCACAGGCAACACCAGATCCTTAACCCACTGAGCGAGGCCAGGGATCGAACTCTTGTCCCCATAGATACTAGTCAGGTTCATTATCAGTGAGCCACAACGGGAACTCCCTGATTTTACAGCATTTTATTTATTCACTCCATTCTTAGTAGACATTTAAGGAATATCTAATCCCCATGACATAGTTACACAATTGATTTTTGGAACCTACATCATGACTTAACATTTAGACTTTGTAGGGAATATTTTTAGCCACTCTGCAGCTTATAATAACTTTTGATATGCTTTAGGAATTTCCCATCTTATGCTGTTGCCTCTCCAAATTAGAAAGTCACTTTTTCAGCTTCCTTTGCAGCTACAGAAACCCAGACACTCCTGATGAAAAGCAGCTGTACAAAGACTTGGACTTGGAAGTGAGTGACAGAGGAGGAACCAAAGTGGAAAGCCATGAGGCTTCTGAGCCAGTAGTGGCAGAGCCCATCCAGGTACCACCCCATGCCAGGCACCAGCAGTGGGTCGCAGCATCTGTGCACTGGGCAAAAATAAAAACAAAAACAAAATAAAATCACTCTAGATTCCCTTCAGCAATGTAATCAGGGTCCCATTCCTGGCTATGAAATAGCCAAGCCTCATTCTCTAAGCCTCTTCTACACCGATTTTGTGCTTAAACTAGCCAAAGTATCTTCTGGTTTGCTGAAACTGATATCCTCTCTGATTTATGTACTAGAATCACGAGTGACTGCAAACAACAGAACCTGGAAGAGACTGGGCTTGTGAAGCCATCTGGGGAAGTCGGAACGCAGTGAGGTGTTAGTGGTGATGCTCCAGCAGCCTCAGGCTGATTGTCAAGGAAAAGAATCCCCTGGAATGAAGGCAAGGCTTGGGGAGGAATGGAAACGCTAGGGGAGGTGTGAGGGACCGAAGGACTGTGAGGTAAGCTGTTATTGCTAACCACCATGGAAAACTTAATGAAGAACGAGGAGCGCAAATTCTAGATTCTCGGTTCCGGGAAAATTCGAGAAACAAAGGCTTTTCATTGGTGAAGCTAAAAGATGCTTCTGTCTCATGCAGCCACCGAACTGAGGTTGCCAAAACTCAGCGTCAGGATCCTGTGGGCTGTCAAATTGTAAAATCTGTTCAGTCCACAAATTATCTGATCCCTTATATGGAATGTGGGGCATTGATAAGGCATAAGTGAGGATATGAGTGGGACGCACGAATTGCAAAAGGGGATATGAGGGAGGAGACATCGCCATTGAGAATCCGAATTGAGAAGCAAGCAGAGACTCTGGCTACCTGCTGCCTCCTGGTGGTCAGGACGCAGCAGTGCAGCCTTTCAAACAACTGCTTAGAATGTATATGGTATTTTTGGTATTTATGGGAACACAACATTTGACTCCCTAAAAACATCAGTGAAATAAGGCTGACTGTAACAATAATCAAGAAGTTAAGTGATACAATTAGTGGTAATAATGAGAAAAGGAAAGAAGCAAGAAATTTTTTTAAGACACAACAAAAATACTTCAACCATAAACTTAGAAAAGCAGTTTTTACATTGTGCATCCTTTTCAAGTTGCAGAACTATTGAGACTTTGAGAATTATGATGAAGCATAGAACGTGATCCTTACTAAAATGGTGCTGTTCTCTGGACTTTTTTGTAACCTCTTTTCCCCAGTCACCCTCCAACACTATATCATTGTCAAGGCAATTCACTCTTAATTCCCTTGTAACAATGGGTGAAATACCACTAAATTAATGGGCATTGCTAGGCAACGTTTTTTTTTTTACAATGTCATTGCAATTACTAGAAAAAAATCTTAATTCTAAGTACATCTTATGAGGGCAACCAAAACGTGCTTTGACTCTAAGGTGTTTATATTCTTCTTGAGGTGTTCAATATAGATTCTTTTCCACATCTGTGTCTATATATACATATATATGCGTGTGTGTGTGTTTGTGTGTGTGTGTGTGTGTGTGTGTGTGAATGCTTCATGAATGCTCTGAGCCCGTGAGTTGAAAACGCTTTTCCTTGTACCTAAGTACCTTTACTTTCAGGTGGTTTATATTAAAGTTTTTTGTTTTTTGGGTTTTTTTTTTTTGTCTTTTTTCCTTTTCCTAGGGCCACACTTGCAGCATATGGAGGTTCCCAGGACAGGGGTCTAATTGGATCTGTAGCCGCCGGCCTACATCACAGCCACAGCAACGTGGGATCCAACCCGCGCCTGTGACCTACACCACAGCTCACGGCAACGCTGGATCCTTAACCCACTGAGCAAGGCCAGGGATCGAACCCGCAACCTCATGGTTTCTAGTCGGATTCGTTAACCACTGAGCCATGATGGGAACTTCCATGTTAAAGTTTTTTGAAAATTAATACTCTTACTTTGAACATATGACCTAGAGCTATAGCATTCTGAATTAAAACACCAGTATTTTACCTATCAGAAATGTTAAAAACTGTTATCAGATGTCTGCAAAAGTATAAAACAGAATTGCTTGCCATTTGAAAAATTTTTTAAAGGAAACTAATAACTCCAAGGAAACAGTGGCAATCCTATAAGAAAATTAATCTATAAACCAAAAAAAAAGGAAAAAGATGACATTACTGAGACATCCATCCATCCAAAATATTATCTGCCACAGTGTTAGTTCTAATTATACACTGGGCTCTGCAATATAAAATATTTTGATAAATGCTACGACAGATACAGATTCAGCCATTTAATTTGTTTGAGTCACAGCACTCAGCTTAATACATTTTCTTTTTTAAAATTCACTTCACATTGATCACATGCCATGTACCCAAACCTATATAATATAAAAGACCTGTGTTATTCTCTCTAGATTTCCTGAATTTGCATTTTAATATTTTAAAAGATCTTGCTTTCCCCCATTCTAGGACTTTAGTTAATAAATTGTTTCTTTGCTCAATTCCCAGTTTCACTAGTTGGAGTATTTCACCTTTTTATCATGGAGCATTGGCGAGGGGAGGAGGGGGGGTATTGTGTTGCAAGGAAATCACCATTTCATCTTGGAATTCGCTGTTTCTCCACTGGGTGAAGTGGTTTATTGGCTGTCAATTTGTAAAGTGCACTCGGGGATTATCTGAATGCAGGATAGGAGGAGTGGAAACGTATTTCATTGCCTTTTCTGTCAAATGGAATTAACGTGCATTGTAGATCATCTTCTAGCAAGAGGGTTTGACATTTCAGTGAGTGACCTAGAGTCTTCATCGTGCGGTTTTCCCTACAGATCCTAGCTGGATAGTTGTGGTCTCCAGGGCTAATGGCTTCCTTGACCGTCCTTTCAGCATAGTCGCTGTTTGTATATATGTGTGTTTGTATGTATGTATACATTATGTACTCGTATATACATTTTTGGTTTAAAACCCATTCCTCAGAGTCAGGGGAAAAAAGAGAGAGAGAGAAGAGAGAAAGTCTGTCCCATCCTGTCCCAGACTGCCCAGTTTCTTCACCACAGTTCCTCCCACCCCCATGACTAACCACTGTTATTCCTTCCTTCCTTCCTTCCTTCCTTCCTTTCTTTCTTTTGTCTTTTTCTTTTTTGTCTTTTTTGTCTTTTCAAGCCAGCACCTGCGGCATATGGAAGTTCGCAGGCTAGGTGTCGAATTGGAGCTGTAGCTGCCAGCCTACACCACAGCCACAGCAACAGGGGATCTGAGCTGTGTCTGCAACCTACACCACAGCTCATAGCAATGCCAGATCCTTAGCGAGGCCAGGGATCAAACTTGTGTCCTCATGAATACTAGTCAGGTTCATTACCACTGATCGGAATTCCCACTATAATTTGTTTCTTTTGAGTCAATCCAGATTTTCTTCATGTGCTTACAAACAGATATGAATAGCGATCTTTGTTTTTTCCTTTTATATATACAGGCCTGCTATATACACTATTCTGCACCTTGTGTTTTTCTCTCTCAGTTCACAGAGAGCATTCCTGTTCCTTCATCGCTGTATAGTATTCCATTGTTCTCATGTATGCATGAACCATAATCTATATAATTGGCCTCCTTTTGAAAAAAATGTAATTTCTCTCCAATGTTTTAGTATTACTGCAGTAACTAACCCTGTATATCATTATGTTGCCCGTGTGCAAAAATACTTAAGGACAATTTTTTAAGGGTAGAACCGTGAGGAAAACCGATCTATGCATTTGTAATTTTGACACATAACTGCCTGATTGCTGTCTATAAGGGCTGTACCAGTGTACTCCCACCCAAGTCCTGGTTCTGCTTGATGTGTTTTCAGTGGTTTTGTGAAGAGAGAATGCGTTTTTTAATCACTTCTTGTTTCCTATCTAAAAATACTGATTCACTAAACACATAATCACCACGTGCCAGCTATGCCCTAAGCGCTCTTCTTAGGCCCTGGAGCTGCAGCAGTGAACAAAACAGACACTCCCCTTTCACAGTATTTTATTGCGAGACAGAGAAATAAGGGTGAACATGATGTGTAACTTTCCCGATCATTTAAAGCCTGAGTCACCAACTCGCATGGCATGCAGGGAACTTAAATATGCGAAGGTCACAGGTGAGAGGTCAGAGGGCATAGTGGGTGCTGTGTGATCCTAGAGACCACAGGACCTGTGTAAAGGCTGCAGCTACTGGTCTGCTTTGTAATCTTGGGGTCACATGGAAAGAGAGGATCCATGGGTTCTATCAATTGGTTGATAGATCCCCAATTTTGGAACCAGAAATCCATATTTTCATGTGATTATTACCCCATTTTAACTGGTGGAAACTAATTCAAAATTTTTAGGAACATTAGAGGGCAGATTATTGTTTAATGGGGCCAGATAAATTAGTACTAGAGTTTATATGGAAAAATAAACATGCAAGAATATTTTGGAAAATACTGAGGAGAAAAATGCTCTAGTGATCAGGAACTGGCCCTACTTGACAGTAGAACATATTCTAAAGCCTCGATAGTTAAAACAGTGTGGTATTGGTGCATGAATAGACAGACCAGCAAAACAGAATAAGAAACCCGGAAATCAACTTCAGTACATATGAAAATTAATGTACAATAAAGGTGGCATCTCAAATCACTGGGCAAAGATAAACTTTTTTTTTTTTTTTTTTTTGCTTTTTAGGGCCACATCCACAGCATATGGAGGTTCCCAAGCTAGGGATTGAATTGGAGCTACAACTGCCGGCCTATGCCACAGCCACAGCAACGCCAGATCCAAGCTGTGTCTGCAGCCTACATCACAGCTCACGACAACACCAGATCGTTAACCCACTGAGCATGGCCAGGGATCGAACCTGCAACCTCATGGTTCCTAGTCGGATTTGTTAACTGCTGCGCCACAGCGGGAACTCCAAGATTAACTTTTTAATAAATGGTGCTGGGACAATATGGTAGCCATGGGACAAAGAACAAGCTAGATTCTTATCTTACATCCTACAACAGAATAAACTCCAGATGGATCAGTGCTCTAACTCTAAGAAATGAAACCGTAAAAGTACGACAAGAAAACTTAGATGGATCCCTCCATAACCTGGGTGTAGGGAAATTGTTTCTAGCTATGACTCAATATTCAGTGGCAATAAAGAACAGATTGACAAATTTGACCACTTAAAAATTTCTTCTTGGCAAAAAAAAAAGCAAAGTCAAATGACAAAATAGGAGAAAATATTTGCAATCTGTGTCACAGATAAAGGACCAAGGGCCAATATCATTAATATAGAAAGAACTCTAGCAGTTCCCTGGTGGTCCAGTAGATTAAGGATCCAGTGCTGTCACTGCTGTGGCTTGGGCTTGCAGCCTGGCCCAGGAACCTCTGCATGTTGTGGGTGCAGGAAAAAAAAAAAAAAATGGAAGGAAGGAAGAAAAGAAAATACTCTAAAATATTGGGGAAGTGAGATTTTTTTTTAAATATAAAAATGAGCAATATGACCAGACAGTTCACTTTATACATATATGCATATGTGAAAATACATTTCACTCACGTGATAAGAGAAATACAAATTTACAGCTATGCTGAGATACCATTTCCTTTCCAGAAGATAGGTGAAAATTTTAAATATGACAACACATCTTGTTGCTTTGGGGAAAGAGGCACTCTCATCCATTTCTAGTGGAAAAGCAAATTGATATAATCTTTCTTCAAGGAAATGGGCAGTTCCTAAGAAAACTACGTGTGTGTTTACCTTTTGTCTCAGTTATCCAAGAATTTATCCTTAAATAGTCCTTCGCAGTGTGGTTAAAAAAAAAAAAAAATTAGGAAGAGAGCTCCTAGTGGCACAGTGGGTTAAGGATCCAGCACTGTCAGTGCTGTGGTTCAGGCTACAGCTATGGCGTGAGTTCAATCTGTAGCCTGAGACCTTCCACATATCAGAGGCGTAGCCACAAATATATATATATGAGGAAGATCTCTATGAACTGCAGTGGAGTGATTTGTAGGCTATGTTGTTAATTTAAGTGAAAAATAAAGGCCCAAATGAGTATCTCCTATGTGCTACCTTTTAGGTAGGAAATGAGAAATCGTAATATATACGTGTATGTGCTAGTCATACAGAACAAGGAAACAAAACCCATGAAGGATAAGCCAGAAACTAGTGAGTGTGAACAGCTAAAGCATTAGGGTAGAAGAAACAGAATAGAGAAGACGTGGGGTTGACTCCTCTGAGAGTACCTTTCTGTGAAGTTCTAACTTTGGGGGCTGTATTAACTTTTTACTTATTTCCCCCCCGCCAAAAAAAATCAACATGAATAGGGGAAAACCCTAAAATACAGTACAAACAGAAAAAATGACCCCAATTCGGGGGTGAGGGAACAAACCCAAATAACATTTGAATAAAGTGTTTGGACGAAAGACAAAGATAACCATTAAACAAATACTGAAGTCCACTCAGTGGGATGGGTTTTTGCTCGGAATGGTTTAGCAATTCCGCAGCTACTTGCTGGGTTGTCTAAGAATGAGCATACAACTCTATTGTGGAGTGTAGGAGTCAAGTTTCTCACTGCCAGACATGGAAGTTTCAAATATGGGAAGAGAAGAGGCTATAATGAAATGTGTGGTGTTGGTTAGGAATTGGAGGTATCACTATAAGCTCATGGTTTTGGCAGATTGAACATAGATGACTGGTGAGACAGTTTGCTTGATATGGATGTAGGTAGAGAAATATAGATGTAGATAATACATAGATTAGATAGATAGATTGATTGATTTATATGGCTGTGTAAGTTTAAAAACAGCAACACCCCAGTAGCAGTGAACACACATCTAGTCCCCAGATCTTCGTCCCTAAAGGCTCCAGTGAAAAGAATCAAGGCTCCTTAGACAGATGACAGAGTCCAGGACCAGTGCAGGTAAAGGATAAGATGAACCTAGAGCATCTTGTTGGGCCAGAAAGTCAGGAAGAGCTCAAAGAATCATGAACAGATGCCAAACACACTCAAAAACCAACTTGAATGGAGCCCACTGATCAAATGGGAAAATCCTGATAAGACGAACCATTTCAGGCAAGAATCATCAACAGGTGCTAACGTAGAGGCTAAACTTTTTTTTTTTTGCCTTTTTTAGGGCCGTACCTGCAGCATATGGAGATTCCCAGGCCAAGGGTCCATTCAGAGCTACAGCTGCCGGCCTACGCCACAGCCAGAGCAACGCCAGATCCGAGTTGCGTCTGCGACCTACACCACAGCTCACGGCAACGCCAGATCGTTAACCCACTGAGCGATGCCAGAGATGGAACTCGCAACCTCATGGATGCTAGTTGGGTTCATTAACCGCTGAGCCATGACGGGAACTCCAGAGGCTAAACATTTGATGAGAGTAAGGATATTTGCATTGTCTCAAAGCACTTCCCCACAAAAAGCCTTTTCATTAGAAAGCGGAAAGCCCAAAGAGATAACATTTACAGTGGATAAACCTGAGAGACACTACCTTAAGCAAATAATCACAGTTAATGTTACCAACAGCCTTACCAGTCATGCCACAGGAAAGCAATATGATGTGCTTCTTCGTGTAATGCCCTCGTAAGAATACAGATCACTTCTGGAACATTCCTGCCAGAACGCATAACCTGAATCTTATCTTGAGGAAACAACAGGCAAACCCTTGTTAAGGAATAGCCTGTAAAATAACTGGCCTGTACTCTTTAAAACTGGCCAGGTCATGAAAGACAAAGACCAAGGAACTCTTCCAGATTAAAGGAAATAAAAAAAACATGACAGCATAATCCTAAACTGGATCCTGGACCAGAAAAAATAAAATTTTTCTTGTTACAAAGTGCAGAATGGGTCAGTTGGTGAAATGTGAATAAGGTCTGTAGATTAGATAATAACACTATAACAATGTTAATTTCCTGATTGGATAACTGCATGGTTATATAAGAGACTACGCTGTTCTTTTGGAAATACTCCCTGAACCATTTAGGAGTAAGTCTGCAACTAACTCTCCAATAATGCAGGTGATAATAAGGGAAGATAAAAAGTTAACACTTGGGGAGTTCCCTGGTGGCCTAATGGTTAGGGATTCAGCATTTTCACTGCTGTGGCTCAGGTCACTGCTGTGGCACAAGTTCAATTCCTGGCCCAGGAACTTCTGTATGCCGCGAGCATGACCGAAAAAAAGAAAAATGTTAACATTTGGAAATCTAGTTGAAGGTATATAGGAATTCTTTATTTTTGCAAAGTTTCTATTAGTCTGTCATTATTTAAAAACAAAAATAGGAGTTCCCATTGGGGCTCAATGGGTTAAGAACCTGACTAGCATCCATGCGGACTCAGGTTCAATCCCTGGCCTCGCTCAGTGGGTTAAGGATCTGGCGTTGCCATGAGTTGTGATGCAGGTTGCAGACTTGGCTCGGATCTGGCGTTGCTGTGGCTGTGGTGCAGGCCAGCAGCTGCAGCTCCGATTTGACCCCTAGCCTGGGAACTTCCATATGCTGCAAAAAACAAAGATAAAACAAACAGCGACAACAACAAAAAACCTATTGCGAGAATCTGCACTGTACAAGCAAAGAGAAAACAACAGCAACAAACCATGTTTGCCGCCAGCAGGGGCCTGGGGGCTGGATGTCACTCCTGCGCTGCCAGTTTGCAGTCTCTAGTTTAAAGCTATTTTCTTTTTTTTTTTTTTTTT
>PVHT021183699.1:23105249-23177700 GCA_004024745.2 Catagonus wagneri
GGGACAGTGGAGTCAGGAGATGGGCTGATTTATTGAGATCTTATATTTTTCCTCTCTGTGTATTCTCCACTCCCCCTGTTCCAAAGGAGACAGCCTGGCCCTCTCTCCCCCCAGGCCTCTGGGGAAGTTTGTTTGAAAACTAGAAACTGCCTGCAGACGATCCCCTGCTTTCCTTTGTGTTCACGTACATGAAGGAGGGCCCGAGACCATGAGGGAAGAGGCGGGGTTCCAGGGGCTCTGTAGTGGGGGGTGGCACTTGGCCGGGCTGGGCCAGGGGTGGCCGGCGGGTGAGGGAGGGCGGTGCCAGGGTGGCAGAAACCAGCCTGGGCAGACAGCCCTGTCACGTGCGCGCCCTGTGTCCTGGCATGCATTCGAGCCTGTGTGCGAAGGAGCTTGTTTCTGTGTGTGCCAAGATGTGTGTCTGTGACCAGACCTGCCCGTGAAACATGTCATGTCACAGACCGTGGGCATGTCTTGGTCCGGCCCCCTCTGTTTACGCAGCCTCAGCAAGCACGGGTCAGGGAGTAAAGGGGACACCTGGGGCTGGGCCAGCCCCGGGGGCTTGAGGAACCTGGCTGAGAGAGGCCAGAGGCCAGCCGCCAGGCAAGGGCAGCCTCCACCAGCGTGGCCAGGTAATACCTGGTGCTCGACCCAGGGCAGGTGTCAAAGGGGCAATCCATGGTGGGGGGTGCTGCAAGGGTGGGGCCCTCCTCAGGGGGTACCCTGGCTCCCGAGTCACCAAATCAACCTAGGACTCTGGGACTCGGTCCCTTCAGGAGCCAAAGCCACTCCCGCCAATGACGCAGATGTAAGGCTGCCCTGCCCTCTCTGTCCTCGTAGCTCTTCTTTGTAACAGGGTTGCAGGGTGAGGCCATGTCCTCCCCACACTCAGGACTCCAGGGAGGACATGAACGCAGGGCTGTGTCCACTCCATCCACCCAGGTTCTCTGGCCAGGGCGGGTCTGGAATTTTGGAGGTAGAGGGGAAGTGGCTAGGGTGTCCTCTTCCAGGAAGGCTTCTTGGATTTCTGAGTACCCTAAGGATGTATGATCTCAGCCCCAAGGCCCCGGAGTCTGTCTCAGACCCAGCTGTGTCTGTCTCTCACATTTGCCCAAATCCGCTCTGACTACCACCTTTACTTCAGGCGTCCTGTTCTGACCATGCTCGGGACCTCTGGCTGGCTGCCCTCTTCTCCTTCACGAGCAGCCAGCATTCACTCTGCCATTTCCCCTCCTACGCCAAGACTGGCTGCCAAGTGAAACACATCACTGATTTCCCTGCCCTCCACCCCTCCAGACAAGCTCACAGGCCCTCACATTCCTGAGGGATTTTCTGCTAATACCCTGGGGAAAACTGAGCAGCTGTGCACATCACAAGGGCTAGGGGAAGCGGGGGACACAACGGAGCCCACTCTGGCTAGGGTATACCCCGGGGAGCTGGCAGGGCCAGGGGCCAGTTTCCGTCTCCACCTGGGCACATGAAAAGGACTTCACAACATGGGGGCCACCAGAGGGCGGGCTACACCTGCTGGTCCACTGGCTCATATGGGGCTGGCGGGGCGGGGGCCGCGCTTGGTCTTGGGAGTGAAGTGTCTCCAGGTGGGAAGGATGCTGTTGACAGGTCCCACCTGCGGAACAGATAGAAAGCGTCCCTGGGGACAAGAAAAGAGACGATGGCTAGGAAGCCCAAGTGTCAGTGGGCAGACACATCTGATTGGAAGGACCCCTGTGTGATGGGGGAGAGAGGGTCTTGGACAGCAAGAATCAGGATGTAGGGGGTGGAGGGCAGGGGTGTTAAGGACCAAAAATAGAGCTGTTGGGAGCCTTAAGGATGATGTTCTGGGGCAACTTGAGTGGGAAGACAAGATAGGGTGTCTTGGGCATAAGGAAGCCCTGGGGCTCCTCAGTAATTCCTCGATCCTCTAGGTCATGGGAGGGCAGTGAGAGTTCACACCTCGCCCCTAGGCACCTCCAGCTCTGCCACTCAGGGGAGCTGCTCACACACTGCTCTACCCCCGGCACGGAGAGGGGGTCTAGTTCCATGGGCCAACAGAGTCCCCCTTCCCATTGCCGCTTACGCTGGCTTGAGTTTTTCACTTCAACCTACAGCTCTGAACTAGTTTCTTAAATGATGCCTGTTCCTTGCTCAAGTATCAATGGCTCCGGGTTACCCATGTGTTCAAGTCCAAACTCATCCAGGCCTTCAAGACCCCAGCCTCTTCCCACATCATTATGTCTTCTGGTTCTCATATGCAGCCTTCAGTGTGGATACTGTGGGTAGGAAAGTCCTCTTACTCGGACTATGAAGGCTCCAGAAATGACTTTGTTAGCATCATCTCCTTTGCAGGGACTCCCTGCACTGCCAGGAGAGTAAATAAGTTCTACTCTGTGCCACCCTTTGATGATTGTTCTGCCTCTTCCATTAGGCTGTGAGCTCCTTGAGGACGTGCCGCCTACTGCATTTGGCCCAAGCCTGGCACACCAAAGGCACCCAACATACACTTGAGGGTATATAAAAGGACCTCTGTGGGAGTGGCTCCTCCTGCCTAAGTTAGAGCGGGGCTTTGGGGAGCCGATTTCAAACTCTGGGTCTGGTTCACAGTACGAGAAAGGGAAAGCTGCCTGGCAGAACCTCCTCCAGGTCCCAAGGTGACCCCAAGAGAGACACTGTGGGAGGGCTTAGGTTTGCACTCACCTGACTGACCATCAGGAATCTTTGCCCAGATCCTGCTTTCACTCCTTTCCCAAGAGGAGACTTGGTGCCCCCAGGCCCTGCTCCTGAAAGGAGCTGGGAAGATGGAGCCAGAAGCACGTGCAGTTAGACGCAGAGAAAGACAGAGAGAGACGCAGATATGCAGGTGCTGAGATGGAAACCAAGTAGCAGACGCACAAAACGGGAGACTGAGACGCCCACAGAGAAGGGAAAAAGCAGGCCAAGAACAGAGCCTGCAGGGCAGAGAGCAGGGCAGTGGCAGGCTAGGGATGGCAAATCCAGAGAGCCTCCCCGTCGCTCCTTTCTGGATTCATGCAGCATCTTCTCTGGGTTTCGCTGCCTCTTGCACAGCCCCTGACCCAACCGGTTGGGCAGCAGGAACTTTCCAAACATACCCAAATGTGTCATTCCCACAATCCCCCAAGTAAAGCATAGGTATCCTTCCTGAGTTCCAAGTCTCCGCTTTACACATCACCAGAGCCTAAAGCTCCAGCTACCGCCGACTCTTCCCCTAGGCTTGGAGCTTCTCCCTGGTCCAAGCCTGGAAACACACTGCTGTTCCCTCTACCTGGGACACTTATTCTCTCCCCTTCCCAGTTCCCCTTCCTCAAATCACCACCTCCCTTGGATCTCAAACCCAGTGTTCCTTTGTCAAGGGTAGGCTCTCCCTCACCCTCTGAGCAGTCTCAACCCTATCTGTCATTTTCCAGTACAGTTGTCCCTTGGAGCTCTGAGACTCCAGACGAGGCTGCCCTCACCAATACTTTTAACTGCTTACTGTTCCTGCCTTTGGCCCTTGGGGCCAAGCTTGCTAGCCCTAGTCTCCTGCCCCCTTACTGTGGTCCTTCTTCCATCTTCCATTTACCTTTTTAAAAATCTTTTTTTTTTTTTGGTCTTTTTGCCTTTTCTAGCACTGCACCTGCGGCATATGGAGGTTCCCAGGCTAGGGGTCTAATCGGAGCTGTAGCCGCCAGCCGACTTCAGAGCCACAGCAACGCAGGATCTGAGCTGCATCTGCAACCTACACCACAGCTCACGGCAACGCCGGATCATTAACCCACAGTGCAAGGCCAGGGATTGAACCCGCAACCTCATGGTTCCTAGTCGGATTCGTTAACCACTGAGCCACGACGGGAACTCCTAAAAAATCTTATCCACTAAAATTTTCTATTTAAAGAATTTGATTTAAAGTAAAAATTAAGTTAGAGAAACATTTTACATAGTGCAAGGATACTGCATGGTGGCAGTTTGGGAAACATGACTGACCTAAGATTCTGATGTTCTGTCCAGGTCCTTTTAGGTTCCCTTTCCTGTGTCTGTTTACTGCCTGCCTTTCTGGGGCTGCATGTTCTGTGGCTTCCAGTGGCTAGCATCTGTCCTCTGGTCACTGGGGCCATTCTGCTCCCATTCCAGAAAGCCTTAAGTGCCTGGGGGCTTAGGACCCCCAGGACGGCCCTCACCTATGCCTGACGAGTATGATAGCCCAACTCCGTAACCATTACTTTGGATAATTCTGAGACCTTCTATCTAGAACAGAACCTAGCAGCACATAGGGGGCACTCCATTGATGTCTGCTGAATGAACAAATTTATTGATCTGATCCTTTGTAATTTGTGGAGTTTTGGTTATTCTTAGGTCTTCACTATCCAAGATCAAAAAGGATTTACCAGAACATCAGAATCTTAGGTCAGTCATGTTTCCCAAACTGTCACCATGCAGTAACCTTGCACTATGTAATATGTTTCTTTAACTTAATTATTATTTGTTCTGGTATATTTACTTTTGTACATGGGAGTTTTTATTTTATTATTACTATTATTATTATTATTTGTCTTTTGGCATTTTAGGGCTGCACCCACGGCATGTGGAAGTTCCCAGGCTAGGGGTCGAATCAGAGCTGCAGCTGCCGGCCTGCGCCACAGCCACAGTAATGCTGGATCCGAGCCAAGTCTGCAGCCTACACCACAGCTCACAGCAATGCCAGATCCTTATCCTACTGAACAAGGCCAGGGATTGAACCCACAGCCTCATGGATACTAGTAACCACTGAGCCACAACGGGAACTCCTATTTTATTTTAAATCTTATTTTCTTATTTTTTTAGAGTAGCTTTAGGTTTACAGCATGAGGTATATGAGTATAGAGATTTCCCATGTACCTTACAATACATGTGAGTTTTTAATATTTAATTATTTGATCAAATTTGATATGTTGTAAGGACCGAGGTAAATACGTATTTTCTTCTCACGGTTAATCAGTTGTCCCAAGAGCAATTTCCTGAATCTTTCCTTCATCTGTAAAACCAAGATACTATCTTATCCAGGACTCATTTAGTGAGGTATTATGCAATCATTTATAATGGAGGTTATAATGAGTATGTCACCACATGGAAAAATGCTCACCTTATAATTTTAACAATGGTTTTTAATAGCTACATAAAAATTATGTCAATATATAGGCAAGAACAGGGAAAATAGGCTGACTTAAGGAGGGCGATAGAACTTTGGGTGAACTTTTTTTTTCTTTTTTTTTTGTCCTTTTATGGCCGCACCCGAGGCATATGGAGGTTCCCAGGCTAGGGGTTTAATAGGAGCTGTAGCCAACGGCCTACACCACAGCCACAGCAACACAGGATCCGAGCTGTGTCTGCGACCTATACCACAGCTCACAGCAACGCCGGATCCTTAACCCATTGAGCAAGGCCACGGATTGAACCCGCAACCTCATGGTTCCTAGTCAGATTCATTAAACGCTGAGTCACGATGGGAACTCCTGGGTGAACTTTTCCTTTGATTTCTATTAATATTTATGAAATAAATATAAATAACTTCAAATGAACAGAATATAGAAGGGAAAAAGTTGAAAGAGAGCAAGTTGCTTTCTTGCTTGAACTTGAAACAGACACCTGGGTGAGGATAGATTTGTTTTTATTTTTCAGGTGATGTCAGGAAGCTGAGGAAGATGGAGGATGCGCATAAGGGAAAACTGTAAGGGAAGGTTCTGGAGAATCTTTATTTCAGAAAAGGCCAGACAGGAGACATTCTGTGTATGGAAATCACTTCCCTTGGACCTGTACCCCTGAGCTCCTTCCCAGCCTCATCTAAGTGAGCAGAAGCTCTGGCAGTCCCCCAAGTGAAAGGAATCCAGACCTCAAGTGAGTCCAAATGCTACCATCACTTTGCCCTGGCTAATGAGATTCATCAGCCAAGCAGCAGCGATGCTGGTCTCTGTGCTTATATGCTAAGAACTTCAGGTGAACCCTGCACAGCTACCTCTGGAAGATCCCTCTCTGACCCCTTAGAACTCAGTAGTTTTTACAAGTCGAACTCAGAGAAAATTTTAATTCGCTAGCCCCTGGGCCAGCCATATCTTCACAACAAAGGCGAAGAGCATTCACAGTGGGGACACGAGGAGTCCTTGGTACCATGGGGGACCCTAATCTGATCTTCACTTGGGTTAGGAGCATGCGCTGGAGCCTGGGCTGCTTACACCAGGGCTTGCTTGCCTTCTTAATCAAAAGGGCACTTCACTTCCAGCTTCATGGCTCAGCTGCTCCAGGCAATTCCCTGGGGTCTCTAAGGTGCCAGCACAACAGCAGCTACTCACACGTGAGCACACGTCAAGGCAACTGGCACCAGGACCCGTGCACAACCTCAAAGCCAGGATGTCACTCGAGGTCGTGAACTTAGGGCAAAATCTCACAGCTTGCCTAATTACCTTTCAGAGCAGCTCCCCTGAAGGGCTTTCCCAAATGCCTCGGTCACAGGAGCCAACACTGGGATCCTCACTGGCCTGCACCCCGTGCAGAGACCATCTAGGTCTGCAAGAGACGTTTCCGGAAGTGAACTTGAAAACTTTGGAGAGTGTCGCTGTTTATCTCAGCATGCGATTTGTCTGCCTCCAGTTCCGGGCTCCAAGAGTTGCGGGGTAAGAAAGGTCCTAAAGGCCTGCCTTCCTTTAAGCCACTACGGGGACGGGATCGCCTACAAGGCCTGAGGTGCGCGCGCAACCCGGCGCGGGGCGGTGGGACGCTCCATGCCGCAGTCCACCCCCTCAGCCTGGCCCACCTACGTCACGCCCCACAGGCCCACCCAGATCCTCCTGGTTGGTGGAGAGCGCGCGCGAGTGCTACCGCCCCGCCCCCGGGCCCGCCTCCCTGCGGCACTGCCCTGCCCCCTGGCTTACTGGACTGCCTGTGTTGCTTCCAAGTTGGAACGCGGAGGCGCGGGCGCGAAAGGGCTCCAGCCCTCCAAGGGTGAGCGGGCGTTTTCCCGTCATGCTTGCGCTCTGGCTGTCGCCCCAAACCTAACAGTGGCTGGCTGGTCCTGAGAAGCACACTCCCTGTTCAGCTTGGCCCGCCACAGGCCACCCCCACCTCGGCTCCCTTAATGCGGAGCACTGGGAAATGCCCATTGCTCAGGCCGGGCTCGACGCCCACAGCCTCCGCTCGACGCCCACAGTCCCCAAGTGCCAGGAGCTTGATCCTCGAGGACCGACCGTCCGGCACGCGGGCACTCCTCCACCTCCGGCACCCCGCGACCTGACCCCTACTCAGTCCTGGGCCCCGTATTTGCGGACCCTTCAGGATCCCCCACTCTCTGGGACCTCTCCGCCGCTCCTCCTCGGGTCCCTCCGACCCTTCCTCGCACCCCCAGGTTCTCCCTCGCATCAGCGCCCTGGACCCCTCCACGATCCTCCCAGTGTAAGGAACTACTCTCAGCAGCCTCTGCCTCCGCGCCCACGTCTCTAAGCCCTCGCTTCCTGCGCGGGAATATCCCCCACCCAGAATCTCCGACAAGACCCCCTCACGGGATCCTCCACCCCATCTCTCACATCTACCCACTGCTCCTCCCGCCTCCTCCCAGTAAACATCCCTCCCGGGGCCTTCCTCACTCCCCCATCCATGCGATTCCTTCTCGTCCCCAAGGGCCTCACTCGGCGCAGCGCTCCGAACCCTACTCGCACCCCTGAGGGCCCCTACCTATCCTTCCACGCCCCTCTGCCTACCCATCTGCCAGACTCCTCCCCACGGCCCTCGAACCCCAGGCCTCTCACCCCGTTTCCCCAGACCCCTCTGACACCCTCATACACACTGACCCTCATATCTACCGCTACGACCCTTCTGGAATTCCCTACACCCCAAGCCCTTCACCCCACTTGTCTGCCTAAGACCCCCCTCCCGCTCTTCACTCACCTCCTCGGTCTCACCCCGCACCCCTCTCCCCCCGGGGCTGGCGGGCCGCGACGGCGGCCGCGGAGGCCGGTCCCCGGGCCGGGACACACCCACCCGCCCGCCCTCCCGCTTTCCCTCGTTCCCTCCCTCTCGCCCGCCCGCCCGCCCTCGCTCCTCGCTCCTCGCTCCTCGCTCGCTCCTTCTCCCTCGCCCGCTCCCGCTTCCCGCGGCGCCGGGCCTCCCGCTCCGCCTCCCCGTGCGCGGCTCTCCCGGGCGCGGCTCCGGGGTTCATGGTGACGAGGCGGCGGCCGCTCCAGCCCAGGGGCGGCGGCGGCGGCGGCGGCGGCGGGAGCGGGGGCGCGGGCCCGGGCCGCCTCTCCCAGAGCGCGGGGCCGGGCGGCGGGCGCGCCCAGGCGGCGGCGAGCGCCCCCCTGGCCCGCGGCCCCGCGCGCCCCCCGCGCCGCGCACCCGCGCGCCTGGCTGCCGGGGGGGCCGGGCCGGCGGGCGGCCGCCGCGCCGCGCACCCATGGACGGCCCGGCCATCATCACCCAGGTGACCAACCCCAAGGAGGACGAGGGCCGGGCTCCGGGCTCCGGCGAGAAAGGTGAGGAGGGGCGCGGGCGGGGCGGCCCGGGGGCGTGGGCATTCCCCGCGCGGCCAGAGTTGGCTGCCAAGCGCCGGCGCGGGCTGGGGGAAGGGTGCGTGGGTGCGGGGTGCGCCGCAGGGAGGCAGCGAGCGTGCGGGTGCGGGCGGGAGGGGGTGTGCGTTTCTCTCGGGGAGGTTGTGATGTGCGGGTGGCTACTGCGGTCCCGGAGTTTGTGTCCGAGAAGTTGTGAGCGCACGCGTGCCTGTATTTGTGTTCCTGGCAGGCTGGAAGTGTGTGTGCCTCGTGTATGTAGGAGACAGAGATTGGAAGGTTGTGTGTGCACCTAACGGGGAGGTTGTGAGTGTGTGTGTCTGGCGGATTATGAGTTTATGTGCACTTGTGTGTTGTGTTTGTACACACACCAAGAGGTGGTAAAGGCATGTGTGCACCTAACAGAGAAGTTGTGAGTGTGGGTTTCCCTGACAGGCTGTGTACCTCATGTTGAGGTTTGTGTGCATCTGACTAGGAGGTCATGAACTGAGTGTGTGTGTGTGTGTGCGTGCGTGTGTTTGTATGTTCATTGCAGAGTTTGTATGTGTTCACCCCCGACAGAGTTTGTGTGTGCAGATAGTTGTGTAACTATGGCACTCACCTGGCAGGTTGAATAGGTTGTGTCCATCGACTGGGAGAGTGTGTGTGTGCACTCACATCTAAGAAGGCTGTGTGTGCAGTGTGTGTGTCTGCCTATATCAAATGTGTGCACCAGACAGTGTGCCTGGGGGTGTTTAGTTGGGGTGCAGTGCGGTGGGGGAGCATTGCTAAGCCACCTCATTCCTTGATTCTTTGGTGTCTCAGTGACGCCAGCCTGTTGGAAGCATCTGCAAGGCCTGGTCCCCCCTGGGCCCTTTTAGGACCCAGTTCTATCAGGCACTGGAGAAGCCACTTGGGTGCCAGGTGTGTCCCTTCCCAAAGAGCCAGCACTGTGCTGCATCACTTGCTTTGACTTCAGCACATTTTGGCCCCATCACCCTCTTTGGTTTCCTTTTTCACTCTTCCTTTGTGTCCCTGCCCCTCTCTGAGACATATTGTCCCC
This sequence comes from Catagonus wagneri, assembly GCA_004024745.2. Lineage (NCBI taxonomy): Eukaryota > Metazoa > Chordata > Mammalia > Artiodactyla > Tayassuidae > Catagonus > Catagonus wagneri. The sequence goes on from PVHT021183699.1 coordinate 23,114,814, forward strand.
TTCTCTCACGTGTCCTGTTTACTGTCCCTCTAGTGAGCTGCCCTGAGGCTTGGACAATTTTGAAGGGCCAAGGGAATCTGGCTTGTTTTGTTCTGGTGACTAAAGCTCCCAGCTCTGCGCCTTGCAAACACCTGGACCGAGGTCAGGAACGGCCCACCAGGATCTCCCTCCCCTTTCCAAGCCCGGCCTTGGACTTTGGCAAAGAGTCAAATTTCTTTCCATGTGTCATTACCCTTGTTGTGCCAGAGGGGTGAGGTGTGCAGCCCTACTCAGGAGTGGGGTACGGTGGGAGGAACATGCCATTGCCTTTTCCCCAAGCAGGAACACCTGGGCAAGCCCACCAGGAAAACGCAAGATACCACCATAGACACCCTTAGATTGAGGATCTGTCAGCCCCTTTGCACTTTCATAGACCATAAGCATTGTGTGTCTGCAGACTTGTTTTCTTTTATGTAAAATTAGAATTCAGACTATCCCAAGGCATTTTTCTGTGCCTTAGGAATGGGCTGAAAATTTCTGCAAGAGGATGCTCCATGTGAATCTCCATGTCTCCCTCGGTCCCAGGTAGGCAGTGCCTTGGTTGGTCTGGCCTTCCTACCATTGCAGCTGTCAGATCTTGGGGCTCTGAGCTGGGCACGTCCCTCAGGGACAGTTTGGTAGGAGGCATTCAGAAGACTTGATGCCTCTGCTCCTCTCCCGCTGTGCTGAGTGCTTTGCGTGAGGCTTTGCCAGAGAGAGAATCCACAGCTCTTGGGAGGAGAGGTGTGGCGGAAGGCAAGGAAACATTTGCCAGGGCTTCAGCCTCTGCGCTGCTCGCCACCTGATTCCAGGAGCAGGAACCTCTCCAACTTTCTCTTTTCCTCTGGCTGCTGGGCTTTTAAAAGTGGAGTCAATTATCCAAAATCCAAACCATGTACAAATACTCAAGGGTGGTGCTTGTTCTATTCAGCTCGTTTACATTGCTTTTCATGACCGTATTTTATAATCTTTAACTGCTTATTTTGTTTTCTAATGTCAGATTGGCTGGTAGGTAACTGATTAGAGAAATTCCTTACCTGCTGCTCTGGGGTGGGCTGGCTACCTAGTAGGTCTTTCTTGCTGAAGCACTGAAATCCTACTCAATTTAGTTTTTCACTTAAAAAAGACTGGGAATAATTTTTGCTGAACTATAATGTAGCAGTAAACTTTAGAGCCAAATTTTGTACTAGTTTCTTTAGAGTCATAAACCACTAAACAGGTTCAACAATGTTTCTTGCTTAAGCATGTTGTTACAGTTAGGCACAGTCTATTTTACACCATTTATGTTTTAGGAAAACACTTAATCATTTTGTTTTTTTAATTACAGGGCCTGGGATGTTTTTAAGTTTTTGTGGTAGGGAAGAAACTTTTGGCTTAAAAGTTTACTTTCATCATTTGTTCTTAAAATAGGAATAGTAATGACTGATTCCTGAGTTTGACTTGGGGGTTAAAGGAGATGGTGTCTGTTAAGGAGATGGTGCCTGGTTCGCTGGTGTGTCTGTGTTCCACACAAATCTAGGTGTAGATTTTCAGAGGAAGTCCCAAGCATGGGCTGGAGGGTGTTTTGCATGAGTTGAATTACTTTTGGACACTTTGCCACGTGGTGGTGCACCACTCAGAGATGACTGTCCCTGTCAGAGGTGTGGCCTGTCAGAGCAGGTTTGTTTTGTAATTGTGTTTGACTTGATTGATCGGGTAAAGATGCAGAGACAAGTTTCTCCATGACTTTAGCTCCGCCTGCTTCTCTATCTGGAAATTTTCAGATCAGTAAGAAAAAGTCAGACAAGATAGTAGAAAAACGATCCAGAGATATGAACAAGAAACACCTTAGAAGAGGTCACTTGAATGTCTCATAAGTGAATGCAGTGATACTTGCTGTGAAATATTTTCACAGGTCAGGTTGGTTAAACATTTAAGTGACTGACAACATTCAGAGTAAACACAAGTTTTGGGAAACAGATATTTTACAGACTTTTGTGAGAGAATAAAGTGAGTACAGACTTTCAGCAGAGTAATTTAGTACTGAAATGTTTCACAACACATTTGGCTGCAAGTAACAGAAAGCCAGACTGATAGTATGACTTAACCCGATAGGAGTTTATTCTTATCACGTAACAGGCAGCCTGGAGGTAGCTGCCTCTGGCTTTGGTTCAGCAGCTCATTAATATCAGGGCTGACATCACTGTGATTCTCTTGACTTTCCTGCATGTTGTAACGTGGCTGTCACCCCCTCGAAATACCACAGCCACCTTCAGGGTAGGAAAAAGGGACAGTGCCAGTCACATCCAGCCCTTTTTACCTGGAAAGCAAAAACACTCCCAGGGATTGCCCAGCAGACTTTTGTGGATGTTTAATTGGCCAGAACTGGGTCACAGCCACTCCTAGGGGCAAGCAAAGTGAGTGGCCAGCTTTTCCAGCCTTTATGGTGGGAGGCTGGAGAGGACAAGCTGATTGGTAATGGGTGGGAACAACTGTTGGTTCATCCAGTCAGCAGTGTTGGTCACACCTGCAAAGCCCCAGGTCTATTTCAGGTTTCTCTCGGAAAAATATCCTCACATGTGCTCAAAGAAACATGTAGGAGGGTTTTCACTATAGCTGCATGGCTTGCAGTAGCAAACACTGGAAACATCCTAAGTGTCGAAGGATTCCACTGTGGCACATGAGTACCACAGAATACTATTACAAGGCACTTGAATGAATTAAATTAGATCTAAACATACTAACGTGCAAAATTTCCAAGGCATTTTAAAGTATATATTTGGGGGGCAGGGGGAGAAGGAATGAAGAACAATATAAGTAGTGTGATCCTGGCTCTGCTTTTAAAAAACCAGACACACACAAAACTGTACATGTCTAGAAATACACAAAAGATAATCTGAAAAAAAAATCTGAAGGAACTGTTCAAACAGATGACAATGATTTTCCCTGGGGAGAAGACTGGGATGGGAAGTGAGGGAACTTTGCCTTTTTGTTTAAATATTAATGAAAATGTACTGTGTTTTACAGATGAATTTTTAACTAAAAAGAAGAAATTTCCCATAGATGTTTGGAAGAAAATAAATAACTTAAGGGACTTTAACAGTAATAAAATAAAAACCCCTAATTAATATGCAATATTATGAAGAGGGTATCAACTCTTGCTCAACAGTTAATTATTTTGTAAGCTAATACACATCCCTCGATAAGATTTCTGCAGGCAGGTTTCCTTTGGCAGAATTTTGGCCCAAAATGTTAGGTATATTTTCCCCAAATGTTTGCAACACTTAATCTTAGCTCAGAAACCTTTAACCTTTGGGCTGCTAAAAAAAAAAGTTATATTAAGAAGATTCTTGGAAGCAATAGTTCTTTCAGATGTTGGGAACAGATTTGATGTAGATTGAGTTTGATTAACTTTTTAATATTAAACTCTTTATATGGAGATAACTGTAGATTTACATGCAGTTGTAAAAAATTACTCGGCGATCCTGACTTCTCCCTACCCCCCCCATTCCTACCAGTATTAACATCTTGCACAATCTTAATACAAAATCATTAATGTAGTCAGGATACAGAAAAATTCCATCACCTGAAAGATCCCTTGTGGTGTCATTTCATAACCATATCTACTTCCCTCCCATTCCTACCCCTTCTTAGCCCATTGGCAGCCGCTACTCTATTCTTCATTTCTAAAATTTTGTCATTTTAGGAATCAAACAGTATGTGATCTTTTGGCATTGACCTTTTTCATTCAGCATAATTCTCTGGATTTTTATCCAGGTTGTTTCATATTGCTGAACAGTATTCTTTGTATTGCTGAGTAGTATTCTATGACATATATATATACCACAGTTTAAGCATTCACTCTGAAGAACATCTGATCCTTTCTGGACTTGGGCTGTTACAAATAAAGTTGCTCTAAACATTTAGTGGTCAGGTTTTTGTGTAAGCATAAGTCTTCTTTTTTCTGGGATAAATACCCAGGCGTAGAGTTACTGGGTCATGTGGTAGTTGCATATTGACTGCTTAAAGAAACTGCAAAACTATTTTCCAGATTAAATATACCCGTTCATAGTCTCACCAACAGTGTATGAGTGATCCAATTTCTCCACATCCTCACGAAATTTCATGTCACTTTTTTATATTAGTCATTCTGATAAGTGTGTAGTGGTATCTCATTGTGGTTTTAATTTGCATTTCCCTGATGGCTAACAATGTTGAACTCCTTTTAATGTAATCTTTTCCTTCTGTATATTTCGTTTGGTTAGATATCCCATTCTGTCTTTTGCCTGAGTTCCAACTGGATTTTTTTTTTTTTTACTGTTGAGATTTGAGGATGCTTTACATACTCTAAATATTAGTCCTTTATCAAATATGTGGTTTGCAAATATTTTCTCCTTATCTGTAGCTTAGCTTCTTATCCTCCTAACACCATCTTTGGCAGAGCAAAATAGCTCTTGCTCTTCTAGTTCCTTTTTCTTTATAAATTCTTTTAATTTTCATAAGATACAATGTATCAGGTTTTTGTCCTTCTATAGATTGTGCTTTTGATATCCAGTTTAAGAACTCTTTATCTTGCACTGTATCTCAAAGATTTTCTCATGTGTTTTCCTCAGAAGTTTGTAGCTTTATATTTTACATTTAAGACCATGATCTTTTCTGATTTAATTTTTTAGAAAATGATTGACTTAGATTCAGCTTTTTGTCTCTGGCTGTTTGGTCACTTTAGCCACTTCCATTTGTTAGGAAGACTCTCCTTTTTCTTTGGAATTTCTTTTGCATCTCTGTCAGAAATCAGTTCGGCATGCTTATGTGGATGTCTTTCTGAGTTCTTTGTTTTCTTCCACTGATCTGTGTGTCCATCCTCTGCCTGTATTACAGTCTTGATTACTGTAGCTGTAGTTTGTCTTGAAATAGAATAGACCGATTCCACCAACTTTTGTTCTTTTGCAAAATTGCTCTTGCTGTTTTAGTTCCTTTGTCTTTATAAATTCCATAATAATATTGTCTATATCTAAAGCAAAAAGCTTGCTGAGATTTTGATAGGAATTGAATTAAACATGTGTGTTAATTTGGGGAGAATTGACATCTTTACTCTGTTGAGTCTTCCAATTCATAACCACAGTATGTCTTTCCATTTATTTAGATATTCTTTGATTCATCAGGATTCTGTTAGTTTTCAGCATGCAAGTCCTATTAATGTTTTGTTAGATTTGCATGCAAGTATTTCTTTTTTAAAAGTGATTTTATTGTATTTTTAATTTTGTTGTTGATGTGTTCAGTGATAGTATGTAGAAATACAATTGATTTTTGTATGTTTTTCTTGTATCCTTTGTCTTTGCTGAGTTCACTTATTAGTTATAAGAAGATGTATAGGTTTCTTGGGGTTTTTAACGTAGACAAATGTGTCATCAAATAAGAACACTCATATTCATTTATGATTTGTATGCCTTTTGTTTCTTTTTCTTGCTTTATTGCACTGATGAGAAGTATGCACTAGACAAGTATGTTGAGTAATAGTGGACCTTCTTGCCTTGTTCTCAGTTGGAACTCATTTCAGACTTTTACCGTTAAGTATGTTGTCAGCTGTTCTTTTTTTGAACATCTTTATCAGGTTAGGGAAGTTCTCCTGTATTCCAATTTTTCTGAGAATTTTTATCAAAAATGGATGGTGAAGGAATTCCTGTTGTGGCTCAGTGGGTTAAGAACTCAAGGTAGTCTCCATTAAGATGTGGACTTGATCCATGGGCATACTCAGTAGGTTTTGGATCTGGCATTGCTGCAGCTATGGTTTTGGTCACAAATGCGGCTCAGGTCTGGTGTGGTTGTGGCTGTGGCTTAAATTGGCAGCTGCAGCTCTGATTTAACCCCTAGCCCAGGGGACTTCTATATGCCACAGATGTGGCCCTCAAAAGAAAAGAAAAAAAAATGGATGTTGAATTTTGTCATATGCTTTTTCTGTATCAGTTGCTATGATCATGTGAGTTTGCATCTTGTCTGTTAATATAATAGAAAGCACTGATGAATTTTAAATTATTGAACCAGCTTACATGCCTGGAATTAACCTAATGGCTGTGTATATAATTGTTTTTATATATTAGTGAATTGTTACATAGGTATTCATGAGGGATATTGGTCTATAATTTTCCTTTTTGCATTGGTCTTTATCTGGTTTGGTTTTAGCTTCTTTAAGTAAATTGGGAAGTATTTCTCTTCTCTTTTATGGAAGAGATTGTATAGAATTGGTGCTCATTCTCCAATGAAATCATCTGGGCCTGGAGGTTTCTTTGAGGGGGCGTTAAATTACAAATTCAATTTCTTTAATAATTATTGAGCTATTCAAATTAATATCATTCATATTGTGTAAGTCGTATCATTTTGTTTTTTTGAAATTTGATCCATTTCATTGAAGTTGTGGAATTTGTGTGTAGTTGTTCATAGTATTAGTCCGTTATTACGTGTTTGATGCTTGCCGGGTCTGAAGTACTAGACAGAATAGTAATTCTGGTTCTAATATCCTCCTTTCATTCCTAATATTGATAATTTGTGTCTTCCATCTTTTTTGGGGGGGAGTGGGGTCAGGCTTGATAGAGGTTTCTCAGTTTTCTTGATCTTTACAAAGAACTGACTCTGTTTCATTTATTTTCTTTATTGTTTTTATGTTTTTGACTTGATATCTGTTCTTTATTATTTCCTTCTTTCTGGTCGACTTGGGTTTTTTTTTATGTTTTTCTAGGGGAACTTAGATTATTGACTTGAGACTTTTTTCCCTAATGTATGCATTTAGTGCTACATATTTTCCTTTTAGTGCTACTTTTGCAATATCCCACAAATTTTGATGTGGGATATTGTTGTATTTTGTTATATTTTCATCCTTGTTCAATTAAATGAATGTATGTATGTATGTATGTATTTTGCTTTTTAGGGCTGCACCTGTGGCATGTGGAAGTTCCCAGGCTACGGGTCAAATCAGAACCACAACTGCCGGCCTACACCACAGCCACAGCAATGCTGGATCTGAGCTGTGTCTGCAACCTACACCACAGCTCAGGGCAAGTCTGATCCTTAACCCACTGAGCAAGACCAGGTATTGAACCCTCATCCTCAGGGATACTAGTTGGGTTCATTACTGCTAAGCCACAATGGGAACTCCCAAATATATTTTTTAAACAGATTCTATTTTTAGAACATTTAAAAAAACTGAGGAGAAAGTAGAGACTTCCCATAGAACTCTGACCCTACACCTGCACAGCCTCCCCCCTCCATCAGTATCCTATACCAATTTATTACAATTGATGAACCTTCATTGACACAGCATAATCACCTAAACTCTTCAGTTTACATTATGGTTCACTCTTAGTGTTATACATTCTATATTTTGTTGTTGTTGTTGGTTGTTGTTGTTGTTTTTGTTTTTAAGAGCTGCACCTGCAGTGTATGGAAGTTCCTCAGCTAGGAGTTAAATCAGAGCTATAGCTGCTGGCCACAGCCACAGCCATGCCAGGTCTGAGCCTCTTCTATGACCTATGCTGCAGCTTCCAGCAATGCCGGATCCTTAACCCACTGAGTGAGGCCAGGGATTGAACCCTCATCCTCTACAGAGACAGTGTTAGGTCCATAACCCACTGAGCCACAACTCCCCACTCTATGGTTTTTGACAAAAGCATAATGACATGTGTCCATCGTTATAGTATCATACAGAAGTTTAACTGCCCTAAAAATCCTCTGTATTCTGTCTATTCACCACCCCCCAGCCCTTGGAAACCACCGATCTTTTAGCTGTCTCCAAAGTTTTGCTTTTCCAGAATGTCACATGTTTGGAATCATACAATATATATAGCCTTTACATATTGACTTCTTCATTTAGTAGGTTCCATCATGTCTCTTCATGGCTGAATAGTTAATTTCATTTTACTGGTAAATAGTACTCCATCATATGGATGCACCACAGTTTGTCCATTCACCAACTGAAAAACATCTTGGTTGCTTCTAAGTTTTAGCAATTACGAATAAACCCATCCATAAACATCTGTGTGCAGGTTTTTCTAGACATAAGTTTTCAACGTACATGGATGAATATCATGGAGCACTACTGCTGTATTGTATGGTGAGAGTATTTTTCATTTTGTAAGAAACTGTCATGACTGTCTTCCAAAGTGGATATATCATCTTTAGTTTTCAGAAGTTTAGCTATATGACTTGGCATGGATTTCTTCAGGTTTATCCTACTAGGGATTCACTCAGCTTCTTGAGTTTGTAAGGTTGTCTCTTGCCAAATTTGGCAAGTTTTCAGCTATTATTTCTGGAAGTGCTTTTTCAGCATTGCCCTTTTCTCTTCTTCTGGGACTCTGATGACAAAAATATTAGATCCTTTGTTATAGTCCAACAGCTTTATCAATACTGTTCTTTTTTTAAAAAAGATCCTTTCTGTTGATTCAGGTTGGGTAATTTCTATTGTTCTGTCTTCAAATTCATTGCTTCCCCCCCCCGCCAGTCCCATCCATTCTGCTATTCAGCCCATCCACTGAGCTTTTTGTTTCAACCTTTGTATTTTTAATTTAAGATTTTCTGCATGGTTTTTCTTTATATCTTGTGTTTCTTTGCTCACTTTCTATTTCTTTGCTGAGACTTTCTGTTTTCCTTTGTTTTAAATATGTTCTTAATTGCTGTTATCTTAGATGCTTGAAAATCTTTGTCAGATAAGTGTGCCTTCTCTGTCTTCTTGGTGTTGGCATCTATTAATTGTCTTTTCTCCATTCACTTTGAGATTTTTGGTTCCTGGTGTAACAGGTGAATTATATTCGAAACCTGGACATTTTCAGACTATGTTACGAGACTCTGGATCTCATTTAAACCCTCTGTTTTAGGTGGTTTTCTCTGACAGTGCTCCAGCAGAGAAGGGGAAGCACTTCATTATTGCCAGGTAGAATAGAAGCCCAAGAACTCCCTCTTGGCCTCTTTTGACAAACTGCCAGGCAAGGGGAGGGATTTTTGGACCTCACTTGGTCTCTGCTCAACTGCAGTGGGAGGGGTCTCATTATGACTGCCTTTCCCCTCTGGCACCACCCCAGTGGGGAAGGGAGGAGCGCTTCACTACTGCCATGGGAGCGGGAAGTCCACGCTGGCTGCATCTTCTCCACTGGCACTGCTGGGAGAGGAGGGGACTCACCACCAGCTGCCTAGGAGGAAGATCTCTTCTCCCTCCATGATCTTCTGCAACACTACCTCAGCAAGGTTGTGGGGTGCCTCCTTACACCCTAAAGGGGGTGGAATTCTACATACCTCTTAGATTTGGCTGGTGTGGGCAGAGTAGGGGGCCACACTGTGTGTGTTTTGCTCATTGCACTAGAACGGTTATTATCTGCGCATTTTTTGTCTTGTTGGACTTTTTCTGGTCCTTTGGTTACACAGAGTAGGCTTTTGAGAGGCGTTTTTGCCTGTAGCTGTTGGTTTTCCCCCATATCCAGCTCCTTTAGCTCTACGTCTGGGTTATATGAAGCAAAAGAAAAGCCAGGGACCACCACGATGGCGTTGCCGGTCCCTTGCTGCTCTGCCTTCTTTCTCCACCTGTCAGTCTCCGTATGTTTGCGGTATAAACAGGGTTTGTAGTTGTGCTTAGTGGAAAGAATAGGGAGAAATAAAGATGTTTACTCTATCTCCTTGGAGGTAGAAGTCCCCTGATTAATTTTTAGACCTATCCAAATGAAGTGTTTTAAGGAAGCCTGGAGTTAGAAAGATGTCGCTTTAAAGGTTTTATTCAACAGTGTGCTAATCACCGATGTAAAAGTCAAATCGAGTTAGTGCCTTGAGAATCTTGATTGTTCCCGAAAGAGAGAAATGATAATGAATTCAGTGTGAAATCAAGTCTGGATCAGTAGGGCTTCAGTGACAACTGTTGTTTAACCCGCCTTCAAAGGATTGCATCTCAACACCAGAATTTAGATCAGAGTTCTTGAGTATCCTGATTTAGATGTATGTTTGATCTAATATTCTATTTGATTGGCAAGCATGTTTAAACCGATTTCTTATCTTTCCTTTTGTTCCTCAGTTGAACAGGCATCCATTTAAGTAGGTAGAAGGGTCCTCCTGGGGTAAACACAAAGGTGCTTGTCCCTGGTTTTAGTGCCCATGGCCACCAGGCAGGACTCACTGGTCACTGACTGGAAAAGTCTGCTTCCAGCCTGCGCTGGCCTGGAAGTAAGTCCGAGGGCTCCAGAAACTTGGCCCAGGCTGAACTTGACCAGAGTGGCCCAGGTTGGAGGGGAACTCCATTCACGAGGGCAGGACTGGATTTTCAGGAGGAACTCACAGCTTCAAGTTCAGTCCTGAGGTTCTATTTATTTTCCTTCCAGTTTTATTAAGGTACAGTTGACATACAGCATGATCTAAGTTTAAGGGATACAGCTTAATGACTCAACATATGTATATATTGTGAAATGATTACCACAATAAGTTTAGTTCAACCTCCTAATAGTTACCAAAAAACTTTTTTTTTTTTGCCTCTTTTTGTCATTTTAGGGCCGCACCCATGGCATGTGGAGGTTCCCAGGCTAGGGGTCTAACAGGAACTGTAGCCGCCGGCCTTCGCCACAGCCACAGCAACGCGGGATCCGAGCCGCGTCTGCAACCTACACCACAGCTCACGGCAACGCCGGATGCTTAACCCACTGAGCAAGGCCAGGGATCGAACCCTCAACGTCATGGTTCCTAGTCGGATTCGTTAACCACTGAGCCACAAAGGGAACTCCCGAAAAGACATTTTTTTACTTGTGATGAGAATTTTTAGGATTTGCTTGCTTAGCAACTTTCAAATATTCCACACAGCGTGGTGAACTATTGTTGTCATGTTGTATGTGACGTCCCTAGTGGGTATTTATCTCATAACTGGAAGTGTGTGCCTTATGACGACCCTCACCCAGTTCCCGCACCTTTCACCCTCTGCCTCTGGCAACTGCAGATCTGATCTATTTTTCTATGAATTTGTTTTTTTTTATTTTTAATTTTTTTTTTAGTATCCACATATAAGTGAGACCACAAAGTATTTGTCTTTCTCTGACTCATTTCATTTAGCACACTGCCCTTAAGGTCCATCCATATTGTTGCAGATAACAATTTCCTTCTTAGAGAATAATATGCCTATATCTAGATAGATAGATACCCATTCGTCTGACAGTAGACACTAAAGTTGTTTCCATATCTTGACTATTATAAATAATGTTGCAGTGAACATGGCAGTGTAGGTATTTCTTTTAGATAGTGATTTTATTTTATTTTATTTTATTTTGGATAGATACCCAGAAGTGAGGTAAATGGCTTTTTCTTTTCTAGTGATGTTGGGAGCGGGGGAATAGTGACCCCAGGGCCAGTGGGTTCACTATTCCTTTCAGCCAGGAATTGGCAGAGGTCCAGAAACACGCAGCCCACAATAACTCTAGATTTAAATATGCATATATAATTTTTTTCATTTGCTTTGGCAGTAATGTATGATGCTAAGGTGAGCAGTATATATCTACTTAAAAAGGGAATGTAGAGATCCTCTTGAGTAATGTTGAGGTATAATATAAACCCTGGAACCTATTTTCCAGATTTTAAGTCATGATTTATCAGATATCTAAAGTTCAGTATTTTTAATGGCCTAGCTTTCTTTTTAAAATCAACTGTCATTAAATAACTTCCTTTCCTTTAATCTTCTAACATATACATTACTGTTTTTTAAATGAGGGTGCATATTCAGTGCTTTATTTAGAATATAATTAAGCAGATATTTGCCTTTATGGCTTTGAGGTAAGATTATGGAGCGAAGGCTTAGGAACTGCTTGTAGTACTGGTTTGAGACGTGAACAATTTCATATTTGGGATCAAGACAGAAAACATTGGCAGCATAGTTCTCCTAAGCCAGGACCTAACGAGCAATGGTCTTTATGGATGCTAAGGATTATGTAATCACCCAAGTAATTGCTCATTTTGATCCTGAGTAGCTGCTTCAAGTTAGAAACTGTAAGGTTTCTTTGTAATTATAATTTGTATTAAGGCTACTTGCCAAAATGTTTTAAAATCCTGGTACTTAAAGCACTTTAAAAACTGCAGAGAAGTGGCTTAATAAGTAATGGTTGAGTCTATTCTTAGCTTTCAAAATTAGTATTTAACCTAAGCTCTCAGGTGTTTCAGGGTATCTGGAAGAACAAATCTCACTACCTGTCACCATGGCTTGAATAAATGTGGCCTTTTAGTATCAGAGAGGTCAATATTCCTCCAAGAGTTCATCCTGTACTTGGACTTGTATGTGATATCTCCCTGTGCATCTGATCAAGATTCAGCTTCCACGCTTAGCATATCATAAATTTGTTCTAAGTATGTGACTCATATGTTCAGATCAGAAACCATTGACTTTAATTCCATAGACTATTGTCAGAGCTGTATTTTCGTTCCCCTTTTCGAGGAAACAGCTCAACGTAATCATTTTTGTTTCGGTTAGAACAAGTGTATTTCACAGCAGTCGTCAAACAAATATACAATTGGAGGAGCTGCTGACTCTGTCAAGAGTATAAGCACTTATTGATGAGCACGAATTTTTCTGTTCCACAGGATACTCTTTCATGACATAGGCTTGACTTCTTAAATTTTTTAAAAATTTATTTTACGGTCATGGCATATGGAAGTTCCCAGGCCAGGGGTTGAATCTGAGCTGCTGTGGCCACACCCGGATCCTTTAATAACCCACTGCACCTCTGGGAGTTCCCATCGTGGCGCAGCAGAAACAAATCCGACTAGGAACCATGAGGTTGCAGGTTCGATCCCTGGCCTCGCTCAGTGGGTTAAGGATCCGGCGTTACCATGATCTGGAGTGTAGGTTACAAACGCAGCTCGGATCTGACGTTGCTGTGGCTCTCGTGTAGGTCGGCGGCTATAGCTCTGATTGGATCCCTAGCCTGGGAACCTCCATATGCCGTGGGTGCGGCCCTAAAATGAAAAAGAGAAAAAAAAAATCAACTATACCTCAATGCAAATAAATAAATAAAATATTAAAAACAAAACAAAACAAAAACTGCACCTCTGCAGCAACCTGAGCCGCTGCAGTCAGGTTCTTAACCCACTGTGCCAAGGTGGGAACACTTTAATTTTTTTTAAGTTTAATTTTTTAATGATGCAGATTTGCACACGATAAAAATCATCCTTTTTGGTACAACCCAAGGTTACAAGTTGTGTGAGATTTGGCAAACTCATACAGCTGTGTAGCCGCCTCCAAAATCGTGAAATATTTCCATAACTCAAAATATTCCCTATACCCCTTAGCAGTCTTCCTCCCTCCACACTCAGCCCTGAACAACTGCTCTCTTCTCTCCCCTGTTGTTCCCGTTTCTGAAATGTTGTATTAAAGGAGTCATGAGATATGTATGTATCTTTAGAGTTTGGCTTCTTTCACTTATCTTGATGCTTTTGAAATTCATCCAGATGGTTGCCTGTATCAGTATTTGTTGCTATTTCTTGCTGGGTAGTATTCGATAGTATGCCTATACCACAGTTTGAAAGTATATGTTTAACTCTCTTTTAAAAATTGTCAAGCTATTTTCCAAAGAAACAGCACCAATTTTGCATTTCCATCAGCAATGTATGACAGTTCCAGTTGTTCTGTATCCTTGTTAGCACTTAGCATTCTCAGTTTTTTAAAGTCAGCCAATCTGATGGGCATGTAGTGGTACCTTGCTATGTTTTAATTTGTGCTTCCTAAGAAGCGATAGTGCTGAGATTCTTTTTATGTACTTATGTGTCATTCAGGTAAATTCTTTTTTTTTTTTTTTTTTGATTTTTAGGGCCACACCTGTGGCATATGGAAGTTCCCAGGCTAGGGGTCGAATCTGAGCTGTTTGCCAGTTTAAAAAATATTGGATTGGTTTCTTCTTATTGAGTTTGAAAGTTTTTGTATATTCTAGATATAAGTACTTTGTTAACTATGTGTTTTGCAGATATTTTCTCCCAGTCCGTGATTTCTCTTTTCATTCTCTAAGCAGCAGCTTTGACCTTCCAGTTTGTTTTTGTGATTAAGCAGATTTTACGTAAAATTTACCATCTTACCGTTTTAAGTGATATTAAGTACATTCATGTTGTTGTGCACATATTACCACCATCCATTTCCAGAACTCTTTTCATCTTGAAAAACTAAAGCTCCCATCCCCGTTAAACACTAACTCCATATTCCCCTCTCCCCAGCCTGTGGCAACCATTCTACTTTCTGTTTCTGATTTTGACTACCCTGGCCTCCTCCAGGTGAGTGGAATCATGCAGTATTTGTCTTTTTATGACTGACTTATTTCACTTAAAGTCTTCAAGGTTGGTGCATTTTTAGCATGTCAGAATTTCAGTCCTTTTTAAGGATGAATAATATTCCAGAGGGAGAATATATGTATTGTATATCTTTATACATATGGTCTCTAAAATATAGCACATTTGGGGTCTTTTCTCATCTGTCAGTGGATACTTGGGTTGCCTCCATGTTTTAGCCATTGTGAATAATGCTGCTGTGAATATATGGGTGTACAATTATGTTTCAGTCCCTGCTTTCCCTGTGCTGGGGTGTGTACCCAGGAGTGGAGTTGTCGCATCATGTGGTAATTTTGTATTTAATTTTTTGAGAAGCTGCCATACTTGCTGTTTTTCAACAGCTGTACCATTTAACATTCCCACCAGGTGCCCGGGGGTACCAGTTTCTCCACACCCTTGCCAGTACTTATTTTTTGTCTTTTGGGTAGTAGCTATCTTAATGGGTGGGAGGTGCTGATGATGTCATTTGAGGAGCAGAAATTAAAGCCTATTTGTTTACATGTGAATGTTCAGTTGTTTCTGCATCAGTTACTGAAAAGGCCATCCTGGAGTTCCCACTGTGGCTCAGCAGGTTAAGAACGTGACTAGTATCCATGAGGATGCAGGTTTTATCCCTGGCCCCATAGTGGGTTAAGGATCCAGCATTACCTTGAGCTGCAGTGTAGGTCACAGATGGTGGCCCGTATCTGGCATTGCTGTGGCTGTGGCGTAGGCTGGCAGATGCAGCTCTGATTCACCCCCTAGCCTAGAAACTTCCATATGCCACACCTGTGGCCCTAAAAAAATAAAAGAAAAGAAAAAGGAAAAGGCTATCCTTTCTCTGTTATATTGCCTTTGAGCCTTTACCATAAATCAGTCAACTGTGTATATGTGGGTCTATTTCTGTACTCTATTCTCTCCTTAAATTTTGATCAGCCTCCTTAATGTGAAGCAGCGTTAAGCTTAATATAGTAGCAAGCCCTCCCTCAGAAGTAAATTTTTGGTAATGATTTAAGCAGAAGAGAAGACCAAGACATTTTACAATCTGGCCAGGCAGATTTACTCTGCAATTTGCAGTGAAGGGTGTTCTGAAAGGCAAAACCTATGACTTTCTCCACTCTTTTTTAGGAACTTACCCAGACAGATTTTGTACAGTATATCTTTTCCCATGTTTAAAACTGGGGCTGAGAATTTCCTCTCATCTTGAATATCCTTCTGAAGAAAGCTAGTGCAGAAAGTACAAGATAAGATAAACAAGTGCATTTGAGTTTAAAATATAAACTCCCATAGTTATACGATGGTATAAAAATAGTGAGTATCTTGATGGAGTCTAGGCGAACTCCATAGAATATAATGTCACCAGAGCAGAAATAAATGCGCTGAAGCCTCAGCTCTGCAGAGAGGGCCTGGGCTCCAGACACCTTTCAGACTGTCCACAGATATCTGCCCCCCAAAAGGAAGTGCTTCTGATACCTAAACAGATGGGTAGAGGCTGGCAATCACTGGGTAGCCTGCCTTCTTTTGCCGCCAGGTAAGTCAACTAGAAGAAATTTCCCTGAGAATGAACATTAAAACGTGGCTTAGAAAATAATATCAAGATGATCAGCATCTCAGAGGCAGAAGGCTGGGCCAATGGCTCACGTTCTTTTCTATCTTCCAGTCTCCTGTCTGAGCTCTTATTCTAGCTCTTCCTCCATGAGGCTGCTAGATGTAAATTTCCAAAGCAGAGCTGTCATCATGCTTTGCTGCCAGCTTAAAGCTGTTTCTTGGTGGCCCCCCATTGGCCGTAAGAGAAAAACATGGTGTTTCACAACCCACAACCCTTCACAGACTGACCCTAGACCACCTTGACAACCTCCTGCAGGAATCCCTTTCTGTGCATTGATGAACCATTTGCTGAGCCCAAACGTGCTGTGCATTTTCACTCCACTGACTGTGTGCTGGTTTCTCTTACTAGATGCCTTTTCCTTTACATGCCTAGTGGATTCTTAGTCATCTAATGAGATCCATCTTACCTTCTTTTGACACCTTCCTGCACTGACTGAACAGGATGCAGTGCATAGAGTATAATGTTCAGGGGCACAGTCTTGGGTTGGAATTCCAGCTCAATCATGTTTCAGTTGTGTGAACTTTAGTAAGTTCCTTAATCTCTCTGAGCCTTGATCTCATAGTAATGCATACCTGATAGGGTAATTATGAGGATTAAATAATACATATATGTGTGTGTATGTATATAGTGCATGTAAAGTACATCAGTATTTATTAAACATTTTTTCTTATTATTACCTCTAGCTCATTTTGTCAGTAAACATTTATCGAGCATCCACTGTGTGCTGATCACCTGTGCCAGGTACTTGGGATGCACAGCTGTATGAGCCCTGGCCGTGTGCTCAGCATCACGCTCTAGGAAGAGGATATGCAAAGTGCCATGGAAGCTGCCATTTATTTTATGACCACTAGATGCCAAGTACTGTACATGTGTGTCTCATTTCATCCTCCAGCAGCCTTAAGATATAGGTATTGTGATCTCCATTGAAGCTCAGAGAGGTTAAATAACTTGCCTATATGATTAGAGGTGCATCTACCAAATAGCAGAGCCAAGAGTTAAACCTCTGTCTCCTCCATTTAAAGGAAATTTAGGAAATATTTAGAGAATGTCACAAGCCCTTTGAGATTTATATCTTGAAAGATGGCAACCATATTTTTCCAAAAGATGCTTCTTTCTGCTTCTGCCACAGGCAACATACTTAACAGGGTAAATTCTGGGTCTCACCCAAGTTGATAGGCCACATTTTCTTATAATTCATGTTCTGTTATTTACATAGCAAATTCTGTTTCCTTGAGTCTTGCTATTAACTCTTAAAACCCTCTTCATGTTGCTTCATATTCAGTTGTGTACAATAAGTCATAGAAATGAGAGAAGTTATTAAAGTTTATAATAGGAGTTCCCATCGTGGCTCGGTGGTTAACGAATCCGACTAGGAACCATGAGGTTGCAGGTTTGATCCCTGGCCTTGCTCGGTGGGTTAAGGATCCAGCGTTGCTGTGAGCTGTGATGTAGGTTGCAGACGTGGCTCGGATCCCGTGTTGCTGTGACTGTTGTGAAGGCCGGCTGCTATAGCTCCAATTAGACCCCTAGCCTGGGAACCTCCATATGCCGTGGGTGCGGCCCTAGAAAAGGCAAAAAGACAAAAAATAAAAAAAAAAAATAAAGTTTATAATAAAGGTTAGTAATCCAAGACCTCTTATCTCTCAAATTCTGGAAGAAGTGATAGACTTCACTGTTAATACTTGCATACTATTTCTAAGTATGTAACTAACTGAAAGTGAACTTTTAAAACATTTTTAGAGGAAGAGGATGCTAAGAAGCCTCTTAAGAATGCTTGAATCCCAGTATCTTGGTCAGAATTCCAAGTACAGAAGATGGAATCCACTGAAACTATTTCAGATGGGAAGGAATTTGTCAAAAGATTTTAGTGGCTTAGAGATCCTCTGCTATGGCCAAAGAATTAGATTTGGCTGTTTTATAACCAGGAAAAAAAGCGTTTAACTATATCTTAGAACTGATTTAGTGAAATACACTACTGCCTTCACCTGCTGATACTTCAACTCAAAAGCATCACCAGAAAGTGCTTAGCCTCCCTTAAACTTGGCACTCATTTTCTAAGAACGACTAGAAATAACAAGAAGCCAGTGCTTAGAGGCCTACTTGATTCTCTAGGTATATGCCCATTTGAGGAGCTAGGATGAGCTCTAGTTGGAAGAGACCTTAGAAATACAAAATCCTAGATAAATAAAGTTATGTTCAGACAATGAACTCATATACAGCAATTAAAGGGGATACGCCAGAGCTATATCTATTCACATGGCTAAAATTAAGAAATGTAATGTTGGGAGTTCCCTTCGTGGCACAGCAGAAACGAATCTGACCAGGAACCATGAGGTTGCGGGTTTGGTCCCTGGCCTTGCTCAGTGGGTTAAGGATCCAGCTTTGCCGTGAGCTGTGGTGTAGGTCGCAGACGCAGCTCGGATCTGGCGTGGCTGTGGCTGTGGTGTAGGCCAGCAGCTGTAGCTCTGATTTGACCCCTACCCTGGGAACCTCCATGTGCCACAAGTGTGGCCCTAAAAAGCAAAAAAAAAAAAAAGGGGGGGGAGAAAAAAAAGAAATGTAATGTTGAACAAAAATGCAGGTTCCATAGTAACACATAAGAGTATGCTACCATACCATAAAAGTTTGAAAACTTGCAAAAATAACTTCTGTTGATGGTGGATATATGCATATATCATAAAACTACAGAAACACCTCTTGAAATGATGAATAATAAATTCAATATAGTGGTTATTTCTGGAGAGGGAGCATAGAGAGCAGGACGGGAGAAGGGTACACGGGTAGCTTTCATTGTACCTTTAATGTTTTGTTTTTTTATGAACGTATTTTCTTGAGACAAATACAGCAAAATGTTAAGTGATCCGAGATCTGGGCAGTTGAGTAGCTGCCCAGGATATTGCTATGTTATATTCTCTCTACTTCTCTGTTTGTCTTAGTGTTTGATAATTTAAAATGTTAATTGTGGGAGTTCCCGTCATGGCTCAGTGGTTAACGAATCTGACTAAGAACCATGAGGTTGCAGGTTCAATCCCTGGCCTTGCTCAGTGGGTTAAGGATCCGGCGTTGCCGTGAGCTGTGGTGTAGGTTGCAGACAGCGGCTCAGATCCCGCATTGCTGTGGCTGTGGCGAAGGCCGGCAGCTACAGCTCCTGTTAGACCCCTAGCCTGGGAACCTCCATATGCCGCGGGTGCGGCCCTAGAGGAGGCAAAAAGATTAAAATAAAATAAAATAAAAAATAAAATAAAATGTTAATTGTGGACTTTAGTTGAACCTTAAGCTAAATTTTAAAGGCTATGATTTCCTTTACACAGAGATGAATTTAGAAGCAGTGGGATAAATGCAGTTACTGAAATGGTTCCTTTCCCAACAGGAGGGTGTTCAAGAAGACATCCAAAACACTCGGTCGCTGAGCTCTCCAGAGGGAGTTCCAGTGATCCTCAGTTCTAGCTCAGGCCATGCCAGGTATGCAGGCTGCAGCCAGGTCACACCCCAGTCCTATTATGTTTCTCTCAGGTGACCTTGCAGAGGGTGTCAGGAGTGCTTGGTCTAGAGCCAAGTTGGCTTTGGGTCGAGTGCTGGCCACAGAAGTCCATGTTGGTTTAAAATGTTCTATTCACAAGTGCGTAGTCAGATAGCCGGGGCATCATCAAAGGAATGGTTTGCTTGATTTGCTAGTTCTACCCTGTCATCATGGGAGTTTATTTTAGGAATAAAGGAGCTGAAACGTTGAGTCAAGTCCTTTATATCAAGCAAAAGAAAATCATACTGGAAGGAGAACAAAGAAATGTGTGAAATGCAGAATCGGGAGGAGTCATCTTAAAAGAAACCCACTGAAAGCGTGTTTGAAGGCCTGTGGCATCCCTGGCCCAGAGACCCTCCCTGAGGCTTTGAACTGGTGGGGTTTCCATTTGGACGGGAGCTCTGGTTCCCCCGTGGGCCGGGCTGCCTGCAGCCCTGTTTTTTTTAGGGCAGGGCTTTTTAACCTGGAGTCCCCAGATCTTCAAGTGGTCCACAAGTAGAATTCAGGGAGCCCATCAGCTTGGTTATGAAAAATATTAAAAATCTTAGTTTTCATTGACCTCTAACTAAAGTTTAGCATTTTTCTCGGTTATTTAAGTAGCTGGCAACAAACCACTATGATATTAGCAATGCCTGTAACTTTATCATTATGTCCGAAACAGAGTGGCCTGTGACTTTTTTCACTTCAGATGTCCTTCTGCGGTTTTGTATCACGGTTATGCTGCCCCCCCCCCAAAAAAAAAACTGGAGAATTTTATTCTCTGAAAGAATTTGTATAAGGTTGTATTATTTCTTCCTTAAATATTTAGTAGGGTTATATTGGTGAAGCCCTTTGAGGCCTGAAGTTTCTTTATGGCAAGGTTTTTAAATATGGATTTAATTTGCTTAATATATGTAAGACTGTATATTCTGTTTCTTCTCGTCTAAGTTTTGACTCGTTTCTTTTTTTTTAGGCATTTGTCCATTTCATCTTTTTCAAAATAATGAGTGCAAGTTGTTCAGAATATTCTCTTAGAATCTGTAATACTGTCCCCTTTTCCATTCTTGGTATTAGGTAAAAATTTTAAACTTGAACAAAACTCAGGATTCTGAAGAGTTTAGGGAAATGACAACCATTGTTAAGGAGTTTAAATTAGTACAGACTTTCTAGTATTTATCAAACAAATTTGTGAGTTTATTTTATCTAATTACCCCTCTTTGAGGAGTTTGCCGTAAATAAAGATTTTCACAAATGGAGAAATATTCAGTATGGTGTTATCTACAGTAGCAGAAAAAATTGGGGACAAATCGGTAGCAGACAGGGAAGTCATTGTGCTGTTTATGTTCACTGCGGTACCTTTTGTAGTTACAAAACATAGGCTATAGATTGTGCTGGGGCCATATGGTTGGTTACAAAAAGCAGTCGCAGAAGAGCATGTACAGTGTAGCCTCTTCTGTGTTAAACATATACATGTATCTATGAATGTGTGCATAGAAAATAAGTTGAAATCATGGTCACCAAATTTCTGACAGCAGTTACCTTGGGTGGTAGGATGTTGGGAAACAGTTATTTTCTTTTTGCTCTTTGGTATTGTTTAAAATGTTTGCACGAACATGCATCACTTCTGTAAAAATAGCAGAACTGTCTAAAGCTCTTGGCAGTAACAAGAAGATGAGAGGGTGGTAGGGATGGAGAGCGTCAAAGCATTTTTCTTGACTCACGGGGAACAGCCGGGGAAGAAAGAGCTCTTGAAGCTACAGCAGAGGAGGGTCACCAATTGAAAGCCAGGAAAGCTTGGACTCAGACACAGAACTTAGTCCTCAAGGGGCAGTTCAGACACAGAACTTAGCCCTACAAATATTTCTTTCCAGAAAGGGGGAAAAGATGACTGGAGATATGGAGAAGTTCTGAGCCGAAGGGAAAATAATGTTCATAACACATGGCTTCCAATTTCTTAGTGAAATCAGAGGTGAGACTGTTTGCCAAAAGTGGAGACAATGAGAATGGAGCAGGGGTCTTAAGGAAAGTGGTGAGCGTCTCCAATAGAATGGGCAGTAAGAGAGGGATTCACTGGGTTGCGAGCAGTTGAGTGACCTGGGGGCCTTCCTGAAACTTTGGTAAGAGAGCCCAGCAGTGTGGCTGGGCAGTTTTTCTCTAGAGGAAAGCACAGTTGGTACCAGGTTGGAGAATGAATGGCTCAGCACGTTTCAGAGGATGAGAGAATTCAGGATACTGATGAGATCAGTTTAAGTAATTGACTTCAGTTTATCCAAGATGCTTGGGAGGAAAGTGAATGAGGAAGAGTACCGAGGACTGGGCATTTAGTTGGAATATGAACATCCAAGAAGCCAGAGGACAGGTGCTCATGGTCGGGGCAGCTTGTCAGAGTTTGACAGAGGAGGCACGAAGGTCTGCGTGGTGGCCATGTGAGTAGAGGAGTGTTCATAGAAGTCGGAAAGTCTGAGGGTTGTGATGCTGGGAGGTCCAGTGGTCTTCGTCACGGATGGGGGCATTCCTTAGGATGATGACAAGAATTCTCTTAGGGAAGACTTTGAAGCAGGTACTAAGAGATTGGCTTCAAGGATAGAAAGACTCTTCAGAGAGGGTCCGATGAGAGCGCTGTGGAGTCCTGGTCTGGAGGCACCGTGGGACAGCCGGAGTTTATCACCCTTCTCTCCTAAGACAGGACCCTGGACCCCAGGAGAAGCCTCCTCTCGCAGCTGTGAGGCTACGCAGTCCAGAAGGCGGGCTGAAGGAATGCTGCAGAAGAGGAGGAGGAATGCGCTGCAGAAGCTTCTTAGCAAAGGGACAAGGGCATGGGGTGCAGATGGTTGGGTAAAAAAAATATGAGAAAGGGGTGCTAAAGAGACCCTAACTAGTGAGAGGGAGGGTTGAGCTGCAAAGGGATGGAGATTTGTTTGCTGGTTTCGCAAAAGAAATGCTGAACTGTATGTTCCTTTTTCTTATCACAAAGCAGTATCAGCTCACTCCAGAGAGAACAGAAACTACAGATAAGCGAAAAGCAAAAACAAGTAAACAGAAAGAATCCTAAGAGTTACTCACAGTCCCAGGGTCCTATAGCTTTTCCCGTTGACATGTGCTCCCCTCCTGTTCCCACAGATCTGGGTCAAGGCCACAGTGGCTCTAGAATAAGCTTGTCCTTGGGGTCACAAGTTTCTCTTTCTAGATGAGCCCCAGGCCCTCCCCAATCCCCCTCCCAGCCTTCTCATCCTGCAGAGGCCACCACAGTAATCTTCGAAACGCCCCTTTCCATTGCTGCCCCCCTTTTTAGTTGCTGTTGTGTGCTGCGTCCCCTCCCTGGCTTTCCAGGGCTTCCGTAACCTGGAACATCTTTCCTCCCAAACTTATTTCCAGACCTTTCCCTTTACTTAGCCGTGCTTCATTTCCCTCCCAGCTCACTTCCCCACCTCCTCACTCTGGGCCTCCGTGTCGCCTGTCCTGCCAGGATGGCCTCCCTGGTCCGGGTTCTCCCTGCTGCCAAGGACCTACTGCAGCCCATGCTTCCTGGGCTTTGCCCTTCCACTTACTCATCTGATCACTCCTCTTAGGGCCTCATCAGTTGTGTCAGTGGACACTTAGGTGTGATGAGGTTGCTTAGGCACACTCCGTAGGAAGCACAGGATTCAGAGCTGGGAGGAACCTAGTCCCCTGATCTTACTGAAATTCAGAGATGCTGAGAGACACCCCCAAAGCCAACCAGCAAGCCGTTAATAGAGCAGAGACTAGAACCCTGATTCGCAGGCCTGAATGCTACTTGCTGAATTGAATATTGCTTTAGACATAGAGCTTTCACCTGATACCTGGACACGAAGCCCCAGAGACCCAAAGCAGTGGCATCATTGTTGAGAATATATCAGATGGCTGAAAATCGAGACTTCTAAGACCAGTAGGAGAAAACCCTGCTTCAGTAGGTCCAGGATAGGACCTGAGTGTCTGCACGGGAACTCCCTGGATGGTCCTGATGTTGGAGCCCTCACATCACCTGTGAGAAGGCGAGCTCCTGTCTTTGGTTTTTGCTTTCTAAGTTCCCTGGTATTGTCCCTATGGACACTGTCAAGTTTTTCTGAAGTTTCCCATCTCAGGACCAGGTTTGGGTGACCTCCCCATCCGGCTCCCCATCCAGAGCATGACAGCAGCAGTGCAGGGCTGTGGCCCGTGCACCTTCTCAGGCCCAAGCCGGCCGGCTCGGGCCCAGACTGCTGACTTCCTGATGTGCAAGACCATTTGGCCCCAAGAGCCAAGTTATTTTTCCAAGTCCTTTTAGGCACACCTTGGCAAAATATTGAGTGTAATAGTGAGTGTTTCCATTCTTGTTTGGAAACACCCCCACTCGCCAGGGTATTTCTGAGTGCCTTCTGAAGTGCGGATGCCCGGTCTCTGTGGCCTGACAGCTGTGTCTGTGTCAGATGACATCCACGTGCACAAAATCCAAACATGTGCCCGGGCTCTCCAAAGCAAGCTTGTGCAGCCTGGCCAGGGCGAGGGAAGAAGGGCCATTGTGTGGCAATTGGGGCCACGCTCTGAGCACGCCGCCCCCCCCCGAGTTTGTACCTCAGCGCACCACTTCTGGCTGCGTGATTGTTGACATCCCTCCGACCCCGTTTCCTCATCCGGAAAGTGAGTGTGAAAATTACACAGTTAATTATATGATAAAAATTAAATTATATAATATAAACGATAAAAATAATAATTCCTACCCCAGGGCATGGTTACAAGGATAACAAATTAATGGATAAAAAAATCTTGAAACAGCATTTGGCACATAGTCCGTGTTCAGTAAAGGATTGCACTTGTTACAATTATTTCATGAAAACTGCGATGAAATAATGAGACTCTAAAGAGGTGACTCACTGCTCTCCACGGTTATCAGTCCAGGAGTTATCAGTTCCTCCTTGGTGAATGAGCAGAGATCAGGAGAATGACTAATAATGTAGTAATTGCTCTTGAATGCTGCCTGGACCTCCGAAGATGATTAAAATATGCTAGGTATTTCCTAGCAATAAGGTCAAATCTTGCATAATTTAACAGCTCTACCGCAGTTCAGCATTTTGGCGCTTTGGTAAGGTGGCAGTTACATAACAGGCTGCAACCACGCAGATGAGCGAAGCCAGAGGTGGGGGAGAGGGTGCTTTGAAAAAACGTGTTAGTGCTGGAGTGAAGGGCATGATTGGAGGCAGGACATGGCAGCGGCTACAGGCTTCATGAAGTTGGGGTGTGGGAGATGCAGGCCTGCCCTGGGACACTTGGGCACCTGTTGCTGACAGCAGGAGAAGCATCTCCCAATGTTGATCCTCAGGCTAACACCAGTGACAGATAGAAAAACTTGTCTTAGCCGTATTGCAGGTTTCTCTCATCCCTTGGTGATGTTTTGAAGCTAAAAGTACATTTGCATCAGTCTCTAAAGCAACACAAAGCTAGATCAGTCCTTGAAGTCATGTTTCATCAAACTTTTATGTGAAAAACTCCGTGGTGTCACCAGAACACCACCTTCCTGTATCCCATTGCCAGTTACCTTTCCTTGGTACCTCAGACCCAGTGGTGCCATACTTCGGATTCCAAGTACAGGAGAGCCCTAGAGGGTGTTGGAAAGCAGATTCCAGTGGCTTGTTTCTGTTAGGGGATGAGAGATGCTAGTCTGTGAGCACTTAGCAAGTGACCCCATGTGCTAGCCACCGAAATACTTTTTAGACTGCCCTGTTTGAGTTGTGCAGTGTTTCTTTAAAAGAATGCTGACATTTCAATAGACTGCTTGGTATCTAATGTTCAAAACTTCTAGAGACCAAAAAGTCAGTTTGTTTCTAGAACCATCTTTAGACCAAGGATCATCCTCATCTCCTCGAAGGAGCCAGAGTAGGTCATGAGTTGCCCAGACTTTTGGAAATGATGCTCAAACCAGGGTCTTTAGGTTCCTGGGTGGGGAGAGTGCTGTGGGGGCTGTTGGCAGCCAGGCCAGGCTGAACGCGTACCTCAGCACTTGGTAACCTGCCTTTTTGTCTTAGCGAGACGCTGCTGTGCAGTGAGTCCCTGGGACCGGATGAGACCCAGGAAAGCCTTGTTGGATAGAAATCCATAACCTTACCTTAGGTCTTTTAAAAATAAATGCTTTTGGGGGGTTCCCATTGTAGTGCAGCAGAAATGAGTCTGACTAGTATCCATGAGGATGCAGGTTCGATCCCTGGCCTCGCTCAGTGGGTCAGGGATCCAGCATTGCCACGGGCTGTGGTATATGTCGCAGATGTGGCTTGGATCCCGCATTGCTGTGGCTGTGGCATAGGCCTGGGAACCTCCATATGCTGCTGGTACAGCCCTAAAAAAAGGGGCAAAAATAGATAGATAGATAGATAGATAGATAGATGGATAGATAAAAATACTTGTTAGTATGTACAAATGAGAGTGAAATTTAAGCTGAATATGTTTTCTTTTATTGCTTCTTGTCTAAGCATTGTGGGAGGTCAGAATGGTAGCTTGATGGCCAGGTAGCAGGCGGAAGCCAGGAGGCCTTGGCCAGCTATAACTTTCATTTGTTCACCTTATACCCTCTTGGTGCAGGCCATGGACCATGGTGCTGTAGAGGAAGGGTAGTGACTATAAAGTCTCACTGAGCACATATGTTTAAGACATTATTTTGAAAACAAAATTGTTCAGCGTTTTTCACAAAGTGTTTAAAAAGTGAATTAGCGTATTTTAGAATACAAAGGAGATATTGGAAAATAAACACTGTAACTAACTTAATCACTTTTAAGTATAAGAGCTAGAAAACCAAATCAGTGAATTAACAAAAGGCAAAATGAAAAGGTGAACAGAGAGAAAATAGGGGAGAAATAATAAGTAAAAAAATTAAATGGCACATCCAGGAGTTTCAATATCTGAATAAGAATTTCAAAGAGAAAGAACACAGAAAATAGAGAGCAGGAAATTATTAAAGAAATAATACAAGAAAAATTTCAGAACTGAAGGTCAAGGAGCTTTCAATCTTAGAGCCCAGTACAGTGAATGAGAAAAAACTACCCATCCCTAGACACACTGTCATCAACATGCGCAGCTCCAGAAACAACGCATTATAAGAGCTCTGGGGGAAAAACTAGTCACAGACAAATGAAGGAAAATCAGAATGCTGTCAGAGCTCTTAATATCAACACTGGAAGCTAGAAGACAATAGAACAAAGTCAGCAAAATTCTGAGGGAAGATTATTTTCCATATGGAATTTCATGTTAGCCAAACATTAATGAAGTATGAGGATAAGAACAAAGGTATTTTAAGATCTGCAAACACTCAAAATTTTGCTTCCTGTGGATCCTTTTCTAGGAAATAACCACAATAAGTACTTTAGCAAAATGAAATAAATAAAAAAGGAAAAAGAAATAAAACCCAGAAGGCAGAACACAAGGAAAACAGCCCAGAGAACCATAATGTGTATAAAATAGGCCCAGCTACTTTAGAATTCAAAGGTCATTACTTTGTACTTAGCCATTTGGAAAATCATATTTCTATATATATATATATTGATAGTTCAGGTAGAGTGTTTGGAAAGATCTGAAGGTCAGTGCATAGAAAATTAAGCAAATGAAACCAAGAGGAAAGTGTTAACTCCAAGGAAAAAAATTATTCAGAAGAAAAAACCCAGTAAACTCTGACTTTTCCATGAACACATCTTTATGACGGTAATATAAGGGAAGGAGAAATGTGGTAGGTGGTGTAAACGCTAAAACCGAAGCAGTTGTAACAGGAAGTTACTAGGTGAAGGATAAACAGATAAGCCAAGGCAATATTAACATAGTATGTTTTTTTTTTTTTTTAAAGCTGAAAGCATTGAAAATGTTTGCCTTGGAGCACTGTTTTTTTTTTTTAGTTCAGTATTTTTGAGCAATTTGATCTAAGCCATGTGATTTTGTTTGTTCTGATAAAGATGAAAGTTCATTAAAAGGGGGAAAAAGGTCAACAGTTTGACCATCAAGCCTGCATCATCCAAGCTTTTGCCAGCACAGGCATTCGCGGCGCAGTTTATGGGAGCCCAGAGTCAGAGTCTCAGCATATCCAGGCTGTCTGTCTCCAGGTTTCTTGTCACAGGATAGCGTCCCTGTCCGTTGGCATGTGACTGGGCTTGTCTCCTGCCAGAGTCATACCAAGTTTCAGATGAACAGGGGGTGTGCCTCATAACAGGAAGGGAGGAAAGAGGAAGGAAGGAAGGAGAAAATCCCTTCCATAGTCGGATTTAGAAAACAATTTGCCACCTTGCTATTGAGGCAGCTTCTGGGAAATTCTACCTGAAATTCACTAACCAGCTCAATATAGCATCAGATGACAATTCCACTTCTTTAGCATGTGAAGCTGGCTGCTATGACTCAACAGCGTGTCTCCAGGCCTGCCCCAGGGAGCAGAGGTGGCACACTGGACTGTCCCATGCCCGCCCTTGCCCCAGGTTGAAGTTGGGGTGTGGTCCTAAGTGTTTCAGCTGGCCTGACCCGGTGATCTAGCTCGAGATCGTGAAACGGACCAGATTTCGCTCCCCACCTGCCCCACCCCGGTCTTCACCCCTCACCCGGGGGGTGACCTTCTCTCTGTCCGTCATCACTGCTGACCAGAGGTGCCTTATCGTAAGTCTGGGGCCTGCCCCTGTGCAGCACCATCTGTCTGGGCTCACCGAGTCTCCTTAGAATGGAGCCACTCACACCCAAGTGGAAGGCAGCCATTGACTGCTCTGTCCTCTACTGCTGTTGACCAGCACTGTTGGAAGGAAGTGATTATACAAGGAAAAGCCTTTCCACTCCTACACACAGGCATGCAGGGCACTAGGCCAGCCACAAGCTAGGACACAGCTGTTTGTGTAGACTGGTCTGCATCGAAGCCCAGTCTGTCCTCTTCTGTTCCTGGTTCGAAGTGCATTTTATCGTGGAACTCTTGTACCAACCAAAGGGTTGGGGAGGACCTCTCGCACTTTCAGTTGGTCATTGTTTAACCTGTTTATGGAAGCGTTTTCCCTTTGAACAGAACATCTTTCTTTTCCCTACTAGGTAGCTAGCCAGTTTTAAAACTCTTGCTTATTTATTATAGAAGTAGTGCGTGCTTTTAGCAGATTGAAAGAATACGAAACTATGTTAGGAAATTATGTAGCTACAACTTTGTACAACTTCACAAACAACTGTGACCACATCTATATGGTTATTGTTCAACAAAAATGACATCTTATGCAGTGTAGCTGGTTCTGTTGGCATAAATTATAGACATCTTTTTATATCATATAGATCTGCCTCTTTATCAGGAATATTCTGGATACTGATGCACTTAGATTTATTCAAGTCACCTATTGATGAAAATTTAAATTTCCCTGACTTTTGTAGTCCCCTGGTGCTTCAGCAGGTTAAGGATCTGGCATTGTCACTGCGTGGTTCGAATTTATTCTCCGCCCTGGGAACCTCTGTGTGCTTTGGACGTGGCCAAAAACATTCTCTCAGACTTTTGATAATATTAGTGTTAAAATAGCACTCTTAACTCTGAGGTTGGATACCTTAGGTCAGATTCCAGCTACCCTATTTACGTACTTTGTGACCTTCAGCAAGTTATTTAAACTCTTTGTGCCTCAGTTCCCTGATCTGTAAAAGGGGAATAAAATTGTCTTCATATATCCCTACCAAAAAAAAAAAAGGCAAAGTGAGATAATGTGTATAACATACTTAGCATATTATAATAATGATAACCAACATTTATTAGGTACTTAATATCAGCCAGACACTGTGTGGGTAAACAAATACTGCACTATTTTATGCACTAGCCTTATAACATGTATTTTAATACCTGCAAAGACAAGTCCCTCATCATTATTATTAAAATGACATTAGCTATTCATATGCATTTACTCCTCCAGGTGAATTTTTAAATCACCTTTCCACCTACCTCCCATCAATATGAGAAGGTGGTTTTTTTTTTTTTTTTTTTTTTTTTGGAATGTCTGTACTCTGGAAGGTTGCCAGAGCAGAAAGACCCTTGGACTTAAGTCAAAAAGAACTGAGTGGTCTCGTGGACTCCCTTCAAAACGGTGTGACCGTGGGCAGTTCATTTAAATGCTCTGAGAAACCACAGCTTCCTTACCTATAAACTGGGAGGGACGATCCTTAGAGTTGGAGGATGTGGAGAGGCGGTTCTTGTAAGAAGGCACTGCAGTGGTGCGTGACACTTAATAAATGCATGAGAAATGTACTTGTTTCTGAGGCAAGTCTTTTTACTTCATCTTCTGGCCCTTTGTCATCAGCACCGTTTTCGGCGGCCGCTCTGAGATGAGGTTGAGTGAAAAGAGTGTGTAAGAGCAAGAGCAGCAGTGAGCATGCAGGATGAAGTTTCCGGCCCCGCTTCCTGTGCGAGGCAAGCTGAACGTTTACGACTAGTTGAAGATTAGCCGAAAGGGAGGAAAGGGAATTGGGACAAACATAGACTGTTCCGTTGTGCCGGCATGTGCCACCAACCGTGGAGTGGACTTCCTGCTGCAGGACACAGCTGACCTTTGGAGAGTCACTGTCTGGGTGAGGCTGCCCTTTAGAAGGACAGAACGCAGCTGTTGTTTAGATATCAGAGGCTAGTTAATAACTGTGCTTGGCAGGCAGCGCAGGATGTTAACTGTTTGGAAAACGGTCTGCTTCTAGGCTGAAGGAAGGCCCCTGTGAAGGGAATCTTTATGTTACCAACAGGTTGTTTGATAATCCTCTGAACAAAAAATTAATGCTTAGCAGCAGCTTCAAAAAGTATTAAGAGACCCCATAAAAGTCAGAGCATATGTGCAGGAGAAGGTCAGACTTCCATAACTCTCTTAGGAACTGTTGCTGGACCAACAGGTCCCGCAAATGTGTTAATTCAGGTTGAGATTTCTAATGCAAATATTGACTCAGTCGCAACATTTGCAGTTGGTTCTTAGCTTGAATGAGCCCTTTCAGAATACCTTTGCCTGTTTGTTTTCTTCCCTCAGGCCTGATAGTTTGCCCACCCTTCATTTTGAACCTTAGCAGGTGAGTTTTAAATGGCCAGTTCTACAGTCTTTCTCTAGGTCTGCATGATGTTTAGAGGAATAAACATGACTATTCCTTCATTTTCCTAGTGGCATAATTGTGGGAAAGGAGGAAGGAGAAGAGAGCATTTAGACCAAGTCCTGGAGGAATGTAAATGACTCTCAGTCTTAGGTCAGATTACATAAAAATAACTTATTAACCACTCTTCGGCATTAAAGGAAAAACTGAGGTGGTTTTGTTGTTCCCCCCTCCTAGTTCACTTGATGTTTTAATTACTGTTCATTTTAAAGCGTGTATCTTAAAAGTTTCTGTGAATTGGTGTGCACACTGCTACACGGCTCACCAATTTTTAGTATAACATTAAAAGTTGTGACTAAAAGATACGACAAATGTAATGTATGCTTATTTCACCTTCAGTTTTGAAAGATATTTTCACTGGAAATAGAATTATGGGTTGAAGATTTTTTTTTGCCCGCAGATGTTGTTATACCGTCATCTTGTGGTTTCCTTGGTTTCTGACGAAAAGTCTATGGTCCCTGGAATCATTGTTACCTTTATGTAATGTAGTATCTTTTCTCTTGCTGCTTTCAAGATTTTCCTCTCTTGTGCTTCTTAGGGCCGCACCCACAGCATATAGAAGTTCCCAGGCTAGGGGTTGAATCGGACCTGCACCTGCCAGCCTACACCACAGCCACAGCAACACCTGATCCCCAGCCCACTGAATGAGGCCAGGGTTTGAACCCGCATCCTTATGGATACTAGTCGGATTTGTTTCCACTGCGCCACAACGGGATCTCCAAGATTTTCTTCTCTTTATCTTTTGTTTTCTTTGTATTTATCCTGCTTGGTGTTCATTGAGTCTCATGAATCTGTAAATTTAGGTTTTATACCAAATTTGAAGAATTTTCAGCCGTACTTCTTCAGCTATTTTTCTTTCTGAAACTGCAGTTACACCTTTGCAGACTTTTTGATGTTGTCCTACAGGTCTGATATTCTCTTCATTGTTTTGTTCAGTCTTTTTTTTTTTTCCTCCCTGTTACTCAGATTGGATCATTTCTATCAGTCTGTCTTCAAATTTGTTTACTCTTTCCTATATAATCTCCATTCTGCTGAGTTCATCCAGTATTTATTTTGAAAGTTGTATATATTGTATTTTTTTAATTCAAGAACTTCCAGTTAGTTCTGGAGTTCCCGTTGTGGCACAGTGGAAACGAATCCAACTAGGAACCATGAGGATGCGGGTTTGATCCCTGGCCTGGCTCAGTGGGTTAAGGATCTAGCATTGCCTTGAGCTGTAGTATAGGTTGCAGACGCGGCTCAGATGTTGCTTATGGCTGTGGCATAGGCAGGCGGCAACACCTCTGATTAGACCCCCTAGCCTGGGAACCTGCGTATGCCGCAGGTGCAGCCCTAAAAAGACAAAAGACAAAAAAAAAAAAAAAAAACTTCCAGTTAGTTCCTTTTATTGTTTCTATTTCCATGTTAAGACTTCCTGTATATTTCATATATTCTTTTAGGCCATTGAATGAAATTATGATAACTGATTAAAAATTCTTATCTGTTAATTATAACATCTAGGTTACCTTGAAATCACTATTAGTTTCCCTTTTTCCTTTTCTTTTTTAAAGTTTTTTTATTTTGTGGCCGCACTGTGGCACATGGAAGTTCCTGGGCCAGGGATTGAATCTGAGCCATAGCTGTGACCCACGCCACAGCTGCAGCAATGCTAGATCCTTTAACCCAATGCCAGGCCAGGGATCAACCCCATATCTCCGCAGTGACCTGAGCTACTGCAGTCAGATTCTTAACCCACTGCACCACAGTAGGAACTCCAGTTGTCTTTTTTCCTTGAGGTTGGGTTGCATTTTGCTCTATCTTTGTATATTTAACAATTTTGGAGTGTATTTTGAACATTGTGAATACATGATATGTGAATGCCGTGGCTTCTCATATTCTTCCGAAGAACTTTATGGGGGGAGATGGTTGTTTATTTCGTTGTTTGCCTTAGCTGTCAATTAGCTTGGCTGAACTAAAATCACAAACTCTGTCTCTTGGACAGCACCCCTCAATTCTTGGCTCAGTTCTTTTATCTGTAGCCAGGGTGCTTACAGTCTGCCCCTTACCTGCCTGGTTTAGGAGTCAGCCAGAAATTGGGCAGTTTTTACACAGAATTTGAGCCTCTTTCTTTCTGGTTTTATATTTTCTGGGGTTCCCACTATACTTTTCAGTGGCTGTGGTTGTCCCAAAATCTATGATCCAAGGATGACATATTTCTGTTGGAGTTTTAGCTGCCCACTGACTGCACCCTACATCAGGCTAAAAGCCATAAAGTTGAGAAACACATCTAAATCTTTTCCTTTCTTCTAAGTGCCAGCCCTCTGCAATCTGTCTGCTTTTCATCTTTCTACAGTGCCTTCAGGTAGTTGCTTTTTTTTTTTAATATATTTTTCTCTAGAGTTTGTAGTTATTTTCTCCAGGAAAACCAGTCCATTAGGAGCTTTCTTGGCCATATCACAAGCAGAGCCAAAAATATTTTTTAAAGAAACGTTGAAGATGCAAGCTGCTCCTTCCCATAATTAGTTTAGATTAGCAAGTTTGAAATATGTATGTAGTTAAAAGCATAGAACTTGAAAACTTCTAGAGGAAACTCTTATTTTTAGGGTCTTGGTGAACAACACTACTGTTACCACCCAGATAACACAACGTAGTTCACTGTAGACATCAGCCTATTAATGGAATCCAAAAAGCTGCTTTATAAATCTTTTAGTCAAAACCTTTAATTCCATTCCAGCAGAGTAAAAGTTGCCATGCAGCAATTTACATACCAATTCACAGGATTAAAGGGAGCAACAAAAATTTTTTCTCAGAGTTGGAGATTTGTTTTTTCCACTGTCAGCATTTGATAGAACAGTTATACAGAAAAATCAGAAAAAGTGTAGATGAATGCATAAACCAAATTGATGTAGAATACTACGTTCAACAACAGCAGAATACACATTCTTTTAAATTCACATGGGATGTTTATCAAGTTCGTCAAAATGCTGAACTCTAAAACAAGTCTCAATAGAGTTTAAAAGTGTGAAATATGTAGGGAATATAGTATATCCTCTGGTCACAATGAAATTAAATTAGAAATCAATAACGGAAATATATCTAGGGGAACCCCAAATGTTTGGAGATTCGGCAACACACTATGTAATCCATGGGTCAAAGAAGAAGTCACAATAGGAAATATTTTTAACTTAACAGTAGTGAAAATATAACAAATCAAAACTTCGTTGGATGCAGCTAAAGTAGTACATACAGGAAAT
Organism: Catagonus wagneri; assembly: GCA_004024745.2. Lineage (NCBI taxonomy): Eukaryota > Metazoa > Chordata > Mammalia > Artiodactyla > Tayassuidae > Catagonus > Catagonus wagneri. The sequence goes on from PVHT021183699.1 coordinate 23,148,541, forward strand.
TTTATGGCTTTAAATATTTGAATTAGAAAAATATGCTGTCTAATAGATTTTTCTGTGATAATGGAAATATTCTGTATGTGTATTGTCCGGTCTGGTAGCCACTAGCCATGTGTGCCTCTTAAGTACTTGAAATGTGACTAATGCAACTAAGGAATTGAATTTTTAATTTGTATAATTTATCTTTATTTATTTATTTATTTTTTGCCGTGCCCATGGCATGAAGAGCTTCCAGGAGTAGGGATCGAAGCCTCACCACAGCAGCAACCCCAGCCACTGTAGTGACAATGGCAGCTCCTTAAACCCTGTGCCACAAGGGAACTCCTGTATAATTCAAATTAATTTAAATTTAGATACCACATGTGGTTATTGTCTACCATATTGGACAACACAGGTCTAAAAATCAATGACTAAAGGTTTCCTTTTAAGAGAAGTACACAAAATAAGTAATAGGAAGATACAATAAATGTTAGAACATAAATCAATAGACTGGAAAGTAGACCCAGCAAAACAGAAAATCCATAAATTCAAATGCTTGATTTTTTTTAAAAGATCAATATAATTTATTAAATACAGAGAGAACACAGATTACAATATCTAGAATAAGGGATTATCAGTCTTACAAATATTGAAAAAAATAGTAGAAGAATATTATAAACAATTTATGCCAAAAACTAAACAATTTAGATGAACTGTACAAATTCTTTGAAAAATACAACTCATCATAACTGGCACAAGGTGAAACAAAATATGTATATCCCTGTGTTTATTATATATATATTCTTAAGTTTAATTCGACATCAGAAACCTTCCCACTACAATTTGGAACTCTCGGACAACTTTGGTAGGAATATAAACTGGTATCATCACTTTGGGGAAAAGTCTGTCATTTCATTTCTTCTTCTTCTTCTTCTTCTTTTTTTTTTTTGGTCTTTTAGGGCTGCATTCATAGCATATGGAGGTTCCCAGGCTAGGGTCTAATCAGAGCTGTAGCCGCCGGCCTGCGCCACAGCCACAGCAACACCAGATCCAGGCCATGTCTGCCACCTACACCACAGCTCACAGCAACACCGGATCCTTAACCCACTAAGCGAGGCCAGGGATTGAACCCTCAATCTCATGGTTCCTAGTCGGGTTTGTTAACCACTGAGCCACGAAGGGAACTTCATGTCTGGCGTTTCTTAAAAAACTAAATAAACCTTCTCTTTGACTCACCAGTTCTACTCATAGTTATTTATGCAAGGGAAATTGAAATATATGTTGACAAACACAAGTAGAGCCTAGGCATCCCCATCAGTGGGGAAATAGATAAATGATAGATATTTATACAGTGGAATACTATTCAGCAATATTGAGAAAATTACTGATAGTTGCACTAGCGCTTGTGAAACTAAAAAACATGCTGAGTGAAAGAAGGCTTCCACAAGAAGAGTATAAACTCTAGGATTCCATTTATATGAAATTGTAGAAGAGGCAAAACTAGTCGGTGGGGAAAAAAATTAAAACATTGGTTCTTTGTGGAGGAGAAGGTTTTTTTTTTAATGTATATGTATAAACTCAGTGAATGTACACTTAAGATTTGGGCACTTCATTAAATATGAATTTTACCTGGAAAGAAAAACATTAATACTGAACTGTGGTTAGTGATAGGCGTGCTGAATTATTTAGAGAAAGTCTGTTATATGCAGTTTACTTTGAAATAACGTCAAAAAAATTAGATGGATTGATGGATGAACAGATAAAATGGCTATGTGTATAGATATGTGTGATGAAGTGAGTAAAATGTCATTGGTAGAATCGAGGTGGCCTTAAACATACTTTGTTGTCCATATGAAGTTTTTCATAATAAAATGTTGGGGAGAAAAGGTACAGAAAAAGTATGCTTTTAATTCCATGCACACAGAATTACTAAAATGTAGTGAGTTGAAATTTTACTGGGGTCAGCTTTTATAGACAGGAAAAATGTGTTATGAATATGTTTGTTTTGAGTTCTTGAGAGCTATTAAAAGCAAAGGACTGGAATAATTAATTCATATGAATCAAGTGTCTTCCCGGTCCTCTGGAAACTTTCGAGGTAATAAAGCATAAAACAAATGTGCAAGAGTTCCTGCTGTGGCACAGGGGGCTTAAGAATCTGGCTTTAGGAGTTCCCGTCATGGGTCGGTGGTTAATGAATCCGACTAGGAACCATGAGGTTGCGGGTTCGATCCCTGGCCTTGCCCAGTGGATTAAGGATCCGGCGTTGCCATGAGCTGTGGTGTAGGTTGCATATGCGGCTCGGATCCCGCGTTGCTGTGGCTGTGGCGAAGGCCGTCGGCTACAGCTCCTGTTAGACCCCTAGCCTGGGAACCTCCATATGCCGTGGGTGCGGCCCTAGATAAGGCAAAAAGACAAAAAGGAATCTGGCTTTGTTTCTGTGGCGACTCCAGTCACTGTTGAGATGCAGGTTTGATCCCCAGCCCAGCACAGTGGGTTAAAGGTCCGGCATTGCTGCAGCTGTGGCATAGGTTGCAGCTGTGGCTGGAGTTCAGTCCCTGGTTGGGGAACTTTCATATGCCACAGGTGTGGCCAAGAAAGAAAAGGAAAAAAAAACCCCACAAACTCAAATATACAAATAATGGAACACACAGAATGCCGTGTGTTCACTAATGGAGCTAAGGACAAGCTGCTGGTGAGATTGCTGAGCACCGAGAGTGTATTGGGTTGGAGGAACCATGGAGGCTGCATGGAGAAAGCAATATTTTAGATACCAGCCCGACAGAGGGCTTCAGCAGTGAAGATGGTATCCTGGGTGCAGAAAGGAGCCTGTGCAGATGTTTGGAGGGCTATGAAATAAAGCTGGCAAGGTGGAACCAGAGTCTTGAAAACCAGGTTTGGATTTTACTCAGGAGACAGGGAGGAGGCAGACATTGTGTCGCTGAGCAAGGGAGGGAGATAAGTGCTTTAACCTCAGTGTTACCCAGAGACGCAGGAAGTCCACATGGGAGCCCCACACTCCTGTCCTCACCGCCTCCCACTGTAAGGGTTTATTCCAGCCACACCCCTGGAGGAGTGCCCAGGCCCCAGCTTTAATTTAGGAGTTAGATTAGAAGATCTCCAAGGTCCGTCTAGCTCCAGCTTTCTGGGATCTGATGGCTGGAAAAAAAGTTGTTGTTCAAACAGATTAAATATTTCCTTCTGCAACTTTATGTTGCTCTGTTAAACAACTCTTTCTTCATGAAGCCTGGCTTGTGAGATTAGATATATTACAGATTCCATGTTCAGAATGTCAGAGCTGTGAGCTCTTGTGGTGTGGTAATGTTGCTTTTCACAGACTGTAACATTTCAAGCTTTTGAACTTTCACATTGTGGGGAAAAAAATGAGTGATCGTGTCCTTACACTGGGTGGGGCTTAAGGGGAAAGCTTACAGCGCATCTCGCCTCTCACGAAGGGACCTAGTTGTTTGGCGTGTGTCACAGATGGGTCTGAGTAATCCCACCTTGAAATGAGACTCTTCACAGAATGCTGGTATATCATTCTGGTAATTCCCAAATGCAAGGAAAAAGAATCTTAAAATTATATGGGACAACACAAGTTCTTGTGTTGAAAAGGAAATCTATTACTGTGTGAATTTTTAATAATGGCTTTATTATAACCCCTGATGTGTTTTGATCTTTGGCCCCGGGGGAAAAAATGTCCCAAATATACTAAACCATTGGGTAAGTGAAAAAACGAACTTTCATCTCCCGGCACCCAGGTCTGGTGCACATGGGCCTGTGTCAAGAGTGAAGGAAAGATGCTAGAAATACTGTCATTTCCATTGTTATTTTACGTTGGGGTTAAGCATTTGGTGTGAGGAAAGAAATGATAGGCAGAAGAAGTTGGGTGAGATTGAGAACACAGACTCTTTGGGAGGAAAAACATGAAGAAAGCTAGCCAGAGCTCGCTCATTGGTACATTTGCCATTGCTGTGGAGGTTTGATGACTGGCATCAACCTGGTCCAAAGACCCAAGTTTGATCTTTGATTGAGTGCTGATTACGCAGTCTATTGCGGAGAAAACCTGTTTTCTAACATTCATTCAGTTTTTATCTTATTAGGGAAAGAAACCATATCCTGACCTCACCAAAACCATTTTAGGAGTTCCTGCTGTGGCACAACGGGATTGACGGTGTCTCTGCAATCAGGGATGTGAGTTCAATCCCCAGCCCAGCACAGCGCGTTAGGGGTCCAGCGTTGATGCAGCTGTCGTGTAGGTCGCAAGTCTGGCTTGGATTCAGTCCCTGGCCCAGGAACTCCACAGGCCACAGGGCAGCCAAAAAAAAAATTTTTTTTTTTTTTAAAAACCGTTTGAACACCCAGCCACACCTGTCCAAGAGTCTTACCTATTCGTGTTCTGTAATCGGGGCAGAGATGGTCAGTGTTGAGATTTGTTGATGGAATCAGTGCAGGGTACTTTCAGAACCCCCAGGGTCTTTTACCAAGGGGGTGTCCTCTCGGGCAACCGGGGTGCAGGGTCATGGATCAGAGCTGCATCAAAGGGCTACAGGATGTGCCTCCAGAGCAGACACAGTCAAGGGAGGCAGGTGCCTTTCCTTTGCTGGGAACTAAAGAGAGCCACATCGGGACGCACTTCCATTTTTAAACGTTTCCCTGAAATATGCACTTTCTGTTTGTTAGCAAACAGCATGTTTCGAAAGCAGATATTCTGTCCAAATAGTAATAACAGCGCCACAACTTCTGTCATGAACACACTTTCCCTTTCTTCAACTTACTTATAAGGATTGTTCATATGGTCGTAAAAGGAACCATTGAAATCTTAGAAAACATAGAAGGGCGTAGAGATGCCGCAGCAGTCATTCACGATACCATAACTTAAAGACGTTAACTCCTCTTAGTGTGTTAAGATTTTTCTTCTTGCCTTTTAAATTTTTCTCTTCCATATGTATATGGATAAATGTCATAGGAGATCGTGGAAGCCACAGCCCTCATCCCAGGCTGCTGAGAAGTGAGGGGCCATTGTCGGGGCAAATGAGGGAACGTGTGTGCACATTCTTTGAAGCCGTGACTCACTCCAGAGGCCTCCTTGTGGCTGTTATTACAGCTGCTGCTGCTGCAAAACAGCTTTGAACCCTGAGGTGTGGGACCGCCTTTTAGAGGTAGGGGCAGGGAGGGGGGCAAGCTGTTAGGCAACGCAGGGTGCGAGAGCTGGAGTTCGAGTTCGGTGCTCTGGGAAGGGCACGGAGGAGGGCTGATGAGTAAGGCTCCCCTCACGCCTCAGCAGCGCTTTTAGGTTAGTGGTGTCCGTCTGGGGCCAGAGAGAGCGCACCTGGGCCCTGAGGGTCAAAGGCAAGAGTCAGACAAGGAGGCCCTGTTATCACAAGAGTGATCACAAGGCTGTCTGGGTGAACAGTCACGGAGCTGTGTCACACTTCCAGCAGTCTCCTCTCTACTTGGGCTGTATGCTGGCCTAGCGCCAAGCCAAGCCTGGGCCTCTTAGATGGAAGCCCAGGGGTCCCTCTTCTCTTGTCCATCCTGTGTTCACTCTCTTGCTCAGAGAAGCCCCAGTGGGTCATGGTGCTGCCACTGCTGGGGCAAGCTCCTGGCTGGTGCCAGGTCCCCAGGCAGACCCGCCACTGCCACCACCACTGAGTAGCTGGTTTATTCAAGCAGCACACTCATAGGCTCTACTGGTTTAGGCAGAAAATCACTGGACGACACTGACTTCCTCCCCAACTCCCTGCTGCACCCTCTCATGGCTTCAGGTGTTCTCCTTCAGCCTGGAGGGCTGTGTACCCTAACCTGAAGAAATCTATAGAATGAAGTTGGATTTTGAGGCTGGCTGCCTATCAGACCACCAGCAGAATAGCCCTTCTTTGAAACTTTGAACTTGGTTATGTATTTGCATTTTTAAGCAGAGAAAAAAGCCAGAGTACCCATGAGGATGCGGGTTCAGTCCCTGGCCTCACTCAGTGGGTTAAGGATCAGGTATTGCTGCAAGCTGCAATGTCGGTCCCAGATGCAACTCAGATCCCAAGTTGCTGTGGCTGTGGTAAGCTGGCAGCTGAAGCTCCAGTTCGACCCCTTGCCTGGGAGCTTCCATATGCCATAGGTACGGCCATAAAAAGAAAAAGAGAGAGAGAAATAACCAGAGAGAGAGAAAGAACCAGATTGTCGTCAGTCAAGTTTAAAAAGGCTTGGAAGAACATGTGATTTTTAAAATATCCTGAAGGATTTTTTTCCAGGCATGGGCAACTCATGGGTCGATGCACAGCTATTTCTGTGTGTGAGTGGAGTGGGCGGCCCTGTCCCGGTTCAGCGAGGGCCGGGGCCTGGTTGTCTGGTTGCAGGGTTAGATGCGGGACTCTCCTAACGCCACAGAGAGGCTTCGCTGCAGAGCCGCAGGCCTGCTCTCCTCACCCGCTTTGCGCTTGGTTGCCTGCCACACCTGCCGCGAGATGTTGATTCCGAGCTGGTCCCTTTTAAACTGTGAGCGCCCTGACTCCCGGTCAGAGGTGTGTGTGGCACACAGGTGTGGTTGCGGGGATGGCTCTAGGTGAGTGTGACCACGAAGGGGTAGCCTTGGAATGCACCATCCATCAGGAGAAATAAGCGCTTTCCAGCCGAGTGGAAGGCCTGTTGTCCTTCGGGGTTTGAGTCATGCTTATAGGGAAAGGCACCCTTAGGTCCCATGGAGAGCAGAGGAGTGTGAACCTGCACCCAGGGATCGAGTGCCCAGCCCAACACTGCAGCTCTTCCTTCGGTTCTCCGGGCCGGGCCTTTCCCCCAGGGGCATGGTACCTTTCAAGCCAGGGGCTGGGTTCCTTCCGTCTTGTGATGGAAGCTTTCCCTTTAACCCTCAGAGCCACTCTTCTTCCTTCTCCGTCCTGCTCCGTGCTCTGGAAGCTGACCAAGGGGACTGTATGAGTGGGCCCCTGGCGCCCTGGCCCGTCTCATGCTTTCCCCAGTGGGAGAACCAGCAGGGTTGGAAGACCAGTCGGAGGGAGTTGGAACGGGGAGAGGGGGCAAAGTCTTGATTCTCTCGCTGCGCCTCCCCCCACGGTGTCCCAGGCCTGGGCCCTGGGAGGCAGCCCTCTGCGCAGGGCACTTTGCCTTAGGTTCCAGCGGCCTCTCCTCTCGGCCCCTGCGGTCCTGGCGTGTCGACCTGGCACTGGTACTGGTCCCAGAACAGCGCTGTGGCTCCCCCACCCCCGCCCACCCCTCTATAAATGGTCCTTTTATTAACCTCTCCTCAGATTACCCAGTTTGAGAGTGCCGTCTCTTTCCTGCCAGAACCCTGGTGGATATGGTTCCTAAGATCTCTTCCAGCTCCAAAAAGAGAGGCCCCATGAGCAAGGGGGCCCTGGCCCTTTGGGGTTCCCGTTTCTCACTGGTGCCTTCTTGCCTGGTTCGCCAGGATCATGGAAGGCGGGGACTGGCGGAAACACTATCACCCGGAGCTCAGAGTCACTAGGACAAGGATCACCGGTGCCTTGGCAAGACACAGACCGTTTGAACCCCAATTCCCAAAGAGTACACAGATGTGCTGTCCCCCCACGGAGGAGGGGAGAGCAAGGGGCAGCCACACCAGTGGGGACCAGACTGTCACTCCCGCCCTTTCTACCTCTGTGACTTTAAGCAAGTTGCCTTGGCCTCTCTCCTCCTCCTAGAACCGCCAGCACCTACCCGGGCCCCCGGGAGATCATTATGAGGTGCAGCGGAAGGCGTCTATTCCTGACCGAAGAGAGTTGCCATTGTAAACAGCCTTTATTGTGATGGGGTCACAAGCAGGACACAGCCTGTGGGGACATTGCCTCTGGTCCTGTCCCAGCTCACCCCGCTTCCTTTCACCCTTTCCTGCTGTGCGCACTTGCTGAGACACACAGGGCTCGCAGAGTGTCCATTTCAGGATCAAAGCCTGACCTCGGAGACACCAGGTTACAGAATCATGCCATCGAAGTGCAGTGGCAGCCTTCAGCCATTCTGGAATTCAGATCTAGACCTTAAGGGTCTTAGGCGTGGCCTTTCTCAAACTAGGTCCAGGAGAGGATAAGGGAAATTAAGAGTATACCTTTAAAATGTATATGTTCTTGGAGTTCCCTTGTGGGAACTGGTGTTGTCACTGCAGCGGTTCCTATTGCTGCTGTGGCGCAGGATCAGATCCTGCCTGGGAACGTCCACATGCCGTGGTCAAAAAAATAAAAAATGGGAGTTCCCACCGTGTCACAGTGGAAACGTATCTGACTAGGAACTGGGAGGTTGCGGGTTCGATCCCTGGCCTTGCTCAGTGGGTTAAGGGTCCAGTATCGCTGTGAGCTGTGGTATAGGTCACAGACACGGCTCGGATCTGGTGTGGCTGTGGTTGTGGCGTAGGTGGCAGCTGTGGCTCCGATTCAACCCCTAGCCTGGGAACCTCCATATGCCGTGGGTGTGGCCCTAAAAAAGCAAAAATAGAATAAAACATAAATAAATAAATAAATAATGAAATAAAATTTATATATCCCTAAGTATTAAAGTTAGCACAGAGAATTCTTGACATACAAGAAGTAATATTCTTTTTTTTTTTTTAAATGTATATATTGGTGTATAGTTGACTTATAATAGTGTGTTAGTTTCAGGTGTATAGCAAAGTGAATCAATTATACATATACATTTATACATTCTTTTTCAGATTCTTTTCTCATATAGGTTATTACAGATTATTGAGTAGAGTTCCCTGTGCTCTACAATAGGTCCTTGTTGGTTATCTCTTTTATATATAGTAGTGTGTATATGTTAATCTCAACCTCTTTATTTATTCCTCTCCCCAACATTTCCCCTTTGGTAACTGGTAACTGTAAGTTTGGTTTTAAATTAGTTTTTTTTTTGTTTTTGTTTTTGTTTTTTTTTGCTTTTCAGGGCAGCATCTGTGGCATTTGGAGGTTCCCAGGCTATGGGTGAAACTAGAGCTACAGCCGCCGGCTACAGCCACAGCCACAGCAACGCAGGATCCCAGCTGTGTCTGCGACCTACACCACAGCTCACAGTAATGCCAGATCCTAACCCACTGAGCGAGGCCAGGGATCGAACCTGCAGCTTGATCGTTCGTAGTCAGATTCGTTTCCACTGCGCCACGACGGGAACTCCTGGTTTCAAGTCTTTGAGTCTGTTTCTGTTTTGTAAACAAGTTTGTTGTTGTTGTTGTTGTTTTGTTTGTTTGTTTCATTTTTGGCCACCCCAAAGCATATGGAATTCCTGGGCCAGGGATCAGATTCGAGCTGCCGTTAGTTATGACCTATTCTAAATCCTTTAACCCACTGTGCTGGGCTGGGGAGCCAACCTGTGTCCTGGTGGTGCAGAAATGCCGCCGATCCTGTTGTGCTATAGTGGGAGCTCTGTAAACAAGTTCTTTTGTATCATTTTTATTAGATTCCACATTTAAATGACACCATAGGATATTTGTCTTTCTCTTACTTCATTCACTTAGTATGATAATTTCTAGGTCCATCCATGTTGCTGCAAATGGCATAATTTCATTCTGTTGAGAAATACATTCTTGAAAACTACAGGAGTTCCCATTGCGTCTTTAGTGTCCATGAGGATGTGGGTTCAATCCCCAGTCTCACTCAGTGGGTTAAGGATCCCATGTTGTTGTGGCTGTGGTGTAGGCCGGCAGCTTCAGCTCCTATTTGACCGCTAGCCTGGAAACTTCCATATACTGTCCATGTGGCCATCAAAAAAAGAGAGAGAGAGAGAAAACTACAAATGTCAAATGCAATTTTCTCTTTAAAAAGAAATCAAGGCATTTAAAGAACTTCATCACACTCACTGGGCGCTGTTGGTATTGTGTTGTGCTCTCTGCTGAGCTATGGGGGAGCTGAGGAAGGAGAACCAGGAGAGGGCACAGCACTCAGGGCCCTGGCGGACCCCACACACCTCGCTGTGTCTACTCCACAGCAGCTGGGAACTGTGCGCACAGCAGTGAGAATGATCTAAAGAGCAGAGTGCCTAGTGGAAAATTAAAATGAGATGCACAAACTAATATTTCCATGAGGTAAAAATAGGCACACAGGAAAAGCCATCTTGTGTTTTGTGAGCAAACATAAAAGTACACCTCAAGCACATTAGCACGTTTGCCTTTGGGGTGAGGGGGATGGAAGTGGAGTCCTGGGAGGAAAACATACTCAGAAAGAAACTCAGAGCTTTCTTTTCGCCTGGACAGTGTTAATTGTGTGCCCGGAACTATGTGTGATGCGGGTGACCCTCTGCTCCTGAGGCACCAAACAGAAGTAGTCCTCAGCTTTTCTTTTCCTTTCAGGTTTTATTGTTTGGTTTGCATGGTCTTTCCCCTTGGCCCTCACTGTAGCCCCTAAACCACAACCAGTTAATGGATCAAAAGTAACCTTTGTAGGGTCAGAACACAAACACAGTACAGACGCTGCCCAGAAGCCGCATGAAAGAAGGGATGCTGTGAGCCGCTCTTCAGGCTCCTTTCTGGAAACGTGCCACCTGGCAGTGCCCACCAAGCGGGCAAGTGTCCATCACAGCAAGCAAGAGTGCCATCCTAACTGTGGCTGTCTTTTGTTTGGAAAGTGCCTCATGGAAAGTGGAAGATATGGCACATGCATGTGAACCCATCAGAGGGGCCTGCTAACATGTTTTGAACAGTACCCCAACTTTGCTCTTTTTGGTATATTTCCTTTCGTCTCGTGTCTTGGGTAATTTTTTGTCAAAGTGATTATCACATGTCTACATAATCACATTTTACAAAAGTTACATTCGTACATCTTTATTCCAAATATTCTGTCCTTAATGTTGTATTTAACAGTATTTTTCCATTTTGCTGCAAAGATTCTGTTACATCGTTTTAAATGGGTGAGTAGTATTTTATGGACTAAGTATCCCAGCACTTACCAGAATGACATTTAGGCTGCTTTCCGCTCATCCTCCACTTGTAAGTAATGCAGGAAAGAGGCATCATTGCTGCATATAACTTCTTCATGTTTTAAATGCATCCTTAGAGTATCTCAGGAAATGGAATTACTGGGTAAAGGAGTGTACAAAATCATCTGTGCCTCTAGGTACAAATTACTAAACTGCTTTCAAAGGGATAGTAGTAATCTATACTTCTAATAGCATTAATAGCATGTACTTGTACCAGTGTCATTTTATAAGTTCTTCATTGCCAAGCTTCTTCATTGAAGCTTAATAGATTATGTACATTGATTTAATTTTGCATTTCTTTGATTGATATGATGTTGAAAATTTTCCAAGTTTTTTTCCCCATGTATGCATTCCTCTTGGGGGTGATCTGGGGCTGTTCTTTCCTGTCTGTGTGTAGCCTTACGCAATGCTAATACTCAGTCTTTGTCGCAATCCTACGGCTATTTGGTTTGCCCTTTTAAGTTTTTCAAAATTTTGTAGAGAGTGTTTTTTTTTTTAAGAAACTGACACTGATTCGTTGGTGTTTTTATTGATTTTGCTGGCTACATAAAAATCAAGATAGTCTGTTGTTTAAATTTGAGAAGGAAATTTTATAGCACGGCAGGATGAAAAAGCAGGATGAAAGATCCAACTGAGGCCTTGGAAGGTAGACAAACCCAGGTTCCAATCTCTGCCTGTGACATCCTGGCCGAGCAAACCAGTCAAGCTCCCTGAGCCTCACTGCCTTCATTTATGCCAGGAAATTACAGTACCACCTTCCGGGTGTGGACAGGGATCATGAACAAACACTGGCACAGTGGGAGTTCAGTAAACATGGATTTCCACCCCCTGCTCCTTGTCCTCCAGAACCAAGCAGGTTAGAAGGACCAAGTCGCAGCACTCGCCCAGCCCTGCCCTGGAGCTGGCACTTCCTTCCAGGCAGGAGGCCCAGGGAGGCGGCAGAGGCTGTGCTTCTGGCCAGTCGCTAGGAACAGTAGACCTGTTGTTCTGGCATATCTGCTCACCAGCTTCCTGTTTTTCGTGGTGTGGAGTTGTTCTTTCGGTCAGCAGCAGCACGGACAGAAAGAGGCCAGGATGGGTAACCGCAGACCTCTGACTTCTCCTGCAGCTAGAAAGTCTGGCCCTTTCCGCCAGGGATTCTGTGATCGTGTTCATGGGGCTGTGTGACCCCGAGCAGGGCGGTGATGCTACGTCCCCACCTGTGGCAAGTCACCCTTGCTGGGAATTCAGGACCGTGGTGCACATGAGCTGACGCTGATAGATCTTAAACATATGCCGATCAAACATTAAAATTTTATTTCCCACAAAGTGAATGTATCACCCATTGCCATTCTCTTCACATTCTGGGAATAGTAGTTAAGACGTGAGCAGTAGAGCCAAACCGCCTGGATTCAGAGCCCATCTCCACTGCTTATTAGCTCTGTATGTGATGTCACATTTGGCAAGTGACTTAACCTCTCTGTGCTGCAGCTTCCTCATCCAGAAAATGGGAGGATAATGACCACATCATAGGGTTGTTGTGAGGATTAAATGAGGAAGTGTGAGTGAAGTATAAACAGCATTCTACACCACCTACTACTAACCATACAGTAGTTAGTAGTTAGCATAAGGTCCTAAGATTTCACTTGCTAAACTCCCTTTGAGCCTGTGATTCTCAAAGGCTAGACTGCATACGTTTAGTCCAAGATCTGGAAGTTCCATTTAAAGATAGTTTTGTGAAATTTCTCAACTCATCAGAAGTAGATAGTATTTGTGAAGAATATGCATTTGGAGTATAGCAGACATATTCCTGAAAAATTAGTTGTAAAATATTACAAGGACTTCTTACTAGCCTTTATTTTTTTTTAATTTTTTGCTTTTTTTTTTTGCTCTACCTGCGGCATGTGGAGATTCCCAGGCTAGGGGTCTAATCGGAGCGATAGCTGCCGGCCTGCACCAGAACCACAGCAACGCAGGATCCGAGCCACGTCTGGGACCTACACCACAGCTCACAGCAACGCCGGATCCTTAACCCACTGAACGAGGCCAGGGATCAAACCCGCAACCTCATGGTTCCTAGTCAGATTCGTTAACCACTGCGCCACGATGGGAACTCCTAGCTTTTATTTTTAAAATTCAGGACTGTATTCCCAGGGAGAAAGTTTGCTTGCTGCTGAAATCGATGTCCCTTCGTCCCAGGGAGACACGTAGAGGCTGGGGGTGAAGGCCAGGGGCTGATGAGAGAGGTGTGAGCTCACTGCATGTGAATGTGATGATGCCTGATGCCTGGAGAGGTGAGAATGTGGGTTTCAGCCCTTCTCAAGCTCCAGTAGTTCCAAGGTCAAGGCTCCTGCTGTGCGTGCTAAGTTCAGCCCTCTACTTCACTTTATGGCTGTAAATGGAGGTTCCTTGGGTGATGTTGTTGTCCTCTATCCATCAAGGGTGCTGGGACGATACAGAGCTTACAGTGAGCATGTAGGTAATTTAAATCACTTAATGCTCTTGCTTCTTTCCAAACAGTTTAGCGTGGAAGACTGACTTGGTTAATTGCTGAACTCAGGAAATTAAAGCAAAGTGTGAGCCCTAGGGAGAGTTACAGCAGCTGCCACCTTCGCTTTTCCACTGAATATTGTCCGAGCATAGTCCTCTTTGGCTTTTACAAATTGGGGAGATCACTACTTTGGGCAGCAGTTTGCAGAGCATTTGGAACTTTAGAACTGAGGCAAGGATGCAGACTGATGACTTCCGTTTGGTCACTTAGCAAGATCGCAGAGGGAGGCCCCTGGAGGGAAGCAGAGCCGTGCAGCCGGCACACGGAGGGCTGAGGGATGGAGGACTGACCAGCTCTTCTTTACCTGGGTGCAGGTGAGCTGTTTCTAGTCCCACAGAACACCTAACCAGAAGAACCCTTGACAAGCGGCAGAGTTTTCGTTAGACAAAAATGTTTTTAAAAACCATTTAGTGGATTTCCAGGATAGGTTTCTGATTCTCTTGATGGGAAGGGCAGGAGCAGCAGGAATCAGGAAGCTGTCCATACATCCGGGTGGCAGGTGAAACCCTCTGCAGAGAAAGAAAGGAGCAAGATTCTGTCAACAACTGCCATTAGGAAGACCTCTTCAGGAGTTCTCTGGTGGCCTAATCGTTAAGGGTCCGGTGTTGTCACTGCAGTGGCTCAGGTCACTGCTGTGACATGGGTTTGATCCCTGGCCTAGGAACTTCTTTCTGCATGCCGTGGGCATGGCCCAAAAAAAGGAACACCTATTCAGTTAATAACAGCATAGTATATTAATCTGTGACTGGCAAAGCACCTCGGTTTGTGGTATCTTGGGGGATGGGGTCCAGAGGTGACAGGACTGTCCCAGCAGAGAAGGACCCAAGGCACTGCAGCTGCTCCTGCAGTCAGCTGGGTCTGCACCTCCCTTCCAGGCAGATGTTTTCAGGCCAGCATGTAAGTTCTGGAACAGGACTTTGTAGTACCCCACCTCTTGTTGGTTTTGAAATATTTCCCATGTAGGCGGTTTTGTATTAGGAGTCTCTGGGTAAGGTAGGGCCTCAGTAGATGAAGTAGGTGTTAGCCGGGCTGCAGGCCGCCCAGGTAGAAGTTGAACAAGGGACCTTCAGATGCTCAGGATGGGAGGAAAGGAAAATGTGTTAGATGTTGCTAGTGGTGTGTGTGTGTGTGTTGGGGACATGGGAGCAAGCCCAATCTTCAGTAATAATGGAAGGCAGAAATGTATGAGGAATCCAGTGTTTCCTAATACAGAGGGAGTGTGATGCTATCAACAAGAGTTTGTGAGAGCCCAGTAAATTAGTACCTTGCCCATACCACACGTATTTATTGAACATTAACCATCCTTTAGACGCTGTGTGGTAAACCCTCACAAGTCTAGTTGATTATTTCTGTTACCTTGTCGTCATCACCACCCAGCCTCAGTATGTTTTCAGCAATGATTTCCACTTATTAAAAGCTTGCTATGTGCTAGACACTCTCGTAAGTACTTGACAAGCATTATTCAGTTTAATTTTCACCATAACTGTTCTTCCACAGATAAAGATAACTGAGATTCAGAAAGCTTAGTTTCATTAGAAACTTGATAGGTATGTAAATAGTTGGCAGTTTTTTTGTTTTTTTGGCTGATCTCACGGCATGATTCCCTGGCCAAGGGCTGGGCTGGGGATTGTACTTGCACCACATCAGTGACCTGAGCTGCTGCAGTGGCAGTGCGCGGTCTTTAACCTGTGGAGCCACCAGGAAACTCTGAAAAACAGTATTTTAAAACCAGGGTCTACCCATTCAACCACTACTTGATACACCTCCTAAATGAACAAATGATGCATGATTTAGCGGGCTATACTCTTTCCAGTCAACTGCCTGGAATATTCTGGACCAAAATCTATAGGTGGCAGGGCACAAGGCCTAAATCACTGCTTTTCCTTTTTCTCAGAAAGCAGAAGGGGAATGGTTTCCTGGCAGATTGTCTTGCTTTCAGGTAGAAATAAGAACTGGAGGCACTCGACAAACTGGGAGTGCTTATTAATCTGTTCACTTTGACTTCAAAGCAGAATTTTTTAACCTAGTCCCAGTTATAGATGTTACAGATGAAGAAACCAAGATCCAGAGAGGGGACGGACCTTGCCCAGGAGTATTCCAGTGTGGGGCTGCTGCTCCAGGAATCCAGCAGCATTGGTCTCTCTGTGTGTGAACAAATATGTGCCTGAGACTGTTACACCCCTTTCTCTTCTATTACATTGGCCTGTTTTTCTATTCTTTTGCCAAAATTATGCTTTCTTACTGCTGCTCAGTAGTAAGTTCCAGTATCCAATGGAAAGAGTCTGTTCCTGGCCTATTGCATTCCTCATAAATCTTAGAATTAGATTGTCTTTCCAGTTTCTGCAAAATGAACAAACAAAAACGGCTCTGGTTTTCATTGAGATTTGCTGGAATCTACAAACCATTTTGGGGAGCACTGACATTTTTACAATACTGAGTCTTCAAAACCATGAACGCGGTATGCCCATCTGTCTTTTATGGACATTAAAAGTTTCTTCACAGGGACGGAGTTCCCGTCGTGGCTCAGTGGTTAAGGAATCCGACTAGGCGCCATGAGGTTGCGGGTTCAATCCCTGGCCTTGCTCAGTGGGTTAAGGATCTGGCGTTGCCGTGAGCTGTGGTGTAGGTTGCAGACGTGGCTCGGATCCCATGTTGCTGTGGCTGTGGTGAAGGCCGGCAGCTATAGCTCCTGTTAGATCCCTAGCCTGGGAACCTCCGTATGCCGCGAGTGCAGCCCTAGAAAAAGGCAAAAAGACAAAAAAAAAAAGTTTCTTCATAGGAAGTTCCCATCTTGGCTCAACGATTAATGAACTCGACTAGTATCCATGAGGATACGGGTTCAATCCTTGTTCTCGCTCAGTGGGATAACGATCTGGCATTGCCATGAGCTGTGGTGTAGGTTGCCACAAGGCCTGGATCCTGCATTGCTGTGGCTGTGGCGTAGGCTGGCGGCTACAGCTCTGATTAGACCCCTAGCCTGGGAATCTCCATATGCTGTGGGTACGGCTCTAAATAGACTGAAAAAAAAAATTTCTTCACGTAACATTTTAGAATTTTCTACATATAGGTCTTGCATATCTTTCTGTTTATTCCTAGATATTTTATATTTGGATGTTAGTGTGAATTAAACTTAAAAATTTTTTCCTCTCTAAATGTTTATTTTTAGTGATTTGAAATATGAGATATTTGTAGACCAACGTTATATCTCTTATTGTTGATGGTAGAAATTTTTCTGAAGATTCTTTTAGATTATGCACACAACCAAAATATCTGTGAATGAGGTTTTTCTCCCCTCTTTCTTATACCTCTTTTTTTACCAGTATGACGTTGAATAGACATGGTAATTCAGGCCTCTTTGTCTTGTCCTTGATCTTAGCAGAAAGCTTTCAGCATTTTACCATCAAGTATGATGAGTGCTGTAGTTATTTATAAATACCAGATATCAAATTCAGAAAGTCCTTATCTAGTCCCGGTTTTTAGTGAGTTTATCATAAATAGATGTTGCATTTCATCAAATTATGCTTCTGAATCTATTGATATGATTTTCCCTTTATTCTGGTAATATGGTGAATTACATTTCTGCATTAAGCCTATTTGCTTGTGATGTACTGTATTAGCATTTTTATGTATTGCTGGATTCACTTTGCTAATATTGTGTTCAGGATTTGTATATCTATGCTCATGACAAAGATTGTCTGTAATTTTACTCTGTTGTAATGTCTTTACCAGATGTTTATGTACTATTTTGATTAGTCTCATAAAATAAGTAGGGAAATGCCATCATTTTTGTTCTCTGGGAGTTCCTGTCGTGGCGCAGTGGCTAACGAATCCGACTAGGAACCATGAGGTTGTGGGTTCGATCCCTGCCCTTGCTCAGTGGGTTAACGATCCGGCGTTGCCGTGAGCTGTAGTGTAGGTTGCAGACGCGGCTCGGATCCTGCATTTCTGTGGCTGCGGCGCAGGCCAGTGGTCACAGCTCCGATTAGACCCCTAGCCTGGGAACCTCCACATGCCGTGGGTGCGGCCATAAAATGACAAAAGGCAAAAAAAAAAAAAAAATTTGTTCTCTGGAAGGATATGTGTAAAACTGGTATTATTTCTTTGTTAAGAGTTAGTTTAAAATTGGTGTTATTTGTTCTTTAAACATCTGGATATTTCCTTTTAGTACTTTGGCTTTCAGTGTTTTCATTAAGAAGTCAGTTGTCAATCTTATTGTTCCTCCTTCTATGACAATCTGTCTTTTTCCCCCCATCCGCTTTTAAGATTTTCACTTTATCTTTGCTGCACAGCAATTTACTGCAGTATGCCTTGGTCTAGTTTTCTTTTCATTTGTCTTGTGTGGGACTCATCCATTTAAGATCTTGGATCCGTGCTTTATGTCTTTCTTCAGTTTTGAAAATTCTTGGTTGTTACTTCTTCTGCCCAATTTTCTCTACTCTCTCCTGTGACTCTAATTACAGATCTATTAGCCTTCTTTTTGCATCTCCTGTATCTCTTACCCTCTCATCTTTCTTTTCTATCCTTTTGTCTCTCTGGGTTTCAAACTAGATATTTTCTTTGGCCCTATCATTTAGTTCCCTGATTTTTCTCTTCAAGCTGTGTTTAAGCTGCTGTTAAACCCATCTATTCAATTCTTAATTTTAGTTATAGTTTTAGTTATTTTATTCTTAAGATCCAGAATTTCTATGTTCTTCTTATTTTTTTTCTAGTTCTCAGAAAAACTTTTCCATTTTATATCTCAACTCTTCGAACATATTAAGCTTAGTTTTTTTTTAATTAATTTCTGCTAACACCTTTATTTTTAGCCCTTGTGAGTTTGTTTCTATTGCCAGTTGTTTTTTTTTTTTAACTTGAAATCCATTCATAATGTCTTATATCTTCATCTACCTGGTTAGTTTTGATTGAGTGCCAGACATCAAGGATGAAAACTTGGAGTTCTCAGAGTTCCTGTCGTGGCCCAGTGGTTGACAAATCCGACTAGGAACCATGAGGTTGTGGGTTCGATCCCTGGCCTCGCTTAGTGGGTTAAGGATCCAGCATTGCTGTGAGCTGTGGTGTAGGCTGGCGGCTACATTCCATTTAGACTCCTGACCCGGGAACCTCCACATGCCGCAGATGCAGCCCAAGAAAAAGGCAGAAAGACACAATAAAAACTTGGAGTTCTCTTGTGGTGCAGCGAGTTAAGGATCTGGTATTGTCAGGTCGTTGCCTTTGTATGGGTTCCATCCCTGGCCCAGGAACTTCTGCATGCTGTGGGCACGACCAAAAAAGATGCAAACTTACAGAAATAACTTGGGGCCTTGGAGGATGTTATCTTCCTTGAGGGAGAATTTCTCTCCTCTGACAGGCCCCTGGAGTACCCGTAGTCTTACAGCCCAGTTTCAGGGACTAAGAGGCCTTCAGCACCACGAGGACTGGTCTGCCTGTGGTTCATCTTTACTCTTAGCATGTAGCACTTTGGGAACATGACTCCAGTTTTAGGTTCTCTGGTTCCACAAGCTGTGTCCGGAGTGATGCTCAGCTTTTCAGCCTCTGTACTAACTCTTCCAGAAGTGGCAGACCTTCTTAGGGGAAGAACATCCCCAGATGCCAGGCTCACCTCTCTGCATTTCTCTCTCCTCCTAAATCTTGGCTCCATTATTCTTCCCCTGCCTGCTAATTCTCCATAACTGCAAGCAGAACTTAAAAAACATTTTTCCAGCATTTCTTGTTGTCAGCAGGAAGATTATTTCACTGGTTTTTCAATGTGGTGCTTCTATTCACAGTGTTTATCGTGGATTAAATCATGTCCTGCCAAGAGATAGGTTGCAGTCCTAACCCCCAGTTCCTCAGAATGTGACCTTATTTGGAAATAGGGTCATTGCAAATATAATTGGTGAAGATGAAGTCATACCGGAGTAGAGTGGGCCCTTAATCCAGTGTGACTTGTGTCCTTATAAGAAGGGGAGCAGAAACACAGCTAGAGACACACAGAAAGAAGATAGCTATGTGATGGACGGAGGCAGAGATTGGAATAATGCATCTACAAGCTGGGAAAGCCAGGGATTGCCAGCAAACCCCAGGATCTAGAAGAGGCAAAGGATTGTGCCTACAGGCTACAGAGGGCACGCGGCCTGCTGACACCTTGCTTTCAGACTCCCAGAACTGCGAGGCAGTACCTTTCTGTGGTGTTCAGCCACCCAGCTTGTACTTCGATAGGGCAGCCTGAGGAAACTAATATGGTGCCTTATAGCATATAAAGTACTTTCCCATAGACCATCTTGTTTGTTCCGCACAACTCTTCTGACCGGAAGGTGGGAGGACAGTTGATGTTAAATGAGATCAGAGTTGGAGAAAGTGAGGCCCAGAGGGGAGTCATTGACATGCTGGGTACACAAGTCACAGGCAAAGTCTGGATGCACCTGGCTATCCTGCTTCTTTCTTTCGTACTGAGATGCTGTAATTCTTCCAGTTGCATCATGTTTTTCTAGATCCTGGGTGGGAAGAGGTTCCCAGTGACCCTGTGCTGACGCCCACTGCCTGTGTGGAAAGGACAGGACATTTACTTGACTGGGCGGCACGCACCTTCATTCGCCTGCTCATTCATTTGTTCAGCTGACACTTGTCACCACCTGGTCCCGTTTCTGCGTGAGGGCAGGGGCACAACCCAGGGAAAGACAAAGGTGAGCAGGACGGAGCAAGCAATCAGTCCCTTTCCCGAGGAGCTCGCAAACCAATGACAGAGAAGTTTCACCCTTAAACTGCTGTGGCATTTCAGACAGACCTTGGCAGAGTATGAGAATAATCTTACTCACGTAAAGTGAATTTTCCACTCAGGTTTATACACACAAATGAAATGTAAGGAAGTGTTTGTGTAGCCTGTTTTATTACTGATGGCACATCTTTTGCCCTAAGTGTTAGACACTTGCATTGTAATTATTTAGAAAATTATCTGCTGAGGAGTTCCCTTCGTGGCTCAGTGGTTAACGAATCCGACTAGGAACCATGAGGTTGTGGGTTCGATCCCTGGCCTTGCTCAGTGGGTTAAGGATCCGGCGTTGCCGGGAGCTGTGGTGTAGGTTGCAGACGCGGCTCGGATCCCGCATTGCTGTGGCTGTGGCAAAGGCCGGCGGCTACAGCTCCTGTTAGACTCCTAGCCTGGTAACCTCCATGTGCTGTGCGTGCGGCCCTAGATAAAAGCAAAAAGACCAAAAAAAAAAAAAAATTATCTGCTGAGAAATGGTCCTAAATTATATCCTAATATAGATGAATAAATTTAGACCTTATTAGGTTCGTGTCATCCAGGTGAAAATGTAGCTCAACAGCAAATGCCAGACCAAGGTGTACTAGATACGGTTTACTATGAAGTGTTTCTGTGTGGTGCACAGTGTAACTCGGTCATCAGACTTTCGTTGAGAACTTTCAAAGCAGAGTAAAGGAAGCATCAGGCACTGCCTGTTCTCAGCCAGAGACAAGCTGTAAGTGGTGAAACCTCCGTTCTTTCATTTGTTCAACCTTGATTTGAGTGTCCAGGCAGTGAGGATAGGGTGTTGAATAAGACATGAATGAGCCAAGTATAAAATTCAGTGCTGTTGTCATTGACAGCGGAAATTTGAGAAAAGAACTGGATGAACCAGGAGCCCAAAGGCATAGTAGGAATTTGGGCAGAGAGGTGCTGGTTAGTGTTTTTAAGGAAGGATTTCAGAAAGTATCTTAGAACTGGGCCTTAAAAGGCAAGAAAGGGTAGGGGCTGCAGGAAGCCCTGGGAGGCGTCCCAAGTCAGAGGAGATGGGACAGAAGCGGAGGCGGGGGGGACACCATATGCTTCAGGAGGGACATATGCTCCCTAGACTCCCCGTTACAAGCGCACTTGTTTCACTGGATGAGAGAGAAAATCTTAGGGCCTGGAGATCTGTTCCAGCCCCAGCTCCTCTGATCAACTCTGACTTTGTATGGGTCACTTCATGCCCCTGTGCCTTAATTATGGACCTTGAAGTCCACCTGGCATCAGGACATTCCTCAGAGTCTCATTCGTTAGAACCCCTTCCACCCCTGCTGGACCTGGCCCATGACTTGCCTCATCCAGTCGAGGTCTTGGAAGGCCCTGTCTGCTAGGGCTGGCCGGGTCCTTGTCCCATCCCCCACCCCTGTGTGCCCCCCACCCCCGCCCTCGTTATGCCGTGTGCTTGGTCTTCTCCGAGATCCCTGCCCCTGCTCCCAGACTGGCTCACTACCTTCAGGGACGCGTGAGGAACATGCCCAAGCCTTCTCGCATTTAAGGTGTTTTCTTGCAACCCCCCAGCGAGTGTATAAATGAGGTCCACCTCCCCCTAGGAATGGCATCTGGACTCACATTTCTAGAAGACTATACTTTGGTCGTCCTTCCAGCCTCCTTCTGTTTTTTTTATCAATCAGTGTTCTTAATAGTTCCCTCATCACTTATTTTCTTGATTTAGGTAAACCAAAACTTAAATTGCCTTATGGTGATGCTAAGGGATTGTGTTCTTTAGTTGTGGTCCAGTTGCTTTTTGCTTTTTTTTTTTATTTGTCTTTTTGCATCTCATAGAGTCTTAATTAAAGGACAGCGCCTGGAGCTTGGAAACAGTTTGATTCATTCACTCAACAAACAATAAGGACTTTTTATGATCTGGGCCCTCTGATGTTAGCCGTTCAGAATCATAAAGAAAACCCTGTTCCCTGCCCCTAGAGAGCTCCCACTTTAGAAGGGAAAAGAAGGGTGAGCGTGGAACACTAAGGGACTTTGTGGATGTAGCAAGAGCACTTTTTATTGAACTAGGATTTGTGTTCATGTATTATTTAAAAGTTTATATGTAATATAAACAGTAGACTGTTTATAATATCAGTGGCTTTCGGTTGGCTCTAGAATCCCCCTTGGGCTGAGTGGGTCAGATACAGTTCTTCCTGCCTCCTCTCCTCCCCCGTTTCCTCCCACTCAGAGCAGCTCCTCTCAGTTTTTAGTATTTTGGATTGGGGTTCCTTGCAAAAGTTGCCGTTTTTATTTTTGGGGGAGGTTTGTTTGGCTTCATCTGTAGCATGCGGAAGCTCCCAGGGCAGGGCCACGGCAACAACAACATGCCACAGCAGTGACAGCATCAGATCCTTAACCCACTGAACCGTGAGGGCAGTCCACGAGTTGCTGTTTTTAAATGGACAGCCACTGATACTTTAAAGTTCTAGGAGTTCCTGTTGTTGCTCGGTGGATTAAGACCCTGACATTGTCTCCATGAGGATACAGGTTCGATCCCTGGCCTCGTTCAGTGGGTTAAGGATCCGGCATTGCCACCAGCTGAGGTACAGATGGCAGATGCGGCTTGGATCCAGTGTTGCCGTGGCTGTGGCTGTGGCGTAGGCTGCCACCTGTAGCTCTGACTTGACCCCTAGCCTGGGAATTTCCATATGCCATGGGTGCGGCCGTAAAAAGAGAAAAGTTTGAAAACGAGGCTTTTCTGTAGCAGTCTCTTCGCCATGGACGTCTGGACTCCTGGGAATGTGCACGCATCGATCTTGTGAGCAGACGATCCTTGATCCTTGGTTGCTTATCTGAGAGAAGACCCTTCACCTTAGGGCATGCAGAACCATTTCCTCAATACGGGATTTAAAGCTTTTTCCCTTCTCTGGGAAAACAGTATTGGAATTTTGCCTCAAGTTGATAATTAACACAACGTGACAGGACAGATTCTCTGAATATATTTTCACCTCCATATTTATTTTAAAAGTGAAGTGTGAAGTAGAAACCGGAATAGGAAATAGGTGGAGCAGGTGTTGAGGGCCATTTCCAGGAAGGGTTGTATTTAATGGCAATAGGTATTTTCTCATCCCAAACCAGGTCCCGGGGAAGTTGAGGAACTGGCAGGTGGCTGCAGTTTCAAGAGCCGGAGAGTCAGCGGCCAGGAGGAGCCCACAGCTGAGGAGGGATCAGCTGGGCAGAATGAGAGGGGCAGGGCTCCCTGTCCTCAGCATGATGGGGTCTCCATCAGGGTCCTGAGTTCCAGGAGCTGTGCTTGGCTGGGCCCTGGGGCAGACCGAGAAGGAAGGTGGGTTTGCGGTGCGTTCTCCTTGGTAAGGCAAGTGAAGATGCTCACGGGACAGTTGGAGAAGGGAGCCAGCAGAAGTGGTCAGGAGCCAGAGGATGAGGGGTTACGGAAGCCCTAAGGGTGCCTCGGTCTCTGGGATGGGGCCGGCGTTCTTCCCCTGTGGCTGCTCTCAGGAGTGAGCGCAAACAGGATGGCTTGGACAACACACGGCCATCCTCTTCCAGCTCTGGAGGGCGGAGGTCCAGTCAGTTTCCCTGGGTTAAAGTCAAGGTGTTGGCAGAGCGGCTTCCTTCTGGAGGCTCTGGGGGGAGAGTGGACTTCTTTCACTTTTCTGGCTTCACCAGGCTGCCTACGTTCCTTGGCTTGTGAGCCCAGCCTCTCACTCTCATCTCACACCTCCTCCTTCCTACTTTGGCCGTTGACATCCTCTTAGAGCGCTGCGATTACAGGCAGCGTCCGTCTGGATAAACCAGGGTAATCGCCCCACTCCACATCTCTAATTCAATCAAATCTGCGCCTTCCCTTTGCCATAGGTTCTGGGGGCCGGTCTGTGGCTGTCATCGCGGGGGAGCATGATTCAGCCCTCCATAGGGCAGAGGGCTTCGGCTAAATAGTGAGGAGCCATTTCTGGATGAAAGACAGGAATTCATGGTGTCTTTGGAGATGCACCAGAGTACCACGTCTTGGGGGCCAGGCTGGCCTGGCTGCCAGAAATGAGCTCCCAGACCTTCCTTCCAGCAGGTGGCGTGTGCCCCGGACCCGCCAGGTCTCCGTGCCACTCAGCAGCATGGGGGCAGCTCTCTCCAGAGCTCACTTGTCTGGTGCTGGAATCAGAGACGTGAGCTGCTCGAGAAGGAAGCAGTCTTCCCCTCCTTTTAATTGGCAGCTTTGGTGGTTCTGTAGCTCTGCTCCCTCTCGGAGCAGCTGTGTTTCCCAGGCTGTGGAACATCTGCCTCGAGGGTTCACACCAGTGGTGGGGGCTGCAGAGGCCCCAGCAGGAGGTGTGGGCGTCCGGGCTCTTCCTCGCTTGGTCTATGGGTGGCGAAGGGCCAGGCGCTGATGGCATTTTCAGTGTGGAAACATCCTCCTCAAGACTGAGATTTTTCAAAATAGTGACCTTTGGTGAGGGAAGGATAGCATCTGGTTTAAGATCCCACATCCTCTTCAACCCCCGTGCTGCAGGGCTCTCAGCAACCCCAGGGGACTTAATGAAGATGCGTTGCACTTGCAGTGGGGAATGGAGCGAATGTTTTGGTTTGGTTCGCTCGCTTGAGCTGAAGACCTAATCATTCAGCTGGTTCTGGTCTTTTCCCTGCCTTCAGTCCCCTGGTGGCCTGGGGCCAGCCTGTCCTGAGTCCTCTCCTCTACCCAGGGCTTTGACTCAATACCCCTTGGCTTCTGTGAGCCCAGGAACCAGAGCCCTCCCCCCAGGAGAGAGAGAGGGAAGGGTTCGAGAGAGGAGGGCCGAGGACCATCCTCCCGCCTGTGCCTGGTCTGGTTGTCCCAGTACTTTCTTCTCCATTGTGTCACCCTTTCCTCGCAGCATCTTCTGGAGGAGGCCCGTGCAGGGCCACTTCTTTCCCCAGATAACAAACAGGGTTTAAGTTGTGATTGCCTCAGTGACTTGCCTGAGGGAAAAGGCTTTGGAGACCGGCTGCTGTCCAAGCTTCTTTCCACGCCTCCCACCTGAGGGGTGGCACCTCCGTGCATACCGGGCTGAGCATCACAGCAGGGTGTCACCTCTGCAGTCAGGACGGAGAGCCAGAGGGTGAGAGATCGGTGCCTGCTCTGCAGACTTGTTTGACCTGTGTCACGGTCAGTATCCCCAAGCTTACAGGTAATTGGCTCTGTACCTGCTGTTGTTACAGGTAGTTGGCTCTGTGTCTGTCTCCTCCACGGGCTAGAAGTTTCCCGAGGACAGAAGTGTTTCCTTACCTAACTGTTTTTAATCTCTCAGTGTCTAATCAATGCCTGGCACATAGTTGGTGTGAGAAAGCAGTCCCAACCACCACCACACGTGGTACAAACACACACACACACACACACACACACACACACACACACAGAGTATTTGCAGATTTTGTGCTGACGTAGACTTAACGGCTTTCTGAGGCCTGTGAGGCCTCACCTCTATCGTCGGGGGACATGCCCCTGTGAGAGAGTGGTCATTACAACTTGCAGTCATGCTGGGACAGTCTGTTTTTTCCCTCTCTGCCCTCTAGTCTGGGGCCTTGCCTCTGGGGAGCTGAGATACGCCTGAGGACTTTTTCCCAGGTCCTGGAGAACGTGGGCCTCTGCTCGGGGAAGCAGAGGTAGTGGAGGTGGCCCACAGAAAGGACCTGAGGGCAGCCCCATCTAGCAGCCCCGTAAGTTACTCTCTGAGTTTGACTCTCGGATGCTGTCCTCAGGCCGAAGGCCTGCAGTGCTGGGCAGGATGAAGGCCAAGCCCCCAGACTGAGTCCGCGTGGTCTGGGAATCGGCACCCTGAGGCACCCGAAGCAGGGGCAGCGGTGACCGGTTAGATTCCCAAAGTAAGAGTGGATATCAGGACAAGCATTGGGCCAGAACTCCAATTGCTCCGGCCCATCTGGAGATTCTCCCTCCAACATCCATTAGGGGAGGATCAGGATATAGTTTTGTTTAAGGAGCTAGCAGGCTTTCTTACTTTGGGGCCAGATAAATCTTTATTAAATACATTGCTCCTCTTTTTCCTTGCGAAGGTGGCTGTGTTGAGTTAGGGGTTAAATCCGCCCTTCTGGGCCAGCATGGGCAACTTGTCACTTTGTCACCTGGGATTTATGAGAAATAGCATGCCAGGGTCCAAACAGGTGATTGGCAAGTGAGCCTTGTGAGCACAACTTGCCTACCAGCTGGAGCCTTGCCACCCCCTGGCCTGAAGCACTGAAGTGTGTGTGTGTGTTTCTGTGTCGGGGCCCTCTTCAAGGCTGGAGCCCAGCCCAGGCTCACAGCCCGCTAGCCTGGCAGGACTGTTGCAGCATGTGGATATTTGACAAGCCAGGGCAGCGTTTCCCCCATGGACAGGAAGGGGTGAGTTCGCCAGGCAGCCTTCGCTTCCCCGTGTTACCTTATCTCACGTCACATTACAGCAACAGACTGAGCCGGGTCGGGCCGTCCAGGGGCTGCTAGCAGGAAAGGGGCCTGACCACAACTGCATTTCAGAAAAGATGGCTCTGAAAGAGTGGGTGGAAGAGACCTGTCATCCTCAGACTGTGGCAGAGGTCCCTGGGGGAGAGGTGATGGCGTGGGCCAAGGTGACGGCTGAGCAGATGGGGAAGAGAGCCGGGGCTGGGGGCTGGTTGACTGCGGGGGATGCGGGAGGAAAAGCTGGGCCTGGTATCCGCGTTTCTGGGGTTCTTGAAGTGACATCAGAGGACTCAGAGGAAGGAGCCCTGAGCTCTTCTTTTGGGAAACCCTGAAGGTGCTAGGAAGCCTGCAGAGAGACTGCCATCCTAACTGATAGTTCAAGTGTGTTCTTAAAATATCCCCTCTTGCCAGAGTGCAACTCTGTGTAGGAAGAATCACGTGGTACTTCCTATTCCACGTGCAGTCCCCAAAACGGGGTGTTTATTTTGAAATATGTGGTTATGCATTTTTATCTTGAGAGGTTTCTTGGGATTGTTTGTTAACGTGGTCCCATTTATAAAGGCTTGATACCCTGGAAAATTCCTGGTTAAGGATCAGATAACTAAAAATATTTCTTATAAAGTCATGCTCTTGGAATTAAAATGGTACAGTTCAAAACTATAGGCTGTCAACGGTGACATTATAATGTGCATATTTCCATCCTTCTACATATTCCTTGATTTTCTCAAAGTGTTTTTGAGTGAAACAACACACAAACAAGTTCAAAATCCAGACAGTGTTAAATCACTGATGTAGGCTGTCAGAAAACTTCGATGGTAGGATGGAAACAACACAAACATATGATTTGATGGAGTTTTCCCAAAAAACTTTTTTTGTGGTAATTTTTTTTTTGGTCTTTTTGCCTTTTTATCTAGAGCCACACCTGCGGCATATGGAGGTTCCCAGGCTAGGGGTCTAACAGGAGCTGTAGCTGCCGACCTTCGCCACAGCCACAGCAACACGGGATCTGAGCCGCGCCTGCGACCTACACCACAGCTCATGGCAACACCAGATCCTTAACCCATTGAGCAAGGCCAGGGATCGAACCCGCCACGTCATGGTTCTTAGTCGGATTCAGTAACCACTGAGCCACGACAGGAACTCCTACGGTAATTTTTTTTAATTTAAACTTTAATTTTGCAATTATATGCAGCTTTTTAAAATGTTTATAGGGGAGTAGTTGATTTACAGTGTCATATTAGTTTCGGGTTTATAGCAAAGTGAATCAGCTATATGTATACACATATCCATTCTTTTTCCCATATAGGTTATTACAGAACATTGAGTATACCCCCGTGTGCTGTGCAGGAGGTCCTTGTCAGTTGTCTATTTTATATGTAGTAGGAATTTTTGAAATAAATCTGAAGACAGGAATTTTCGAAATTAATCTGAAGACATCTGTCCGTATCCGTGAGAGCGCTTGCCTGTTTTAATTAGAATGCTGCAAGCATAAATTCTTTTATTTTACTCTTGTTAAAACAAATTGAATCAGGAGTTCCGTCGTGGCGCAGCAGTTAACGAATCCGACTAGGAACCATGAGGTTGTGGGTTCGATCCCTGGCCTTGCTCAGTGGGTTAAGGATCCGGCGTTGCTGTAAGCTGTGATGTAGGTTGCAGACGCAGCTCGGATCCCGCGTTGCTGTGGCTACGGCGTAGGCTGGGAGCTGTAGCTCCAATTAGACCCCTAGCCTGGGAACCTCCACATACCGCACTGCGGCCCTAAAAAATGACAA
This sequence comes from Catagonus wagneri, assembly GCA_004024745.2. Taxonomy (NCBI): domain Eukaryota; kingdom Metazoa; phylum Chordata; class Mammalia; order Artiodactyla; family Tayassuidae; genus Catagonus; species Catagonus wagneri. The sequence continues at coordinate 23,176,881 of PVHT021183699.1, forward strand.
AAGGCAAAAAATAAAAACAAACTGAAACAGGAAAAGGTTTCTATGTTTGAAAAAAAAAAAAAAGCACCTGGGTAAGGCAAGCCTCTTGGCTTATAACGTTCAAAGGTATAGTCCAAGGTGGGATTTTCTTGATCTTAAAATTCTTGAGGTGAAAGTTCCAAGTTCATTGTGATTCATACAAAAGCTGTTTCCATTATTTGGCCTAAAGAGAGAGAAAGAGTACTGTGTGTCCTGTTTATATGATGAAAATAAATTTTGCCAGCTGCTCTTTTGTCCCTTTTGGTTGCTGTCCCACAACTGGAAGGCTTGTTTTTCCATGTGAAAAAGGAATTTGAAAGGGTTATGAAGTCCCGGGTTGATATTTGAGAGGCTGAAAAACAGTGATGGGAGGACCTGATGCCAGCAGCTTTTCCTTGTCCTCGGAGACCCCCAGCCTCACAGTTGCCAGCCTTTCCCAGTGAGGCTGTACCAGGAGGCACCTGAGGAGTTACCCTGGCGGGTGACGTGTAGAACGTGCCGTGGCTTTCCTGGTCTTCCTGCCTGCAAAATAATGAGAAAAGTAAATATTTGGGGCCAGGTTTATTTTGGTCAGACAAGTTCCAGTCTGGTTTCTAAAATTAGGAATTCTGTGGGATGCACGTGGTTTGGGCATCTGGCCAGAGAACTTTGTCTCAGGGATGTATAGTTGTCTTATTTGTGGTTGCTCGCTTGCAGATGTGCACCTCAGCCCTCTCTCGGGTCCGTCCCTCTGTGCAGTCCCACTGCTGCTGGTAGGAAGGCTCTAGCCAGCTAGTTTGGGTGGGCGCCCACTCCCTGCCCA